>JAVJIX010000180.1:205000-935000 GCA_036785185.1 Paratrypauchen microcephalus | reverse complement strand
ATTTCGCGTTTCGTAACTTGAATTTTCTTTCGTATCTAGAGACCAAAATTTAACGTGAAGGCGTTTTGTATCTTGGATTTTTCTTTTGTAGGGTCTTTTGTAAGGTGAGGTACCACTGTATTGGTTAAAGGAGCACTGTGTAACTTTCTGGTGGAGGGTCTGCCACCTGCTTGTCTTCATGGAGATGTTATTGCTTTGTCTAGAATGTCTCATAGTATGGTGTCTGTTTTCATGGAGACAAGCCTACTGTGCCTCCAGGCCAAGTTACAGGTTAGATCTGTGGAGAGGTGAGAGCACTCACTGTGGGAATGCATTTTTCATAGTATTTTTGAGAAATATAAACACTGATAATTGAATAAATGCCATATAAATTAGTTTAATACCATGCTAAACATATCTCCATAGAAATGACCTTGTAGTGGACCTCCTACCAGAAAAGTCACACACTGCACCTTTAATGGCCATAACTGCAAGACAAATATCGGTTAACATACTGGCTAAAGAAATCCAAAGATGATGGCCTGCCCTGCCTGTCTTACTGATTCACCCATGAATCTATACACAGTTTACACCAAATGTAATGTTACAACTCATCCCAATAAAGATTTTGTGGCCCCATTTTACACCACAACTTTACAGCCACCATATCTATGCTATAAACCCTTGACTTGTAACTGAAAAAGACTAGCTACAGTGACTAGTGAGCTAAAAAATGTCAAGCAATCCCGACTACAGAATGTAGTTATTCATTTAACCCCCCGTTTTGGACTCTTATCAACCAAATTTACATGATTTTCCTTTAAGCATTTTTTTGCAGTTTTTTCGTGTAGTGTTGATCAAGAAGAGTTTGAAAACCGCCAACACATATTGCAGTATTCATGTTCTAGCTATAGGCACGGGGGTGACAGGCACCCCACTCTCTCCACTAATCCCCTTTACACCTCTTCACCAGCTGACAAGAGACACTTTGCACAGACTTGAAGAGAGGGAGCGGGGAGAAAAACAATTAAACGCATGTTAGTGGGAGAAACACTTGTCTTAGTCAAATGGGGTTATGGGCTAGAACATATTGAATGTATTGGATTTTGTTAGAGATTTACATATGCATGGGATGTGCACATATGTAGCCTTGGGTTTTAAAACTATGTATGCATAATACTAGTCCAGGTCACAATGAACTGCCAGCACATTGCACTGCAGCCCTGATAATACTAAAGTAGTTTCCATTTCACCTGGGTACAGTTGCAATATTGAGTGTATAGCCTAAAGCTGCACTTTGTAACTTTTCTGACAAGGGGTCTGCCTTATACCTGTATCCATCGAGCAACAGAATCTCCATGGAGCAACAGGTTAGATGTGTGACAGGTTAGAATGCTTGTTTTTCAGGGTATTTTTGAGCAATAAAAACACTCGTAAGTAAATAAATGCAAGATAGAAACCCTCAATGCCATACTATAGCATATTTCAAGCAAAGCAATAACATCTCCATGGAGATGTGCAAAAAATGGCGTAAGTTACTGGTCTAACAAAAATATGTCCAACGAAATTTACCAAAAGTTATTCGTGTCAGCTTTTCAAGTTGAAAATTATGACTGTTTGAATGATTCATTTTGCATTGTATCCTTGTATTTTATGGACACTAATATTTCTCTAAGATAAATGCTCTCCAATAAAGCATGCCCATGCCTTGCTTTAACAATGACAAATACATTTTTTTTGCATTACAATTCAATATTTAATATACAAAATAATATTATAAGTCATGTATCATATTTTGCCCCAGCCTTTAGTAGAAATCATTTATTCCTCACTGTTAAAATACTTGCTGTGTCTCTTCTTTAATTATCTTTGTAAGAAGAGAGGAAGAGTCAGGCGCAGCCCTCTCAGTTACAAGTGCTGCGAACTCCTTGTATACCCATATGGCCTATTTGTAACTCTCTCACGAGCAGCAGTTGTTAAATTACAGATTATCCCAGCAATTCTGACAGGGATAAAACTAGTCACAGTCCTCAGTGAGAAGCACCCTCTGCATTGAACACTGCTACATATTGAAGCAGTTTGAATAGCTCCACTAGGGCTATGTAGTGGAGAAATATGTCATTTTCAATAACTGTGTGGAGTAAAGCAATATGTACCAATGTAGATAAGGCATTTAATCAAAATCTCTACTGGCTAAATTTCAAACCAACTGTAATTAATGAACTGATTAAAATGTGAAATGTTTTGTGCCCAAAAATAGACAAAGGAAAATGAGATGCTGTCTACTATTCATTTTGGATGTTTTTATTGCACTTAAAAACATAAAAAAAACATGTGTCCTTATTCTGAGTGGGCTCAAATCTCCACAAACCTGACTACTTTCCCTGGAGGAGGGCATTTATCTACCTGTCTCATTGGTGAATGTTCCAGTGTTTGGTTTTAACTGCCACCTCCAGAAAGTTGCACAATGTTTCTTAAAGGGCTCATATTATGTTATTTTTTTTTATCTGTGTTATAATTGTTTGTTGTTTTTTGTTGTTTCCTCATCAAAACATACCTGGAGTGGTGTTTTGTTTTATTCACATATGTTTAACACACAAACCCTGCATATTTAGGTTGAATTCTTCCCTCAAACGGAAAATGCTCTGTTCAACCTTGTCATGTCATGTGGCTAGAATCATTTGGGTGATTTCAACCCTGGAAAGTACAATCTCTACTAAATAAAAGGTAAACGGAGCTGTTAACTTGAAAACTATCCCTTCATGACATCACAAGGTGGTTGAGATTTGGAGATACACAGACTAATAATAAAGGATTACTCAAACATGTGTGAATGAAACAAAACACTACTTCAGGTATGTTTCTGATGCGGTAACAACATTATAACTTGACTTAAAGCTCACAAGAGTAGACTTTGCATAATATAAGACCTGTAATAATTGATGATAAATGTATATAAAGTTTAAAGCAAGGTTCATTTTAGAAATATGTGTTTCCTTTCAATAAGATTTCTCTCTGAACATTCACACTGCTATGCAAAGACACATATAAGATCATTTGGTGGTTCATACAAAATGTGATAAAGGAGATAATAACGTTGCTTTTCTCACATATTCATCACAGACTATTGTACAGGCCCACAGAACCTCTTGTAGTCTGCTTCCAGACAGAACAACACTGGCCCGGCAAATACAATAAAACACTGTGAAGGCCGTCTCTATTTTGCTTGTCGGCGGGGGTCAATAACTCGTTAGGGCAGAGGGAACAGCGGCAACAGCAGCAGGGGGAGGTGACCAAGGGCTGTTCACCTGAGGATATCAGCATGTCATTGCACCCAGAGGTCACGAGAAGGATTCACGACTTCATTAACACAGTGTCATAAAACATCCCCAGTGTTTCAAGGCCCCAAATAGGCTTAGATGTGTAATTTGCCTGTTTTTATTCGCCCCAAGCTTTTTAATTTGAACATTTTACTGCCTTTGTATTTATCACCTTTTTATCATTTGTTGTGAACTTTGCATCTCATTGACACTGTCTATAAAATTGAGTTGAATGAGGTGCTGCTCCAGTCTCCCATATATGTGTAAAATATAATGTGGCATGTCTTTTCTATATGTGGCAGACATTTTTGTTGCTGTTTCAAATTTACCGTGACAGTGGCTTAGCACTGTGTCTTATGTATCAAATCAAATCAAATGGTGACAATTTAGTTTATCTTTAGCGAACAAAATCAAAACAGCAGTTGCCTCACAGGGCTTCACAAAATTGTTGATTTAACGGAAGGTAAGAAAATCAACAATGAAACGGTCACAAACAGTCAATAAAAGACAACATTCAGAGGGTTCAAGCAAATAACCATCCTTAGACCCTGTTTCTCTGCAGGGAAAACTCCAAAAGAGTGAAGGAGACGAACAGGCAGGTGTGTCTAGGACCATTAAACCGGGAATCAACCAGGACACAAATAGGACTAAACCGGGAATGGACTGAACCAGGAGGGACAAGATGTGATGTGTCCAGGAATAAACCAGGACTAAACCAGGACTGAACCAGTACTAAACCGGGACACAACCAGGACTGAACCGAGACTGAATCAGGAATAAACCAAGAATGAACCAGGCTGTAGATGTGTCCAGGACTGATGCTCATTCAATCAAAATAGAAAAAAAAAAAGACTGTGTTAATTTTCGAGTTGCACCAATAAATGAAATGGTTGTAGGTTTACGGTGAAACATAATTGGAATCCTATGTAATATTACCCAATAAAAGTCATATATAGTCTCTCTTTTGCCTATAAATTAGCCAAACACAGACACTTAAAGTACAAACGAGGTGACTGGCTTTTCTTTGTGAGGATGTTCCTGAAACATACACAGAGTGCCCACACATAACACTAGTCCCTAGTTCTACTCCCTAGAAGTCTATAAAAAGCCCTGGTAAAACTCTGAAGCCAACATTTGCACTGCAGATGATTCATTCTTGTTATTTCTGGCTCAAACTTCCTAAAGTGCATCAATAGGTTTAAATATTTTTTGTTGATGACCCATATCAAATAGCGGAGACCCTTTTCCACTTTGTCTTTAACAAGGCCAGCCGCATGTGCACTGAAGGGGACTCATCTGTTTAATCATCTCAATCACTTGGCGAGACCTGTCTAAAAATAGCCCCATACAAGCCCCGTGTGGGGAGTGGTATTGTACAACACAGACTGGACAGAATATTGCTGCCAGAGGATCATAAAAGATACTTAAGCCTATATAGTAGGGGTGTAAAGATTAACCGATTTGGATCGGTTATCGGTCTGTGACCTCTGCGATCTGAGTGTACCAATCAGCGGAGCCCGGATCGGTCCAAATTCACTATGAAAGGTCCGATGCACCGGATTTACCGCCAAGAATCGGTTCTCGGCTCCTGAGCGGTCTCTGTCATGGCGCAGAAGCCGCCTGTGTGTGTTTGCGTTCTTTAGCAAATGGTGGGTGGTTCACTTACCTGGGATTGAAGCTTATTGGCTGGTTAACTGCCAATCATGCGAGTGGCACGGGCTGTATGCGGAAGTGAGCAATGTTTGTATATGTCTCGTCAGGACAGCGTAGGACAGATCGCCTTGTTTGACAAGGTAGGAAGATTCGACAGAACACCGGTAAGATACGCTGTTTCCATTTATTGAGCTGTTGTTTAAGTTAATTTGGTGCGCTACCGCTATTTATGAACATGGTTCGTATGGTTAACTTTTGTGCCAGTGTTGTGTCGCGTTGATATCAGTCTGATGTTTCACTGTCGGCTCGATAGTTTCCATGGCATCTATAGATCATAACAATTGTATGATACGAGCGTTTTTATTGTCACGGTTAGTGGATTGGGTGATTTATTTAGACAACATTCATGTATTGGCAATATATATTTGATTTGGGCTAAAATTGACTTGGCTAATTTACTTTTGTGTGGAAAATACAATGTATAATCAGAATTGGTGCATTTCTGTATTTAGATACTTATGATTTGTGTGTATAGAAATGTACTTCACACACACAGATGATTTTTGTCTCAAAGGAGACTAAGTAAATGTTATAAGATGGAGAGAAAGTATTAGTTATTCAGTGGATTTAACATGCTAGTGTTTTCTATAACTGCCTAGTAATATCTATCTTCTTGTCAGTGATATGTTGCACTTTTACAGTTACTGAAACTCATGAGTGACTGAAGCACTAATTACTAACTAATTCTGATTCATTCTGATTTTTGACTTTAATAGGCAACTTGCTTGTTTTATAACGTCTTTTTTATTTTTGTTATCTAACCTTATTGTTTTGTGTTGCTTGAGGGAAGGAATGTGTTGTATTTTAAGTATGAGCTGAGTTTTGCAAACCGGATTGCCAGTTTTTCAGTAGGCCTGGTGTATTGTCTGTTGGACACTAAATAAACAAAAGGATACTATTTTGAAATTTAATTTCTGTTTCTCTCTTTTTCTTCTCAATAACTTTAAAGCACTTGGGAGTAAAGTTGTCAATTTGCATTGAATCGAAATTAACCGAACCGGATCGGATCGGATCAAATCGAATCGAATTGTACCGGATCGTTTACTAATTTTATGAATTGTCCCTGAATCGAATCGTAGCCTGTGAATCGGGATTCGAATTGAACCGTTTTGTGAGTGAAAGATTCACACCCCTACTATATAGTGTCTAAATATTATCAAGCATGTCTGTTTTGGTGGACTGTGTTTGCGTTTTAAACACAAAGTCTTGTTTACAAAATGTATCCTGTTACACAACCATAATCGGAAAGGGATCTGCACCAATTTGTTGTACAAATTCAACAAGACAGGAGCATTATCAGGCGAAACACCAGAGATTTGTGTTACTATTGTTAAGCAATGCCACAACTGATGAGTTCAAATCCATTTCATTTTTCTGCAAAGTTCAGAGGACAAAGTCTTCACCTTGCTGAGGACACTCGCTAATTACGACATCCAAAGAGTAAATCCATAAACACACAAATGATATAATGCAATAGTGCGCAGCCCTCTGTGTCAACACCAATCATCAGGCTCGACCTTGGAGGACATTTTCAGTCTGTAAGTATGTCAGCACCTTAGATTTGATTTGATGATTTCAGCCCTCATATCCACACCAATGTCATGCTATTACCTTGTCCCATTTTATGCTTACTATGGAGTACTGTTTAAAATGCATGCAATAGTTTATTTTCTTTGCCTAAAGTATGGTCAATTACAAAAGATATGAAGAGTGCTCTGTGCAAAACCAAATGAAAGCAGCATGATGTTAAAACTTTGAAATAGACAGATGGTAAGATACAGCCTGAAAATTGATTATACGTTTAAAATGTGTTTTTAACAAAGAATTCCAGATGTTTCAGATATTTCTTTAAAAAAAAAGTAATATAATTACAATAACTTCACTTTACATTTCATTTAAAGTTGTTTTTAGATGTAGATAAAGAATACAATACAATTTGGGCTGCCTTTTAAAATTAAAACACTCAGGCCAGTGTGTTCTGACAGCCTTGCTGTGAGTCTGGCATCCCGCTCTTGTGGGATGCCTGTGTTTGGTGCCATTTGGCAACTGCTGGAATATTTAAATGCCCTGATGAATACATAGCCCCTGGGCCTGACTGCTCAAAGCGAACACTGAGTGTGCTCTGACATGCGCAGCATACACTAATGGGACTTCTGACAGTCCCGTGCATTCATCCTGCTAAAGCCTGGCCCAGAGCCAACAGAGGCGGCTCTGGAGCTCCAGCTCTGGAGCTCTGGCTTAAGATGGAGAAAGCACGGGGCCACAGGTCTGACTGGTGCAACATCTGAGTGTCCATCAGACGCCACTTATCCTGTCACACTACCCTTGAACAAGACACCGGGTCAGTCCTCCACACTTGTTGCAAATTACAGTACTTTGGATGAGTGCAACAGCTGCATTACATTTTCTAAAAGAATAGAATCTCCACCTCATTTCTACTGAGGCCAGGTTAATGGTCAGACACCATCCATTTTCAGCAGCTGTGTGTACTTAGCCAACCCTGTGCATGTGTGTCTGTGTGGACTGAGAAGAAAAAGTGACTGGTGTGAAGCAGCTGTGCACTTATGGATACTATAAAAAGAGTAGAGCTGTCCATGGTGCTGAAATCTTAAAAAAACATTGAAATCGAACTGAAATGCGCTTGTTTTTGGTTTCAGTGCTTCTGAATGTCCTTATGGCTTAAAATCAAACCCAATAATGGTCAGTACATATGACTAAAACTGGACGTAGCTGCCTCCAGCCTCTCTGAAAGGCGCATATGCTGTGTTATAAGAAACACAAGAAACATTTCATTGATTATGGTTATTTTTGGAAAATGTCAGTAGTGCGTAGAGTGGTCCAATGATGTTGACCTTTTAAGCGGCGTAACTCTGTCAAACAGCAGCACAGAATGATGGAATCCAAGGAACAATATTGATTGTGATTTGCTGCATATCAGACATCTGTACGGGCATTTCTCATGAGTTATAATTCTGTTTATTCTTATTTTTTATTAAAAAGAAACTTCTGTGGACTTTCTTAAGACCCCCTGAAACAAAAATAATAGCTCCAATATGACTTTGTCTTTTAAGGGACTGGAGTAACTTTTGTCTGAAACGTGGGCGCTCACTTGAAGTCTGGACATGCTCCCTACTTGGACCACCGTTACGGATAGATTAGTCCCTCTTTGGAGCACGTAGCAGAGGAATTTGTGGGCGCAGAAAGGACAGGACCACTCCTCTATCTATCTCCTTGCCTCTTTCTCGCTCTCCGCATGCGATTTTCTCTCTTTCCCCAGTCGGCGTTGAGGAGGGGGAGGGTGGTCTTGCAGTCGACGAGCGGAATACAGGAGTTTACTGAGGAGTAGCTGCAACGGGAGGGAAAACGTTTGAGCGCTGCTGCCTTGCGGTCTCGGAGCTGACAGAGGGGGCCACGCGTGAGCAGGGGACCGCGCTCGGACAAATGACCGCTCCAGTCTGGGAAACTGCCGCCCGAATTGTTTAACTTGTTGATGCGTCGTTATTCCACTGTTTTCTCATTAGTTCGGCTGCAGTGGCACATACATGGGTGTCGGGGTTGCAACAGCTTTCCGTGGATAGATACTCTTTCTACGGACGCACTTTAAAGAGCGGTATATTTGAGGTAGGTCATTTTGTTTTACTGTTTACGTTGTAATTAAATGAGCAGCCTGCGCCGTGCGTGTGGGGCTGACGAAATCCAATTGATATTCTGCCGCAAAGTGAGCTTCCACAGTTATACAGTGAATGAGCCTGAGTGATACTCAACAACACAATGCGCAGTGATAGAAGTAAGCGTGTGTTTTCTTATCAGTGTCTCTGCTGTCCTCCTGCAGATGCAATTCATCTGTGAGCCGTAGCATTGTGGAAATCGGAGGGGTCGTATTAAACACTACAGGTCAGCATGGCAGCAGGTGTAGCGGCATGGCTCCCATTCGCCCGAGCGGCAGCCATAGGATGGATGCCTGTGGCGAGCACCCCGATGCCGATACCTCCCCAAGAACGAAAAAAGACCCAGGATGGACTGGTGGTGCTCAACGTGAGCGGGACTAAGTTTCAGACCTGGCGAACCACTTTGGAGAGGTATCCGGACACTTTGCTGGGCAGTACAGAGAGAGACTTCTTTTTCCACGAGGAGACAAATGAGTACTTTTTTGATCGTGACCCTGATATTTTTAGACATGTTCTAAATTTCTATCGCACGGGGAAGCTCCACTACCCACGCCAAGAATGCATTTCTGCCTACGACGAGGAACTCGCCTTCTTCGGCATCATTCCTGAGATTATTGGAGACTGCTGCTATGAGGAGTACAAAGACAGGAGGCGCGAAAACGCGGAGAGGCTGCAGGACGACGAGGAAATGGACGCGAGTAATGACGTCACGCCGGTGAACCTGACGTACCGGGAGTATCTGTGGCGGGCTTTTGAAAACCCTCACACCAGCACCTTAGCCCTGGTCTTCTACTATGTCACTGGCTTCTTCATCGCCATCTCTGTGATGGCCAACGTGGTGGAGACGGTACCGTGCGGGACTTTGCCCAACAGGTCCAAAGAGATTTCCTGTGGGGATCGTTACGCACTGGCCTTCTTTTGTTTGGACACGGCGTGCGTCATGATATTCACGGTCGAGTATCTTCTCCGACTAATTGCAGCCCCTAGTCGCTTCAAGTTTGTTAAAAGTGTGATGAGCGTCATCGATGTGGTGGCCATCATGCCTTACTATATCGGACTGGTCATGACTGACAATGACCAGGTGAGCGGGGCTTTTGTCACGCTAAGAGTCTTCAGAGTCTTTCGGATTTTCAAATTCTCCCGGCATTCCGCGGGACTCCGGATCCTGGGCTACACTTTAAAGAGCTGCGCCTCCGAGCTGGGCTTCCTACTATTCTCCCTCACTATGGCCATCATTATCTTTGCCACGGTCATGTTTTATGCAGAGAAAGGCTCCACAGCCAGCAAGTTCACCAGTATCCCCGCTGCGTTTTGGTACACCATCGTCACCATGACAACACTGGGGTAGGTGACGGCGCTTTCTCTCACGTGCCATACAACTGTCCTATCAGGGTCTGTGGGGGGCTTCACGACTCTCACACGCGCTATTATAATAAGGCTCTTTTCCCAGATTTGAATATAGTCTATTTTCATCAGACAGCTGCTTAATGTTACTGTTACTGGAGTGTGAGCTTCCCTCTCTTTTACATAGGCCATAGATCATATGTTATTTCAAACGTATGGTAGCTTATTATATTATACCCCAGGGTCATTATCAAATGTCTAATGAATTGTTGCTGCTCAGGCTACAGGTGCGCCTCAGTGGTCTGTGTTGGGTCTCCAGCTACAGGGGGCCTTAGAGCTGTTTATCAATGAGTTTGCACATGAACCCAAGAGATATCATTCTTATCTCTTTAAAGCCTTTAATGAAATTTTGAGTTAGAGACACTGGCTGTTCAGCTTTTTCTACTTATTTTAAGTACAGTAAATGTTGAATTTTTAGGAACAATCCATGGTATATGCTGGGGTAGCATAAATTAATTAAACTCAGACAATTATATCAAATTAACATGGCTATAGCAACTTGTCAAAGCCTGATCCTGTCATATCTCAGAAGCTAAGCAAGGCCGGGCCGGTGGCGGTCGGAGGGACCGATGGCACAGATTGGCAGCCTCACTTCGGTCAGTCTGCCCCAGGGCAGCTGTGGCTATAATAGTAGCTTGCCACCATCTGCTGCTAACGCTGCTACACCGGACTCGCCTGCCGCCCCCCGCCCGGAGAGGAGACGCCGCAAGCGGTGTGAGAGGAGGCAGAAGCGAGGCCGGCGCGGCGGTATCAGAGCTAGGCTAACGGCTAGCCCGCACCGGCCGGCCATTCCATCCATTCTCCTCGCCAACGTGCAGTCTCTGGACAATAAAATGGACTACATCAGACTGAGGGCTGCCCAGCGCGACGTGAGGGAGTGCTGTGTTTTTGTTTTTACGGAAACATGGCTCCATGACAACATCCCGGACTCAGCGGTGCGCCTGGACGAGCTAACATGCTACCGCTCGGACCGAGCTAGCGGTGTCCCCGGAGTTAAATCCCGCGGAGGGGGTTTAATAATTTTTCTTCGGGACACTTATTGTCGGGACGCTGTGGTGGTATGTAGACACTGTTCACCCCTAGTGGAGTTTATGATTCTGAAGTGCCGGCCTTTTTATCTCCCGCGTGAAATCACGGCAATATTGCTAGTGGTTGTTTACGTCCCCCCATCACCGAACAGCGCTGATAGGAGGGAGGCACTGTATGAGTTGTATAACTCTATTAGCGAGCAACAGACTGCTCACCCGGACGGATTTTTATCCTTGCCGGGGATTTCAATCATGCAGACCTCAAAACTGTCATGCCACAAATGCATCAGCATGTTGATTTCCCAACCAGGGGAAACAACATTTTGGACATGGTTTACACTACACACAAGGGAGCATACAAGGCTTACCCCCTCCCCCACATAGGCCTCTCTGACCACATCTCTGTTGTGCTCAGACCGGCATACAGACCCCGTGTAAGGGTCTCTAGGCCGGCTCTGAAGCAGATCCAGGTGTGGCCAGAGGGGCCTCGTCTGCACTACAGCACTGCCTCGGTACAACAGACTGGGCAGTGTTCAAACAGGCCGCCACATACAACAATCACACTGACATTGAGGAGTACGCAGACACTGTGACCTCCCTACATCACCAAATGCATTGGTGATGTCACACACACAAGAACAATCACCACCAGGGCTACCCAGAAGCCATGGCCGACAGAGGAGGGTCACAGTCTGCTGAGAGCCAGGAACGCTGCCTTCAGAGCTGGGGATGTCCCCCATCTGAGGGCAGCAAGAGCCAACCTGTCCCGTGGAATCAGGAAAGCCAAACACAAATACACACAGAAAATAACCGGACACTTTAGAGATAGCAGGGACACACGGAGTCTGTGGCAGGGCATCCAGAACATCACGGATTACAAACCCTTGCCACAGACCTGTGACAATAATATCACCCTGCTCAATGACCTCAACAGCTTCTTTGCACGGTTTGAGGCAGGAAATGACACCCGGCCCCAAAAAACTCCACCACCTCCCCACGACCAGCCCCTGTGTGTGTCTGCAGCCAGCGTGAAGAGGACACTCTCCAGGATCAACACCCGCAAGGCTGCAGGCCCGGACAACATTCCTGGTCGTGTGTTGAAAGACTGTGCAGAGGAGCTCAAGGATGTCTTCACAGACATCTTTAATGCTTCTCTGAGCCAGGCTGTCGTTCCCTCCTGCTTCAAAACCACTACCATCGTTCCCGTGCCAAAGAAGCCCACTCCGGCCACTTTTAATGACTATCGCCCTGTTGCACTGACCCCCATCATCATGAAGTGCTTTGAACGGCTAGTCATGGCACACATCAAATCCATCCTCCCCCCACCCTAGACCCATACCAGTTTGCATACCGGGCCAACCGCTCTACCGAGGATGCAATCTGTTCTGCACTTCACCCGGCTCTCACCCACCTAGACAATAAAGACTCATATGTGAGAATGCTGTTCATAGATTTCAGTTCAGCATTCAACACTATAATCCCACAGCAGCTTATTATCAAACTAGACCACCTGGGGCTTCAGACCTCACTCTGTAATTGGCTGCTGGACTTCCTCAGTGAGAGGCCACAGGCAGTGCGGGTCGGCAGAAACACCTCAAGCTGCATTAGACTGAGCACAGGAGCCCCCCAGGGCTGTGTGCTCAGTCCGATGCTCTTCACTCTGCTGACCCACGACTGCTCACCAGCGTTCAGCACCAATCACATAGTGAAGTTTGCGGACGATACGACTGTGGTGGGTCTCATCTCTAATAACGATGAGACAAACTACAGGAGTGAGGTGAGCCTTCTGACCCAGTGGTGCAGCAATAACAATCTCCTTCTGAATGTTGAAAAGACCAAGGAGATTGTTGTTGACTTCCGGAGAGGCCCCACCCAGCACCCCCCACTGTCCATCAATGGTGCTGCTGTAGAGAGGGTGAGCAGCACCAAATTCCTGGGGGTGCACATCAGTGAGGACCTCTCCTGGACAGTGAATACTGTATCACTGGCAAAGAGGGCTCAGAAGCGCCTCTATTTCCTCCGCAAACTGAGGAGAGCTGGAGCCCCTCCACCCATTATGACCACCTTCTACCGAGGCACCATTGAGAGCGTCCTGACCAGCTGCATCACTGTGTGGTACGGGAGCTGCACTGAACAGAACAGGAAAGCCCTGCAGCGCATAGTGAATGCAGCTGGGAGGATCGCTGGTGTCTCTCTCCCCTCCCTCCTAGACATTTTTAACACCCGGCTCACCCGCAGAGCGTCCAGCATTGTGGGTGACCCGAGCCACCCCGCACATAGCCTGTTCAGCCTCCTGCCCTCGGGGAGAAGGTACCGGAGTCTCCGGGCCCACTCCACCAGGCTTTCAAACAGCTTCATCCACCAGGCTGTCAGGAGGCTGAACTCACACCCGAACTCACACCCGAACTCCCACCTTACCCATCTCCCACCCCCACCCCCCATATTGGCATAACCTGTATTCCATAAAAAGACCTATCACTCTAGACACTTTAAAAAAAAAAAAAAAAAAAAAAAAAAAAACTGCTGCTAAGGACGACTGTTGCACTGTTGCACATTTACATTTACTACTGGATTTTACTCCTGTTGCACTGTTGTTTACTACTGTTATTGCACACTTACATTTACTACTGGAATTTTTAGTACTGTTGTTTACTCCTGTTATTGAATTTTACCCCCGTTGCACTGTCGTTTACTACTGTTATTGCACATTGACTACTGGAATTTTAGTACTGTTGTTTACTCCTGTTACTGCACTAGAATTACTACTGTTGCACATTTATTTTATTTATCTTAACTCCTATGCACATTCTACTGCACATGACCAAGTCACTGCTGTATCTTCCATTGCACATTTTTGATGCACACTGCACACTTTGGAAATCTGTATATAGTATAGTTTATTTATTATGTTGCACTGTTTTAAGATTTTAGATCGTAGACTTTAGTTTTAACTTAGATCTCTGTCTTAGATAGTTTTTTGTTGTGTTTTGTCTTCATATTGTATTTTGTACACTGTCTTTTTGCACTACCTGGCCAGAGAGAAACAAAATTTCGATTCACTGTATGTTGAACACATATGGCAGAATTGACAATAAAGCTGACTTTGAACTTGAACTTTGAACTTTGAATCAAGTGTGGAATGAATGAATAATGCCCTGTAAAGCATCTTTGAGTGTCCAGAAAAGCACTAATAAAACTGATGCATAATAATAATAATAATAATAATAATAATAATAATAATAATAATAATAATAATAATAATAATAATAATAATAACAATAATAATAACAATAATAATAATTATTATTATTATTATTATTATTATATTAATAAACAAAAACACTTATTATTTCCCACCTTGCTTCTCAGTGTTGTCTCAATGAGTCAAGTGGCTGTAATTTGGCTTGAATGTGTTGCAAATAGCTTTATAATAAAGTGGATACAGCACTGAGCTGCCTGAGGCAGTCGTCTCACACTCAGAGAGAAATAATAATCATGTCGTAGCTAATTTGTGTGTAAAAATATCCCAGCTACTGTGTAAACACAGGCACTCAGGCAAAGCATACAGTCCTCATCACCTCCAAATCACCCATGACACACAAATGAAGTCCTGTTGAATCTACGTTGGCCTGTCTTTGCAAGGTCAAAGCATCAGAGATAAAACACGCTAAAATATAGCCAGAAGCGCATGTGAGCATGTATATTATTCAGTGCATTTGAGCACACCCTATTTAAAACTGCTTTAATGATGTGTTCTTTTGTATTTGATTGCTTTGATGCTGCAGTGCTTACATTTGAAATGTTATTTGTTGTATTTTAAGACTTGGATATACTGTATTGTGTGTTGTCTCTATCTGCTGTTATCAGGCTGCTGCAGTGATAGAAAAGCTGCCTTAACCTTGCCCTGCATTCATTCAATCTCAGTGGAAGTACCTCTCTCCCTCAGATGACCAATGAGAGCATAATTAGTGATATGCAGCAGCCAGTGATTGAGGCTGCCATCACCAGTGCAGCATCGCTCCAGCTCCTATCAGATTGAGCACAGATTAAACACAAATTGTGTTGGCAATTTTATTATTTATATTTGGACAGCTACAAAGATATTGCTGCATTCAAAGCCTGAATACCTTTTGCGCTACTTAAGATGGGTTCTAAAGAATGTTGTGTGGAGTGAATAAAAGTCCTGTGCCCTTGATAATGGGAACAGTTGTGTCCCTCCTTTGTGAACTGTGACAGCATTGTGACGGATGTGCACCTGTACAGAGCCTTGCAGTGGTGCAGACTGCACCAAAGGACCACCATGGAGAGGTTGAAAGACAAAGTGCACTGCTCCTCAGGATCCATCAGTCTGAGGACGGGATTTTCAGAAATCATCTCTGAAATAATGGGTCGGTAAAGGTAAAGGATGGTTGTCACTGTGTGCTGACAACACTGTAAGGAAACGGCCTGTTATATTCTCCTCCAGTAACCTGCAGATTCGTATCTGCTCTCGGGAATGAGCTCTTCTGATGGTTTGTTTCTGAGCGCAGCGTGAAGAAACATTGAAAGCCATCCAACAAATAGTTATTGGAGTCAGAAATGAATGGGCTTTTGTGCCTCCATTTGGAGCCTCTGAAAGCATCTGATTTCATTCGGGTAGTCATTGATGGTTTATGTCGGTGTGGAATCATGATGCCTTTCCACTACATATATTTTCAATTTCCCTGACTCACGCGCTGTGGAAGTAAAGACAGTGGTGAGCGTTCCCTCCCCTGCTGATGGCCCATTGATTGTGCTTAAGCAGACGTGCAGACATTGGGAGAGCAGGGCTACTGTTCAGAGGCACTTGGCAGTCAGCCTGAATGAGAGCGGAGGAGCCTGGAGACCAGTGGAGAATCAATAGCAGTGTGCAGCTGCATGTCACGCCTCTGTGTCTGCTACTGCTGCCTCCTCACCAGGACAAGACCCTCTTATGCTCCATATTCATGCAGCCTAATCTCTGTGTGCAGGAGCATCCTCTGTCAAACGCACATCTTCAGATATGCTGTAAATGTGAGATCTCTATCTGCTCCTCCACTGCTTTACTCTATCTCTAAATACTGCGCTAAGCTTCCAGAGCATCATTTGAGCCTAATTTAATGCAGTCCATTTAAGGTGGCAGATTCCAATAGGAAGATAACAACACACTTTAATGAGCTGCAATCCTGCTATATTTTCCTCTCCTCTTCTCACAGATGATCCACACAGTCAGGGAGAATTAGCTGCACAGGGACTTTTGGTGCTTGAGATCTTTTAAGTGATTTAAGATGTAATGGAGTGCACTGCTGAGGCAGCTGTGAAAACGCTGGAAGTCAAGCGCAACACACAAGGGAAGTGTGTGAGGACAGGCTCTCCTCTCGCCACAGTCATCTGGACACTAGCCTTACCTTTTAGAGGAACGCCCTATTCTTAGTGGACCACTACTAACACTAAAAATCACACTGCATATGAATGGGCAATGATAACAATGTAATGCATTTAGTGGCTAGATTTATTGGGCATTTTCAACGTGCACTGCTTTTGTTAAAATGTCTAGCAGTACATAGTCATATACTGTAATAGTGAAGAGCAGGTATCATTTAAATATCAGTTTGATTTGCTTTGTTTTCAATATGATTTGTGGTCTTTCGGTGATTTGTTCTTTAGGCCCACAAACACAGCTGTACATTGCGGCCATACAACAAATGTATAATTGATTGCTCTTTCATTTTTCCGTGGCAATGCTCCACCCACAAAATACCGGCGACAAGTGAGGCCTATAAAGCTTTCAAGGCTGGATTTATACGACAGAGGAGGCAAGGTTAACAGACACGAGGGTCACCATGAAGCTCGTAAACAGTAGAAGTATAACCATTATCTCCTGCAACTTGGGATGCTGCTGAAACTCAGAAAAGTTTTGAACTCAAATCACTCTTGCACAGTTTAAGTTAGTGGTGCAGCACTGCGCATTTGTTGCAGTTCTATCAAAATACACGGGTAACCTTTATATATCTTAAAGAGGGCAATAAGGCTCTATACTTCTTTTGAGAGTCCATCACTGTGATTGTGTGGTCTGTATTTGAGCACAGAGCTACATTAGACAAAAGATCACAGAATAACATATTAATGTATCACTAAAATAGCAACACAAGCAACAGATTGTAGATTTGTCCAATTCCTAACAAATCTATGGCCAATGATCACACTTGTTGTAAGTACAAAACAGGAACTTAGTCAGATCTAAAAACCTCTAAACTAAATGTAATTGTTAGTCTAGTCTTGGACCAGTTTAAAGCTGGTATAAAACAGGAATAATTTATGACTATTAAATCTAGCATTTGTTCAAACTTCAAATTATTGCCGCTGTCATAATTCCAAAAGTGTTCTTAAACCAAACTAAAAAACTCAAGGCCTTTTCCAAAAACACACAAAACAGTCTGAAAGCTGCTAATATAATTATCTTCAGTGGTTGGATAAGTTACCAATCCCCTGGCCGTCGCCACACAGAAATCTCACTCCTTTTTCTCAACAGTCAGTGTGAACATTTGGCCTGTTTGATTATGTACCGCAATGGCTGTAATTTCTGCTGTTGACGAGAATACATTAGAGCTCTTGGCATTGTGTATGTAACGCACATTATGCAAAACCAAGCTGCCCATTAGACTGCGCCGTGATACATCAGTGTGTAAAACAACAAGCAGAGGTGGCTGATGGGACGTGTGTGTAGCCTGGGGGGAGGCAATAGGCATGTGTCCCCCCCCCCCCCCCCACACCCCTCCAGCTGCTTTATTTGGGACAAGAGGTGATTCTAATATGAGGCTGCTAAAATGGGACTGAAGTGACAGGTGACTTAATGAGCAGGACCTGGCAATGTAATGTGTTTCATGAGCGTCATCTCGTCCATGCAAATGAGCCTGGGAATGGAGGAAGAGAGGTTTGGGAACAGAGCATGCTGTGTAGATTAAGATTAGGGATGGGTGATATCTCTTCCAATATTGTAATCAATGAGATCTAAGGGGTTTCCCTGATACCATTCCATTTTTTAAAGGGCATATATTACAGTATTTTCTATGTTTTAATGCTGCTAGTGTATCATTTGACATCACAAAAAATGGAACAGAGCATTTTGAATTTTGGAGATGTAGACAGACTAATAATAAAGGGTTAGTCAAACATGTGTGAATGAAACAAAACAAAACACAACTCCAGGTCTGTTTTTAATGAGGTAACAGTATTATAACATGGCTTAAAGCTCACAAGAGTATTTTTTGCGTAATATAGGACCTTTAAAGGTCCCATGGCATGAAATTTTCACTTTCTGAGGTTTTTGAATGTTAATGTGAGCTCCCCTACCCTGTTTAGGCCACCCCCCCCCCCCCCCCCCATGGTTAAAAGTTGCGAAATGTCTAAACTGAGCATTTGCGATCCTTTTCTGCGTTAGAAAAAATCAGAGCTCAAACGGGCGATTTTGAACAAGGCACCTTATTGACGTCAGATCGAAAAAAGAAATGCAAATGCAGTTCCACCCCCGTCTGTCTGTACTCAGCGTCTCTGTAAATCACGCCCAGAGAGTTTGGACTGCGAATGCGCTAGGCAATGTGAAATGCATTTTTTTATTTGCCTGGAGGCACGTCCGAGTGTTTCTAGGCTCGGAAGTCCTTTATCTGAGCCTCTGGACCTTTGAACAGCAGTGGTTTAATTTTATTTTCTGTGGAAATGTGTTTATTTTTCAATGGAACGCTTCCCATCTCTCCCCCCTGCAAAAACACGGAAATGGATCAGCTGAGAGCGGAGAGTTTGGCCACGCCCCCACCCTCTACTATAGGCCAGCTCTTTTCTCCTCATTTGCATTCAAGCAACAACGCCCATAATGGCCTGTTCAGAGAGAGAAAAAATACTCTTTCTCATCTTATCTGTTTCTCATGTTGATTTTGAGTGTTGATTTTGAAGAAGGATTCATTTACAGTATTAGGGAACCATTAAGGAGCCATATAAAAGCATCAAGAATTACCATGTCATGGGATCTTTAACTACAAAAGTGAAATGTTAACATGTGAACTTTACTATAACTTAAGTCTCCCCCAAAGAGTATATTGTGAAATATGCACCATGGCACAAAACTAGACCACTGCACATTGTCTGTAGCCAAAATATTTTATTTCTTGTCAACCTGGAAGTAAGTGCCAGAAGTAGCGCTTTGATTGGCTTTGCTTGGATTAGCTTTACTGCAACTGCAACTTAGCTACAAAGTATAATAATTAAACAACATATATAAAAACAGAATCTAATAACCAAATGTGCGGGCCTTGCAATTCATTTTAAGAAGCTAAATAACAGTATTGGCAAATACTGAACAGCCACAACAGCATGACAGATACACGATATTGGTATCGGCTCCGTATCAGACCATCCTTTAATACAGGGGTGGGCAAACTTTTTGACTCGTAGGCCACAAAGGGTTCTAAAATTTAACAGAAGGGCCGGACCAGGAGCAGCTGGATTTAGTGTAGAAAACGTGTGCTTTATTTCAATTAAAAATTTAAAAAAGCATTACAACAAAATGTCCATCTTTCAAGTTCCACAGTATTTAGCTATTTATTGAAATGACTCTTAAAACACAGCATATATATATGTGTGTGTATATATGTATATATGTATATATATATATATATATATATATATATATATATATATATATATATATATATATATATATATATTACTAACAGTTACTAATTTAAAGCACTGAAATTTCTGTTCTCTTTCAGGTTCTTTCATTCTTTCACTGACTGTTTGTTAGCATGTTTTGTGGCAAAGTGACGGCTGATATCATATTCTTTAAAAAGATAAGTATTCAGTGAAAAAAGATTTACTTGTCCACTCCTTACTAAACACTCAACATTCTCTGTCCACTTTTCTTTTCTTAGCTCTGCTCATCTTTACAGGAGGGCTGAGGGGTCAAAGAGTAAAGCACAAATGTGGAACAAAACGCCGCACCTCAACAAAGGTCAATGTATTTAATGCGCCAGCTATTGGAAAACGCCAGCATTGCAGGGAAATTAAAACATTAAAACATTAACAAGGTTTGCGTGAAAAGTCCCTCAGTCGTCCAGGTAGAATCCATGATCAAAGGAGAAGTTCAATTTGTCAACTGGACAAAGCTTGTTTGGTTGAAAACGTTTCGCCGCTCATCCGAGAGGCTTCGTCAGCTTTGGCCCTCATGCTGGTTCGACCATGTTTATATTTAGCTTTTTATATTTAGCTGTTTATATTTAGTTTATATCTAGCTCCTCCCTTGCAGCTAGATACAAACAGGGTCGAACCAGCACTAGAACCAGAGCTGACGAAGCCTCTCGGATGAGCGGCGAAACGTTTTCAACCAAACAAACTTTGTCCAGTTGACAAATTGAACTTCTCCTTTGATCATTAACAAGGTTTATTAATATAATTTCTTCAAGTGCGGCGGGCCGGATTAAGAAGCTTTACGGGCCGCATATGGCCCCCGGGCCATAGTTTGCCCATGCCTGCTTTAATAAGATCATTATGGAAGACAGTGTTTTTTTCAGTGAAGATATGCATGTCTTCTTATAATTTGATACCCTTTTTTCGCCACACTTCACGCTGATGGGAATTTAAGAGGTGAGATGTAGGCTGCATGACTGATTAAGATTTTATAGTCTTTCATATATTATAGATTTATTTAGGTATTGGCGTTAAAGTGGGATCGTGAAAATTCTGCAGTGTTTTATTAGAGTACACACAGCATCAGCAAAATAGTTTCATTGATTAATCTAACTGAAGATGTGTCTTGCAATTTGTAGAAAGTGGTGTAAATTTCCTTCCAAAAGCACTTTCATTTTGTGTGTGTGTGTATATATATATATATATATATATATATATATATATATATATATATATATATATATATATATATATATATAAAAATAAATAAATATATATATATATATATATATATATGTATATATATATATGTGTGTGTGTGTATATAAAGGCAAAAACAGCACTCAATGCTCTGATTAATAATTTAACTGTTTTATGCTGCAGAGGTGTACTTAGACTGATGTTCTTGTTTAAAGGTGAGGTTTTTAAAAATCAAAGTTGTAAATAAATAATAATAATGTTTTTTGTGATGTATAAATTATGGCATAAGACATCTATTATTAAGCAAATTTTAGAAAGAAGGAATATTGCAACAGCTGGAATAAAACAGGAATTATTGTGAATTGTGATGGTGAAGCATTTTGTAATTTAGTGCTTTTCTATTTACAGATCTATTTGTTACTGGTGAACCTTCATCATGCGCTGAGTGAGCGACACCCGGATTAACCAATCACAGTGACAGATGATCTGGTCCCAGAAAGCTTTAGTTCAAGGCCCTGTACCTGATTTTTCACTATGTATTTGAGCAAAATGCGTACTGCCCTTGTACAGATATTGTATAAGCAGCTGCTGAGGTCAAAATAAGTCCACTGTGTATTGTATGCAGCTTAATAAAGGGCGCTTTGTTTTCTGAACTATGTTATAATGTTGTTTCCTCATCACAAACATACCTGTAGTTTTATATTCACACATAGCACGCACAAAGCATGCACAGATTTTGCTCAAACAGAAAACAATCTGTTCTACCCTGTGATGTCATGGATTAATAGAGGAAGTTCTCCACTGTGTTTGTAAACTCCATATACCTTCACTAGAATCATTTGGATGGATTCAGCCCTGGACAAATGGTAAAAAGTAGCTGTTACCTGAAACTACTACTTCATGACATCACAAGGTGGAACAGAGCATTTTGAGCTTTAGAGATGTAGACATATTAAAGGGTTACTCAGACTTGTAGGAATGAAACAAAACACAACTCCAGGTATATTTTTGATGGGTTAAAGCTCACAAGAGTCAATTTTGTATAATAAAGCATTATTTTGTCCAAGTATCAGGAAGTGTGCGACTAGCATGCTATTTGTTGTTATCTTACAGTGTTGGCAAAACACTGCTTTGGCCACTAAATCTTGTGAAAAGTGCTTATAAACTTATTTCCGTGAATAATTAGGATACTCTGAAGGTAAATGAGGTTTAAAATTCTGTTTTTCATGTTTTTAATACAGTAAAAATCAGGTACCTTGCCTTTAACTTTGTAAGCTTGAGCAAAAATGAAAAATAAGATATTAGAATTGTGATCTTGGCTCAAAGAAAATCATTTTTTCCCTATCGCCTGCTTCACCCCTAGCTTACTGCTTGTCAATGCAGCTCTAAAGAAGACCAATGCACATTACCTCAAGCCACGCATCATTCATCGGTATAACCAGGCTACTTGATAAATACACAGCACTAGATTAGAGCCTCTCCCTGTTTTTGATTTATTTTAGATTGTGTCTAATGCAATAGTCCAAATGAAGATGCATTTGTGGTCAGCTTGCCAGAGCTGAGAAACAGATTATGGGCAGCTGGTTGGTTAATGTGAGGCTAGTGTGTGTCTCTGTGCGTGTGTGAACGGACTCCAGAAGCAGCCTGTGCCACTGCGGCCCCTCAGATTGATAAATAATCTATATGGCAAGGACAAAATGGCTGTTGTTCTTTTCGTTTCGGTTTCTTTTACAGCTTATCTTTAAAGATCCTATATTACATAAAATTGTTACCTTCTCAAACATACCTGGAGTTGTGTTTTGTTTCATTCACACATGTTTGGGTAATTCTGCTTTATTAATTCTCTACATCTCCAAAGCTCAAAATGCTCTGTTCCACCTTGTGATGTCATGAAGCGGTAGTTTTCAAGTTAACAGCTACTTTTTACAATTTGTTCAGTAGAGACTGGCATTTCCAGGACTGAAATCATCCAAAGAACACAGCCTAAATATGCAGTTTATGTTTAAACGTGTGTTATGAAACAAACACACCTCCAGTTATGTTTTTGATGAGGAAACAACATTATAACATACATCAGAAAATAGCGTCACATGGGCCTTTAAAGGCAGCACCTCTAGTACTCATGTCATACATTAAGTCCTTTTAAATATGCAGCATTAAACAATGAAATAGGCTCTCCCACGTTCTGCACAAGGGGCTGATGCGTAACGTGGTGTGAGGACATAAAATACAGGGCTAGTGTTTTTTTCCCAGTGCTCAGCATTTTCATCTTCTTCTTTGTATTGTCGAGGAGCACCAAAGATTAATGGAATTTTCCAGAACAAGATTAAACTTACCTCCAACAAATGTGCCGTCACTGCATTAGGAAATACGGAGAAATGTGAGAAAACACATCACCGAGATTTCACTGTTGTTAGAAAGTATTTGTCCTGCTTCCTTACAGAGCAACAGACCCGCCTGTCCCAGCCTGAGCCAATGAATCAAATCAGGGAAGATTTCCATTTGGGCTCTGTGTAGTTTAGTGAGGCGCTAAATATGTTGTTTTATGTTGACATTTTTGCATGGTCAGCAATGGGTTATGGACTATATTATTAACTTGGTAGAATATTTATTTTATTTAAAGGTGCACTGTGTACATTTTTTGGTCGGAGGTCCGCCATCTGCTTGTTTCCATGGAGAGCAAAATCAGAAAAGCTTCATTGCCAAAAATTTGACAAAAATTTGGCAACTGTGCTTTGGAGATGAAACAGTAAGTAATAATTGTAATCGAGTATGGCATACACTTGCATTTGTTCATTTACAAGTGTTTTTATTGCTCAGAAATACCTTGAAACACATGTGAGCAGTCACCTGTTCTTGTTTGTCTCCACGGAGATAAATAATGCCATATTGTAGAACATACTGCAAGAACGTAAAGCAGCACTCAAACACCCATCTTGAGCTAGGATCCAGGTTAGGAGTACCCGTAAATAAAGAAGTGAACAAAGTGTTTGGCTCCAGTCAAATGAAGCTCTTTGAGGCTAGCAGTTACAGGGGTGAATTTGGAGCTGTGATTATTATGGCAACCAAAGTTGTTGAAGGTAACGCCTCGGCCCTTGTGACTGGTTTAGCTGGGAGCGGGTGATTAGCAATGCTGTCAATCAAACCTGTTGCTAACACTAGTTGTGACCTAGGTGAAAGAAGGCACCCGATTTGTCAGTTAATAATTGTTGCATATTGCGTGTTTTTATCAAGAGATGACCAAGATTCAAAAAGGTTCAAATTTACTAAAAGTTTATTTCCCTAACAATATTTACAGAGCTCTGGGTCCAAATTTCTGCCCTGGTGCGTACGCCTACATACGACTTAACCAGTACTTAAAAAGAAGCGACTGCCCCTTCCCCCTCGGACCCAGATCGATATCCAATACAATCATTAATATTCAAATATGCAAAACAACATCGGATTCCGCTCGCTCCTCCTCGCTTTCTCCCGCTCTGCCACCAGACACGCCCACTCCTCTCAGTTTGGAGATATCCCCAGCTTGTACCTGCACACATCACATTCTAAAAAACAATCCCCCTTGTGCAGAAAACATTAATATGCTCCAGTGTTCATTCAGATAATACAATGTTTATATGTTGTATGATATAGAAATATGATTAAGTATATGCATACACTTAAAATGTATTAATTCAACATTTCTCATAATATTCATATCTTGATTTATGGACAAAACAGCTAAATAAAAACACAAGGATTATGTAGAGTGGGTTAATATGAACATTTTAAGACTAAAATAATAAGGCTCACTGCAGCAGCTACAGAGATGGTGGTGACCATTTGACCCGCATGATCACTTCCTTTTTGCTAGCTGTTCCATTCATACTGTATATATTAGTAGTCTATGGGAGGGAGTACCTGGCTGGAGAAATAGCCTACTGTGGTGACATTTTTTCATTTCATTTCATTTATTTATTCATTTCGAGCAGGTCAACACAAGGAAGTAAATGCATGTAACCAATATACAGTCAAATTAGGGATGCAAAATATTGATTAATTCATTAATCTATAGTTGATTGACCTTATCGATCGGCTTACGATTAACTGATAATATCTTTAAGAATATAAGCTATAGTATACATAACACTGAGTCAGAAATATATCATAGTATTATTATATTGTATATTCCTCAATTAATTATTTCTTAGTAAAAAGCAGACAAATGTATTGATGCAGAATAACAAAATACATTCTTTATTGAAAATAAATTGAGGACTGGCTCAGTTGTTGCACTTGCAGTATGGAAATCTTGAAATTAAAAGGAACAGAAGAAATTAAATAACAGAATGTTATTTAGTCTACATATTATGATGAAACCAGTGAATCCAGGCTATTTTTAGGACATTCTCAACATTTATTTTGAACTAAGGCATCAACAATATTTCTCTCCCTTAATCCCTGTGAAGGGTTATAGTACAAAATATAAATTTCACAGGGCCCCTGGACACAGCATAAAACATTACAGGGCCTCAAACCAGAACAATCAAGAAATTATAAAAGCATGTAAGTTACATGCTTTTATAATTTCAAATATATATAGTTCTAGGTCCAGCTCTACTGTGAGTTGCATGGCAACATCCAGAGAGGAAAGGGTTACATGATGTAACGCTATGGTCTTTCTCGAGAGTGTGTTCGCATCTCCTGTTCACATTCCAGAGTAGCGCCCCTCTAGCGATTAGTTACAATTAATGCATTTTGTTCGGCCAACGTCTTGATCGACAATTATTTGTAAGTCGATTAATTGTTGACATCCCTAAGTCAAATACATTTACTTTTTTTTGGTCGAAAAGGAGTGGGAAGAAGAAAACGCACGGGCGCTGCGGTTCGATCTCGTGCTCAGCAGCCCCGGTGTACCCGCGAGGCCCTCTGCTGAGCCCCGGTGTAAGCGCGGGCTGCTGAGCAGTGCCGTTGGCGCCTGCGGCCGGCTGTGAGTTGAGCTTGGCGCAGCGCGGTGCGCGGTTGCCTTGTTTCGTGACCAGGTGGGTGCGCGTGTCCGCGATTAGCGATTAATTGCAATTAATGCATTTTGATCGAGCAACGTCTTGATCGACAATTAATCGTAAGTCGATTAATTGTTGACGTCCCTAATTTTGGATCTTTGGATCACACAGAGTGCACATGAAACCAAAGCAGCAGCAGCCATAGCAATCCTCCCTAGACCCCTCGCTTATTTACATACTCAGCAGCATTAACATACAGATGAAAATGGTTTGTCTGGTCATGGAAATCGCTGGGCAGACATGCATAATGCCTCCTCATCACTTTGCTGAAATGTTCGGTACAGCTCTAAGTGGTTCCTCTGCTCTGGTTTACATTGTGCTTACTACTGCATCCACGCAATTACTATGTCACCATCTCCCTGATCCCTGTGATCTCTGGAATTTGACTCCACAATATGAGAGCTCATTCTGTCTGAGTGGGAAAGCCATGATGGGAAAAATGATACAAATGTGTGTTTAACGCCTCACATATAGATCGGTGGGGTAAAATATTACAAACAGTGACAGCTGGAATGGAGAAGACAGATTTTTTTCCTCCAGCGTGGCACCTGTTTGTGAGAGAGAGTTATCAGACAGCAAAGTAGAAGCAGGTATAATCGTAAGTCTTTGAGTGAGTTTGACAGTGGCAAAATCATTATAGTTTTGACAGAGCTAGGGCTGGAACAAATTCATTGATTTAATGTACTGGATTAAAAACAGAACTACTTCATTTTAAGTCGTCCAAAGTTATTCCTCATGTTGGATTTTATGTGTTCTTATGAAGAGACAACAAGATTCAAAAGGTTCAAATTATCCAAAAGTTTATTCCCCTAACAATATTTCTAATACAGAGGTCCAGGTCCAAATTTCTGCCCTGGTGCGTACGCCTACATAGCCTTACCCAGTGCTTACAAAAAGGTGACAAACCCCCCTTTTTTCCCTCAGACAGACGTTACATACAGTTTATGAATATGCAAAACGACATTTGGATTGGATTTTGCTCACTCCTCCCGCTCTGCCGCCAGACACGCCTACTCCACCCCCTCTCCTTGCATTCCATTCACGCACTCAACATTTTCACTCTGTTTCTCTGGGTATTAAAGCAATCATATAGTGTATTTTAAACCATTATATAATTCCAGTATTTAAGTCATATAAAACATGTGACTTCTGTGTAGGGATGCACCGATCCACATTTTTCCATTTCCGATCCGATCCCGATACCTGAATTTGGATATCGGCCAATACCGATACTATTCCGATACCAAAACTGTTTGTTTTAAGTATTATCATCAGTATTGTTGTTTAACTGCAAATAACGGTACACCTGCAATTCAACATAACAAAGAAAATACTTAAATAACCCCCATATGGTATGACTTAATTATCTAAGAGACTTAAGAAAACAAAATAAACCCACAAATTAACATTAATGGTTTCCCCTTCAATGTGGCCCCCTTTAGCGCACCACTATGCCTATTTATCGCAAGACCAGGAAGTTCCCCAGTTTGGCCCCTGAACCAGAGAGCAGTGTGGAGACAGTGGAAGGTCGGGAGAGCATGTGGATCCGCAGACCCTCGCGTACACTAGAGAGGGGGACAGAGTCCAGATAGCGGGAAAACAGTTTGTAAGCAGTCCTGCAGTAGCAGGGAACAGTTTGCACCGGAGCCGCAAACCAGGCGGAGCGCTCCACGTGCTCTGCTCGAGAGGGAGAGAGAGAGAGAGAGAGAGGTGCCGGTCGGGGGGAGTGGGAGGGGATGAGGGGATCCGCCTCCGTTCAGGAAATCCATTCCACAGCAGCAGCAGAGCTCGTGACGTTATTTCAGCAGATAATGTGTATATACAGACATGGCTCATGGATTGGAAATTTTCGCAGGTTGGATTTCCGATCCGTGAATTTCCGATCCGTGAATTACGTTGATATCGGAACCCGATACCGATACCACTGGTTACAGTCCTTTACAAGTACAGTTACAGTATATCAGAAAAGTGCACAAACATTTTGAGTTAACGCCCACCTTATTTCGGTCTGCCATCTTGTCAACTCCAGCGAAGACTGTCCTCCAGAATTTTTTTTTTACCTCTGCAGACTTCAAGTGGTCTCGGCCGACGTGACGTGATGACGTAACCGATGACGTATTTTTGTCCACTTTCTTCCATCTGAGAAATTCGTATTCGTACATAAGTTTGAAAATATTTATTTTATGCTCAACTACAACCAAAGACGCGTGTATATCCAAAATATGCATGGATTAATTTCTTGTGACTACACGTTTTCGCGTGGATTAATTTTATTCGCGTGGATTAATTTTATTCGCGTGGATTAATTTTATTCGCGTGGATTAATTTTATTCGCGTGGATTAATTTCTTGTGAATACACATTATTTTGTCCTCTTTCTTATTCCATATAAATCAGACACTTCGATACAATATCAATTTCTTAAGCCAACGATTCGATTATTTTCAATACTTGAGAATTCCCCACGATTCGATACCATTGGATACGAGTCGATTCAATGGTGCATAGTTTTCACGTTATGTATTAATGATGTTTTGAATAAATTATATTACAGAAAAATTCGATTCGATTTGATTCTCTTGTGGACGCATCGATGCATTTGGATCGTCGGCTGTAGGATCGATGCATCGGTACGAATCGATTATTATTTACACGACTATAACTCAGTGCCTTTAATATTGAGTAATAATTTCTCCTGTGTGAGATCAATAAAGTCACTTCTTAATAAAATAATTGAGTAACTTAAGTGTTTTATGTGAGCGTGTGCGTGCACCTAAAAACTTTATTTTCTTCACTCACTAATCTTTCTTCCTTTCTTTTTACCCTATGCATTCTGAGCATCCTAATTAGTCACCGCGATGAGATTGTAAGCACTTTTCACAGACCACAGTGAAGTTATGCAGTCACAGTAAAGTTAACTACAACTAGCATGCTAACACACACTTTATAATTAGAAGCAGGCAGTAAACACTTATTTTGACATCAAGAGCTGCTTATACATTATATCTGTACTGGGGCAGATAACATTTTCTTCAAATACATGGGAAACAATTAGGTACAGGACCTTTACTGTAATTGCATCTGACTGATTATTGAAATAACTGTAACCTAATTTAGTTAATGATTATTAGATAGCTGTATGTTCACAGACCCTAAAACAACATGTACAGAGAAAAGGCCTAGGACAGTAAGACATTAAATTGACATAAGAATGAATAAAAATAAATCTCCGGTTTAATAGATAAATACAGCTCTGGAAAAAAAATAAGAAACCACTGCAAAATGATCAGTTTCTGATTTACTACTTATAGGTATATGTTTGGGCAAAAGGAACATTTTTGTTTGAGTCTATAAACTACTGACAACATTTTCCCCAAATTCCAAATAAAATATTATCGTTTAGAGCATTTATTTGCAGAAAATGACACATGGTCAAAATAACAAAAAAGATACATGTTTTCAGACCTCAAACAATGCAAAGAAAAAAGATCAAATTCATTTTAAAACAACATAATACTAATGTTTACACTTAAGAAGAGTTCAGAAATCAATATTTGGTACAATAACCCTCATTTTTATTCACAGCTTTCATGTGTCTTGGCCATGCTCTCCACAAGTCTTTCACATTGTTCTTGGGTGACTTTATTCCACTCCTGGTGCAAGAACTGAAGTAGCTCAGCTTTGTGTTTGTGTTGGAATTCAACAGACGCTGGAATGGAATGGCTGTAATACATGTAGAGATGCTGATTTCAGAAAAAAATGCAGTGGTCTCTTATTTTTTTTCCAGAGCTGTAGATAAAGGAGAATTGACGTTTTTTTTTTTTTTTTTTTTACAATCTGAGCCTTATTTCAGTAATAAAACAAGTTGTTTTACTCACCCATAGCACTTTGGTGTAATTTGGAGCACTTCCGGAGATGCTTTAGATTAGCGATATCCGTTAACGTGAGTGCTCGGGGCACGACGTTGCAGTCACCAAAATAACACAAACTTTAGCACTTTTCAAATCATAGAAGCTAAATGTCTTAGTCTACACTTTCGTTTGAGTCAAAAGTGGCCTCTAATCCGAGATTTAGCCATAGTTTGGAGTAGATGACGGGACAGTGTGCATATGCGCATTCACAGCTGTTTTGCAGATAAGAAGACGCTCATAACTTTCTGTTGCGAGCGACACATGGCAGAAAATTCGGACTTTGAGGCTGAAGAGGACTTATGGAGGACTGAGGACTGAGGACTGAAGAGGAGTATACGGATGAGGAGACAGAATGGATACGGAAAGAATGAAGCAGAGAACAGCCATCGGTTTCGCATTACTTCTCAGAATCGTGCGCTGAATCCGCTGGCCTTCTTTCTTTTCCTTTGCTGGTAAAAAAATCATCCTGACTGAAGTGGGTACTGCAAACACGATGGTCCAAACGTCTTACAGCTTTGCATTTCATGTTTGGATCCTGAGAGCTGAGAGCGAAATCAATTGGGAATGAGCGCATGCGCACTGGCCTCCTCATCTACTCGAAACTATGGGTAAATCTCGGATTACAGGCCACTTCTGACTCAAACAAAAGTGTAGACTAAGACATTGAGCTTTGAGCTTCTTATTTGAAAAGTGCTAAAGTTTGTGTTATTTTGGTGACTGCAACGTCGTGCCCCGAGCACTCACGTTAACGGATATCGCTAATCTAAAGCATCTCCGGAAATGCTCCAAATGACACCAAAGTGCTATGGGTGAGTAAACAACTTGTTTTATTACCGATATAAGGCTCAGATTGTAAAAAAAAAAGTTAATCCTCCTTTAAATAGCTAAATATTCATTCATTGCTGTCCTACTCAGGACATCTCCAGAACAGGCTTGTTTTGGAAAGGCTCCAACTGTCCTGAAAGAACATTGGTGAAACTGCTATATTATTATTATCTCTGCTTTTAGAAAATATCTTGGACACAGAGTGCAGAAGTGCAGTTGTTTATTTTTATTTGATTATTTCTGTAATTCTCCCTTTTTCATTAGAGCCTCTAGTTGCATTTAAGTAGAATATCTTACAGCAACTTCTATAATTCATTTATGACACCACTAAACATCAATACATATTGATTAGCACATGATTTGTAGTGCATTAAATGATTGCAGCTCCTAACTCTTATATCTTGCTTCACTAATCAAGTAATTTCCAAACTGTGTGCCAAAGTTAAACCCAACAAGTGTTCTAATTTCCTATTGTTTTTATTTAATGAAGAAATACAAACTTAATTTGCAACATATGCATAATTCACTAAACAGAATAGTTTCTTGACACATTTTATTTGACATTTTGGCTAACACACAAAATAAGTCTGTACACAAATATAAACATAATAAAAATCACTTCTAAATGGTCTATTAAGGAGATATCGGCTCATGTTCTTTTGACTTTTTTAATCTACAGGTTCTAAATCTTTTCTCCTGCATGAGTAATTTATGTAGTGTAAGAAAGTGAACCTAAAAATAAGCCACTCTTATAGCTTTATCCACATTTAATAATCAAATTGGTAGATATTACATTTGTCAATACTTATCCACCCTTTACACATTTCCACTGTTCTCTGACTAAAATGTGGGATTAAAAAAACAAAAACAAAACATAAACATCATATATGCTTTTCTCCAACTGTTTTAAATGTGCACTGTGTAATTTTTCCGGTGGAGGGTCCGCCACATGCTGGTCTCTGTGGTTATTGCTTTGTCCGGAATGTTCCAGTGAATAACGTGAACTTCTGTATTTATTGCATTTATTCAATTGCAAGTGTTTTTATTGCTCAAAAATATCTATATCTAGAAAAACATGCATTCTTACTGTGAACGGGGTCACCTGTAACTTGGTTGGTTGCATCACCTGCTTGTCTCCATGGGGTAAGATACATTTAATTGCCATAAAAGGCAAAGCAATAATTCTATAGAGACAAGCAGGAAAAGTGTTTAGCTAACCATACACAAAAATAAAAAGCATTTCACCTTTAAAATTTCAATATGTTGGTTGTTATATATAGAACAACGACTAAGCACCTTGTCATAAAGTGCGATTCATGTGAGACTAAAGAAGCCTTGTTAGCATAGTGCTATAGCTGAAGTTGCTGTTATCTTTTATTTTTAGTTGTCTCTAACTTTAGGAAAACAACCAACTACAGCAATCATCCTAAATCTGTTGTCATTGCCCCTATTTGGCCCCAGAGAGCCCAGGTTGGCAGCACAGATGTAAGATTACACAATTATTCAGGAAGCTGCTGAAAGTCCCACCCATCAGTGCTTAGAGGGGCCATTATAATGCTCCCCTCACCCATTTCTCATTGGCGGTGTGAGACAGCATACTAACACAATATGGTGAAGCCTGCCCTGCTCCCGTAATGCCAAAGTGAGAAAGTGGATCCCTCCCCCTTTTGACATTTGTCTCTTTATCAAAAACGCCCCTCAGCCAACAAGCCGCATCTGTGATCAGGCGCCATCCGCAGATTAGAGCTAACAGCAGTCATCTGTCTGCACAAGAAGAAGAAGAAGAAGAAGAAGAAGAAGAGTGATGTAACTTGTCTGGCACCTCATTTGAGACGTGGCAGAAATAGTTTGAACATGATCAAGATGAAAGTATTATCCTTTTTGAGAGAGTGTACAAAGAAAACCCATGACAAAGAAATAACGTTATAGCAGTGAATATAGAAATTAACCTGCATAGTATGTACTGTATAGTAGTTGATACATGTTTGCTTCAAATACACATCTGGAGCTCTTCTCTCCAACAGAAAACACTTTCCACCCAGTGATGTGTGGTAATACAGCTACTGTGTTTTTAAACCTTCGCTAAAATAATTTGGATCATTTTAGACCTGGAATTGCCAATTTCTACTGATCAAAAGGTAAAGGGTAGTTGTTAATGTGAAAACTACCACAACATTGCATCACAAGTTGGAACAGAGCATTCTGAGATGTAGACAGCCCAATAATGAAGTATTAATCATGTGTGAATGAAACAAAGCACAACTCCAGGTATGTTTTTAACAAAGTAACAACATTATAACATGACTAATAAGTGACATTTTTGTGTAATATAGGACCTTTAAGACATAGTGGCAGTGATATAAATAGCAGCATATATACAATATAAATATAAATTGTGACTTGTTGACTCATTTGTTCCCTTCTGTTTAGTCTACAGGTCATCAAAGCCAATGAATAAATATATGTAGCAAATGACTCATATTACGCTGTAAGTCATTGATGTAACTTTTAGACCAACAACTGAAATAGTTGCAACAAAATCACTCGCCCTTTCTTGCAACCTCCAAGGCAGATCTAGCAATAAACTGTGATTTTAGTTATTCTTTACTTGCCTTTTATACTCTGAGCATCCTTATAATTCACTGTGATGAGTTTATATGTGTTTTTCACACTAAATATCAGCAGCAGTTTGATAAAAATCATAGTTATCTAAAGGTGCATTCTGTAATTTTTATGTTAAAAGGCCCTCCACCTGCTTGTTTCCATGGATAATTAGTATTGCTTTGCCTGGCATTTCCCACAGTTTGGCATAAAACCTGTCTATTTTGCATTTATTCAGTTTTGCTAATGTGAGTGTGGTCGCCTCTACACAGATCTGACCTGTTACTTGGCCTGGAGGTGCCACCTGCTTGTCTCCATGGAGATAGATAGATAGATAGATAGATAGATTGTAAGTTACTTGAGCACATCTTTAATCTTTTTTAATAGCAACATTTGTATTTATTGTATTTTATTGTATTTTTCTGTTGACATTTTCTGCAGTCTCCATAGTCTAGCGCTCACCTCTTTGCTGTTGTGGAGCTGTAGATATCTCATATTCTGTGTTTGTATCTCCCTATTTGGGCACAGATGCCATGTGTTTGTTTTACTGACACACTTTGATTGTGTAATACTCAGTGCTGTTACAGTGTTGTAAGAGGCCTGCTGAAATCAATAGAGTCTTTCATGTCCCTGAGCCCAACATAATCAATTTAAGAGCAAGCACGGAAAGTTTGATAGCGACGCATTAATTGAAACTAAAGCCCATTGGTAATACCTAAATGACCTTGCACAGAATCCTCAGTATTGACTTGAAGATTTAGTCTGTACTTGATGGAGCAAAACCACAATTCCAGCAGAGACCTTTGTGAAAAAACCTTTATTCCTCTATTTTCTGATCTGTGTTATAATGTTTCCTCATCAAGAATTTGCTTGTAGTTTCATACGTTTAACACACAAGTCCTGTAATTTTAGGTTGAGTTCTACTCTCAGATGGAAAAACACTTTCTATCTTGTGATGTCATCTACAGTAGTAATACAGGGAGTGCTCCACTGTGTTTTTAAGCTCCATACACCTTCATTAGAATCGTTTGGATGATTTCAGTCCTGGAATTGCCATTCTCTACTGAAATAAAGGTAAAAGGCAGCTGTTAATTTGAAAACTACTGCTTCATGACATCTGAAGGTGAAACAGAGCATTTTGCGATTTGGGGATGAAGTTTCAAAAGTTTCAAAGTCAGCTTTACTATCTGACTTTGAAACTTTTGAAACTAGACAGACTAATAAACCAGGATTACATGTGTGAATGAAACAAAGCACAACTCCAGGTATGGTTTTAATGAGGTAACAGCATTATAATATGACTTAAAGGAAAAGTAACGTTTTTTACAATTTTACAACTTTTCAAATCATAGAAGCTTGATGTCTTTAGTCTACAATTTCGTTTGATCAAAAGTGACCTGTAATCCCAGATTTAGCCATAGTTTCGAGTAGATGAGGACGCCAGTGCGCATGCGCCGAGTGTGCTCTCAGCTCCCAGGACCCAAACATGGAACGCAAAGCTGTAAACTATGGATAAATCTCGGATTACAGGCCACTTTTGATTCAAACGAAATCGTAGAGTAAGACATCGAGCTTCTATGATTTGAAAAGTGCTAAAGTTTGTGTTATTTGGAGCCTGCACGGGGCATATTACATGCTCGGGGAATGCCCCGAGCTATGGCTATAAGTCGCGCTAGGCTAACAGCGTTAGCCTAACGCTAATCTAAAACATCTCCGGAAGTGCTCCATATGACACCAAAGTGCTATGGGTGAGTAAAACAACTTGTTTTATTACCGAAATAAGGCTCAAATTGTAAAAAACGTTACTTTTCCTTTAAAGTTCACAATGACATAATTATCGCGACAGGCCTAAAGCATAAGCTGTACAGCAAGTTTTCAAATGTAGCAGCGGCTGTATTAAAACTGAGCCTCTTAACAGGAAGGTTTATGGTTCCATTCCTGCTGACATGCCCTTGACCCATTGTCTAATCATGACACATTTGCTAGTGACAGGAGGGCATCTGATGTAAAAGATGTAAATAAAAGATGTACTTTTTTTTTTCATTTATTTAATTTATTTGACAGGGACCATGTACAGGAGCATTAATCACAATCATTGAAGAGATGCTTTGTACCAGACTATAGCTCTTTGAGCTAATTTCCATCTGCAGTCCTGAGACACACAACATGACAAAACATTAAACACAGCATAAAATAATGCATTTCATAAACATTTCATCAAAGGTACATTATTTACATTAGTTAAAATGGGTTCCCCTTCACCTTTACAGCCCCTTCTCAGGTTTGTCTTAATGCTGACAAGTTCTTATTCTTAAGAAATGTTGATTAAGTCCTACACTAAATTGTTTGAAGTCTGCACAGTTTGAGCTCTTTTGTAATACTTATGAGTTTCAAATATGTATTTTTTTCTGTTCTTACCAAACATTTTCAGTATTTTCAGAGCTGCAGCAGAATCCCACATTAAACCTGGTTATGAGTGATAGTGGATAAAAAGCACATTGTTGAGTCTGAATAGTGATTTCCCTAAAGCGTGGTAGAGATTGCATCCATCCACACGGCCACTGCTGCTAACCCACTTTTCATTGTTGATTCTTTGCCACAGGCTCCATGGATTATTAGTCCCTCTATGCTCTGTGAATGGTAAGAGTCTTCTGTCCTATTTGGGCGCAGGTACAAAGCTCCTTGCGCCCGTTTTCGCCTGGCGGGAGGTTCCCACCCAGATGAGGGATGTGTCACCGTGTCACCCTGACGCATAGCAGCTGTTTCAAGCCCTGCCCCAGCTTTCTAAAAATAGCCGAATATATCACCTAATGTAGGCCGTTGGTCAAATTCTGAATCTACAGCGGGCAAGGCGCTCTGGGGGCAGTATTTGTCTCATTCACCTTCAAACTAATTCCTCATGTACAGGTGTGTGTTGTCAGCGCGCACTCTGTATTTTTGTTCTTCAATACCTGTCTCTATGGGGGCCCAGACAAATGGATGATATTATAAAAGCCAGTTCCATAGTTCCATTATTCACCTGAAGACGTCCAATTGATCGCCATAATTTAAGTTGTGACAGCTAAATTGTTTTTCTCAAAGAATATATTTTGATGGCATCAATGCCAAGGTCTTCAAAATGTGTTAAGTTAATGGAATTGGTCAAAAAATGGCAGCAATCTATCAGCGCGTGGGGTAATTATATAAAACTGCAGTCCCTAAATGATCCTAGTGGGTAAATCATGGCTTTATTGTTTGAAATTTATTGCTTAATAAAAAAGACAGTATTAAATCTTCTCAGACAAGTGGAGATGCTTTTATTACACCACTCTGCTCTAAATTACATGACAGCTTGAAGGAAGCACAGATCTGTCTAACCCCGTGCTTTTTCAGGTCAGAAGAACTGTTGCAAAGTAAATAAGATTAGCCAAGTTGAATCTTTTTAGCCCAAAACAAAGCCAGCAGCCTCCTCCAAACTCTAAATAAAAGTGCTGACTCAAAAACAGAATAACAAGCGTCTATAGGATAGTGGTGGGTGGAAATTAATGTGAAGCCAAATCTGATAAAAATAATCTACTCTCAAGTGAGATAAATATGTTTGAACAGGCTCCCTGACAAATAAAGAATGAGCAACTCTTGAAATTTCCTTTAGATTGATCATATCTCTCTAATATAATAAAAAAATTAACAGATAACTCAGTGAAAAACTCCACAAAGGCATTACTTCTCACTTGCTATGAAGATTAGCCCAGATCTGGCAGTTATTTTTATGTTGAGTGTCTGCATTCAAAAGGTCTCTTTAGTGTATCTTTGGACTTATCTCTTGCAAGGGATACAACAAAATCAGAATTTATCTAAAAACTCTATTTCTTACAGCACACAACAGACTTTTTTTTCCAGGGAAATTTAGCCCAGATTAAGCAAAATCAAAAACTGTAAGAGCCCTTTTTTTTTTTAATTTTAAAGATGACTTTTTTTGTTCATCCCAGTACTGATCTAAATAATGGTTGTTAATACCAATATTGATCCCAATATTGATCTTAATAATAGAAACAGGTTCAGTGACTTCTGTTTAAAACTGCAGAACTGAGAAGACCCACTCTTTATCTGTGGCGTTTCACTGTGCCAAGAAGAGGGTTTTCACACTTTTTATTGTTGGAAAACGGCTAAGGGACATTTCTGAATCACAAGTAAGTGCAGAGATGTCGGCGGAGATAGGTGGTAGGTGAAAACTCAAGCCTTGAATGTAACTTGAACTATTCAAACATGCATAACTCAACTGAAATACAACTGAGTATTCTAATCATAAACAGTATATATAAATGGACATAGCTAACCTGTTAGCCGCCATGTTCTAAATAGGAAGTAATCATGGGGTCCCTTCCGGCTCCACCGACTCCGATTCCAATTCACTTTACATTGAATAATTGTCACCCCTCTCTCTCTCTCTCTGTAACTGCTGCAGTGAACCTCATCATTTTGGTCTTAAAATGTTCATATTAAAGGGATATGCCACCCCCAGGTCAAATTTGGGCATCTCCCCACAGTCCAGAGACTAAAATAAGTGGTGGAAAGCGTTTTCCTGCTCACCCAGCCATTGTCCGAGCCTGTCGCCACTGACCGCCGCGGTATCTGCAGCTCCTCCGCCTTAGACTGGAGTCTAACGTCGCCAGAGAAAGATTTCGGCCAAAAGGAATTAATTTGCTCGATGCGTTTCCCAATTACTTTCTGTGTAGTGCGCATTCATATCGAGTGCAAATAAATGTGCAAATCAACACGGAGAGCTTGCCTTGGTCATTTTGGGTGGGAACTATTTTCCAGTGCGGAAGAATACAGTCGAATCACGCACCACGTTGTGCAACAGGGGAACTCCCTTCCCGGTGCGTAACTGGGATTCCCCTGGCAGCGTGATTCGACTGTATTCTTCCGCACTAGAAAATAGTTCCCACCCAAAATGACCAAGGCAAGCTCTCCGTGTTGATTTGCACATTTATTTGCACTCGATATGAATGCGCACTACACACAAAGTAATTGGGAAACGCATCGAGCAAATTAATTCCTTTTGGCCGAAATCTTTCTCTGGCGACGTTAGACTCCAGTCTAAGGCGGAGGAGCTGCAGATACCGCGGCGGTCAGTGGCGACAGACTCGGACAATGGCTGGGTGACCAGGAAAACGCTTTCCACCACTTATTTTAGTCTCTGGACTGTGGGGAGATGCCCAAATTTACCCTGGGGGTGGCATATCCCTTTAAGCCCCTCTACGTGATCCTGGTGTTTCTATTTTGCTGTTTTGTACTTAAATTCCTATTCCTAATATGGACCTGGCTCAAAATTCGCCCCTATAACAGCTGGAACCAAACGCTATAGGTGACGTCAATGATTCTACTACTGGGGAGGCCGCATTGTAACGTGGTTAAGCTCATAAAAGTTGACTACATAATATGCCCCTTTTAAGTATTTCCTGAGAATAACTTAATAATAGTAATTGACAGTTATATAAGTGTGGGAGGTCCACCTGCTGGGCCGTATGCTGTAACCAGTGTGGAGGTCACGCTAGGTTAGTACAGTGTGTTCATGTCTACAGTAACGTAACAAATCCAATCGTGGCGCTGCTTATTGATGCGGCCATGATTTGTTGGCACCAGTTTAAAGCTTTAGTGAGAGCAGACAGGTGATCACTATGGGGATGTATGTTGTTTATTCTCCCACGCACAGGATTTCCTATTTACATCTCAGCTCATCATCTGAACCTCGAGTATTGGATTAGCATGTAAAGGTATTCACTTCCACTTCACTACCAATGCACCATGACGAAGCAGACGTGTTGATGATTTTTATTGTTCTATATTTGATTTAATTCTTTGCAATATTTTTTTTACATAGCACATTTTTACATAAGAACTGCACGATGGGCCTACAGCCAGTATAGCTTTGTCTGACACAGCTTGGGTGTGAATGGAGAAATACTGCAGTTTTTAAAATTATTTACTGATTTATGTATTTATTCATTTATTCATTTGGCCTTATATCTGTGTAATCCCTCAGTTGTCCAGATAGATTCAATAGGCGTATACTAGTCGATGTGCTCTTATACTTGTTCTGATACAGTTCAAGATCATTCGAAAGTTATTCATTTTTGTCCTGTAAATGGGACTTTATTAGTATAGATACCTGCTCAAATGAGTTTTGATACTAGTTTTAGTATTGATTAATATCAGATTTTCAATACTTTTGACAAGACTAAGTGTGAGGATTATGTTTTGCTCACACTTCTATAAAAGGACTGTTGTATTGGTTGTACTGAATGAAGTTTTGTATTGTATCTCACTTATGAACAGAAATGTCTGAACTTGTGGAGGTCTGGTAGAAATTGGCAATCGGCAAAAAAACAAAAAAAACAACTAAGTTACATAATCATGTACCAAAGCTAAAAGATGGAATGATGGAATATATCAAGGTTTGTTTGTACAGGAAATTGTGCACAAAGAAACACAAATAGAGAACAAGGATGAACATTAACACTGGCAAACTAATCATGCAATGTTTAACAAATAAAAAAAAAAAAACTGTTCCATCACAATGACAGATTTAAAGCTATCCGTTTAAGATTCCATTTTTTTTTTAATAGAATTAGGGTATTATGATAAAGTCTGTAGTTCAATATGTTATACTATTTGAGTGTCCTAAAACACAGAACACATTTTTAAAGAAAACTTGTACTTGCATGTGCATCTTATTCTTAGTCAGTGTAATTCTGATAGGACAAAGCACCAAATGTTACAGTTTTTAGTCCAAAAAATATCTGACAGCAAATGTTTCATATCACGAGCTGTGTGAATGCATTATGAAAATGATCTTTGTTTTAAAGATTACACAAAGTACATGTAAAATTTCATAAAAGAATGATTAGAAACATTAGGGTTTTACTTTTAATTTGGAAGAAAAACACAACTTCTCCATGTGAAGTGTAAATTCCATGAAAACCGATATTCTCAATTCTCAGTGTACATTCAGGTGCATTAATATTTGGGAGTATATTGACCTATTAGATTATTGAAGTGTAGCAAACCTGTTAATACACATTGGAACTAGGGCTGTCAGTTTAACGCGTTAATTAGATTAATTAATTACACTTCAAATTAACATGTTATAAAAATGAACACAATTAATTATGAGGCAATTCAATGCACGCATTTTAAATTTGGCGTGCGGCGAGCAAATCGCTGCCAGGGCCTTTGAACGGCAAGTTTATTTATAAAAAGAACAAAGACGGGACGATCATCAAGAACGCGCTGATTTGTAGCTTTTGTCAAAAATAATTTTCCAATCACCGAAGCTGCTCCAGCCTGACAGATCATTTGAACGCTAAACACGTCTGGGCAAGTTCCATCGTTACCGGTGATAGTGCGAGCGTGAGCGCACTTCAACAAACCACACTTGCAGAATTTGGGAAACGAATGAGAAAAGCAACCACAGAAAAACTGAACTCAATCACAAAGTTAGTTGCCTCTCTCGCTCTCTCTCTCTCGAGATTAAAATGCGATTAATTAATTACAAATCCCATAATTAATTCGATTATTTTTTTTAATCGCCTGACAGCACTAATTGGAACATGTTTGAGCCAAATAAATAAACCCTTTTTTCTTTGTTTACGGACATTCAAATTAGAGTTTCGATTGTGATTAACTTAGAAGCCCATATGTATACCTCACACCATACCTGACCTAATACCCTCCCTTGTTCAAAATGAGCCTTAATGTATGCATGTTATACAAATGTCCAATGACAGGCCAGCAAGGAGACCAAAGCCGTCCTGGACAGCAGTGTTAATGACAATGGACACAGCAATCAATTTCACATTTTCACACAAGCCTTGTCCCATACAAACGCACACAGAGCCCCACTCAACATGCACGAAACGTATTTTAGTCCGCAAACCATTTACATCTGGAACATATCTGCTGGAAGGACGCTTGGATCCCCTGGAGGTCAAGTCCTGGGAGACTTCTGCAAAGGTTGCCTCTTCTATGTGACATTCAATTACCTCCAAAGGTGAAGTGGCCCCATTCCGATCCTAAAATCAATTTTGCGTGGACTTTTGACTCCTCGTGTTTTTTGTACGAGGTTTTATGTACGTACTACGTTAAGGGGGAAAAACAAGCGTCGCCTCCTTGGTTGCCACGCATATTGTCTTTGCTTTGAAATGACATCCATCAAAGTTAATGGACTATAATGATCAGCACAAATACACTGTCACATATCTCACTGCTCGCTCTTGAGTATTCAACTCCCAGTCAATGGGATGGAAACAGTGACAAGCACCAGGAACACTATTTGCCATATCATTAACAACTCACGCTGAGGACTGGAGGAGAATCTGAGGAAGTTTGGCAGGATTTAGAAAATATTTGGGGACTGTAGTGGATAAAATGTATTAAACACACACTCAATACAAGGTGGTAGGTGTCATGCTGCAGTCGACACTGGCATATTGAAAAGTTCTTATTAAATTATTCCCTGGCTGTTAGCTGTTCTCGCACAGATTAGTCTCCTGACCGACTAGATGAAATGTTCTCAGCTGTTTGGATAGATACAAAATAAATGATATTAACTTCCTAAAATGAACAAAGGAAATCATAATTGAATTCTAATCACAAATATCAGGCCTGTCGACACAGTTTGGGGGTCAGGGGCAAATAGCATCACAGAGGCCCCCCCTTGAATATATATATTAATAGGCAGAGTTTCCAATTCTGGGCCCCTATAAGACCCTGGGGCTCAGGATAACAGACCCCCTCTATATTCTTTTATAGACCCTTTAAAATCTTATGTCATCAGATTGTTCAAATTTCTGGAACAGAGGCAACTGGAGCCAAAGTGAAGCAGACATATTATATTTTCAGTGATTAACTGATGATTAGATCTAAATGTTGATCTGAATGCTGGTTTTACAACATTATAGTAAAAAATAAACAACAGTTTTGAATTTTTAAGGTACATATTTTAGTTAATTTGCTTCTTTGTTAAGAAGGATGGAAAAATAAACCTAAAAATCCATTTCCTTTTTAAATAAATTGCTTAGTGTTTATCATAATCTCTTTTTGTGTCAACAAATAATGTAAAACACTATTCGTGAAAAGTCCCTCAGTCGTCCAGGTAGAATCCATGATAAAAGGAGAAGTTCAATTTGTCAACTGGACAAAGTTTGTTTGGTTGAAACCTAGAAGCCGCGGGCCATTCATTTGAGGACAGTGAGGTTCAGATCTTAGCCAGGGAAAAGAACTGGTTTGAGAGGGGAGTTAAAGAGGCTATTTTTGTCAAAAAAGAGAATCCGTCGTTAAACAGAAATGGGGGAGTTAGACACAACTTGTCTCCCATCTATAATTCGATTCTCAAACAAAGAAACATAAGAACAGACAAGCCATTGCAGAGGGGTGGAGAGGGTCGTTGTCTTGAATAGGGAATTGGACGCCAGAGAAATTTGAAATACAAAGAGACAGATTAGTTGATAGTTTCAGAGCTATTTCAGTGTAGTGAGCGCCGAGCTAGGGCTTATAGATATGCTAATACAAGACGCCAGAGGAAAACAAAAGAGAGTAGCTGGGATAGGTTCAGAGCTTTGTTCAGGGTAGTTAGCTCCTCCCTTGCAGCTAGATATAAACAGGGTCGAACCAGCATGAGGGCCAGAGCTGACGAAGCCTCTTGGATGAGCGGCGAAACGTTTTCAACCAAACAAACTTTGTCCAGTTGACAAATTGAACTTCTCCTTTTATCGTAAAACACTACTGCAATTTTTTAAAACGGGGCTCTGATATCACACACATGTATCTAAGTGGTTTTCATTTGCCATATTTCCCTTTTTCATATTTTGTGATATTGTGAAGTTAATCACAGTTTTCCCATTGAAATCACATTATGTTCCACTTCACTTTTGCCTCCAGTTGCCTCCATTCTGGAATTTATGATGTTTTTTTGTTTAAACTCAGCTCAGAGCAGAGCAGACATTGTGGAAACAGAGGTGCATGAGCTGATGGCAGAAGTGTTTGTTTTGAGACATGCCCTGACACAGGAGAAGAGAGCCGCTATAAAGGCTCTGTGCCAACTGGGGCTGCAGTCAACAACATCCTGCCATAGAGGGATCCATTCTCAAATCTGCCCTGGCAGAGGTACAGAGTTCTGTTAGAGATCTCCAGGACAAACTGGAGGTGGTGGAGAGAAAGAATCAGCTGCTCACCACAGAAGTGACCTGCCTAAATCTGCCCTGACAGAGGAGCTGAAAAAACAAAGACAGGCCCAGGCCAAACTTCGAACCCTGCAGGATAAGAAGGTTGGCCTGGAGTTTACTGTGGCAGAGCTTAGGTTCGCTCTCAGTGAGGACAAAAAACTCCATTGAAGTCCTCTGCTCCAGAGAGAAAGAGCAGGGGCAAATCATTAAAGAGCTGAAGGCAATGACACAAGCCTTACACCAGAATCTCCAGACAGAGAGAGTCACATTTAAGGCTATGATCGAGCAGTGCCATGCTGCTATTGCCTCTATTCTGGGACAAAAAGACCAGCTGGCAGAGACAGTACAGGATACCAACCAGGACATGGAGAAACTGAAGGTGTGGCATAGAGATGAGCTGAGTGCTCTACAGTGCACTGAGGAGCACAAGAGGAATGTCCTGCAAGATAAGCTCCAAGAGCTTTCACAGGCACTGTCCTCCTCAGACGAGACTCTGCTCTGAAGAGACAGAACCAGGAGTGCCAGGACATCATGGCAACTAAGGAGGAGGAGTGGAAGGAGGCCATCAACTGACTGAAGAGGAGATGGTTCTCCCATAAAACACCTGTAGCATTAAGTTTACCTTTACCTTATAAAGTAAGGTACACTCTATTGTCCCCGCAATGTATAGATTCATTTTTCCTCTGCATTTGATGGGGAAATTGGAGTGGTTGGAGGAAGACAGTAGACATTTAGATAATGAATTAGATGAGACAAATAGCTCAGGTATCAATTTAGGAATTGATACCTGAGCTATTTGTCTCATGTACTGAAATGTGCAAAATGCACAAAAAGTCATGGGTGACCCGGAAATCAAACCTGGAACCTTATTGCTATAAGGTGAGAGTGCTAAACGTTTAGCTGATTAATTAAATGGAGTTTCAAATCTTAAATTGGTATTGGAGCTAAAGCTAAATGATTTTCATAGTTACCTTATTATTATTATTATTATTATTATTATTATTATTATTATTATTATTATTATTATTATTATTATTATTATTATTCATGTTTATTTTGTATACAAAATATCAAATAATAAATATGAACACTATATTGTGTGACAGCACTATTATTTGCCTTTTTTGTAAATGCACAGATTCAGATAATAATTCTAAAGAACCACACATTTTCATATAAATACATTTGTACATCTCCAGTGACACATGTACATGATTGTTTTTCGACAATAAAGCAAACTATGACTATGACTATGACAACAGTAATGACTGCAGCACTGATTCAACCATTGACATACCGATTTTCAGCCATCTTATAGTCTAATATAGACCTGAGAATACACAGTGAATGAGGCAGAAGATTGGCCATTATAATTAAAGAAGAAATGTTATATGTTAGGCAGCTGGTGAATACTTACATTTTGTGAGCACTCAAACCACAAATGCAGAACAAAACACCAATGGTTCAGTTGAGATACATTGAGTAAACACAAGTCGATTTCACACGTGTTCCCTTTAAGTTTTAGTTTTTCATCAGATTTCAAACTGCATTGCACGGTAGGGCTGCAAGATTAATCACTATTGAAAGCAAATCTTAAAAGCTGCAGTTTTTGACGTGCCATAATACCGTCAAAAGTATAACCTGTCCAATGAATAATACAGATTTTCAATTTGATTTGATATATTTTGTATTAAAAACAAATAACTTTCAATAATAATTTTGCAGACTTTAACACTAAATAGTGACAGAGGATGGGCTGCAGACCCCTTGATTAAAATTACTCATGAAGATCATTGGCAATTTGAAATGATTGGACTTAAATTCAATTATGATTTGATTAATTGCACAGCCCAAGTTTTTCTTTATGTTTTAAAAGCCATATAGTACATTAAAAGATTGGCTCTGCTCCAGATTTTAAGGTTCAGAAAAAGCACTGTCTTACCATTCAGAACCAGATTTTTCTTTTCATAATTTTTGCAATTGATGGAATTTTAGTCGTGATTAAAATGTGTCCTTTTCAACAATCTCTGGTCGCTTGCAATGAATGGTCAATCAAACAAACCTTCATAGCTACATTCTTCTTCCCTTGTGTATCTCTTTGGGGACTGAAAATATTAGTCAGTATTAGTGATTTTTGTACAAACAGCCTTTTACGTTGTCATATACTGTGAGGTTATTCTTATTATAGTATTCCCAGGCCACAGGGAGATTCGCTTTGTGCTGGAGAGTAGATTAATTTTCCGCGTATGTGTTGAGGGGACACACTATATGTCTATCTGCTTATCTTCAGGCTGTATTATATGTGATTACCCGAAGCACATGTTTATAGACTTTCTTATGGCTCCTCTCCAATTTGACTGTCCCTCATGAATTGTGTTTATGTGTGTGTTGGATTGGATGTTTTAGCTGCCACATCCCCCCAAGACCTCAACAGATGGAGAAGTCCAATTAGAAAGAAGGCGTTTGAATGGAGGAAAATGGAGACAAATGTTCTTCTGTTGGTTTGTCTCTCAGGACAACGGGAAATAGTTATGAGAGATGAGGACAGGTGCGTAAAACAGCAGTGGTGGTGTTTAAAGCAGGCAAACTTTTCATATCAAGTGATATAAGTGGATCAAAAAGCACAATAATATGTTTTAACTTTCAGGAACTATTGATGACATTTCCATGAAACGCAAGAGGGCTTAACCCAGAAGGTCACAGCAAGGACTATACCAGTACAAAAATGATAAAACTAGGATTAAATTGAAATGAATTAGATCAAACTGAGGACTACACTGCAGTAGATTCAAGATATTTTTTTCATATTTTAAGTAGTTATATTAAGTGTTCCATTGGCTAGATTTACTTTTTGCAGTGTCATTTTTTTTCCCTATTGACCCAGGCCTGAACTACGACCTGCTAAAACAGGACTAACGCAGTACTGAGTAGAGGTAAACCGAAATGCCAATATTTGCCCTATTTATCGTATCGGCTATTGGCCAAAAATCTCCAGCAGAGGTTTTTTTAAAAAAAAATATGTTTAAATATGCATGAAAAATATGTATAAAGCTTTATTTGAACACTTTAGGCCATAGACGACACTGAAAAATGTGACTACACTTTTCTCTACACAGTTTGTAGTAAAGCTTGTAGATTACCTAAATTGGCTCTGTATATCGGCCCAAAAATCCGCAGACATCACTGGCCATTGATTTCTCTGCATTCTAAATAATTGATATCAGCATCGGCCATGAAAAAATGCATATCGTCAGTCTCTAGTATTAAACCAGTACTTAATAAGGACTTAACCAGGGATGAACCTGACCTAAATCAGGATTATAATGACTCTACTAAACCAGAAACTCACGTCTACATTAGCCCTATATCATAATCGAATCAAAATCGCAATTTGAATGGTAATTAGCAAATAGCTATAAAATAAGAATGATAAAATAAGAGTGATAGCAACACGTTAAGAGTCAGTTAGCAGTTAAAATCTCCTGCTTTTCACAGTTTGAAAATCATTTTTTTCAGCTTTAATTAGGACAAAATCAAGGATACATCCAAAAGAACTGAATAAGAAATACACCTTTGAATTTCTGCTTATAAATTGCTTGACTAGACCTTACTAAATCCTCAGCTTAATTAGAGGAAGCCTGTTTGTGCAAACATTACCACTGTTTAAAGGGCCCATATTGCTCTATTTTCTGATGTTATAATGTTGTTTCCTCATCAAAAACATATCTAAAGTTGTGTTTTGCTTCATTCACACATGTTTAGCACACAAACCCTGCTCATTTAGAGTGTGTTCTTTTCTCAAATAGAAAACACTCCGTACACCTTCACTAGAATCCTTTGGATGATTTCAGATGTGAAACCTACCACTACATGACATCACAAGGATTATTTTCAGCTCTGGAGATGTTGACAGTCTAATAATACAGGATTACTCAAACATGTGTGAAGCAAAACACAACTCCAGGTATGTTTTTGATGATGCAACAACCTTCTAAAATGGAGAGTCAACACACATCACTGTAATTTTAACTGTTAACAAAATGAAAGCAGAATATGTTAAATTTGCATCAACTCCCTATATAGTCCATTTAAATATCTCCTTTTGTCTGCTTCTTCAAGGGCAGACATCCCACCAAGCAATTGCCTTGCCATCAGCCAAGAGCGAGAAAAGAGACAAAGAAATGAAAAAGCGCTTAAATATAGCAGCAACCCCCCGGGACAGTGGGAGGGGGGGCGTGCTGTAGTGTGATTAAAATGAATAACCTTCGTTTGTTAAGTGTTAGGTCTGCCGTTCAGCCAAATCAACACAGCGCGCTTTAAACATCATTATTCATTTGGAGTTGAAACAAAAAAAAAGTTTAAAATGACATCTTTTGTGTTATTCATTTCGTGAAAGTTGTGGCTCGGGGTGGTTTTAATTTACAATTTGTCCACTTCTGTAGCAGGAGCACAGTGTAATAACGCTATTGATGAGTGATAGATTGCATGGACGCCGTGCCAGTTTTCAGCGGCGCGATGACCTTTTAGATTTGTTGGTGTGCAGGCTGTACAGCCCCGCAGTTATTATTTTCGTGTAATTTTTGGATGTGACAGCAGAGGTGCCGTGGAGTGAAATGGAAAAGGTAATGATATCGTGTGTGGGGGAGCTGGGAGTAAAGGCGGAGGGGGGGTGTAATGTGTCCACAACCGCAGGGCCAGGTACTCTTTCCCAATCAGTATCAGTCTCTATATAGGTTAGCCCTTTTGTCTATACATCTGGTAGTTAATAAGTGTATTGATTAGGAATGTACTGATCCAGCTTTTTCACTTCCGATACAGATTCTAATACTATAGCATTAAGTATCTGTCAAAACCCAATGTTACCAGTGCAGAGACGTAAAACAACATTTATTTCCTTTAAACAGAAATAAAATAAGACAAAATTTATCCAAATGTGTTGAGGAGCTGTTGTTTATCGCACAACTATATACAGAAAAACGTATACAGGACTTTCTGGGCTGACTATACGACCAGGAAATAGTTTTACTACTTACATTTTTAGGCAACAGAATATTGGCTGAATAGATATTTACGAACTGATATCCAATCTAGCAAATTTTTCGGTATCAGTATTTTTGCTATGTAGTGGTATTAACCCAAGAAAAGAGTCAAGACAATCAGAATAGTCTTTTTCACAATAAAGCTGAGGAACACTTTGTTAAAAGGCTCTAAATTGGGAGGCCGTACAGCTGTTACGCAGTTCACCCACTAACCAATAGTTTTGAGGTTCAGTCCCCTCTATATATCAGTGTTTCTGAGTATGAACATGTGAGAATGTGAGTATTTCTTTGATGTACAATAAATCAGGACTACACAAAAGTAATTATACTTCTCATCAGTAATACAGCTCTGGAAAAAAATAAGAGACCACTGCATTTTTTTCCTGAAATCAGCATCTCTACATGTATTACAGCCATTCCATTCCAGCGTCTGTAGAATTCCAACACAAACACAAAGCTGAGCTACTTCAGTTCTTGCCCCAGGAGTGGAATAAAGTCACCCAAGAACAATCTGAAAGACTTGTGGAGAGCATGCCAAGACGCATGAAAGCTGTGATTAAAAAAATAAGGGTTATTGCGCCAAATATTGATTTCTGAACTCTGAAAACATTATTATTATGTTGTTTTAAAATGAATTTGATCTTGTTTCTTTGCATTGTTTGAGGTCTGAAAATCGTTTTTGTTATTTTGACCATTTGTCATTTTCTGCAAATAAATGCTCTAAATGATAATATTTTATTAGGAATTTGGGGAAAGTAGTATATAGACTCAAACAAAAGTAGTAAAATCAGAAAAATGTATAATTTAGCAGTGGTCTCTTATTTCTTCCAGAGCTGTATATTAATAAACACATCATAATAAGATCCTCCATGACAATAGATAAAAAAATCTGTATCTGTCTCTTTTATTTGCAGCGAGGTTCATAGTGGAAAAGGTGACAATATTCCCCATTACCAGGCTCCTGTGGCTCTCAGGCTCTGTTGACGTGGTGTGTCTGGTGCAGTACACTTCTCACTCTCTCCATTTGTCTGCCTGAGCGCTCTTTTGGTCTCATCATAGCCTCAGTTTCACACACTGACATTTTGAAGGCTTTTACTTTTTTAAATGGTCAGATTTTTTATTTTTTTTATTTTGATGTGTGTTTCAAAGATGGCCTCCTGGGGATGTTACTGGAGGATCTTTGCCTGTGTAGCCAAAACTACAAAGGCATTTCTCTAATTGATTACATGTCAGTATATGTTGTAACCTGTACTTTGCATTATCTGTATTGCAAGGTAAAGTACATTGCTTTGCTTGTACAAGAAGACCGCAGCTGTACACAGAAGCTTATACAGTCACTTTACGTTGGAGCTGCAAGAGTTTTTGTTTGTTATACAGTATTTAGCAAAATTGATTATTCACTCCTCAACTCCCCAACATTATTTCGCTTATTTTTCTTGTTTCCGTCAACTTATTTTCTCCTGGGATAGAGCAGGTCGGTGGAGAAAAAACATTTCAGGTTATATTTCTGCAACTTTTTAGACAGGTGCCCTTCTTGACACAACCATTTCTAGTTGAGGGTTGAGGGTTGAGTTGAGGGTTGGGGGCAGCTAAAAGGACAGTATTAAGTGTAGTTTAGACTGCTTACAGATGATTACAGCTTTTTGTATTATCTCCATGAGAGATCGACCTATAACTTTTTTTGTGATCAAAGGAGAAGTTCAATTTGTCAACTGGACAAAGTTTGTTTGGTTGAAAACGTTTCGCCGCTCATCCGAGAGGCTTCGTCAGCTCTGGTTATTGTACTGGTTAGACCCTGCTTATATCTAGCTGCCGGGAGGCGCGTCCTACAATGACAAAAGCTCTGAAAACCTAATCTGTCTCTTTGTTTTTCAAATTACTCTGACGGCTGGTTTCGACCCCCTATTCAACGTCTAACGACCCTCTCCACCCCTCTGCCCTGGCTCTGTTTGACTGGTCTAAGAATTGCATTATAAATGGGAGACAAGTTATGTCTCACTCCCCCATTTCTGTTTAATGACGGATTCTCTTTTTTGACAAAAATAGCCTCTTTAACTCCCCTCTCAAACCAGTTCTTTTCCCTGGCTAAGATCTGAACCTCACTGTCCTCACATATAACTTTTTTTGTTTTGTTTTGTTTTTTAATGGCTGATGCCAATACCGATTGTTTTAGAATCCAGAGAAACAAATAAGCAAGGTTGTGAAACAGGTTGTGATTGTTTTCCCCAAATTGTGCAATTTATACAGCTCTGGAAAAAAATAAGAGACCACTGCAAAAGTATCAGTTTTTCTGATTTTACTACTTATAGGTTTGTGTTTGGGCAAAAGGAACATTTTTGTTTGAGTCTATAAACTACTGACAACATTTCCCCCAAATTCTAAATAAAATATTATCGTTTAGAGCATTTATTTGCAGAAAATGACAAATGGTCAAAATAACAAAGAAGATACATGTTTTCAGACCTCAAACAATGCAAAGAAACAAGATTCATTTTAAAACAACATAATATTAAGAAGAGTTCAGAAATCAATATTTGGTGCAATAACTCTTATTTTTAATCAGAGCTTTCATGTGTCTTGGCATGCTCTCCACAAGTCTCTCACATTGTTCTTGGGTGACTTTATTCCACTCCTGGTGCAAGAACTGAAGTAGCTCAGCTCACTCTACTTACACCTTATTTAATCTTACCTGCACCTTTGTACATTGTACTTTGTATTTTTATTACATCTTATTCCATATTTTTATTATATTGTTTACTTACTTTTTTACCACGCACCATTATTGCACGCTATTAGTACTTCTTGACTATCTTAGCGAGGCAACGGTTCTACTGATCCTAAGCATTTCATTGCATTGTTGACCTTGTGTTGATCCTGCATATGACAAATAAACAATCTTGAATCTTGAATCTTGAATCTTTGTGTTTGTGTTAGAATTAGGGATGTCAACAATGAATCGACTTACGATTAATTGTCGATTAAGACGTTGGTCGATTAAAATGCATTAATTGAACTAATCGCTAGAGGAGAGGGCACTACTCTGGAATGTGAACACGAGATGTGAACCCACTCGTGAGAAGGACCATAGCGTTAAATCTGCGGCCGGATCGAGAAGCAGTGCAAAAATGTTCTCCTCCCCACCCAATTTTTGCGGCTTGGTTCGCTCCGCATCCCGCTGTCTGCGTGAACATGTGCGCGGCGCGCTGCAGGTGCTCCTCTGCTCCGGGCTGTAGCAGGCTCCACGTGAAAGCGCAGTGGAAGCAGCCCGCTGTCCGGCCCGTGTGCCGGTGTGTGTGCGACTGTGCGTGTGTGAGTGAAACGTTTTCCCCGATCAATTCATTTTTTTATCATTTCATATCACGGAGCTCTGCGTCAAGCACCATGTACAATAGCCGCAATAAAAGCGCGAGTTTCGTTTTTTACAAAAAATGTCAATAAAGAATGTATTTTGTTATTCAGCATCAATACATTTGTGTGCTTTTTACTAAGGAATAATTAATTGAGGAATATACAATATAATAATACTATGATATATTTTTGACTCAGTGTTATGTATACTATAGCTTATATTCTTAAAGACCCTATTGAAACACTAAAATTCAGGTAAAAAACGCTGCTTATCAATTAATCGTAAGTCGATCGATAAAGTCAGTCGACTTTAGATTAATGAATTAATTGATAATTTGCATCCCTAGTTAGAATTCAACAGACGCTGGAATGGAATGGCTGTAATACATGTAGAGATGCTGATTTCAGAAAAAAATGCAGTGGTCTCTTATTTTTTTTCCAGAGCTGTATTCACTAAACATAGCTCTGTGTCGAGCTGTGTAATCATGTTTTCAGCAGTTATCTTTTTGCACGTAAGTGTTAAATTAAAGTTTGTGTGTATATTTTACACAGCAGATCAATCAAAGCCAAATATCGTGCTGTGCTGGAAATTTATGGCCAATAGTGATATAGTATATCAGTCTATCTCTAATTTCCATTCATTTTATTCCTCATCTTAGAGTGTGGGACCTCTCAACCTCTCTGTCAAGTTTGTTTTAACAGCCAGACCATTTTCTCCGCTGTTAATCTGCCTGTCAATCATAGCCATCAGAAATGAATGACATAGAGCAAGGGTAACAAGATGGCACAAGAACTGAGTGGCCACACTACAGTAGCCTCCTTATCTATACGCTTTGTCTATATCTCTAATATAATTCACAAACAGATCATACATTTCTGTGATTGGTTAAACCACCTGTCAATCACAACCATCAGAACTGGATACAGAAGGACATGGTTGCAGGGTATAGCATCTTGACTGGCCATGCTATTTATACTTTTATACAGTGACATCACACTGGGGGTGTTCTATATATATGTCTATTGGTGGAATGTTTAGGAGTTACCATAGTGACACAATGCATGGTACTGTCACAAAAGTTAAGATTGTCTGAAAACTTAAAATAACACATTGTCAGGAGCCGGTGATCAATATGAGCAATTCATGGTCCTGTTTAGGTGTTTGATTTTCAATGGCGAGTGTGACTAAATGAAAAATTGTTGGCCAGCTGCTTGTGACTGTGAGGTTATGTGTGAGAGACTTGTTTAAAGATCCCATGACATGGTACTTCTTGATGCTTTTATATGGTGCCTTAATGGTTCCCTAATACTGTAAATGAATCCTTCTTCAAAATCAACACTTAGTGCATGAGAAAGACACATGTACAGAGTCAGAGTCTGGGGGGGGGGGGCAAATGCGCCGCTGGTTCCTTGTTTTAGCGGTGCGCTGTGCCTGGCCCCACTTCCGCGTGTGTACGCGCGAAGGAGGAAAGGAGAGCCTTTTCAATGAAAAAAAAACACATTTTCACAGAAAATAAAATTAAACCACTGCTGTTTCAGAGGTCCAGAGGGTTGGGTAAAGGACTTCCGAGTCTAGAAACACTCGCATGTGCCTCCAGGCAAATAAAAAAATGCATTTCGCATTGCGTAGCTCCTCCGCAGTCCAAATTCTCTGGGCGTGATTTCCAGAGACAGGAGGTGGAGATCCAGACGGTGGTGGAACTGAATTTGCATTTCTTTTTTCGATCTGACGTCATTAAGGTGCCTTGTCCAGAATCGCCCATTTGAGCTGTGTTTTTTTCAAACGCAGAAAAGGATCGCAAATGCTCAATTTAGACATTTCGCAACTTTTAGCCATTGGGGGGGCCTAAACAGGGTAGGGGAGCTCACATTAACGTTCAAAAACCTCAGAAAGTGAAAATTTCATGCCATGGGACCTTTAAAGGCACAAGTCAGCTCACCTGTTATAGTTTTTCATTATGCTCACTGTTAAAAACCTAAACTCACAAAGCCAAAACATACAGCTGCTAAAATCATAGGACTCCCCACACCCAACCATGCAGATCTTAAAGGGATAGCGCGTTTTTTTAAAATGTTAATCTGTATGGGTGTGCTTCTAAAAGTTACATGTGTTGACAACGGCTTACCTCTGACAGTTTCCGCTCAGCCCGGTATGGATCGCGTTCTGGAGCCCACGTAATTAGGTCCGGTAACTTCGCGGGGATATGAAATAAAGCTTGTTTTTCTTTTCAAAACAAAACATTTGTCCGTAAGGTGATATATTTGCGTCCGAAACAGTTGTCCACGAAAAATCCAGCAGCGTATTTCGCATTCGCATATTGTCTCTTTCGACTCGTATCACTACGCCCATGTTAACTCTATCAGCCTGTTCACTTGTAAACTTCAGCTTAGACATCCGCTAAAGGTGAACAGGCTGATAGAGTTAACATGGGCGTAGTGATCAGAAATCAGAATCAGAAAGATTTTTATTGCCAGTGTCAAGTGAACAGAGTTCACAAAACTAGGAACTAGGAACTCGGTGATAAGGTGCAAAAAATAATAATAGTAATAACTAGAGTATAGACACTAAATAATAATAATAACTAAAATATAGCTATAATATAGTAAAAAATAATAAGCAATCCAAATAACAAAAGGGTCCAGATGAACAGCATCAGAACAGTAGTGCAAACATGACGTGATTAAAGTGACTAGTGATATAAAGTGTCCAGCTTTGTGCAGATGTTATGAATTGTTCATGAGTCCAACAGCAGAGGGAAAGAAACTGTTCTTGTGACGGGAGGTTCTGGTCCCGATGGACCGTAGCCTCCTGCCAGAGGGAAGTGGCTCAAATAGTCCATGTCCAGGGTGAGAAGTGTCAGCTGCTATCCGGCCTGCTCGCCCCCAAGTCCTTGAGACGTACAGGTCCTGATAGATGGAAGGCTGCAGCCAATCACCTTCTCGGCAGAGCGCACAATGCGCTGCAGTCTCTGTTTGTCCCTGACAGTGGCTCCAGCATACCACACAGTGATGGAAGAGGTGAGGATGGACTCAATGATGGCCGTGTAGAACTGCACCATCATCTGGACTGGCAGCTTGGCTTTTCTTAGCTGCCGCAGGAAGTACAACCTCTGCTGGGCCTTCTGAATGAGGGAGTTGATGGTCGGCTCCCACCTGAGGTCCTGTGTGATGCAAGTGCCCAGGAACCGGAAGGAGTCCACTGTGGTGATGGGGGAGTCTGTCAGGGAGAGAGGAGGCAGGGGGGCTGTGACTTTCCTGAAGTCCACGATCATCTCCACTGTCTTCTGGTGGTTGAGATCCAGGTTGTTGCTGCTGCACCAGGACACCAGCCAGTCCACCTCCCTCCTGTAGGCAGACTCATCACCGTCAGAGATGAGCCCGATGAGGGTGGTATCATCCGCAAACTTGGCCGTTTGCGGCCGGCAAGTCGTGGCCGGAGGTGCAGCAGTTTTTTGTACAGGGAGAAGAGCAGAGGAGAAAGTACACAGCCCTGTAGAGATCCTGTGCTGATGGTCCGGGAGTCTGAGACATTCTTGCCCAGCCGCACGCACTGCCTCCGATCCGTCAGGAAGCCAGTGATCCACCTGCAGGTGGAGTCAGGCACGTTTAGCTGAGCAAGCTTGTCGTGGAGCAGAGCAGGGAGGATGGTGTTGAAAGCAGAGCTGAAGTCCACAAACAGGATCCTGGCGTAGGTTCCTGGGGAGTCCAGATGCTGGAGGATGAAGTGGAGGGCCAGGTTAATGGCATCGTCCACAGACCGATTAGTTCTGTAGGCGAACTGCAGGGGGTCCAGGAGGGGGGAGGTGAAGGACTTGAGGTGGGTCAAGACCAGGCGCTCAAATGACTTCATGACTACAGACGTCAGCGCCACAGGTCTGTAGTCATTAAGTCCAGTGATCCTTGTCTTCTTGGGGACGGGGACGATGGTGGACGGCTTGAAGCAGGCAGGGACATGGCATGACTCCAGGGAGGTGTTAAAGATGTCCGTGAAGGCAGGAGCCAGTTCTTTAGCGCAGTGTCTCAGGGTGGAAGGAGAGGGCCTGGGGCCTTGCGGGGGTTCTGCTTACTAAAGAGTTTAGCCAGGTCCTGCTCCAAGACAGTGACAGCAGTGGGGGAGGAGGAGGGGTCCGGGCTGGGCATGACTGGAATATCTATGGTGGTGGGGGGGGGTGGGGGAGGAGGGGGGTGTCAAACCTGGCATAAAAGTCGTTCAACTCTTCTGCCAGTCGTTTGTTGTCCACAGCGGGAGGGGCTCTGGGCTTGTAGTTTGTAATTTGCCTAAGCCCTCTCCAGACAGAGCAAGAGTCATTTGACGAGAAATGGTGCTTCAGACGTGTATTGTACTTCGACTTAGCTTTCTCCACCTCTCTGCTAAATGAGTACCTGCTGCGTCTGAAGCTTTCTCGTTCTCCAGATCTGTATGCTGTAGGGATGTCAACAATTAATCGACTTACGATTAATTGCAGATTAAGACGTTGGTCGATTAAAATGCATTAATTGTAACTAATCGCTAGAGGAGAGGGTGCTACTCTGGAATGTGAACACGAGATGTGAACCCATAGCGTTACATCCGCGGCCGGATCGAGAAGCAGTGCAAAAATGTTCTCCTCCCCACCCAATTTTTGCGGCTTGGTTCGCTCCGCATCCCGCTGTCTGCGTGAACATGTGCGCGGCGCGCTACACGTGCTCCTCTGCTCCGGGCTGTAGCAGGCTTCACGTGAAAGCGCAGTGGAAGCAGCCCGCTGTCCGGCCCGTGTGCCGGTGTGTGTGCGTGTGTGTGTGCGACTGTGCGCGTGTGTGAGTGAAATGTTTTCCCCGATCAATTCATTTTTTAATCATTTCATATCACGGAGCTCTGCGTCAAGCCGCATGTACCACGCACCTAAAAGCGCGAGTTTCGTTTTTACAAAAAAACGTCCTCAATTTATTTTCAATAAAGAATGTATTTTGTTATTCAGCATCAATAAATTTGTGTGCTTTTGACTAAGGAATAATTAATTGAGGAATATACAATATAATAATACTATGATATATTTTTGACTCAGTGTTATGTATGCTATAGCTTATATTCTTAAAGACCCTATTGAAACACTAAAATTCAGGTGAAAAACGCCGCTTATCAATTAATCGTAAGTCGATCGATAAGGTCAGTCGACTTTAGATTAATGAATTAATCGATAATTTGCATCCCTAGTATGCTGTTTCAACTTCCCTCCTAAGCTGCCACAGTCTGGTGAATCAGGGTTTGTCGTTGTTGAAGGTGACTCTGGTACATGACGGAATGATGCTATCCTCGCAGAACTGAATGTATGACGTCACAGTGTCTGTGTACTCACCCAGGCTGTTCGTTGTAGTTTTAAACATATTCCAGTCTGTAAGATCCAAACACGTCTGAAGCTCCTCCACAGCCTCACTGGTCCACTTCTTAGAAGTCCTCCCTGTCGGCTTGGAGAGCTTCAGCCGTTGTTTGTAAACAGGGATGAGATGAATCATCGCGTGGTCTGAGAATCCAAGAGGTGCTCGGGGCACCGCACGATACGCACCGCTGACTGTTGTGTAACAGTGATCCAGCGTATTCTGCTTTCTTGTGGGGCAATTTATAAATTGTTTGTATTTTGGCAGTTCGTGGCTCAGATTCCCTTTATTAAAATCCCCCAGGATATTCAATAAAGAGTCCTTGAAGGTCCGCTCTATCTTCAGTACCTGGTCTGCGAGCGCGCTGAGCCTCATGCACATCCGCACATGGCGGAATGTAAACAGCAGCCAGGATGAATGAGGCGAACTCACGTGGAGAGTAGAATGGTTTACAGTTAATGAAAAAATATTCCAGAGCGGGAGAGCAGTGTTGGGAGATCACAGTTACGTCCGAGCACCATGCATTGTTGATAAAGAAACAGACCCCTCCACCTTTTGTCTTTCCTCCTGCGTTAGCCCGCTGCCTGTCCGCGCGGTAGAGCTGGAAATCCCGTCAGGTTAAGCGAGCAGTCTGGGATGTGTTCATTGAGCCAAGTCTCCGTGAAGCACAAGATGCAGGAGGAAGAAAGGTCTCTGTTTCTTCTTATCAGCAGCGCCAGCTCGTCCATTTTGTTGCTGAGTGACCAAACGTTGGAGAGGAATATCCCAGGTAAGGGCGTACGTGTGCCTCAGACGCATGAGAGCACCTGAGCCCCCGTCTACGTCGCCTCACTCTTTTGGCCAAAAAGTGAACTAGATCTACTGCAGGCACTAAAAACTCAGCAGGAGTGGTTGTTCTAGCAGGAGTGGTTGTTCTAGCAGGAGTGGTTGTTCTAGCAGGAGTGGTTGTTCTAGCAGGAGTGGTTGTTCTAGCAGGGGTGGTTGATACGAGTCGAAAGAGACAATACGCAAATGTGAAATACGCTGCTGGATTTTTCATGGACATCTGTTTCGGATGCAAATATATCACCTTTCGGAAAAATGTTTTGTTTTGAGAAGAAAAACAAGCTTTATTTCATATCCCCGCAAAGTTACCAGACCTAATTACGTGGGCTCCAGAACGCGAGCTGAACCGGGCTGAGCGGAAACTGTCAGAGGTAAGCCAGTGTCAACACACGTAACTTTTAGAAGGAAACCCATACAGATTAACATAAAAAAAAAAACTGCACTAGCCTTTTAACAACAGGGGCACTGGACTCATTGTACTCTCCATAGAACAGGACCCCACTCACCCACTAAAAGAACACCTCACCCCTCTGCCCTCTGCCCTGGAGGTACAGGACGCTCAGGTGCAGGAGGGCCCGCTTTGGCAGAAGCCTGATGCCCTCTGGAATCACAGGCCCCGCTGAGTGTGCTGTAATGTGTCTGTGTTTGTTGTGTTTTGTTGTTGCTTTATATGTCAGACAAGCTCTGTGTGCGTGAAAATGAATTTCCCCCTGGGGACAATAAAAGTCTAAAGTCTAAAGTATTTTTCTGATCAGATTGTGTTAAAATAAAGCACAGATTAAAGTCAACCAAAGCATCAGACAGAGCAGAGCCTACAGTTATCTTCACACCCCCACAGAATGTTGATGACATCAGCTGCAAAGTATCCCTAGTTTCCTCCTTACCAGTAGTCATGCCATGATAACAAAAAGAGGCCTGAGCTGCAACAAATAAATAACAGAATAAAGTTATAATTAACCATATTCAACCTTTTACACCTCATCTACAGTATTAGAACAAAAATACACCAAATCTCCCCACTTTTACAAAGAAATACACACAATACACAATGAATATTGAGCCTCAAAATATATTGTTCCACCTTTCATAATTATATTAAACGATAAGTCAATATAGTAATTATCGTTAGCTGCATACGCTATGTCTATGTCCAGAATTATAGGGTACAGTAGTTATACCAATATGGCCTTCTAAATCAATAGTGCTTCAGCTCACTACAGTCTACAGTAAAGTTCAAATCATCTGTCTCTGCCACAGCGAACAAAAGCAGTGTGTTTTAAAAGAGATGGCACTGAGCATCATGACATAAAATCATTAGTACAGCACATGTTATCTAAGGCTGAACAATGGACCAGCTACACCCACGGACAGCTAATGAACTAATGAGCTAGGTGAATTGGCTGATATGTCTATTATCTTATTATCACCCTGTCTTATTATTGTATGTTGAACTGTAGGGCTGTGCAACGAATCGAAGTTTAATCTAATCGAGATCCAGTAGTTTCGAAATGGTCATTGATCAGCTTGGGTCTTTTTAAATAAGATGTATAGGCAATCCTCTGTCAGTAAAGGCATGTGTTCATTAGATTAATATTGAAAGCTGTATTCATTTGCTTTAATAGGAAAAAACTGAACTTGTGTCCAATCAATACAAGAAAAAATAGTGATCACTGTTTTTACTATTTGTGATCTAAAACGCCCTATTGATATTTACAATATACATTATTAAAGAGGAGGTATGATGCTATTTTATTTTGCTTCTACCATCTTATAATCCTGTTCCCTCATCAAAACCCTCTTGCGGTTAGCTTTAAGATTCTGTCCAATGCTCTGCTCACAAGTCTACATCAACTATGCTCCCACGTGACAATTTTCCAGAAATACACAAAAGCATGATACAACAGTACACAACAACTTCACAAACCTGATGTGATGTGCAGTTGTTTCATTGCAGGATGCATGCTGATTGATGTCACTCTGAAGGGGGAGCGATCTGAAACCTATTAAACATACTGTATAAATACGTTGTTGTTTTTTTTGACAAATATAGAATTTTCAAAACAATAAAAGGTAACATGGTGATTTAAATGTGTTATTTGTTAGCAGTTAATACCCCATAGAAATAAAATAAGCACTCTTTAAAGATGTAATGAATGCGTTCAAGGTAACCCAATAGTAAGCATCGTCTTGGTCTTACGGTCATTTTATGAGATTGGCAGTTTCTAATCATAGGAGGCATGTTTAAAGGATGTATAAATTCACCTAAAATGTGTGGAGAAAAAGGTTAAATTTGTATTTGCATTATAGCACAAGTTTGTATCATAAGCATTGGGCATCTGAGGTAATAACCTGTGACAATTTAATATGAAAATTCTTGCACATTAGGAGAGATAATTTGTAGCGGAAAGGGAAAAGTTAAAAAGGAAGGAAGAGATTTGAGCTAATGTTTCTCCTGGAAATAATTCTATCCTATTTTTGTTAATAGCAACTTCCACCATCCTCATTTAGTTGTTTTTCAATTTTCCAAAATAGTGCGTATCTCTGTTAGATTGTATCTAAAGTAGCAAAACGAGGGGTAACGGCTTTTATTTTCATGCTTTAAATTGATTAAGGCATTATCATCATCATATTTTTATTTTATTTATTATTTTATTAACAGGCTGCATTAGCGCGATTTTGAAAAAGAATCTACACTCAACAAAAATATAAATGCAACACTTTTGTTTTTGCTCCCATTTTTTATGAGATGGACTTAAAGATCTAAAATTCATTCCAGATACACAATATTACCATTTCTCTCAAACATTGTTCACAAATCTGTCTAAATGTGTGATAACCGGCTGGTTAGCTCAACAACCGGCTGGTTAGCTCAACTGGTAAGTCATGGACTTTCCCCCTGGGGGTTGTGGGTTCAAATCCCCCCCGGGCAATGAGCTAACCAGTGTGGGTCCTTGGGCAAGACCCTTCACGGTACTGCCCCCCGGGCGCCGAAAAAGATGGCTGCTCACTGCTCCTGAAAAGGATGGGTCAAATGCAGAAGTCAAATTTCTCCCGTGTGTCACTGTGTGTCATTGTGTGTGAGACCAATAAAGGCTTAAGCCTAATCTTAATCTTAATGATAGTGAGCACTTCTGCTTTGCTGAGATAATCCATCCCACCTCACAGGTGTGCCACATCAAGATGCTGATCTGACATCATGATTAGTGCACAGGTGTACCTTAGACTGCCCACAATAAAAGGCCACGCTGAAATGTGCAATTTTTATTTTTTATTTTTTTTGTTGCTTTATTGGGGGTCTGGGGACTCAGAACCAGTCAGTATCTGGTGTGACCACCATTTGCCTCATGCAGTGCAACACATCTTCTTCACATAGAGTTTATCAGATTGTCAATTGTGGCCTGTGGAATGTTGGTCCACTCCTCACTCTTCAATGGCTGTGCGAAGTTGCTGGATATTAGTGGGAGCTGGTACACGCTGTCGTATCAAGCACAGCCCAAACATGGTCAATGGCTGACATGTCCGGTGAGTATGCTGGCCATGCAAGAACTGGGACATTTTCAGCTTCCAAGAATTGTGTACAGATCCTTGCAACATGGGGCCGTGCATTATCTTGCTGAAACATGAGGTGATTTTCATGGATGTATGGCACAACAATGGGCCTCAGGATCTCATCACGGTATCTCTGTGCATTCAAAATGCCATCAATAAAATGCACCTGTGTTCTTCGTCCATAACAGATGCCTGCCCATACCATAACCCCACCACCACCAGCCACTTGATCCACAACATTGACATCAGCAAAGCGCTCACCCACACGACGCCACACACGCTGTCTGCTATCTGCCCTGAACAATGTAAACCGAGATTCATCCGTGAAGAGAACACCTCTCCAAGGTGCCAGACGCCATCGAATGTGAGCATTTGCCCACTCAAGCCTGTTACGGTGACGATCTGGAGTCAGGTTAAGACCCCGATGAGGACGACGAGCATGCAGTTGAGCTTCCCTGAGACGGTTTCTGACAGTTTGTGCAGAAATTGTTTGGTTATGCAAACCAATTGTTTCAGCAGCTGTCTGAGTGGCTGGTCTCAGACGATCTTGGAGGTGAACCTGCTGGATGTGGAGGTCCTGGGCTGGTGTGGTTACACGTGGTCTGCGGTTGTGAGGCCGGTTGGATGTACTGCCATATTCTCTGAAACGCCTTTGGAGACGGCTTATGGTGGAGAAATGAACATTCAATTCACGAGCAACAGATCTGGTTGACATTCCTGCTGTCAGCATGCCAATTGCACGCTCCCTCAATGATTGTGACATCTGTGGCATTTTGCTGTGAGACAAAACTGCACATTTCAGAGTGGCCTTTTATTGTGGGCAGTCTAAGGCACACCTGTGCACTAATCATGATGTCAGATCAGCATCTTGATGTGGCATACCTGTGAGGTGGGATGGATTATCTCAGCAAAGCAGAAGTGCTCACTATCACACATTTAGACAGATTTGTGAACAACGTTTGAGAGAAATGGTAATATTGTGTATCTGGAATGAATTTTAGATCTTACATCTCATGAAAAATGGGAGCAAAAACAAAAGTGTTGTGTTTATATTTTTGTTGAGTGTAATTGCAATTGTGATTATTATAGAGTTATAGAGTTGTATTATTATTGTCAGTATAAATGCTCTTTATATCCTGGATTGTGTGGTAAAAGTTGCTAAATTAAAAACAAAATTGACATTATTTAAGGTGCACTGTCCAAGGGAGGGTCCGTCACTTGCTTCTTTCCATGGAGATGTTGCCTGGAATGTTCTGTTATCAGATCTGTGGAGAGGCGAGCCCACTCATAGTAAGAATGCAAGTTTATAGGTCAGTAAAAATCTGCATTATTGAGCAAATGCAAGATAGACACGTCTAATGCCTTACCAGAACATTCCAGACAAAGCAACAACAGGTGACGGACCCTCTACCAGAAAATATTACACAGTCCACCTTTATATATATAATAAATTAATTTTACACAACATTTTTTCAGGTGATAACTATACAGAGGCAACAAACAGGGTAACTTTTTTCATTCAATTAGGTGCAATATTGTTAAGAATCATGGGAAATCAACTGCTTGACACTATTCTAGACACCCTCTATGGTGCGTCTTTAAGAGTTACACAAAAAAAAATAGTGGGCAGATTAGAGAACTATATGGAAACAACTGCATGGCACTATCACAGACTCTTGATAACGTATCATGGTGCAATATAACAGTGGCAGAAAGGTCCAAGTGGGCAGGGCTACAAGTTCAAACTAAACATTTGTACAGACCCTTACTGTAAGTAGGATTCTGTTCAGAGTAAACAAATCAAGGGGCATTAATGAGAGAAGACTGAAATATGAACTGACAAACTAATACAAGAATCCCATGCATTTCAGAACTTGTTTGTTTACAGGTACAACAAGATCTTTCAATTAAATCACAGGATATTTTATTCTAGTTTGCAGAGGAGCTTCTATAATATAAATAATTGCATAAACTATATTGTAAGATATACTGCATTTTTTTTCCTGAAATCAGCATCTCTACATGTATTACAACCATTCCATTCCAGCGTCTGTTGAATTCCAACACAAACACAAAGCTGAGCTACTTCAGTTCTTGCACCAGGAGTGGAATAAAGTCACCCAAGAACAATGTGAAAGACTTGTGGAGAGCATGCCAAGACGCATGAAAGCTGTGATTAAAAATAAGGGTTATTGCACCAAATATTGATTTCTGAACTCTTCTTAAGTGTAAACATTTGTATTATGTTGTTTTAAAATGAATTTGATCTTGTTTCTTTGCATTGTTTGAGGTCTGAAAACATCTATCTTTTTTGTTATTTTGACCATTTGTCATTTTCTGCAAATAAATGCTCTAAACCATAATATTTTTATTTGGATTTTTTTAGGGGAAATGTCAGTAGTTTATGGACTCAAACAAAAATGTTCCTTTTGCCCAAAAACATACCTATAAGTAGTAAAATCAGAAAAACAGATCATTTTGCAGTGGTCTCTTATTTTTTTCCAGAGCTGTATTTTGTGTAGCCATATCGACCACATGTAGCATAGACGTGTGATGCTGCCATAGCTTTGTGTTGTTAAGAGTCAGATTTCTTTCAGAGAGAGCAGCTTGCAAATGCACACATTGCAGGCTCCCAGTTAAGGGGCTATTTGGTGGAGGGGAGCAGATATCCAGCGGCTGCTCGGTGGAATCGCACATCAAAGTTAATCTTGCACCGTCTGCCCTGGCGCCGCGGAGCACTAATCTGCTGTCAGGGTGATGAGGCTCCTGGACCGGTTCCCCTTTTTTACAACACACACGGAGCAGCTCAGGCCTTCCTCCATTTTCTGTCCTCTCCATCATCTCCGAGTGCTGCAGAGGTCACGGGGTCGTGCTTAAATCTCCAGGCTGGTCAATAGTCTTTAAGCGTTTGTACAGACTGTTATGCGGACAGCAGGGGAAGACGCTGTGTTTGCTTTTGTGGAGCGTGACGCATCTACACAGCTATGCATGTAAGGAACTCACACTCCTCAGCTGTTTTAGTAATTAATGGCTTCTTACTCTACTCTACTCTACTAGTAAAAAGAAATGCAACCAGTGTAAAAAATCACTACCGAATTATAATAACTACATCTTAATTAGCCTTAACAAAGCATGAACAACAACTAAATTCATTTTAAAAGAATGTCTCTGGCTTAGTAACTAATTAAGGGGTTAAGGTTAGTAGTTAGGGTATTAATTAAGTAGTTACTAAGATTGCATCCTTCTTAATGCTATTAAAAGTTCAGTATAATGTTTAGTATAGCATACCAAAAACTAAAATGTAAATACAATAGGTTACTTGGAGTGAATGAAGAAAAGGTTATGTGATTTTGATTGCAACAGGTATCTTCCTGGAGCTTTTATTTGATTACCTGCCAGTATCCATGGGTTTCATAATAATCAAAATTAGGACTGTTGCTATAGCAAATGACAATTTAAACAAAAATCTTATGAACAGTGAAAAGTCGCTTCTAACTTAAGCTTAAACCCATGATGTGTGAAGAATCCCTCAGTCGTCCAGGTAGAATCCATGGTAAAAGGAGAAATTCAATTTGTCAACTGGACAGTTTATTTATTTCGACCAAATAAACAGTTGACAAATTGAATTTCTCCTTTTACCACTTAAACCCATGACTTGCAAGTTCAAAAATGGTCCACAACTTTATACTCTATATTTTTCTTAATTCAAACAGGCATTGCTTTGTACACTTCACTTATATTATATCAGTGTTTTATTGCTTAAAGTTACATAACATTTTTATATTTATGCTCATCATGACTTGTAATTAAAATCTTTCACCTTTGACCTTACCAGTGACCTCTGTAGCTCGAAGGGGGAGGTGATTAGATGCTGAACCGAAACCTTTTGTGTTCAAGCAAATGTCATGGCTCAAGTGCACAACGATTAACCTATGATGAATATGAAATGAGGTGATTAGCATAAGCGCCTGATGATTTCATTTTATTATCACGTTCGTCTAATCCATAGCACAGTGCCTCTCCGTGCTCCCAACCCCTCTTTTCATGTTCCTCTGCCCTGCCAATTGAGTCACCAAGCAGTGTAATTGCATTATCAAAGTATTATACCGGCAGAGTGGGAATATATTTTTAGCCCCCAGCTTTCCAAGGTAATGTAAGAGGGAGGGACCACAATGTAAACACAGAATGAAGAATTAGCAACGCTCGATTCCCTTTAGCAATAGCATAGCACCACCATCATGGACTGGCGCTTTTCATTTCGCACACTGTTAAGACTAGCAAGAGTAGCTAAAGGTCCTATATTATGACTATTTGACTCTTGTTGACATTGTTACCTTCTCAAAAACATACCTGGAGCTGTGCTTTGTTTCATTCACCCATGTTTGAGTGAGTAATCCTGGTTTATTAGTCTGTCTACATCTCCTAAAATGTTTGTCTGTTCCACCTTGTGATGTCATGACGCTTGATTTTACAGTCTTAAAAAAATCATAAGTCATTATTGAAGTACTTGCCGAAAATCATGCATGTGAAGTTCTTGAGAGCGTGAGTTAGATTTAAATACCTCCTTTGACGATTTGAAAATCAGTTAATGCAGCGTTGGTATGGCCGTAAGATTTGGGTCGCTCGGGCCTTTCTGTGTGGATTTTGCATGTTCTCCCCGTGTCTGGGTGGGATTCCTTTGGGCACTCCGGTTTCCCCCATCAACCCAAAACATGCACCATAGGTAAAATCCTGAGATCCTGACCAAACCGAAGCAAGAAGATCATGGAGATGGTCCCCGGGTGCAGTAATGTGCTGCCCACTGCTCCTAATAACAGGATGGGTCAAATGCTGAGGACAATTTCTCCTGTGTGAGAGCAATAAAGTCAATGTTATTATTATTATTGATTCTTTGCAGTGACATCTACATGTATCTGTATGAGGTAAAGTTCATTATTTACAATGGTGACACAATGCAAACATTAGGAAACACTGCCAAAAAAGATTTGACATTTTCAGGAGACTGTGATCAATACAAGTGTTGTAGGGTCCTGTTTAGGAGTTTGATTTTCAGCAAAAAGGTGAGAGTGACTAATTGATAAACTGTTCATTTCAAATCAGCTCACCTGTTGCAGTTCCAGCTAAACCACTTCTTTCTGATCAGATTGCATTAAAACAAAGCTCAGATTAAAGTCTTGAGTAACAGAGCTTCAGACAGAGCAGTGCCTCTCGTTAGCATCACACCCCCAGGGAATGTTGATGACATCAGCTGCAAAGTATAAGATTTAATAAGCGGTTTTCAGTTTCTAAAATATGATGATGTCAGACAAGCCTGAGAGTCTGACACCATCACATCAAGAGAGGAGCAAGACCTTTCCATTCTCATAAGAAAATAAAAGAAAATGAAAAATTGGCAAATGTAAGACTTGATTTCCTTTAGTAACTAGATTCTAGAGCCTGTATTAAATATGATTGTCCTATAATGCTGTGTTATCATCTGAACCCCAGCCATAAAGCATTATTCCAACATTAAAAACACCAATGCATAGTAGCTATATAAACCTATAATAATAATTAAAAAATACCCCTGTTAATTACGTATTAGTAAACACTTTAATCCAGCCTTGAAAATCACATTTAAGCATAATGTTCTTCCCAACCTCAGATAGAGAGCCTTATGTTAGGTAGAACTTTGCCAAATCAGCACAAAGCAAAGGGCAATTTACAGTGACAAGCTGAATGGAAAAAAGATATATTCATAAATGCTTTATTGCTGCTTAATAGGATTGAGTTATTCTAAAATGTTCTCACACACATTTGCATGCCATCCAGGGTTATAGCCTGTAATGTTTCCAGCCCATGTGAACACTTAACCCTCATAAAACTTCTATTAACACTGAAAAGCCATTCGCCTGGTAATTAAAAGGCATCGCCACGAGGAATTGGTTGTAATCACAAGGAGGAGGTGTTGAATTCGAGGTGACTTGGCACATAATAGCGACAAAAAGGTGTTCTTTTTTGCATAGGACAGCAGTTGTTTCTCAAGTGTCAGCAGGTGTGGGCTGAGGAGCAGAAGAAACGAAAAAATGTCACGCAGGCTCATCGAAGTACGCCGCATGATAATAGAACAGGCGGGTAAAGAGAAAAGGGAATGATGCGTTTCATCTTCAGCTCATACTGGGACCCCGAGCAGGTCCACAGAAATGAAGGGTGAGTCAAAGTCAGGACTGGGAAAGGAGAGTAAAGCCTGTTTTATCATCCCTGACTCTTAAGAAGATCTCCCAAATGAGCGAGGGCGTGCATGCTAATGTCACTCCGATAACTAGCTGCGCCTGCCTTCTCGGGGTGAGGGTTAAGCCTGGATTTGGGACTCAGAGGGAATACATGTTTGATATGAGAGGGAGAGAGCTGGCTGAGGTGCCTTTGCTAGAGATATATATGTGGGGATTATTCTATATGGTTTATCACTGTCTGCTTGGCTCTAATAGAAGAATTTTTTGCAGCTTCTTTATTGGCTGCGTGTAGCTTCTGGAGGCTCCAGGGTAAATGTTGAGGCGGGAGATCAAAGCTAGCGCTGACACCGCTGCATCGCACAGTCTTCATTTACAATGCATTAACAGTGACAGTCATGTAGCGACGCATGCTAGCACTAACCTTGACTGCACTCCCGTTCTTTCACAGACAGACTCAGATGGATTTGAATGGATTTGAACCACATTTTCACTTCTGTTTGTAATGAATACTGCAAAAGTTTCACATAGCATTTGCTCTCTCCCAGCTCATATTTCTTGCTACATGTACTATATCATCCAGAACATTCAACAGGTCCATAAAACGTAGAAGACAAAGTTTAGGCCAAATTTCGATCACATTTAAAAACACCTGAATGATACAGTGATGAAGTGTCTTGCCAAAGGGCACAGTGACATTATGCAATGGAAATTGAACCAGCAATATTTGGTTTATAGGGTTTCTACAGGTCTTTACAAACCGGGATGTCAATACTGTATTCATTTTTTAATTGATGATCGTTATGATACAAGTCAAAATATTATTTAAATTATTTTAAAAGATGTTTGGTCTCACAATCATTTTAACACTGAAACGCCTCATAACTTAGTTGCCAAAGTCATTTTCTGCCTCATTCAACTCCCCAGATCCTGCTGTGTCTGTAGTGTCATTATCTTTGTCCTTGGCCAATCAGAAAGATTTTTACAGACAAAAACCACCCCAATCAGACACTTTTCTTTTCTATATTTATGCTCCTGAAAACCTGGGGAAAAAAAACCAAAAAACTTTGGCGATTATGATATGAGGATAATTATATGTAAAATCCTCATTCATAAAACTACTTTTTATAAAATGCCAATATCCCCGAAAAACCTGATACTGATGTTTCATTCTTGTTCACAATGCATGACAATAACCTTCACTTTGCCTTTCACAAGTCTAACTCAATCTCAGTGTTGTATAAAAAGTGTGCCGCGTCTTTCCTTCTCGACAATAGAAGTCCCCTGTATTTGTGATGAGCACCTATCTTGAAAGTTCCTCAGAGCTATTGTTCACTTACTCAGTCTCTGACAGTTGTTTTTTCCTAGCGCACACATTATCCAGCGGGCTGTGGGCTCCTCTGGCTCCCCTGCTATCTCTGCTTCTCCATCTCCCCATTACGATGTGTCTGTGCACCAGGCCTCTCTTCCCTTCTCTTCTTCTTATCACCTGCAGTGCAAATCCAGCAGGCTAATCCCAGGGCCTGTGGGATCTCCCCTCTATGATGATGTATATCTGAGGGATAGTATCAGAGGATGTCCTATCAGCCCACACACCTCCTAATCCCCCTGCTCTGTGGATGTCCAAGACTAGCCTGTGCTTTCCGGTCTTGTGCCCTAGGACCACATCGGAATTCTGGGAACGAGATGTGGCGTTTAGGGATCTTGTTGAAGATCATGTTCATTTATTGTAAGCTGTGATTCTTGGGGCTTGTAGTTCTCACTGGAGAGCTCTGTAGTAGTAGTAGGGCAGCTCTGGCACTTTGCTGGGGAAAATGTGCAATTTTTTTTTTTTTTTTTTTTTTTTTCCTGTTCTTAGCTGCCAGTCAAAGTAAAATCTTATTAATATTTTCAGTGAAACACCATGGGAAAGGAGCTGTACTATGCTTAAATTGTGTGGACAGTTCATTTACTTTTGTGCTTTTTACTGATCATTAACGTTAATCAATGAGCCTATTTAAAATTTTATTTTTTTCAGCCCTTTTTTGCAAATGCATCAGTGGAATGTGTGAAGAATCCCTCAGTCATCAAGGCAAAATCCATGGCAAAAGGAGAAATTCAGTTTGTCAACTGGACAAAAGTTCATTTGGTCGAATACATTTCGCAGCTCATCCAAGATACTTCTTCAGTTCTGAAATGGTATGAAAGATTTCAGAGTCATCTGAACAATGTTTTCAGCTCTACCCTCTAAAATTTATTCTCAATTCTGTAAAATTTCAAAATTGAAAATTGTGCTTAAAGGGCAGGACGTGCTCCACTGTGTTTTTAAACTCCATACACCTTCACTAGAGTCATTTGGATAATATCAGCCCTGAAATTGCCAATCTCTACTGAATAAAAGGTAAAAGGAGCTGTTAACTCAAAAACTAAAACTTAATGACATCGCAAGTTGGAATAGAACATTTTGAGCTTTGGAGAAGAAAACAGACTAACAATAAAGGATTACTCAAACATGTGTGAATAAAAAAAAAACACAACTCCAGGTATGTTTTTGATGTTCTAACATGGTTTAAAGCTCACGAGAATCCATTTAGCATAATATAGGACCTTTAAAAGGTTACGCTGTCCGAATGACTTTGAAAGCTTTGATACTAGAGACCAGTTCTGGGTGAGTGATGTCGACTTGAATAGAGGAAACCCTTGCCTGAACTCCCATTTCCTCTACCTTCGCTGTCCCAGCCTGCTTGCAAAAAACAGCTCTGAGTAGTTTTGATTTTGTTATTGAGCAAAACACATTTCTGTATTGAGAAAGAATTTGGAGGTGAAAGATGCTAGCTCAATTTTCAAAACGTCTTTGCTTTTTATTTCTTATAGCTGCTAGAGGTCAGAATTGTACCGATGGCAATATTCAGAAGATACTACAGCAATTCATCTGAAATGTGCTAAAACGTGGCTGTAAATGTCTTGGTTGAGGTTCAAGTACCACACAAAAGTGAGTGTAAAATTTAACACAAAAGAACCAGTGTCACTTAATGCCCTTGTTTAGAAGATCACACTGCAAGTCTCTGTTCCTTACGTTTGTTACAGCTTATTATTATAGATAATATACTAAATATTCCTATCTCCAAGACAATACAAGTAACTTTCTAACATTTCTGATATATTTTCTCCAACTTAGACTTTGGCAGAGTTGTTCAAGTTTAGATTTTTCTTCTTTTTCATTGCATTTTATTTTTCCACATTTCTCTCTGGAGAGTATTGCAGTGGTTCACACTCTAGCTGTGGCACTGCACTGAAAAATCATTGCAGGTTTTTTTGATAGCCGCCAGTAAAAGCCAAGCTAAAACAAAATGTGATTAATATTTTATCACTTGGAGAAAAAACAACAACATTTGGCTTGCAGTTAACATGGATAAGGCCGAATAGACTGCGTTTTTTTTTTTTATTCCACTACCATTACCTCTGCAGTATTTACCATTCACTGCGTATTTCTTATACTGCATCCAACTTACAATGTCTGTTGGCAGGAAAAAGACAGATTCCATTCTATAGCTTTAACGCTTGTTTTTACCAGCTAAATTTTCTATAAAGGCCCTTAAATGACATAACCACCCCAAGACCTGGTCCGCAGTACCCTATAAATCATCCACTCTTCACAAAAAGTAAAATTTAAATTAAAAAAGCCCAAAATGTATCTATTTCTTGTCACTCATGTTGCCTTGGCGACACACACATTCGGTACAATCCATTTTCTGGAATGCATAGTTGTATGGGCATGATGGAGTTCAGGAATGAAATTACATTTTTTGGTACATCTATTATTTAACTGTCAGCTGGGATGAATATGGTTCTCTCTCTACTGGCGAGAAGGTACAGAGCAGCGTGTTGTGCTACAGATATGCTCCATTTGCTCCTTGTCATTGCTCCTTGTAAAAAATGGGTGTTCGCCGGCTTGGTCAGTGTGCCTTTATCACACTGGTGTTGAGGTTAGATAAGATTTTAATGCTGTGTTCAACATGAGCTTCTGATGTAAGCATTTTGTGGGTCTAGTGTTGTTTACATGGGATTTAAATGTAGACGATAAATGAAATGGTTTGTGTTATTTTTTGCCAAACTGAAATGTAAGGCTTAGTGTAAAGAGCTCTGGTCCTTAAACTGGATTTAAAATCAACGTGTGTAGAATTTCAGATTATATTGAAAATAATTGTTTTGTATTTAGCAGTAGAACCATTGTAGGACGCGCCTCCCGGCAGCTAGATATAAGCAGGGTCTAACCAGTACAACAACCAGAGCTGACGAAGCCTCTCGGATGAGCGGCGAAACGTTTTCAACCAAACAAACTTTGTCCAGTTGACAAATTGAACTTCTCCTTTGATCATGGATTCTACCTGGACGACTGAGGGACTTTTCACGCAGTAGAACCATTACAAATCACCTACTGTATGTGCAATGTTGGGAAGTAAATGAATACAGAAATAAGGTATTCTTAATATTACTTTTGAGTAATTGTATTATACTGTATTCCAGTATACAGGGACGTCACTAGCCATTTGGGTGCCCTACGCACAAATACTTTGTGTGCTGGGGAGCGACAGTACTGGCAATATACTAGAATTTGAGCTGTGCCTAATTTTAAAGGGGCCATATTACGCTATTTTCTGATCTATGTCATAATGTTGCTTCCTCATCACAAACATACCGGGAGTTGTATTTTGTTTCATTTACAAATGTTTAACACACAAATCCTGCATATTTAGGCATAGAGTTCTTCCTTTAAACGGAAAATGCTCAGTTCCACATTGTGATGTCATGTAGTAATACGGGAAGTGCTCCACTGTGTTTTTAAACTCCATACACCTTCACTGGAATCATTTGGGTGATTTCAGCCCTGGAATTGCCAGTCTCTACTGAACAAAAGGTAAAAGATAGCTATTAAATTGAAAACTAGCACTTCACGACATCACAAGGTGGAACAGAGCATTTTGAGCTCTGAAGATCTGGACAGATTAATAATAAAAGGTCACTCATGTATGTGTGAACGAATCAAACTCCATGTTGTTTTTGATGAGGTAACAACATTCTAACAAGGCTTAAAGCTCACAATTGTCAATTATGCATAACATAGGACCTTTAAGAAACCTCGCTCTTCTCGACTTTTCCACTGTCCTGTCTCTGTCGCATAGTTCTAGACATGTGATCGGTGCAGGCTGTGACCAGAGGCTTGTTTGAGGCTCATTGACAGGTTTGGCTCAAACAGTTAGATTATTCTTTGGGGCTTGTGTGCAGCTGCTGGACTGTGAAAGGAGCGTGTGAATTACCAGCAGAAGCAGTGATACGGAGCACCGCGTCACCGGGCGGTTTGCTGAAGGTCAAACAGAGAAGCACCTATTCTCCCAGTTATCAAACACTAGCCCAGGCATGTCAGCATAGTGTGCACCAATCATATCTCCTTTTGGCCATGATAAAAAATGGTAATCTCAGTCATTTGAAAGTGTCCGACCTTGACAATTCTCCTCAACACTGTCTCCTTTTCGCAAGCAATTTACGACATCCCAACCTCGCACAATATAGTAGGTTCTGAAAAAGATTCTCACACAGATACAATTAATTTGGAGAGCTAGATTATGTAATTGCATGCACACCAGTAATTATTAGGATGAGGTGAATGGCAGAGATAGTGCTGGGAAAGGACAAAGGGCTAATTAATCTATCTTCTGATCAGATGAATAAAATGCTTGGATTTAATCAAATTAGTTTCTTTTCATTGCTTTTTTCTCAAAATACCAAAGTGCTTTTTGATTAAAACTGAGATTTAATAACTTAACCATGACAAAATTAATATAATAGCCATCCATGACTGCCAGCTACATATTCTCCATATGATCCTGTTTCTTATGCAGAATTAAACTGAAAGTCATGCATTACTTTTGTTCATAACTATTTGTGGGCATCCAGAGGTCATACAGAGGTCATACAAGCGTTAATGATTAAAACAAATATAAAAAATGACTTCAAAATAGAATCACATACCAGCACTAATTAAGGGTGGGACATTAACGTGTTAATTACAAAGAAAATAACATTAACACAATTTGCATGCCAAACAACGTGACCCCCATTTACATGAAATGTCTATTAAATAGTGAGATCTGAGTCCTGTTGTGATACGCGCTCCTCCGTGAGTGTAAGGAGATAAAACAGTGTGGAGGAGTGAGGACATCCGGAGACTAGAGGCTGTAAAACTTCTGTCACTGTCCACAGTCCTCACTGAAGATAAGATAAGCGTATGTTTTGGAGTGGAGTTTATTCACTGTTTTCCTCGTGTGAGTAACACACACACATGCGCGCACACACGCACGCACGCACACACACACACACACACACACACACACACACAGGGCTCATATAGTCAAGTTGTGCATGTGCAACCGTGCCGTGCTTTGGCCCACCTCCTCCAGCCGGGCCAAAGTCCGAACCATGCCGTGCCTGGATGGTCCAATTGCGCTCACACTGGACAAACGTACCACGCTTTAGGGGCGGTCCGTGCTTGGGCCCGGCTCTAAAGTCCTATTGTGAAGAGCTCGAGTGTAAAAGTCATGTCTGTGTGTATTATTTGATGAAGTTGTCCACTAAAATTCATTTACATAAAATAAATAGCTATTGGGGCAAATATTGTTACACGATTAATTGAAAGAAATTAACTACAAACCTGTAATTAATTTGATTTTTTTATTTATTTTTTAAATCAAGTCCCACCTGCTTGTCTCCATGTTATTGCTTTGTCTAGAATATTCCATGGTATGACATTAAACATATCCAACAAATTTTATTCATTACAGGTGTTTCTATTGCTCAAAAATACAATAATTTCTTCTGTGAATGGGGCGCCTGTTTGACAAGCAGGTTACAGGTAATAGGTTTGATCTATATTGTTTGATCTGTATTATTCTAAACAAAGGAATAACATTTCCATGGAGATAAGCAGGTGCCAGACCCTCCACTAGAAATGTTACGTAGTGCACCTTTAAAATAGTCACGTTTTTATCTTAAGACAACATTATAGGGTTAACATCCTAGGGTTAGTTCCTTAACCTTAATCAATATTATTATTATATTTCACCTTTTCAATTACTAACTCTATGTAACTACACACTATGTCACTTTTGTGCTGAAAGGGCTACCACCTGCACATGTATATAAAGATGCTATTGCTCTGCTCGTAATATTCTTGCTTGTAATATATAGTGTGGCATTAACTACGTCTATCTCCAGGAAGACAAATTGGTGGCAGAGGTCCCACTAGAAAGGAAAGATGGAAAATCTGAAAACTTTGCTAGAGGTTGGACACCATCACCACAGCAACCTCAGCTTTAAGCTCCATTACAGAGCCCAGGAGTCAGCACTGCTAAGCTGCAGGTCGTAATCACAAGTGGCAAGTGAGTGAGTGAGACAGCGCGCCCAGGGTTAGACCTTTGTGATTACATTTAAAACTTCAACTTGTTCCCCTCAAGAAAGACACATTCAAAGTCTACTCCTAAATGTGGAAAGATCCTTCTGTAATTACTACCTGGAATTACTGCTGAAGGTCATCTTATTAACATTTAAATACACGGGTAAGACTTTATAGTAATTACACAGTTTAGTAACTACTTCATTAACACCCTAACCCTGACCCTAACCCTAACTCTTTTAAAGTAATTACTAAGTCTGAATCACCCTTAACCACGTGAATAAAGTGTTACCAATACATGCACTATCCATACACTTTAATGTGTATGCTATTGCATAACTTTGACAAATTACAGGTCAGATCTGTGGAGAGGCCACTGCCCGCTCTATAAAAATGCCAGTGCCACATATGACTATCAATAAACACTCGTAAACATGGTAAACCTTTCTGGACCACCTTCCTTGTGGGTTATGAATGTGCTTTGTAAAGGAGGATCACTCTAGTTGATACTTTGCAGCTGATGTCATCAACATTCCCTCGGGGTGTGACGCTAACTGGAAGCACTGCTCTGTCAGACACTCTGTTACTCATGTTAGACTAAATCTGACCTGAAAGAACTGACTTGGCTGGAACAGGTGAGCTGAGTTGTGCGTTTAAACCTCTCTAACATTTAAAATGACCAGCTATCTAGCTATTTTTCAGTTAATCACTCCCACCTTTTTTGTTGAAAATCAAACACCTAAACAGGACCATGAACACTCAGGATTACAGGTTCCTGAAAATGTGCTATTTAAATTCATTTTGTATTTTGCCCTTTCAGACTTATTGCTAATGTGTGCATTGTGCCACCATGGTAACTGCTGAACATTCTGCCAATAGAGATATTCTGTATGTAGAACCTCTCCAGCGTGATATCACTGTAAAGTACCAATAACCTTTACAACCAAGATCGGCATCAAGGCCACTATGCAGGTGTGCAGTAGTATACAGAGTAATCCTCATAAACTTTGATTAATTTAGGCGCCGATATGCGTCGGGGCGGCAGTAGCTCAGTTGGTAGGGTTTGTCACTGATCTAAAGGTTCGAATCGCGCTCTCGACAATACATCATTGGTTGAGCGGTCAGATCCACTGACGCACAGGTTGGCGGTACGATCCCAGCTCCCAAAGATGAATGCTGCCATTGTGTCCTTGGGCAAGACACTTAACCCCACTTCGCCCCCAGTGTCTGCGTACACTAGTAGCCCCCATGACAGGAGATATATCAAGGCCACTTCCGTCAAGCGACGTGGGGCCGTCCTCCCGTGGACCCACCACCCCCAGGAGGATTCATGGGGCCGGTGCGTTGTGTGTGATCTGGGCGACAGACCTGTCTGCACTCTTGCCCCCGAGACTCGAACTACGGAAAAGCGGAAGAAAATGGACGGATGGATAATTTATGCGTCATGTACCCACACACCCTACTGCCCTCCGACCGGGGACAGAAAAACAAATGACGTATGTGTGAAGTCATCCAGATATCTGTGCGGGTTTGTTCCTCTCTCTTCACACTTACCAGATGGCAGTCAGATTTCACACACTGCGTTCTGGAAGACAATCAAGGAACAAGATTGCTTTTTCAGGAAGGAGGATTGCTTTAACTAGATGTCAAATTACAGGCTTTTTTCCCCACTACACACCGGCATCTCTCAAAGTGACTGTGTGGTGTTGATCCTGTAGCATTTTGAGACGGACCAAAAATACTGACTTCAGAAGCACAGCACTTTTGATAGATTCTTTGTAATGGTGGGATTGACATGTTTCAACTAAATATAGGATGAGTAAAGAGCAGTGTAGGGCAGAGTGATATGGTGATTAAAATGCTTTTCTGATTAAAGAACATGTATGTACCTGATTGTCTTCCATGTACAGGTATGGTATTTGTAGTCAAAATGTGTTTGCTGTGTATTTAAGATGCAGTCGTCCAGGTAGAATCCATGATAACAGGACAAATTGAAATTCTCTTGCTGTGTATTGTCTGCATTTAAGTATGAAGCATTTTTTGGTTTGATAATCAAGAAGGGCACTGTTAGCATGCTAGTTGTTAACTTTACCATGACAGCACTTTAGCATGACACTCTTCTAAACTCAGAATGTATAAGGAAAGTGAAGAATAACTTTGGACCACTGCAAACAATCTAGTTCTGTTTTTCTGTTTTTTAGGACAATACAAACCAGGGGTAATGTGTGTAGAATCCCTCAGTCGTCCAGGTAGAATCCATGGCAAATGGAGAAATTAAATTTGTCAACTGGACAAAAGTTTATTTGGTCGAATATGTTTCGCAGCTCATCCAAGCTGCTTCTTCAGTTCTGGTCAGATGCTGATGAACACTGCCTGTATCTGCCTGAAGGGAGGAGCTAATTACAATGAATTTACTTTGAATCTACCACACCTATTTGTTTTCAGTTTCTGTTAGTTAGGTAGGCCTATTAAATATGCAGTGGGGGTGGAGTGTGGGGTCTTGTTAGCAGAACCATTCAGGGCCGTAATGGGTGTTTTCACACCTCTGGACCTGACCTGTCTAACCCTGTTGTTTTCTTTGTTTGTTCTGATTTAGGTTTGAGGATAGAGTTATAGATGGGAGACTAATGATGTCCGAGACCTCCATTTCTGTTCAAGGAAGGATTCTCTTTCTTGACAAAAAAAGCCTCTTTAACTCCCCTCTCAAACCAGTTCTTTTCTCTGGCTAAGATCTGTTCCTCACTGTCCTCTAAGGAGTGGCCCGTGGCTTCTAGGTGGAGATGTATGGCAGATGAAGGTCCACTCTGGCACACCCATCTGTGTTGGTACATCCTCTTGTGAAGTGGCACTCACTGCAGTCTTCACTACACTAGGAGACCACATTGCTTTGTTTGTGGCTCAGTGTTTTGTCCTTTGGGTGGCCGAGTTTCTGTCTTAAAGTGTTTGTGGGTTTGAAATATACTGGGATTTCTTGTTGTCTAAAAGTCGTCTGTAGTTTTTCAGAAACACCGGCCAGGTAAGGAATAGTTACACCTTTCCTCCTGGGTTCTGATTCTCTGTTGTCTTGTTTCTTGTCCTTGTCTCTCTTAGTTTTGTTGAAAGGCCGTTTAGGATATCCACAAACAGAGGACTTTCTCCACATGTTGTTCTTTCTCCTTTCCCTCTGTGCTTGTAGCTCCTCCCTTCAGTCAAATATAAGCAGTGTCCACCAGCGTCTGACCAGAACTGAAGAAGCAGCTTGGATGAGCTGTGAAATATGTTCGACCAAATAAACTTTTGTCCAGTTGACAAATTGAATTTCTCCTTTTGCCAAATCAGGGGAAACCAAATCAAACTAAATTGTGACTAATTACTAATCTTCTCTTGAATGCAGCTCTATAAACAGACACGATTCTACACACACACAGCCTCAGCAATACTCTTAAGTGACCGACAAGAGGATTTAACCAGTTTCAGTGAAATGTGCACTTTCAGAAGAAGTAGATGAAAATTACTTCAAGGTAATATACTGAGTTTATATGAATCATGACCAAATTTAAATTATGATGTGGCTCCAAGAAAATTGTGATAATAATTTCCTCCCACCCCTATCAGTACCTTGGCAATGGTCTAGAATAATCCAGAGATTTTATACATTAGTGATGTGTGAAGAGTCCCTCAGTCGTCCAGGTAGAATCCATGATAAAAGAAGAAATTTAATTTGTCAACTGGACAAAGTTTGTTTGGTCGAAAACGTTTTGCCGCTCATCCGAGAGGCTTCGTCAGTTCTAGTTAGAGTGCTGGTAAGACACTTGCTTATATCTCGCTGCAGGGAGGAGCTTACTAGCTAACTACGTTCCGAAACTATCTCGCCTATTGGTTTCTGTCTTTTGTTTCTCTGGCGTCTAGATTAGCATGCCTATTCATCCCTACACGACTGCTTTTCACACCTCTGGCCCTGACCTGGCTAGCCCTATTGTTTCTTTTGTTTGTTTGATCTAGGTTTAAGAATGGAATTATAGATGGGAGACAAATAATGTCTGACTCCACCATTTCTGTTTAGAGAAGGATTCTCTTTTTTGACAAAAATAGCCTCTTTAACTCCCCTCTCAAACCAGTTCTTTTCCCTGGCTAAGATCTGAACCTCACTGTCCTCAAAAGAATGGCCCGTGGCTTCTAGGTGAAGATGTACGGCAGATGACGGTCCACCCTGGCACGCCCGCCTGTGTTGGTACATCCTCTTGTGAAGTGGCTGTTTTGTTTCTCCAATGTAGCACTCACTGCAGTCTTCACCACACTGAATGGAGTAGACCACATTGCTTTGTTTGTGGCTCTGTGTTTTGTCCTTTGGGTGGACGAGTTTTTGTCTTAAAGGGACAGTGTGTAGGATTCGTGGCGCATAGGTGGTTACTAGCTATTCCACTTCCTCTTTTGGCTACGGCAGACCTCGAGGGTCACCCGGACGCGACGTACCGCCGACATCGCGCGTGCCCGCGCACGAACCGCGCACCGCTGTATACATAAAACGGTCCCCCGTTCACTTTTTTTTTTTCTTTTCGCATGAAAACACACAATCCCGATCATATTCATGACAATCTACACATCAAATGAAACCTTACAGTCTCCTCTTTTTGACTATGCAATTCATTTCCCTGCAAAACAATCACTCCCCGAGCACATGGGGCTTTTATACAGAAAAGCACAAAACTTAGCTTACTTAGCTTACCTTTGAAGGCTTTGCACAGGTCAAACTCTGTATTTCATCATAAACTTGGTCTCAATCTGTCCATAAGGATCCAGCGAATAAAATCCAGTAAAACAATTTAGTCCAAAATACGTGTTATATCCATTACGATGTGTGATCCGGCAGCATGCTCCCCCTCCCCTTCCCCTTCTCTCCTTCGCTCCTGGCTGCATATGGGAGCAGAGGAACGAAGGAGAGAAGGGGAAGGGGAGGGGGGAAGGGGGGAGCCATCTGCAGCGCGGCTAAGCAGCTGTTAGCCGGAGCCGAGGCAAAGGATGAGCCCAAATGTCCTTCTGCGGCTCTCGTATTCAAAATGGCTGCCTCTATATGGGGAAGATCCCCCTTTTATGTGACTATATCTAAGTCCAAAAGAATACTTTGATTTCATGATGGAAGTGAAAAGGCTTGGAAAACAATGTATTTTTGAATGGGTATCTTCAATTTCAGTAATTAACAGGTAAAAATCTTACACACTGTCCCTTTAAAGTGTTTGTGGGTTTGAAATAAACTGGGATTTCATATTGTCTGAAAATCCTCTGTAGTTTTTCCGACACGCCGGACAGGTAAGGAATCGCTACCCCTTTCCTCCTGGGTTCGGTTTCTCTGTTGTCTTGTTTCTTGCCCTTGTCTCTCTTGGTTTTGTTGACAGCCCACTTAGGATATCCACAAACAGAGAGGGCTTCCTGCACATGTTGTTCTTCTTTCTCCTTACCCTCTGTGCTTGTGGGAACCACTTGGGCCCTGTGTTGTAATGTCCGAATAACACCCAGTTTGTGCTGCAGTGGGTGGTGTGAATCAAAAAGCAGGTATTGGTCTGTGTGTGTGGGCTTCCTGAAGACTTCTACTTGGAGTCCCCGGTCTCCTCCTATCGTTACTACACAATCGAAGAACGCCAAGGTGTTATCCTTGGCATCTTCACGGGTGAATTTGATATTAGGATCTACAGAATTGATATGTGCAGTAAAAGGTTCCAAATCTTGAATTTTGATTTTTGAAAAATAATCATCCACATAACGATACCAATGTGTGGGCGGAGTGCCTGGATATGAAGCTAAGGCACTCTGTTCAAATTGTTCCATGTATAAATTAGCCATGATAGGGGAGACCGGTGAGCCCATCGCACAGCCATGAATTTGCCTGTAGAAGTTCCCTCTGAACTGGAAATAGGTGGTATTCAGACAAATTTCCAGCAGTTGGCAGACTCCAAGTAGAAGTCTTCAGGAAGCCCACACACACAGACCAATACCTGCTTTTTGATTCACACCACCCACTGCAGCACAAACTGGGTGTTATTCGGACATTACAACACAGGGCCCAAGTGGTTCCCACAAGCACAGAGGGTAAGGAGAAAGAAGAACAACATGTGCAGGAAGCCCTCTCTGTTTGTGGATATCCTAAGTGGGCTGTTAACAAAACCAAGAGAGACAAGGGCAAGAAACAAGACAACAGAGAAACCGAACCCAGAAGGAAAGGGGTAGCTATTCCTTACCTGTCCGGCGTGTCGGAAAAACTACAGAGGATTTTCAGACAATATGAAATCCCAGTTTATTTCAAACCCACAAACACTTTAAGACAAAAACTCGTCCACCCAAAGGACAAAACACCGAGCCACAAACAAAGCAATGTGGTCTACTCCATTCAGTGTAGTGAAGACTGCAGTGAGCGCTACATTGGAGAAACAAAACAGCCACTTCACAAGAGGATGTACCAACACAGACAGGCGTGCCAGAGTGGACCGTCATCTGCCGTACATCTTCACCTAGAAGCCATGTGCCATTCATTTGAGGACAGTGAGGTTCAGATCTTAGCCAGGGAAAAGAATTGGTTTGAGAGGGGAGTTAAAGAGGCAATTTTTGCCAAAAAAGAGAATCCTTCTCTAAACAGAAATGGTGGAGTCAGACATTATTTGTCTCCCATCTATAATTTCATTCTTAAACCTAGATCAAACAAACAAAAGAAACAATAGGGCTAGCCAGGTCAGGGCCAGAGGTGTGAAAAGTGTAGGGATGAAAATAGCATGCTAATCTAGACGCCAGAAAAACAAAAGACAGAAACCAATAGGCGAGATAGTTTCGGAAAGTAGTTAGCTAGTTAGCTCCTCCCTGCAGCGAGATATAAGCAAGTGTCTTACCAGCACTCTAACCAGAACTGACGAAGCCTCTCGGATGAGCGGCGAAACGTTTTCGACCAAACAAACTTTGTCCAGTTGACAAATTGAATTTCTTCTTTTATCATACATTAGTGATCTATTTGTCACTATTTTAATGTGTTTTTTATGTCTTTTCCAGATCACTCCATGTGCTTTTGTTTGTGGCAACAGTCTCATCAGTTCATTTATCCATCAGTGAATAGCCTGTTTCCCACTCATTCCTCTTGACATTTCTCATTTTGTAGTAAAATGGCGTCAAACAAAAGTATTTTTTAAGCACAACAACACTGCTGCTCTCTGCCAGTCTCTTCACTTTTTACTTTTACATTCACACCGCCTTTTCATTTATTAGAAACATTTTCTCTTTGTCTGCATTTAATTTAAAGGTTGAAAACTTGTTCTGGGTAATACGATTTTTAAATGATAAAAAGGAATTATATAACCAGTTTTATAAGTCGTAAATTTGGTTATAGGGTGAGATGCAATTAAAATGTACTTCAAGGTCTCAGTGATAGTACAATAAAAAGTTGCTCTGTGATATGCCTTTTTGGTGAAAGCGTTGCCTCATGAGTCACTGCTCCTCTGTGTAATGCAGCTCTATAGAAATAATAATGTCTTGGATTTATAATGCGCTTCACAGGCTCTAACATAATATCTGACATATGCTCAAACACAGACGCTTTTACTCACTACTCCTGTTGGTGACTGACAGGTGGACTTAAAGGCACAGTGTGTAAGATTTTTATCCATTATTTACTGAAATTGAAGATACCTGTTCAAAAATACATTGTTTTCCAAGCCTTTTTACTTCCATCATGAAATCAAAGTATTCTGTTGGACTTAGATATAGTCACATAAAAGGGGGATCTTCCCCATGTAGAGGCAGCCATTTTGATTACGAGAGCTGCAGAAGGACATTTGGGCTCCGCCTTCGCCGTTTTATTTATACAGTAGTTGTCGGCAAGGGCTCGTGGTTTTCACACAACGGGATAGTACGTGTTTGGATAAACAACGACAAGCATGTTGCCGGATCACACTTACTCCGCACATACATCGCAGGAGCAAGCACCTTCATCTAAGAGGAAAAGAAGAAAGACATAGTACCTACCGTGGCTGGGGCTTTGTTGCAGCGCGGGCCCGCACCCCGGGTTCAGACCGCCCTCCGCTCTCTGTGATCCAGTTCCTGATTCCCCCCATCCGCGCACAGCGCTGGGTGCGCTTCACGCATGCGCGCGGTTCGTGCGCGGCTCCGGGTACGCCGAGCTGTCCGCGTTACGGCACGCCTGGGTGACCCTCGAGGTCTGCCATAGCTAAAACCGGAATTGCAATACCCACCATCCACCAATGCGCCACTAATCCTACACACTGTACCTTTAACCAATAACCAAGAGGTATAAACTAAACTCTGAGAAGTAAAGTACTTTAGTAACCACTTAAAGGCATTATATGGACAGATTGATAATAAAACAGATAGTTTGAAATGAATTACACACAAATTGTTAGCAAAAGACAAAATTAAATTCTGTCAACTGGAAAAAAGTTTTTGTGTGAAGACATTTCACAGCTCATCTAATTATTATTGCATTGCTAGATACTGCCTGATCTGCAGCGTCCACCATTAATCTGAGCAGAACTGAAGGAGAATAGAATAGAATGCCTTTCATTGTCACTGTTCACATGTAGAATTTACATTATACATATGTCAGTTTTCAGAAGGATATCAAAAAAGGGCGTAGGCCTAAATTGAAGTTATAGGCACTTTAATCTTAGCTCAAGCACAAATACAGGACTCATGATGACACAGGGACACATCTTTCTCGTCTCACCATCGTGTCCCATTGTCTCACACAAAACTGCGAATATGAGTGGCTTATATACTGAACAAAAAACAACATTAAAGACAAGATGATTGGCCGAAATATGAAAAAACAGCCAGGAATGTGGAAAACAGCCTGTAATGTGGGAAAACAGGAATGAGCAACAACAGGGAAGAGCAACTTGAGTTTACACAGATGGAACCAGGTCAAAAGTTCAATAACAACAAGAGAGTTACATTTCCAACCCGTCAAATCATTAACCAAGTACAACATTAATACACAGAGAATAAAAATAATAATTCTTACACATACTCAAAATGAGATTGAAAGCATCTCACTTCAGTGCAGATATTTAAGTAGACATTTAAGATATACTATACAACACAGCAGGATATTTATTTAACACTGTATAGAAAAAAAATAGTGCAAAAAAAATGAGTGCAAAAAAGTTCTATACAAGCTGGTACTACACATTACTGTAGTTATCCAAGTTATTGCAAGTCTTACTCAGATATTGCAGTAGGGGTGACACATACAACCATACCACCGTAGCACCAAGAAGCTGCTTGGATGAACATCTTTACTCAAAAAACTTTGTCCAGTTGACAGGATTTATTTTTTTCTTTTGCTTTGGATCCTACCTGGAAGACTTAGGAATTACAGACATGTACATGACTTGTGATATCTGAAATTATATTCTCACTACAAGTAAATAATATCAAAATTTTGGGCTTTTTACTTCCAGGTAACAGTAGCAAAGACTGGAGGTCACAAGCGCGTGCAGTGTCTGTTAAGGTCAACCTCCTGCCGTTGTCCGCTCGTTGACACAGAAACTCATGAATGTTTGATTGCTCTATTATCCCAGAAGGATGGGGAGCATTCAAGTTCTCGCTTCAAGAATTCAAATATTCCCTTTACGATGACATTTCCTCTCCATTGTCTGCTGTGGTGGTCCTGCTTGACTCATCGGTGGTGGGCCGTGCTGCAATGGCGTCATCCAGAGTTCCATTTAACTCTCACCGCTGTTTGAAGTGAAGGCACTGGATTGGAGAGAATTGATACTCAGTCATCCCGACATGTCTTTTCCTCCTCCGTGGGGTAGATAAAAATCTGGCCATCCATCTTTACGTCTCCCACATGTCAGGTGGACGCAGCACAAAACCTGGGTACCTACTACGCACAAACAACAAGAACAAAGAAAGGAACATTACTTTAATCTGTGCTCCTGCTGTTAATTCCTAGCTCTGGCGCTCATCCGGGGGCCCTGTGTATCTCAGCTTCTCCCTTATGAACAATCCATCACTGTTAGTGCATTTCTCTGGAGCACGCTTTGCTCTGGTCTTTTTTTCACCTGCACTTTGAGAAGACGCTGCAGCCATGAGAGAACCCAGATACATTGTTTTTGCTACACATTCCAAACTCTGCCTTCCGTATAACATTGTCTTACTTTCTTTTGAGATTTTGTTCAAAAAGAAGAAGCCCCAGAATAGCTGAATAATAATTCTTATCTTTGTTTTTCTGATGCAGCTTATATCATTTTGATTCTGGTTTGAGGCACAAATGTTTGCAGTGTTAGTTCAGATTAGTTAATAAAAATGGCAATGCCAGTGCTGCAGGTCTTGTGTTTCAGACCCTTAAAGCAGCTCCAACAGCTCATATATAATCCAATTTATTATTATTGCAATCATCTGCAGGGTGTGTGTTTTAATATATGTGACAGACACTCACTCATAAAGAGGGAGTTGTGGGGTAATGAAATAAAACTTGTCTCTTAAGAAGGCGAAGTCCCAAAGGGAGCCGTCTCTCGGATCAGTTTCCCAACAGGTCTCCTGAAAGTAATTGCATCACGTTTTTATTTCAGATATTAGTCTTGTTTGTTCAGCTATGTTTGTTGGAATAGCTGGTTTATGTTATCAAAGGCTGTTGTTTTACTTGAAGGGATATACCTTAATGTAGGGGTACATATCACGATTTTGAATTAATTGTAGTCAATGTTTTCTTAGTATTTTTAATATAGTATTCAAGAGGTAACTCATGCAATGGGCTGTTTCTAAAACAAACTCAGAGTGTCATAGAAACTGACCAATAGGAGAAAACGGTGGTGGAAAGTGCAATTCTGGTGATTTTACTAGAATAGCATATCATCACAGGGAGGAGATCATGATTTGATTTTTATCGCCATGTGGCCCAGGTCTACCTTAGCATAGTTTGATAATTCATTGAAAAAAAAGAAAGTCTAGACAAGACAAGAAAATTACTAATTTGGTGCAAATTTAACATTTCCTGAGGAGTGCCGGTCTCGGAGGAGTGCCGGTCTCGGAGGAGTGCCGGTCTGGAGAGCCGGACAGTCCCAAGGGAACTCGCTGCTAGATACACTACGTTTTGTGCGTCTGGCACCGCTGTTACTGGAGGACACGATTACTATTGGAATTTTGATGGCAGGACATCTGGATTGGCCTGGAGGATGTTTTTCTGACCCATCACTAATTGGAGCCGAGCGGATAAAAGAGCCCCGAGCCGCCGGAGGTCATTTTGCACGATAGTGGGGCTGTGGCGGACCAGGGAGGACGAGATCTGAAGGGAAACACAAACTGAAACACCTGAGTTGTGGAAATCTGTCTGGCACTGGATAACATCTCGGATAATGGATGTGGAACTGTGTGGAACAGCGGATCAGATGCATTCATTCATCATACGTGCCAGCGGGAGGACTGCGAGTCGCACAGTCCTGCTTGGTGGCATGAAGTTGGGGTGACTGGCAGAAACCAGGGTTCTGGCAAATTGTCTGTTCGCCTGGGTTCTAAAAATGTATTGATTATGCTAAATTTCCCGGTATAATTAATTGTCCTGAAAATGTGATTCAACTGGACTTTGTTTTGACTACATCTTCTGCACAAACACGTCCAAGGTCACAGCTACACAGCACTCTACAAAAGAAAACAACACATTCCATTCGGCTCACACTGACATTTTTATGTAAAACACTCTGCCCTGTCTATTTAGTAAGTCTGCCTCTGCGTCAGTTTCCAATCAATTATTGATTTCCAATCTGATCCCCCCCCACCCTTCCTTCTGTTGCCAAAGAAAAAGATCACCGTATGTTTACCTCTCCAATTGTTTTTTCTGTCATTACATGTTGTAAAATTGTCTGCATCTTTTTTTTCTACTCTGTTGTAACCAAGTTGGCGCCGCGAATGGCCGCCCTGGTGCTCGGAGTGTCTGTCCGCTCCAGGTATCGAAGCAAGTTCCTAATGTGTGAACCTGTTCACTCATATGGCAATTAAAAACCTTCCTGATTCCTGATTTCTCACCTGGCCAACAGTAAATGATTTTCAGACATTTTCAGACTTACTTTGCACAGAGAAAGTAAAAGTTTTTCATTGGGCATTAATATTGCAAATTTCTGTGAACCTAAGATAGATACATATTTGATATGGGATATTGGCTCGAAGATGATACATGGTCCAATCATTTTCCCACGCTTTCCTTATGCATTTCCTAATAGGCTTTCAACATTACATCCTGGATCTATAATTGACACCTGATGTCAGGCCTTGCTGGTGATTACATAGGAAAATGACCTGACCTGTAATGACCTGTGAAACTAATGACATCACTGTGAGATCACTCAAGTTGAAAGCAAACTGTTGTACATGAAGGCTCATCAGGCGTGATATTAAAATGTCCACTTTTACATCTTTGAGCCCAGGCCAGTGGTAGACCCAATGTGACGGAAACCTGCAGCTAATGACTCAAGCAGACGGCCGTGGGCATTAGACAACTTCATTTATGAAATAGTCAGCCTCCCGTGTAGCCATACATCCACATTACGCTGGCTGAGCTGAGAGACGCATCGCTGTCACAGCCACTGAGCAGTGTTGATGTCCCCCTTTACCTGCATTCATCTTCCTCTCCAGTGCTAATGGTCTTCTCAGGTCATTTACGCATTAAGGTCCTGATCATCCATCTCCCACCTGCAGCCTGCGGTCTGCTGCTGTATGTGCTGCTGTATGTGCTGCTGTATGTGCTGCTGTATGTTCTGCTGTATGTGCTGCTGTATGTGCTGCTGTATGTTCTGCTGTATGTGCTGCTGTATGTGCTGCTGTATGTGCTGTTCTATGTTCTGCTGTATGTGCTGCTGTATGTGCTGCTGTATGTGCTGCTGTATGAGCTTTACACATCACTCATTTCGCACTTATTTCTGTTTCACAAACCAACTGCAAACACACAAACATACTCTTGTGTATCTTGGTGCCCGGGCTTCTAATTGCCTTAGAGGAGCACTAATGTTAATTATATCTTAATGTAAAATGATAATTGCCACTTGTTGTGGCAGTAAAATGTCAGTGCTTTGCTGTGGTGTGTTTCCTCTGTTAGAGCAGCTCTGTGGAGAGCGGAGCAGGTTGACTGGTGTGTGTTCAGAGACAGACACATCTATCTCTTTAATGGGCGTGATTCAGCCCCACCTGACACTGATATGTACCACTATTAATCAGTCTGTGCTTTTTTACATAGTGGAGCGTTTACATTGTGTTTAACTACTCTCCCCTAGTGCACTGCAGTGCAGTCCTTTTCTTTTACTGTGTTCTCATGTAGGTTAGTTGTACATTCAATATTCAACATCTGTTTAGTTGGAGCAATGAAAGAACAAAACACAGAAGTGGCAGAGTAGCACAGTCTTAAAGCTGTCTCTGGAGTGAGGATCATACTGCTCCCCTCTGCTTTTAGTCATCATTCCTCTCCTTCTGGATCTCTCATGAGCTGTTTGCCTGTGAGGTCACGGAGGAAATGTAGTGTTCACTGTCACGACGTGAACGCATTAACCCATACCAGCAGGTGTGTAATTATATATGAAACCATTTTAACGGAGCATCATGATGACATGTTGAAAGTAGGGCAGAGCCACAGACTTCAGACTTCTATTTAGTTCTCACCCACTTCAAATGTGCCATCTTGCATTTGAAGTTGTAAAATAATCCAAGGTCACGATGCAGCTATTTTAAGACATTAGAAATACTTTTAAAAACTCCAAAGTGTTTTCATGGAGGTCTTGTGTATGCATGTCACGTTTTGTTGTGTTTATGTGGTACTAAGGTACTAAGGGCCATTTGTTTGTCTGTTTCAGGTACGGCGACATGGTTCCAAAGACCATCGTGGGGAAGGTGTTTGGCTCCATCTGCTCTCTGAGTGGGGTGCTGGTCATCGCTCTGCCTGTCCCTGTCATTGTGTCCAACTTCAGCCGGATTTACCACCAGAGCCAGCGGGCCGAGAAGCGCCGCGCCCAGAGGGTACTGTCCCAAGTCTGCCTTTTATTCTTCTCTGGGCCTGTTTTTTATGCTTTTATCTGCCTTTCCTTCTTGGTGCTGTCTTATTCGATGGTAACAGAATGACAGGCCAAACACTATCTCTCAGAATATTAATCTTGTATTGTGTTTCTGTCTGACTGTGCGGGTGGGTTATACTTGCTTGAGTGTATTTCAGTGGGAGAGAAATAAGAGCGGGAATGACAATGACTTAACAAATGATCTTCAGACTTTAGTTTCAGCAGCTTTTCAATGGACATACAGTATGTGCATTTATTTGCTATAGCAGAATTTCTTAATCATAGATATAGCATGGCTGCTTGCAGCTAAACACTGTGGCTGCCAGAGGGAGACAGAGCCAATTAGAGAGACAGACAAACCGTCATAGGCTAAAACAGAGATCTGTTTGTTCAAACAGAAAACTCGGCTTGCTAGAATCCGCGCTACGAAGATTCGGGGCACTAATGCCTATATGCGCTACAAACAAAATGGGCTGCTGTTCGACGCACTGGAGGAGGTAACGGGGCGTGGCAGCGCTGGGGCTGGCTGAGCGGGACGCGCTGACGCTTGCATGCCGCTGTGCTCGGGGACCATGCCATCACACTGGGCGCAGGGGGCTTCCCATGCTGTAACCCAGGGGCTGCTCTCATCTGTGTGGTACATCACCTCTCTCACATGTCGACTCTCTCGGACCTTAGGGCAGCACAGGGGCCTTCTGGAGACTCATCAGCATGTCTATCCAACAGGGTTTGGAGGGGAAGGAGCTACCAAAGGCTTACAGGACTCTGAGCTCAGCCTGCGTCTCCTCTAAACTCTGTTTTTGATGTGGTTTGAATGTTTTTTAGAGCATCCAGGTTTAGGTCAAACTAACACTACATCCTTCACCCAGAGCAGAGCCATCAGCGTGTTGTCATGTTGTTGTGGTCTGAGTCTGTGCAGTGTTCCATCTGTGTCCAGGTGTGCCACTGCTGTGCATTGACTTTATGTTCAATTTTAAACTTAATTTCTGGTCCTTCTCATTAAATGAATGAAAGAATGGCACCTATCCTGTGAGACGTGTTCTGTGTTTAAACATGGTAGGGTTTCAGTAGACTGGCTGCCGTGCTACAGATCTGCATCTCGACTCTTTACGCTTCGCCTCCTCTTCACTACATCACTGAGCTGTTGCCTGAGACTGTGTGTGTTTGATGGCTTGGACCTGCTCATCTACACTTATCTCTCTGTGTTTCCCAAGGCCTCCAAACAGGCAGCACACTCCCTGGTGACCAAGCCTGCCACCCCGCCTTTCGAGAGCCAGCACCATCACTTGCTGCACTGCTTGGAGAAGACCACGGTAATGCAATGCTCTTTATTTTACAGTCTTTCTAATAGGATTTTAAAGAATGTGGTCTCTATGAAACTGCTGCAGCGTGTGCTTCAGCAACAGCACTTTCTATATGACACAGTTACCATTTTCATTCATGCAAAAGCTCTGTTCCTATTCTTTGCAGCAGAGGTTAAAAATAGCTGTAAATGGGGCTATGTTGAGTCTACTCACCAGCAACATGCGAAAGATAACATGGAGCTGCCAGCCTGTGCCATTAATCCTTCCAAACAAACCAGCTCACTTCATTTAAACTTATCCATAATTTAGACAAGCAGGAGCTAAGAGAGTTAATGTGACAGGACTTTCACACTGTCAGCTCAGATCTCCAAATAAATCAAGAGTGCATTCTCCTCATATCTCATCCCCTCTCCTCAGTAGGAGGCTGGTGCCTTGGGAAAAGCCCTATTAAGACTTTGTGGGTTCATGCGAGATGCCAGTGTATACATTATGTCCCTTTATATAGCAGAGTTTGCAGCTGGGGTACTAATGTGGTTCAATCAGTGCTGCCCTGCCCCCTGCTGGACAACTACAAGCAGTATTTCTGCCTGACCTTCAAGTCAAGCCCATTTGTCACAGGGATAACAGTGGTGAATGTTTTCGCAGATGGCTCTTAATATGGACATCTGGCTTCATATATTTTGATTCCCCTTGATGATTCATTTAGCAATTATTAAACAATTTTGCTGGAGCCTCTGTTTAGTCGTCACCGTGAAGCATCTTTACTCATTAGTTAGCACAGCCTATCATTATTGATGTAACACGGTGATTCATGAGTAGCGCTGACAATCTGAGAATAACATGCAATAACACAGTTGAACATTGCAATAATGGGATGTGTAATAGCGTATTACATAGGTGTATGATTATGTGTAAGCTGTCTTAAAATAGTCAACTGTCATTGCCAAAAACCCAACGAGAATATATTTCGAGTACTAAGCAATGGAGTAGTGGTTTCACACTATAGCTCAGCTGTGCAATAAATTCTGTGCCCCAAGGAAATCTAAAAAAGAGACAGAATATCAGAATTGGAACTGAACTAAATGACAGCTAAAACACTACATTTATTATTCAAAGGTGTAGACTGTAACTTTTCTGGTGGGAGGTCCACCATCATGGATACATATTTTATTTGCCTGGAATGCTTGACAGTACAGCATTAATTGTAATTTATTTTGCATTTGTCTTTTTGTGGGTATTTTACTTGCCCCCAATACCTATTCCAATATTGTGGAACATTTTAGTCAAAGCTATAACATTTCAATGGATGAAACAAGTGGTGGACCTTCCTGAAAAATTACAAAGAGCACCTTTATTTTGAACGTTTATAGCAAAGTAAATCATTTAGTTTCTTACAATTTGTATATTACATTATTGTAGGACTTGCCATAAACGTATTTGCAGCTTTAGTTGACTTCACATTTGTGCCTTTCTCCTTCTGCAGAATCATGAGTTTGTGGACGAGCAGACATTCCAGGCTAACTGCATGGAGATCAGTATGATGAAGACAGGCTCGCGCTCCTCCTCGCTCTCTTCCTCTCCACACGGCCTGAGCTCCTGCTGCTCCCGAAGGCACCGCAAGAAGAGCAGCTTCAGCCTGCCCAGCACCAACAACCAGGAGCTGAGCACCATCCAGATCAGGGAGAGACCGGTGGCCAACAGGTATGCACTACACACACAGATAATAAGATAAAAAAAAATATTATTGTTTAGAGCATTTATTTGCAGAAAATGACAAATGGTCAAAATAACAAAAAAGATACATGTTTTCAGACCTGAAACAATACAAAGAAACAAGCTCAAATTCATTTTAAAACAACATAATACTAATGTTTACACTTAAGAAGAGTTCAGAAATCAATATTTGGTGCAATAACCCCTATTTTTAATCACAGGTTTCATGCGTCTTGGCATGCTCTCCACAAGTCTTTCACATTGTTCTTGGGTGACTTTATTCCACTCCTGGTGCAAGAACTGAAGTAGCTCAGCTTTGTGTTTGTGTTGGAATTCAACAGACGCTGGAATGGAATGGCTGTAATACATGTAGAGATGCTGATTTCAGAAAACAAAATGCAGTGGTCTCTTCTTATTTTTTTTTCCAGAGCTGTATGTCTATCCTACACTGAAGTGAAAATAATATACAATTCATGCTTCATGGTGACTGACTGAGGTGTGTCCACAGTTCAAACTTTTCCATAGACAAAAACAGGGAGTCTGTCTGTGAACAGAATGCCATTAAAGTGAATGAGACTCCCTGGGCCTGAAAGTGGAGATTTTGCCAGGGCAACTTCAAATACGACTCACATTTGGTTGTTTTCAATTTTTATCATCTAGACTGCAATGATGCCACACTCTCTCACATTTTTCCTGACCTCCTATCTAGGCCTGTCACGATAACACATTTTAAAGCATGATATATTGCTACAGAGATGCCACTGACACAAATCAAAATAATCCCACTAAAACAATTTTTAAATAGACAGTATCATTAAAAGGCCTGAGCTGTAACAAATAATTAGCTATAGAAGTTATTTATTTAACACTCTACAGCTCAAGTCTAACATTACATAAAAATAGCAACAATCTCCCCCACTATTGCAAAGAAATTATACACATGATAAATATTGAGCCCAAAAATAATTGTTCCATCTTTCATGTATTGAACAATAAGTTGATATAGTATTTATTGTGACAGGCCTAAGCCTATCCAATTTAAACAATACACATGTTATGCTTTTATGTTATATTAAACCCATCAATGGAGACATTTGCTCAGTTCTTGGCTTCAATTCTAGAATAAGAAAGTTAGCTTTATCAGTCTGTCATTTTCACAGTCAATGGCAGCTTATGAAAATCAGCAGACATACATTTTCTTGCGCAAATGGAATATATTATAAGCCATAGATAATGTAAATATAAAAATAGATATAACTACAGTCATATATAGAGTCAAGCACTGTGCCAACCTGTTCCCTCATTACTGCTGTGAACTCTGAGCCTTGAAACTGTGAACACGTTGTTGCATAGGTGAAAATAGCATTGGAAACAGTTGGTGCGAAATAATACATCATAAGTAGATTATACTGTATCTAACCTAATTGCTACTCAGGGATATGTGGCCTGTTCGCTGTGCTCAAAATGTCTGACCAGTGGCTCATCCATAATTTAACTCTCCATTGTGGCACACTTAATATGGTTCATACGTGCACACGCTCTTTTACCTGAAATAAGGCCAAAGCACTTACGTTTCAGTACTGGCTTATAAAGAAACATGTGTTCATGCATAAACAGAGCAGTGCAGAATGTATTCAAAAAGAGTGGAGCTGTGGATGGAAGACGGATAAGTTTGAGGCAAGTTTTATAAAACAGTACACTTTGTGATGTACACTGTTTGAAAAAACAAACATGCAGTATATTAGAAACACTGCACATGTACAGGAAAAGTTTCAAATGTGTGACTAAGCAAGAGAATGTTTTCATGTAATAAATTAAATGAATGTTGTTCATTTTGTTAAAAAAACAAAACAAAACAAAAACAAAACAATTATTTCTAAAACTAATATCGAGCCTAGATACTCTTTTAACAATGATAATAATGTCTCACTAAACCCTTCAAACCCCTCAAAGCGCTGTACACTGTAGCCACAGCGGCCCTGGAACAATCATTTACACACACCCCACTTTCATACTAGACAATGTGGGTGAAGTGTCGTGCCTAAGGACATAACGACAGATCTTGGTAGAGGCTTTGGGTTTGGGGACCACTGCTCTAACCATTGAGCCATTGTCAGACTACGTTGCGCACTTCATGAACAGTTTTTAAATAGTCTTGAGCTACAGTGGGCACGGAAAGTTGTTGACATTTTGGCAGATTTATTAAAAAAGAAAAACTGAAATATCACATGGCCCTAAGTATTCAGACACTTTGCTGTGACACTCATATTTAACTCAGGTGCTCATACTTGAGATGTTCTACACCTTCATTGGAGTCCTGCTGTGTTTTAAACTGATTGGACTTGATTAGGAAAGCCACACACCGGTCTATATAAGACCTTACAGCTCACAGTGCAGGTCAGAGCAAATGAGAATCATGAGGTCAAAGGAACTGCCTGAAGAGCTCAGAGACAGAATTGTGACAAGGCACAGATCTGGCCAAGGTTACACAAACATTTCTGCTGCACTTAAGGTTCCTAACAGCACAGTGGCCTCCATAATCCTTAAATGGAAGACGTTTGGGACAACCAGAACCCTTCCTAGAGCTGGCCGTCCGGCAAAACTGAGCAATCGGGGGAGAAGAGCCTTGGTGAGAGAGGTAAAGCAGAACCCAAAGATCACTGTGGCTGAGCTCCAGAGATACAGTCGGGAAATGGGAGAAAGTTTAGAAAGTCAATCCTCATTGCAGCTCTCCACCAGTCGGGGCTTTATGGCAGAGTGACCCGACAGAAGTCTCTCCTCAGTGCAAGACACATGAAAGCCCACACGGAGTTTGCTAAAAAAAAAAAAAACACCGGAAAGACTCCAAGATGATGAGAAATAAGATTTTGTGATCTGATGAAACCAAGATAGAACTTTTTGGCCATAATATGTGTGGAAAAAAACAGGCACTGCTCATCACCTGTCCAATACAGTCCCAACAGTGAAGCATGGTGGCAGCATCATAATGTGGGGGTGTTTTTCAGCTGCAGGGACAGGACGACTGGTTGCAATCAAAGGAAAGATGAATGCGGCCAAGTACAGAGATATCCTGGATGAAAACCTTCTCCAGAGTCCTCAGGACCTCAGACTGGGCCAAAGGTTCACCTAAAGAAGGCCCAGCAGAGGATGTACTTCCTGAGGCAGCTGAAGAGTGCAGGTCGGATTGCATCCGATCCTTCTCACCCTGGACATGGACTCTTTGACCTGCTCCCCTCAGGCAGGAGGCTACGGTCCATTCGGACCAGAACCTCCCGCCATAAAAACAGCTTCTTCCCCTCTGCTGTCGGACTTTTGAACAATAACAACACTAGGACTCTTCTCACCCACCCTCCCACCCCCTGCTCTGTGTCAGGCACATGACCCCACCCACCCGCTCTGTGTCAGTCACAAGACCCCACCCACCCGCTCTGTGTCAGTCACAAGACCCCACCCCCCGCTCTGTGTCAGGCACATGACCCTGCGCCGGTTCTTCTTTTTGCACCTGACCATTACCTGCACCTGCACTGTTATATTCTTGTATTCTTGTAAATTTGTTAGATTTAAGTTTTCTGCTACTCTATTTTATTCTATTTTATTTATTGCATGTTAAGTGTTGGTTTACATTCTGCTCCAAGCACCGCAGCAATTTCCTAATGTTGTGAACTTGTTCAAACATATGGCATTAAAACCTTTCTGATTCTGATTCTGATTCCAACAAGACAATGACCCTAAGCACACGGCTAAAATAATGAAGGAGTGGCTTCAGAACAACTCTGTGACTGTTCTTGAATGGCCCAGTCAGAGCCCTGACTTAAACCCAATTGAGCATCTCTGGAGGGGCCTGAAAATGGCTCCACCAACATTCACCATCCAACCCGACAGAACTGGAGAGGATCTGCAAGGAGGAATGGTAGAGGATCCCCAAATCCAGGTGTGAAAAACTTGTTGAATCATTCCCATAAAGAACTCGTGACTGTATGAGCTCAAAAAGTGCTTCTACTAAATACTAAGCAAAGGGTCTGAATACTTACGACCATGTGATATTTCAGTTTTTCTTTTTTAATAAATCTGCAAAAATGTTACCTGGCCAGCCAAATGATATCTCTCTGTATTTCCTATACAGCGAGATACCATTTGGACACCCTCGCTCCACCCTCGCTCCCTCGGTTAACTCTTTCACTGCCAGCCTGTTTTCAAAATCTAACCCCTTAGAGTGCCAGAGATTTAGAGCATTTTCACTGATTTTACAAAACTCACAGAATACTGAGTTCTTTGACTATATAAACATGGCACACATCAAAATAAAGCGTAGACTCTCTTCTTTCACCTGGAAAAAAATGTTTCTAACCTTTTCGGTTCTCAAATAACTGATAGTAGAACATAGGGAAGTTTCAGCAAAAACACTGTTTTTTAACCAAAAATTGAGAAAACGAGCATTTTGTTCAAAGAAGGATTTCGAGCAGATCAGTGACTTTGACATCAATATTTATCGATTTAGTGACACCTCAAACATCTAAAATAACAGAGAAAGAGATTTTTGATGACAAAGTACATTTTTTATTTACAAATATAAGGCTCTGTGAATTGAAAATTCGTTCAAATCAATAGTGCCAAGAGATGTTTACAGGATATAATAATAACTTTTCATATAAAATAGAACTTTGTTGAGGCTTTGTCTGAGGCCCAGAGTACAGACCCATAATTAAAAACTAATACACATACGCACACACACATATATATGTACATACACACAAGCCCATGCATAAACCTTTACACACACAGCTACACACGCACATGCGCGCACACGCACGCACACACACACACACACACACACACACACACACACACACACACACACACACATATAACTTCATTCATTACAATTACCACACAGCAGCATCACTGCTCCAAGTCAGTAAACTTCTTCTTTGGCGCTGTCGTAATTCTGATCAGAGTCCCTGCTCCACGCAGCGCACACATGACACGCCCCCAGCAGATCTCGGCACCGACCTCGCTGCTTGATCCGGCTTGTCTCTGCGATCCTCTGATCCAGGATCCTGGGTCCCAAGAGCGATCTGATCGCCCCATAGGCGCTGATCAACAGTCCTCTGCTTTTCCGGATTCTCTGGCCTCGCCATCTTACTCCTCTGGCCAATACACCATACACACACTGCACTCCTCCTCTCTTCCGCGTTTCTGATCGGCAAATAATGATACAAGATCGCCACCTACAGGTTGAGAGGTGTGAATTACACCTTAAAAGATGCTCCTGGACGTATCCTAGCAACCCCCGCTGAAAAACGCGTTGAACGTCTATAGACATTCTGGCAATCAACGGTTGGGTTCGCCCGAACTTCTACAGACGTCTCCGGCAGCCAATGAGTGTTAACAACGGACTCCGCGATTCTGATTCGTTCAAAGATGGTGATGTCAGTGCACCCGGATTTGCCCGCAACGTCACTCTTAGGCAGCGGAAGTTCCTCCTCAGTTTTGAATCAAGATGGGGCATCGGAGAACTGAACGTCCCTTCCATTCAGCTGTAAAATTGGTCTTAAATGACCTAAAACACATCGATTCCTTAAAACCACAGCAGCTGACAGCTCTAGAGGCCTTTCTTTTCTTTCTTTTGTTTGATTGGTTCACGCCGCTGTCCGTTAACTGTTCTCTGATTGGTTCACTTAGCTGTCTGTCTACGCGCAACGGCAGCGCATTCTGGACCAAGCATTACCAGACTCGCCGCTGGTACAGCGATGAGTCATGGATTCTTCCAGGCAAGCAAAAATGTCAACAATTCTGTGTTTTTCTGTCAATGTGGGGTGCTGTGGGTACATTGAGAAAAAAAAAAAAGAACTTTAATGATTTTATCAAATGGCTGCAATAGAAAAAAAGAGTTGAAAAAATGTAAGGGGTCTGAATACTTTCCATGCCCACTGTATATCAAAGCCATATAATTACAAATGGTATATTTAAATAACTGTATTATGTGTTACATTTAAACATGATACATGCCAATGTGGTGGTTTTGGCCACCACCCCACACTGGAAGCCTGGCCCACTCTTTGGCATTAATCAAACTGATAAATCGTGATAATATGTGGCGGAGGAGAATGCTATTAGCACAACAGCAAAAAAGTTAAGTATGACAAGTTGAGCGTATCAGAGAACTTTGTTTGTTGATAATTGCGTTGTGATTAAAGTCTGTGTTGGTCTATCTGTTAAACGCAGTGACAGGGCTAAATGAAGTTATCCTGCACAGAGCAAAGCACAGCATTTATTTCCTAAATGGGCTGACCTTTTGACACACTTTCTCCATATACAGTACTGAGCAAATGTGTAGCGGGCTGTGAAAAAAGGCTATTAACTAAGAGTGCGGCATTCAATGGTTTTGTTTGTGGCATCAGCAATGAAGTAACCATCTATGAGTAGATATACATTGCTGTTAAGATGTGATTTTCAGTAAGATTCTACTGATTAAGACATCACTCACAAATAGATAAATAGTTTTATTATATTGTGCCCTTGTCGAATACAGAATGTTCATGGCTCGTTTGAAAGACCATACACTCACTCTGCTCAGATCAGAGTCTGACATACAATACAATATACAGTATTATGAGTTTGCCTGGAATGTTCCACAGTATGGCATTGCACATCGATCATCATTTCTATCTGCTTGATATAACCGTAATGAGATCACCATGGAGATAAGTGGACCCTGCATGAGAAGCTACATAATGCCCCTTTAATATACTGATTTGTGTGGTCTTATGGCAAAGTCATGGACAAAGCATCTTTAGACTTTATGCTAACTACAATTTTAATTAGAACAAAGAGTTTATTTTAAAAAAAATCAGGCTTAATTAATACACCAATGCCTTAATTAGATAGTTACTAATCCTGAATCATTCTTGAAGGTCCCATATTAGGCTAAATTGACTCTTGTAAGCTTTAAGACATATTATAATTATAGTTACCACCTCAAAAACATTACTGGAGTTGAGTTTTGTTTCATTCACACATGTTTGAGTAACCCTATAATAATAGGGTTTGTCTCCCAAAGCAGTAGTTTTCAGCTACCTTTCGCTTTTGTTCAGTAAAGATTGGCAATTCCAGGTCTCACATCAGCCAGATAATATTAATGAAGATGTACAGAGTTTCAAAACACAGTGGAGCACTTCCTGTATTACCACATGACATCACAAGGTGGAACAGAGTGAGAGAAGAACTCATCCCGAATATGCAGGGTAGGTGTTGTTGATGAAGAAACATCATTATAACATATATCATATAGTGTAAAATGGGCCCGTTAATGAACTAATACATGATTTGTTCATTTGGAATTAAATCTTTATTCATGCATTATTAAAATTAAATAAGGTGTACACACTATCCTCTGGAAAAAAATAAGAGACCACTGCAAAATTATAATTTTTTCTGAATTTACTAATTATAGGTATGTGTTTGGGCAAAAAGAACATTTTTGTTTGAGTCTATAAACTACTGACAACATTTCCCCCAAATTCCAAATAAAAATATTATCGTTAAGAGCATTTATTTGCAGAAAATGGTCAAAATAACAAAAAACATTTTCAGAGCTCAAACAATGCAAAGAAACAAGATTAAATTCATTTTAAAACAACATAATACTAATGTTTACACTTAAGAAGAGTTCAGAAATCAATATTTGGTGCAATAACCCTTATTTTTAATCGCAGCTTTCGTGCGTCTTGGCATGCTCTCCACAAGTCTTTCACATTGTTCTTGGGTGGCTTTATTCCAGTCCTGGTGCAAGAACTGAAGTAGCTCAGCTTTGTGTTTGTGTTGGAATTCAACAGACGCTGGAATGGAATGGCTGTAATACATGTAGAGATGCTGATTTCAGAAAAAAAATGCAGTGGTCTCTTATTTTTTTTCCAGAGTTGTAGTTGGGTCAGTGGTATAGATCTTTGCTCTTTTCTTTCAATCAAAAATCCTATTGTTGAGTGTCCACTATAGGTGTTTTCTTTTTTTTTTTCTTTTTCAAATAAACCAAGGAAAAGGAACCTTTTTATCGACTGCGCCAAAGAGGGGGAGAGGTGTGATGATGTGATATTGCAAGGTCTTATTGTAAGGTCTTTTGTCCCTGTCTCCCCACAGCCGTTCCAGCCTGAATGCCAAACTGGACAAGACAGTGCCCTTGAAATGTGATGACCCGTACATCTCGCCCGCCATGGTCAGCCTGCAAGCCCCCGTGGTGACATCATCAGACGGGGACGGCTCCACCAGCTCCACCGCCGCTGTCTACTCTCAAAGCAACATAGTTCGAGTATCTGCCTTGTAGATGTCATTTTGTTAGCCTATCTGCCTATCAGCTAACTGGTCTTTGTAGTAGAAGTACCAAAACTGCTGAAAGGAGAGGGGACCACATACGAGCATCAACCTGCCATACTCCAGAGACAGATTATACCAGATTATAGTCTAAAACGACTCTTCATCTGATGTCAAATCTCTGCATGGTAACTACTTGATGTATGGACTTTGGGGAAGGAAACGTAACCAGCAGCTCCTTTAAAGCACAGCAGAAAGAATTTTTTGGGGATTGTCTATATCGGTGTTGCCTAAAAATACTGAGAAAAACTTTATTTTTTTGAATATGTAATGTTTTTGTCATCGTAGGAGGAGGGGCGGATGTTTTGGGGTCACTTAAAACGGCCTGTATCGACAAAGCACACTCATTCTCATCTTATTGTGAATATTGTGTCCATCTTTAGGAGTTTGCTACATACATTTTCGAAGAGCCACAATGAAGAGGTTTCCCTGTTCTTGTAAATTCAGAAATTCATCACATTAGCTGGAATGAATTGCCGTTTTGTGACTCCTCATTACCGATCCATGGACTGCTCGCTGAGTAAAAGTACTCCCACGCATCCTGACATGTTTGTGAACTGTGCAATGTGAAAGTTATGAAATTCAATTCTCTGTGTTAGCTTATTGACATCCTGGGTCAACGCCATTTCCATTAATTACCAAATGAGAAATATACAGGGTATTTGCAGTCATAGTTGGCAAGAGAAGTAATGCAAAAGCTGACATAACGTTGGAAAAAAATATATTAAATCAATGCATTCTCCCGTGAAATTTAATGGTACACTGTGTTAAAAGCGTCATTTTGTACATTTTTCATTGCTGTAAATATCTCTGTTCGGAAAGACGATCATCTGCATTTGAAAGTTGGGTATACTTTCCTTTTTAGATTTAGTTGGCATACTGCTTTTGTGTGTTAACTGGTTGAATTAAGGATTTGCATGCTGTCATTACGGAATTCAGTTTTTTCTTCTTAAAGTTTGTCTCTCTCTCTCTCTCTCTCTGCTTCCTATTTTGAGCTTTGTCCTTTAAAAATGATGAAAAATTATTGAAGAATGAAGCAATGAAGTAAACGAGACTGGGATGTTATGGTGTAAATTGAGCAGCACTTTTAATGATTTTAATGAAATCTTGTAATGAAGTACAAATTAAAAAGGTAAAGAAAGGGTTAAAATATATCACATTGTGCATTTGGTGCAGTGGATAGAATAAATACTGTAGCTCAAATGAACACCCAACTACTGAGCCATGTCTTTCTTTTGGGGATTTTGGGTTTACAGTCAGAGGTAGGTACGGTAACATAAAGGATGGGTCCTTTATGTTACCGTACCTATTGCGCTATTTTCTGATCTATGTTATATTTCCTCATCACAAGTTGTGTTTTGTTCCATTCACACGTTTAACACACAAACCCTGCATATTAAAGCTTAGTTCTTCTCTATTTAAAATTGTATTTAAAAAAAAAGTACTCTGAATACACTGGTCTACAAGCAAAATGCTTCCGGAACAAAAGTAGTGACATTTTTTTTTGGTTTAGGTCACTAATAAAGAAAAAGTAAGTCAGAAGTTCTGATCATAGTTTCCAAGATATAGTCAAAATAGGAAATTTATGCAAAATAAGGCAAAAACTGTAGTTTATCAGAAAGTACAGTGTGTCTACAAGCAAACTGTTCTATCTGAAAGCCTGTCTGCACATTCCAATACATTCATTTTAATATGTCTAGAGTTTTAACATCAAATATTTTTTTTATTTCACATAAGAGAGATGCCTCAAAATTGTGTGCACCTGATGTCTTAAGATATTTCTTGTTTATTTCTTGAGGGATAAAGCTAACCAGCACAGTTATCAATTGATTTTCAGTTCATCTTATCAATATAAATGAGATTTAGCCAACTTTTATCTCGGAAGCAGATCAAGTCCAAAAATTTGTAGACAAGTGATATTTGATCTAATGAAGGTCAATTACACGTGCATGCTTTTTGGGTTGTATTTTATTAAACAGAGAAATCAACTCATATTCAGCAAAAACATAATTATACAAACATATAACAAATTAAAAATGTATTTAAAGGTGCACAATGTAATTTTTTTTGGGTAGGAGGGTCATCATTACTTGTCTCTTTGGAGATGCCTGGGAAGTTCTACAATAAGGCATTAATGGACACATATGTAACCAGGACCAAAACAGGACGAAAACGAGACTAAACCAGGACTAAAACAGGACTAAACTAGGACTAAACCAGGACTAAACCAGAACTAAAACTGGACTAAACCAGGACTAAAACAGGACTAAAACAAGACTAAAACAGGACTAAAACAGGACTAAACCAGGACTAAAACAGGACTAAACTAGGACTAAACCAGGACTAAACCAGAACTAAAACTGGACTAAACCAGGACTAAAACAAGACTAAAACAGGACTAAAACAGGACTAACACAGGACTAAAAGAGACTAAAACAGGACTAAACCACTAACAGTACCTTCTAATTCTGACCTGCCCTGAAGGCTAACACCACAGTGATGATGATCTGCAGGGGGAGGGCTTAGCTTAATGTCGTGCAGATGAGCCCAGAAGGCCACGAGCTGTTTTCAGAGCTTTCTACATAAAATCCAGTGTGCTGCTTTCAAATGGCCACAGATTCTTCACATGTTCTCAGATTTCCATGTATAAGGCATCGTTGCAAAGATTAGAATCTACACTTTCAGAGTCTGTAAATAACTCAAAACACCTCCAGGATGACTTGTGATTGGTTTTTCTGCGGCCGGACACATATGTTTTTGCGAGTATTGAGTATTAGATTATAGATGATTATTTTACAGTGGAATTTCACTGTAAAAAGCAGTGTATTTTCATTTGTGGGAGTCTGAATTTTCCAAATAATAATTTGAATAATTAAGAACAAGGTGTGGTGATACACGGTAGGCAAAAACAGCAATTTTCTGTGCACTCAAGCATCATTCATTCAGGTAATTATAAGATTACTCAAACATCCATAAACCACTCAAAATACAACTTTGAGTAAGCTAATGATGAGGGAAGAGAATAACATAACTTTTTTTTTTTTGTACTTCCAGGCAAAGCAATATTCTCTCCATGGAGACTAGCTGTTGGACCCTCCAGAAAAGTTACTTAGTGCACCTTTAAAAAACACTAGACACAAACATCACATTTGAGTTACAAAAAACTGAAATAGAATTTAAATTCTGTCAGCTGAATTTTAAACTACAAAACATACAAATATCCTCCAACCACATCTCCAATACCATACAAGAAAATGTATATTATTAGAAGTAAATTTTTGTTCATAACAGTTTCTCAAGTAGAGTTTGCTAAAGTGTCCATAACAATTACTTCAAAACAGGGACATTGTTCTGGGGAAGTAAAAACAAAAAGTCTGCAACAATATGGATTTTTCATTAGAGAACATGTAGTGTGGGCCCAACAAGATGATTTGTACCCAGGGCCCAATATTTCATGCTACACACCTGCCCCAAAACAATAAGAAGTACAAAGTATTGCTCAAAGAAAGTGGTAATCTTAAAAAAAATAAAAATAAAAGGGTCCTAGAAGACTGGTCTCTCCTCAAGCTGCTTGTGAGCTGCAAGACATGTGCGGACCTGACTGTCCCGGTGGTGGGCCCTGTGATGTGGAGTCTCATGGGGGGAAATGTGCACTTGTTTGGGCTGTGGATGGTGTAACTCCCCCTGTTGGGCTCATTGTTCCAGCAGCATGTGGTGCCTCAGCTCTGCAGGCGATAGGCACCGCTGAAGTCAGCTAGTCTTTTATCACACAAATACCCAAGACTGGAGTTACACACATGTACGTACTGGAGTAAATATTTAAACTGTTTGAGTACTTTTATTTTGATGACAGATACTTCATTGATCCCGAAGTAAAGTCAAAGTTCGGCAGCAGCAACATGAAAACAAGCATAGCAACAGAGAAAGGTTCATTTATTATGTTCTATTTTTAGGTAAATTTTATCCTTTGGCAACACTTTTTCGGTTACATTATTTTTTCTTACACTTAAAGGGATATGCCACCCCCAGGTCAAATTTGGGCATCTCCCCACAGTCCAGAGACTAAAATAAGTGGTGGAAAGCGTTTTCCTGCTCACCCAGCCATTGTCCGAGTCTGTCGCCACTGACCGCCGCGGTATCTGCAGCTACTCCGCCTTAGACTGGAGTCTAACGTTTTTCTGTGTAGTGTGCATTCATATCGAGTGCAAATAAATGTGCAAATCAACACGGAGAGCTTGCCTTGGTCATTTTGGGTGGGAACTATTTTCCAGTGCTTAAGAATACAGCCGTATCACGCAGCACGCTGCCAGGGGAATCCCAGTTACGCACCAGGAAGGGAGTTCCCCTGTTGCACAACGTGGTGCGTGATTCGACTGTATTCTTCCGCACTGGAAAATAGTTCCCACCCAAAATGACCAAGGCAAGCTCTCCGTGTTGATTTGCACATTTATTTGCACTCGATATGAATGTGCACTACACAGAAAGTAATTGGGAAACGCATCGAGCAAATTAATTCCTTTTGGCCGAAATCTTTCTCTGGCAACGTTAGACTCCAGTCTAAGGCGGAGGAGCTGCAGATACCGCGGCGGTCAGTGGCGACAGACTTGGACAATGGCTGGGTGAGCAGGAAAACGCTTTCCACCACTTATTTTAGTCTCTGGACTGTGGGGAGATGCCCAAGTTTGACCTGGGGGTGGCATATCCCTTTAAGGCTGCCACATACTACAGGATTTTTCTGTTTAAAACGATTTTTAAACCTGCGACAAAAAGCGCACACCACAGATGCGAGAAGAATCTAATGAGACTTAAACTCTCCAATGCAAAGACTGCAGCTGGATGTCTGCAGACCACAGGGTACACAGTTGTGAGCGTCTGCTGTTTCCTGTCTACAGTAAAAACACTCACTTTGAGACTCTTTAAGTGTTCAAAATCAGAGCACTGCACTTCCAGTCAAAACTGTGTTATTATTATTTGTGAAATGTGGTGCAATACTTCAGATAAATGATTTTTAAAGCATAAAAGGTTGATGATAAAGTACATAGAAAGTCACTGTCGCTCACGTGCAGCTTAACCCCACACTGTGTGGATGTAAACAGACACACATGCGGAACTACTCTGGGCTTTTTACTTTTAAAGAACGCTTCATTAATAGTGGATTAATAGTGCTGTTTTGTGGACTGGGTATCATTATGTGTTGTCACACACACACACACACACACACACACACACACACGCACACAGCAAATCACAGCCAGAATTGGTCAAATTAATATTCTAAGTATACAGCTCTGGAAAAAAAATAAGAGACCTCTGCAAAATTATCAGTTTTTCTGATTTTACTACTTATAGATATGTGTTTGGGCTAAAGGAACATTTTTGTTTGAGTCTATAAACTACTGACAACATTTTCCTCAAATTCCAAATAAAAGTATTAGAGTATTAGTATTAGAGCAGGGGTCTTCAACGTTTTTCAGGCCAGGGACCCCCAAACAGATGGCGAACTGGGCCAGGGACCCCCTACTATATATACAGCATAGAATTGTATTATTTTAAAGTGAAATCAAAAGATTTTGCGACCCCCCCTGCAGTACCTCGGTCGCGACCCCCCTGTTGAAGACCTCTGGTTTAGAGCATTTATTTGCAGAAAATGACAAATTGTCAAAATAACAAAAAGATACATGTTTTCAGACCTCAAACAATGCAAAGAAACAAGATCAAATTCATTTTAAAACAACATAATACTAATGTTTACACTTAAGAAGAGTTCAGAAATCAATATTTGGTGCAATATTTCATGCGTCTTGGCATGCTCTCCACAAGTCTTTCACATTGTTCTTGGGTGACTTTATTCCACTCCTGGTGCAAGAACTGAAGTAGCTCAGCTTTGTGTTTGTGTTGGAATTCAACAGACGCTGGAATGGAATGGCTGTAATACATGTAGAGATGCTGATTTCAGAAAAAGATGCAGTGGTCTCTTATTTTTTTTCCAGAGCTGTATAACATATAAACACTGATAGTGCATGACTCAGTGTGATTTCAGTTTGTTTCTGAGTCGGTAAAACTCTGCTCTAAACTGCGGGTTGACAGCGGCGTATATGATGGGGTTACTGAGGGAGGTAACACAGGCCACTGACACGGACAGCACCTCCAAGTCATGGACCACAGCAATCTGCAAGTAAAAATGACAATGAGGTTTACTAAATTAAGAATACATTTGTTATTTTGTTATTTTTATCTTCAAATGTCAGTTAGAAAATATAAATTAATATAAAAAATATAGAAAAATACATAAGCTTGGTTGAAGCTAGACATTGTTGAATACTTTATAGTGTTAGGTGTATTATGTAACTTTTCTGGTGGAGGATACAGCTCCTACTTCATATCCACAGAGATGTCATTACTTTGCCTAGAAAGCACCACAATAAAGCATTAAACTTATCTCCATAGAAACAAGAAGGGGATACTAACAAGCCAAGTTGTAGTAAGATGACACTGGTGTGCTCACATTACGCATGTTTTTGAGAAGAAAATGAATAAAATAGTAAATAAATGCAAGCTACACATGTATAATGCCATACTGTGGAACATTCTTAAATCTCCATAGAGACAAGCAGATAGTGGACCATCCCCAGAAAGGTTACATAGCCCACAAAAGCATATAGACTTATAGGTAAAAAAGAAAAAGAAATAATGTGTGATTCTGTAATGTTCTTAATGGAAGACTAGTTTAGACTCAGTATATAGACTCTTTTGTTGCCTACATGCATAAAAATACTAAATACACCAATAAATCTCTCTCTGAAATGTAAAATAATATAGTTTCAAACATTTCTTCATGACTTACTTGAATATACTTATTTCTGTGCAGTGCAAAGTTGAGAATGATGGTGGTGATGATGGGCAGCCAGAAGAGCAGAAAGATGACGATGATGTAGCCGGCACGTTTGGCCATCTTGCTCTCCTTCTTCTTGTTGGCCCTTTCTCTGTTTGACTTTGTAGGCATCATGCACACCGCCCCCTCTATGTTCTCCACTGGGTTCTCCACCTCTGTTTTTGTTAATGGAGATTCTGCATCCACTCTTGCACTATCACTAGCTTTCATTTTTACATCTGAAACTGGCTCTTGGCTGGTTGTTTGCACAGCAGTCTGAACATCAAAGTTATTTTCCAAGACCGGTTTGTCATTTTGTGCTTTTTCTTTTTGATTTTCTGAGTTCAGATTGTGTGACATTTGCTGCAAGTTGGAGACTGAGATTTTAACCCCGTCCCTTACATCTCCTGTTCCTGGAGTCTTTGGCGTCACACTTTCACAAGCGCTCACTCCATCTTGTATTGCTTTCGTACAAGGCTGTTCCAATTCAATTACCTCCAGTGCATTTTCCTTTTCATTCCCGGTGCCTGGAGAGATGCATTGTGGGAGGTTGGAGGTCAACAAAGCCGACACTGTATCTTTGTTGGGTGATTTCTGTGCGGCTTCAGTTCCCACTGGTTCCATGTGGATAATATTGAGTTCCGCTTTCTTGCTCTCCTCTTTCTTCACTTTCTTTTCAGGAATGATGCCTTTATCGAAAATCTTCCTGGTGTGCGATCTGACCAGGAAGAATATACGAGCGTAGAAAGCGATAATGATGCTAAAACAGGTTGCCCATAAAGGAAGCAGCATATAGAGGCCATATGTGTCATACGATACTTGAAGCGTTCCTTGCCCAACTCCGTGGCATTTAATGTAAACAGGGGAGTCTTTCAGGAAAATCAAGCAAAAAAGGGCAACCACAATGGCGATTATCCACATTAGCGGAATCCACACCATAATGCGTTTTCTTCTTTGGGCAGTTTTGAAGGGTTGTGAAATAGCCTGGTATCTCTCCGCACTTATACAAGCTAGAGTTAGCAACTGAATACAACAACTGAAGGAAAAAGAGACGACTTGCATATCACAAATGATACTTTCTACACGACCTTTCTGATTTAAAGTCAAAACGATTGTTAGTAAAACTGGACAGTCGACGATGCATCTGAGAAAATCAATGACCGCCAAGTTCACCACCAAGGCGTTGTTGAAATTCTGAAGACTCTTTTGCTTGTAAACAGCTAGCATTACGAAAACATTAGCAGCAATACCAACAAAAAATGTTGCCAGAAGAATTAAAGAGTTTGCCGCGACAAATCCAAGTTCAAGGTAAGTTTCCAAAGCGGTTTTGTTCTTCGTGTCCAATGTGTAAAAATAGTCTCCTATCATATCTAATCACAGCATGCTGAAATATTGGTCCAGACCACTTTGAGTTTCTTCTACAAATGGGAGACTTGTGAACTTCCTGGAGACTATTTAAAACAAGAAGCTTGGACATGTTATGCCACAAGACACGCCCTTTTCATTAGCACATCACACCACAAGAAGGTCATGGGGGAGACATAATCGTTCACAGTCATTAACAGCTGTGCAGGGCGAGCTCAGAGGAGGTGACAGGAAAAATGGCCGCTAGGTAATTGAAAGCATCTATAGTTCGTTAAGGCCCAAATTACTTATTCCAGAGATTACGAGTGGCCATAATGATGATATTATATGAAATCGTAAATTAGACATCTGGAGAGATTCATATTTAGTGCTTTATGGTTGAATACAGCGGCACACCTGCCCAGATTTGTCAATCATTGTCACTTTTCTGAGTAAGTGAAACAGCTTTTGTTTATTGGCAAAATCATTAAATTAACATCTGTAATAGGCTCTATATTCTTTTGTTTTGTCTCACTGCTTCTCCTTGACTGTACCAGGTATTTTTGATTAAGAAGAAAATTTGAGAAAATGTCATTAGAAATGAACCAAATAATGATGCTATATTGTATAACAGGACATACAGTTTGACAAAAGACTCCAGAGTGACTATCTTCTATCTCAGTGGTGGAATGAGTACTGAAGTACAGTACAGTTACAAAGCTAAAAATGTACTCATTTACAAATATAAGTACTGCTTCCAAAATTGTACTTTAGTAGTTACATTTTAAACACATTTAGTAGCATTTTAGATCAGAAATGTATATGAATTTAACCGTTTAAAACTGAATTTGATCATTACAAACCACAATCCACATTCTCTGAGCTCTGCGCAGGATCGGGACTTGTGCTGTTCTCAAAACTTGTATGATTTTAAATGTAACTCATTACAATCAATTAAATTACACTATTAGAATTGTACTCAGAAATACAGGTACAGGTTTAAAAATCTACAAAAAAATACTATTATTAAAAACAAAATCACAGTACAATTACAGTTATGTAATTGTATGAGGCGAGCAGTAGTCGAGTTATAAAATGAAACCAGGGGGATGGTGGAAGGGCAGGGCAGAATTAGAAGGTACTTTGTTAATATGGAAATGCTTTTATAACTAAAAGTCCATATTATCATTCAATAATGCACAGGATAATATGTTATCACACACAGTCTTGGTTTAGTCTTGGTTTAGTCCTGGTTTAGTCTTGGTTTAGACCTGATTTAGTTTTGGTTTAGTCCCGGTTTAGTCCTGGTTTAAACCCGGTTTGGATCTGGTTTAGTCTTGGCTTAGTCCTGGTTTAGACCTGGTTTAGTCCTAGTTTAGACCTGGTTTAGTGCTGGTTTAGACCCAGTTTAGATCTGGTTTAGTCTTGGCTTAGTCCTGGTTTAGACCTGGTTTAGTTTTGGTTAAGTCCTGGTTTAATCCTGGTTTAGTCCCGGTTTAGTCCTGGTTTAGACCCGGTTTAGATCTGGTTTAGTCTTGGCTTAGTCCTGATTTAGACCTGGTTTAGTCCTAGTTTAGACCTGGTTTAGTCCTGGCTTAGTGCTGGTTTAGACCCAGTTTAGATCTGGTTTAGTCTTGGCTTAGTCCTGGTTTAGACCTGGTTTAGTCCTGGTTTAGTGCCGGGTTAGTCCCGGTTTAGTCCTGGTTTAGACCTGGTTTAGTCTTGGTTTAGTCCTGGTTTAGTCCCAGTTGAATCCTGGTTTAGACCTGGTTTAGCCTTGGTTTAGTCCTGGTTTAGTTCTGGTTTAGTCCTGGTTTAGTTCTGGTTTAGTCCTGGCTAGGTCCTGGTTTAGTCCTGGTCTAGTCCTGGCCAGGCCCGGCGCCAGACATAAAATAATAGGGGGGCGATGAATTTATCAGAGGGGGCGGGGTCGCGTCGCACACACGTACACACACATCCCACAACAAAGTTCGCTCCTCGCTCGCGTGTGTAATGGGTCAGGCGCGCTCGTGTATTTAGACTACACCTTTGTAAGAGACTGGCTAAGAGTAAAAAGTGATGAGAGTTTTTTTTTATTATTATTATTTGAACGTAGACCCTCGTGATCTCCTGCATACCACAAAACCAAGCCAACAAGTGATCTGAGCAACGCCAAGAGACAGTACATTAACGCCACATAGCACTCCACCACACATATATTTATAACAACACATAACTTTTCTCTCACTATAAAGTCCACACCTTAACATAAAATACTGTGTAGGAACTAGAAGCTAGCCTACCTCAGAAAAGTTGAAGCCTTCGGTTGGATGCTCCGCTGAAGAAGTCTGTAAGGCTGTGTCGGGTGGTGCTGGTGAACAAGGTCTCGGATCCTCTGGAGGAATCTTACTAGGTTTAATCCACATTCGTATATCCATCATTTAATCCACTTCCACTACAATGAAGCCTAGCAACCATATCCCGCGCAAGTTGTGCGGTGCGCGGCGCAACCCTCAGCCTATCAAATTGCTTTGAACAATTGCCGTATCCGTTTGTTTTAAAAATAATTAATTTGATCTATGTTTTAACTCATTTATATTGCTGAATAGCGTGGGCTAGTATTTTTGCAGTATTTATTTTAAATTCCTTTTTCTTTTACAACTCTCACCTGAGGGGGCGGGACTGATGACGTGAGGGGGCGTCGCCCCCAAACGCCCCCTCGTGGCGCCGGCTGTGGTCCTGGCTGGTTTAGTTCTGGTTTAGTCCTGGTTTAGACCTGGTTTAGTCCTGGTCTAGTCCTGGTTTAGTTCTAGTTTAGTCCTGGTTTAGACCTGGTTTAGTCTTGGTTTAGTCCTGGTTTAGTTCTGGTTTAGTTCTGGTTTAGTCCTGGTTTAGTTCTGGTTTAGTCCTGGTCTAGTCCTGGTTTAGTTCTAGTTTAGTCCTGGTTTAGACCTGGTTTAGTCTTGGTTTAGTCCTGGTTTAGTTCTGGTTTAGTTCTGGTTTAGTCCTGGTTTAGTCCTGGTCTAGTCCTGGTTTAGTTCTGGTTTAGTCCTGGTTTAGACCTGGTTTAGTCTTGGTTTAGTCCTGGTTTAGTTCTGGTTTAGTCCTGGTTTAGTCCTGGTTTAGTTCTGGTTTAGTCTTGTTTTAGTCCTGGTTTAGTCCTGGTTTAGTACTGGTTTAGTCCTGGTTTAGTCCCAGTTGAATCCTGGTTTAGACCCGGTTTAGACCTGGTTTAGTCTTGGTTTAGTCCTGGTTTAGTCCTGGTTTAGTTCTGGTTTAGTCCTGGTTTAGTTCTGGTTTAGTCCTGGCTAGGTCCTGGTTTAGTCCTGGTCTAGTCCTGGTTTAGTTCTGGTTTAGTCCTGGTTTAGACCTGGTTTAGTCTTGGTTTAGTTCTGGTTTAGTCCTGGTTTAGTTCTGGTTTAGTCCTGGTTTAGTCCTGGTCTAGTCCTGGTTTAGTTCTAGTTTAGTCCTGGTTTAGACCTGGTTTAGTCTTGGTTTAGTCCTGGTTTAGTTCTGGTTTAGTTCTGGTTTAGTCCTGGTTTAGTCCTGGTTTAGTCCTGGTTTAGTTCTGGTTTAGTCTTGTTTTAGTCCTGGTTTAGTACTGGTTTAGTCCTGGTTTAGTCCTGGTTTAGTCCCAGTTGAATCCTGGTTTAGACCCGGTTTAGACCTGGTTTAGTCTTGGTTTAGTCCTGGTTTAGTCCTGGTTTAGTTCTGGTTTAGTCCTGGTTTAGTTCTGGTTTAGTCCTGGCTAGGTCCTGGTTTAGTCCTGGTCTAGTCCTGGTTTAGTTCTGGTTTAGTCCTGGTTTAGACCTGGTTTAGTCTTGGTTTAGTTCTGGTTTAGTCCTGGTTTAGTTCTGGTTTAGTCCTGGTCTAGTCCTGGTTTAGTCCTGGTTTAGTCCTGGTCTAGTCCTGGTTTAGTTCTAGTTTAGTCCTGGTTTAGACCTGGTTTAGTCTTGGTTTAGTCCTGGTTTAGTTCTGGTTTAGTTCTGGTTTAGTCCTGGTTTAGTCCTGGTCTAGTCCTGGTTTAGTTCTGGTTTAGTCCTGGTTTAGACCTGGTTTAGTCTTGGTTTAGTCCTGGTTTAGTTCTGGTTTAGTCCTGGTTTAGTCCTGGTTTAGTTCTGGTTTAGTCTTGTTTTAGTCCTGGTTTAGTCCTGGTTTAGTACTGGTTTAGTCCTGGTTTAGTCCTGGTTTAGTCCCAGTTTAATCCTGGTTTAGACCCGGTTTAGACCTGGTTTAGTCTTGGTTTAGTCCTGGTTTAGTCCTGGTTTAGTTCTGGTTTAGTCCTGGTTTAGTTCTGGTTTAGTCCTGGCTAGGTCCTGGTTTAGTCCTGGTCTAGTCCTGGTTTAGTTCTGGTTTAGTCCTGGTTTAGTCTTGGTTTAGTTCTGGTTTAGTCCTGGTTTAGTTCTGGTTTAGTCCTGGTCTAGTCCTGGTTTAGTTCTGGTTTAGTCCTGGTTTATACCTGGTTTAGTCTTGGTTTAGTTCTGGTTTAGTCCTGGTTTAGTTCTGGTTTAGTCCTGGTCTAGTCCTGGTTTAGTCCTGGTTTAGTCCTGGTTTAGTCTTGGTTTAGTCCTGGTTTAGTCCTGGTTTAGTTCTGGTTTAGTCCTGGTTTAGTCCCAGTTGAATCCTGGTTTAGACCCGGTTTAGACCTGGTTTAGTCTTGGTTTAGTCCTGGTTTAGTTCTGGTTTAGTCCTGGCTAGGTCCTGGTTTAATCCTGGTCTAGTCCTGGTTTAGTCCTGGTTTAGACCTGGTTTAGTCTTGGTTTAGTTCTGGTTTAGTCCTGGTTTAGTTCTGGTTTAGTCCTGGTCTAATCCTGGTTTAGTTCTGGTTTAGTCCTGGTTTAGACTTGGTTTAGTCCTGGTTTAGTTCTGGTTTAGTCCTGGTTTAGTTCTGGTTTAGTCCTGGTCTAGTCCTGGTTTAGTTCTGGTTTAGTTCTGGTTTAGTCCTGGTTTAGACCTGGTTTAGTCTTGGTTTAGTCCTGGTTTAGTTCTGGTTTAGTCCTGGTTTAGGTCTGGTTTAGTCCTGGTTTAGTCCTGGTTTAGTCCTGGTTTAGACCTGGTTTAGTCTTGGTTTAGTCCTGGTTTAGTTCTGGTTTAGTCCTGGTTTAGTTCTGGTTTAGACCTGGTTTAGTCCTGGTTTAGTTCTGGTTTAGTTCTGGTTTAGACCTGGTTTAGTCCTGGTTTAGTCTTGGTTTAGTCCTGGTTTAGTTCTGGTTTAGACCTGGTTTAGTCCTGGTTTAGTTCTGGTTTAGTCCTGGTTTAGGTCTGGTTTAGTCCTGGTTTAGTTCTGGTTTAGTCCTGGTTTAGGTCTGGTTTAGTGCCGAAATAGATGCAGAAATAATCTGATATGACTCACCCATAAGATCGTTACTGCACAATCTAAGAACGCCAGTGTGTTATCATTGGCATCTTCACAGGTGAATTTGATGTTCGGATCTACAGAATTGATATGTGCAGTAAAAGGCTCCAAATATTGAATTCTGATTTTTGAAAAATTATCATCAACATAGCGAAACCAGTGTGTGGGTGGAGTGCCTGGATATGAAGCTAAGGCACTCTGTTCAAATTGTTCCATGTATAAATTAGCCATGATAGGGGAGACCGGTGAGCCCATCGCACAGTCATGAATTTGCCTGTAGAAGTTCCCTCTGAACTGGAAATAGGTGGTATTCAGACAAATTTCCAGCAGTTGGCAGATTTGGTCAGGTGAAAGTTTGGTTGGTCAGGTGAAAGTTTGGTTCTCTCAAGCTAGAAGAGAGAACCAAACTTTTTAGACAATATGAAATTCCAGTTTATTTCAAACCCACAAACACTTTAAGACAAAAACTCGTCCACCCAAAGGGCAAAACACAGAGCCACAAACAAAGTAATGTGGTCTACTCCATTCAGTGTAGTGAAGACTGCAGTGAGCGCTACATTGGGGAAACCAAGCAGCCACTTCACAAGAGGATGTACCAACACAGACGGGCGTGCCAGAGTGGACCGTCATCTGCCGTACATCTCCACCTAGAAGCCACGGGCCATTCTTTTGAGGACAGTGAGGTTCAGATCTTAGCCAAGGAAAAGAACTGGTTTGAGAGGGGAGTTAAAGAGGCTATTTTTGTCAAAAAAGAGAATCCGTTGTTAAACAGAAATGGGGGAGTTAGACATAACTTGACTAGGCTTGAATAGGGAGGCTAAACTAGATGCCAGAGAAATTTGAAAAACAAAGAGACAGATTAGTTGAGATAGTTTCAGAGCTATTTCAGTGTAGTGAGCGCCTCCTAGGGCTGAATAAATATGCTAATACTAGACGCCAGAGGAATTCGTAATACCAAAGAGACAGATTAGTTGAGATAGTTTCTGGGCTATTTCAGTGTAGGTAGCTCCTCCCTGCAGCTAGATATAAACAGGGTCTAACAAGCACTAGAACCAGAGCTGACGAAGCCTCTCGGATGAGCGGCGAAACGTTTTCGACCAAACAAACTTTGTCCAGTTGACAAATTGAATTTCTCCTTTTATCATCAATATAATATAATATAATATAATATAATATAATATAATATAATATAATATAATATAATATAATATAATATAATATAATATAATATAATATAATATAATATAATATAATATATCCATCTTCTCCTGCTTACTCCATTTCTGGGTCGTGCGGGCAGCAGTCCAAGCAGATCTGCCACCCAAAACACAATGCACCAGCCCCCATGGATCCTCCCGCGGTTGGTGGGTCCACAGGAGAACGGCCCACGTCACAACTGGCCTTGATACACTTCTGTCATGGGGGCTTAATAATAATAATTATATAATATATAATATAATATATAGCTATTGCATCAAAACTATGAAATATAACAGTTATAATTTTCCTGTTAAGAGAAAGGGTGGTCAAGACTGAATGACTGAAAAAGAAAATAAAATAAAAACACTGACATCTTGAAAATCCAGTCCCAGGCCTGGATAGATTAAGAATGTCAGGTCTAGGGCTGAATGATTTTGGGGGAAAAAAAATGTAATTCCAATTTTTCTGACAGGCATCGTACAATTAGATCTGAAACATGAACTGCTGAACTAATACAGGAATCCCATGTTTGAGAATAAGACCATTTTGTTGTTGTGAAAGACTTAAATAATTACAGACTTTACGACCATCCAAATAGCAGTTTCTTATTAATCTTGCATCCCTCACTTTTACACATTTTTGCACAAAAGAATGCACCCAAGGATCAGATAATTTGCTGTTGTAAAATCAGAACAGACAAAAATAAAATAAAACAACTATTGCGGGTAGTGTACAGATTTAACCAAAAGCCACTGTTACACACTGCTGGGTTAAGTGCACAGCTGTCCCCATGGTCCAAAAGATCACACCACTAGAGTTGGCACTAACAAGGCCAGATGGATGACGAGAAACTCCTACATTTGTCGAAGGGAAATGAGGGGCGACTATGCTGTGGGATTATACCATGGCATTATGTAATCCTGTTTAGAGATATAGTGTGAAATGCTCTTTGCCTCAAATGTGAAAAAGATTACGGACTACGCCAAATCTGGATTAGATCAACACAATGCCTTTTTCACTGCACACAAACATATTAGGCTGATCAAATGCCTCACTGTTCTACAATATAGTGACTAAAAGTGCAGAATCAGAAAGATTCCTCATTCAGAAAAAGAACAAGAGCATAAGGGGAAATGAAAGGAACTTTATTTAGCATCAGGTCCTATTTGAACTATTTACAAGTCAGTCAACAAGGCCGATGTTACACTTGAACCAAAACCAACTGCTTGTATCCATGGAGATGTTATGTCTTTGCTTGGAATGTTCCTTAGTATGGCATTAAATCAATCTTCTTGTGTCACTGGTCTACAAGCAAAATGCTTCTGGAACAAAAGTAGTGAAATTTTTCTTGTTTAGGTCACTAATAAAGAAAAAGTAAGTCAGAAGTTCTGATTGGCTATAGTTTCCAAGATATAGTATTGGATCAAAATAGGAAATTTAGGCGAAATAAGGCAAAAACTGTAGTTTATCAGAAGGTTCAGTGTGTCTACAAGCAAACAGTTCTATCTGAAAGCCTGTCTGCACATTCCAATACATTCATTTTAATATGTCTAGAGTTTTAACATTAAATATTTTTGGATTTCACATCAGAGAGATGCCTCAAAATTGTGTGCACCTGATGTCTTAAAGGCAAATTAACGTTTTTTTTTTACAATCTGAGCCTTCTTTCGGCAATAAAACAAGTAGTTTTACTCACCCATAGCATTTTTCTGTCAATTGGAGCAGTATCGCAGAACTTATGTTGAGCCGTTCTGTTGCAGTAATGATCCCGTATCCGTTAACATGGTGCTGTATCATTTGCTCGGGGCATTACTTTGCGGTGTCCAAATAACACAAACTTTAGCACTTTTCAAATCACAGAAGCCTGATGTCTTAAAGGGATATGCCACCCCCAGGGCAAATTTGGGCATCTCCCCACAGTCCAGAGACTAAAATAAGTGGTGGAAAGTGTGCTTGCTCGATGCGTTTCCCAATTACTTTGTGTGTAGTGCGCATTCATATCGAGTGCAAATAAATGTGCAAATCAACACGGAGAGCTTGACTTGGTCATTTTGGGTGGGAACTATTTTCCAGTGCGGAAGAATACAGCCGTATCACGCACCACGTTGACACGGGAATCCCAGTTACGCACCGGGAAGGGAGTTCCCCTGTTGCACAACGTGGTGCGTGATTCGACTGTATTCTTCCGCACTGGAAAATAGTTCCCACCCAAAATGACCAAGGCAAGCTCTCCGTGTTGATTTGCACATTTATTTGCACTCGATATGAATGCGCACTACACACAAAGTAATTGGGAAACGCATAGAGCAAATTAATTCCTTTTGGCCGAAATCTTTCTCTGGCGACGTTAGACTCCAGTCTAAGGCGGAGGAGCTGCAGATACCGCGGTGGTCAGTGCTGACAGACTCGGACAATGGCTGGGTGAGCAGGAAAACGCTTTCCACCACTTATTTTAGTCTCTGGACTGTGGGGAGATGCCCAAATTTGACCTGGGGGTGGCATATCCCTTTAATGTAAGATTTCGTTTGAAGCAAAAGTGGCCTGTAATCCGAGATTTAGCCATAGTTTCGAGTAGATGAGGACGCCAGTGCGCATGCGCGGACTGTGCTCTCAGCTCCCGGGACCCAAACATGAAACGCAAAGCTGAAAACTATGGATAAATCTCAGATTACAGGCCACTTTTGCTTCAAACGAAATCTTACATTAAGACATCGGGCTTCTATGATTTGAAAAGTGCTAAAGTTTGTGTTATTTGGAGACCGCAAAGTAATGCCCCGAAAACTCACGCTAACGGATACGCTACAACATAACTTTTACCAAACAGCTCCAAATGACACGAACGTGATATGGGTGAGTCAAACGACTTGTTTTATTACTGAAAGAAGGCTCAGATTGTAAAATAACGTTACTTTTCCTTTAAGATATTTCTTGTTTATTTCTCGACGGATAAAGAAGTGCAAGTTAAATATTTTCAAAATATACATATTATTTTTAAGCAAAAATGCCTAAATCTATTATATAAACAAATGTGATTTTGATGTAAAACAATATCATTAAATATCTTGAATACATTTGCTAACCAGCACAGTTATCAATTGATTTTCAGTTCATCTTATCAATATAAATGAGATTTAGCCACTTTTATCTCGGAAGCAGATCGAGTCCAAAAATTTGTAAACGTGTGAATTTTTATTCCAAAGTTGTTTTTATTGTCTCCATCGAGATGAGTTTAATGCCACACTATTGAACATTCCAGGCAATGCAATAACATCTCCCTGGAGACAAGTGGGTGGCGGACTTTGCACCAGAAAAGTTGCGTAGTGCATCTTTGAGCAGATCAACGGGCAAAAACAAGAAACCTTGACTCTCTCATCTTCATGACAATACACAGATAGCCAAAACACTATGACCACCTGAACATCTCCGTGCTGTGATGTCATATGCAGTATCCAGAGACATTCCAACAAACACTGGACCACTTTTGATAGACAAAGACCTCTGACCATTCTGCAGACTGGGGACACAACACATGAGCTGAAGAAACGGGAGCTCTTTAATCCATTTGTTTATAGTCATTTTTCCATCACTCAGAGGACAAAATGTTCTCCTACTGTCTGATGATATCAAATTCGCAAATAAAGATCAAGAGGAAATCTGTCTGTCTCTTAACTCATTAGCAGTCATAATTTTAATGAAAGAACACAATTAACATAGCTATCAAGTATGATCTTTGAAAATCATAACAATATTCCGATCACGCAAGACTCTTTGAATTTGATTCTTTAAAAAGGCGCTGCACTCGATTTTTACTTCCAATTTGAAAAACAGATCTAGTTCATTTCACAGTTTGCAGTTAGTTATACCTCACTTATCTTATGCATTCTGAGCATCTTAATTATTCACCATGATGAGTTTATAAGACCAGAGGGGAATTTTGAGTAAACTAGCATGCTAATGTGCACTTCCTGATTATCGGACCATAAAAATGATTTCTAAATAGATACAGACAGCACCCAGTTGACTTATTTTGACCTCAGAAGCCACTTATATAATATACAGCTCTGGAAAAAATAAATAAAAGGCCACTGCAAAATTGTCAGTTTTTCTGATTTTACTACTTATAGGTATGTGTTTGGGCAAAAGGAACATTTTTGTTTGAGTCTATAAACTACTGACAACATTTCCCCCATATTCCTAATAAAAATATTATCATTTAGAGCATTTATTTGCAGAAAATGACAAATTGTCAAAATAACAAAAAAAGACACATGTTTTCAGACATCAAACAATGCAAAGAAACAAGATCAAATTCATTTTAAAACAACATAATACTAATGTTTACACTTAAGAAGAGTTCAGAAATCAATATTTGGTGCAATAACCCTTATATTTAATCACAGCTTTCATGCGTCTTGGCATGCTCTCCACAAGTCTTTCACATTGTTCTTGTGTGACTTTATTCCACTCCTGGTGCAAGAACTGAAGTAGCTCAGCTTTGTGTTTGTGTTGGAATTCAACAGACGCTGGAATGGAATGGCTGTAATACATGTAGAGATGCTGATTTCTCTTAGTTTTTCCAGAGCTGTATCTGTACTGGGGCAAGACAAATTTAATACAATAATAAAATAAAATAAAAACGTACAGGCCCTTTAATAAACTTCTTACCATTTCACACTACTAGGACCAAATAGAGAGAATAGAGAGAGAACAGAGAGAATACATTTCCTTTGACTTTTGAGAGCAGAGTACAGGAAAACTGGAAATACTGCCAAATTTGTCTTGTTTTAATTATTGCTTTTGTGCCTAATGCAGAACTGATTCAAACAAATGACTTCCTCCTTTGTGTTAGCAGCTCTATCACAGACACAGTGAGGCAGAAAGAGAGAAAGAGAGGGGAGAGAAAGAGAGGATTTGTTGCATTTGGTCTCCCCTCCTCCACGTGCGTAATTGCATTGAGGAAAGCTAGTATCCTCACAGGTACTTATGAAAGAAATTATTCCTATACCGTCCACACTGCGGCAAAATCAAATCATGTGTTTTTGAAAATGTGCGAGTTGGAAAAAGGGCATGACCTGTGAATTGCATCATCCATATAAAATTTAATCCGGCCACAGCGATAAAGTAATAACACAAAAGGCTATAGGTGCATTTTACATAGGTATTTACATATGTGGTGTGGGAGAAGTCACAGAAGCAACTTAACAGAGAATATATGGAAGAGTCTGCACAATGTAATTTATGTAAAATCAATTTTCTCAGTGGAGGAATGCACTGTCCAGCACTATCTCTACAGAAAGTCCATAAATAAAATAAGGGGTCGACCAATTTACTTTCTACATGGTTTAAGTATTAAATTATTAAAATGCACAGAGCTTTTTATCAATGGTACACAAGTGCACAAAGGACACTGCCCCTGTTCTTGGTCTGTTTGGCTACTTTCCAGAATTCACACTCATCGTCCTAGAAACATAAAAACAACAAGAAGTTCAGCTAGAACAAACTACTGCCTAAAAAGGGGCATGTGTGATGAGTAAACATATCTGGGACTTTAAAATGGGTTATCTAGTCTTCCCTCTGCAGTCTCTTTATTTTTTAGCCCATGGCTGAGACTGAGTCATTGATCAACAATGTTAGAAGCAAAGGTGAGCAGTATTTTGAGCAGTACTGCATTTACTCGGGTTCACTTGTGTAATACAATCTTGGAGTAGTTTCAGACACAATACACTCCAAAAAGCTTGGCCAAAATTTAAGATATAAACACTTAAATCTATCAGAAAATGATTTAAAATAAAAAATAATACCTACAGACTAGAATTAAGCAGTCTCAGGACTAGTAAGTAGATCATAAATCACCTGATATAAGTTTTAAAATTTTGGCCAGATCAGAGAAACTTGCAGTATACTTTTACCTATACTTTACTTATACTATGTTATGTGTAACAGTATTGGTTTGGTTACTATTGCTATTTGCTATACAAGTTACTTTGACAATATTGGATTATTTATTATGTTTATCTTTCGAAATTACCAGATTTTGGCTATTATTTACAGTGACTCTCATTCATAGTAGTTTCCTCAAATACTTTTTTACTTTACCTGAATAATTTCTTGAACCTTTCTACTTTTAATTGAGTATCAATATTTTAAAGTAACAGTGCTCTCCCTTTAGTACAACTGTGGTTACTGTACCTCACTTCTGCTTATAGTAAAGTACTTTTACTATAAAATAATATTCCTTTAAATAAAAGTCGATTAATTCTAATAAGTACACTATAGAAATGACTAACTACACATATTATAAATACCCAGATCTCTAGAAAACCCCTGGCCTTCTGGTGGATAGACAGGTTACCTGCTTTGCTAGCAAGAAAAAAGTTTAAGAAAAAGCATTTCCCTGCAGTACTCTCAGTGTAGCGCAGGTGTCCTGGATGGATAACACAGGCCAGTCCGACCTGCTCTTTAGTGGAACTCCATTCACAGTCTGTACATCTCTACTGCAGCTATATTGTGTTTCTATGTCACAGAGGCAGCACCCTGCTGTGAATAGTGCGTGTAAGAGGGAACCGGGTTTCTCTGTTGTTGAGCGGCTGCATGATGATGTTGGAAGAGGCAGGACCGTGGGGGATGTACTTTCCACAGGACAGCACCTCCAGAGTGGCATCACGAAACTAGGACACAACAAAATCAGCAGCAGCAAGAAATTAGTGTCATCAGTAGGGATGTACTAATCCGACACTGGTATCGGATATCAGTGCTGATAATGAAAAATTTGCTAGATCTGTGCATCTGTACTTATTAGCCCCATTTGGAAGTCCTTACTTGTTTGTTGGACAGGAAGTAGATGATTGGGTTATACACTGGACTGGTCTTGGCAAAGTACATAGGCATTGTGGCGACTAGAGGGTGGATATAGAGCTCTGGATCTGCCACCACAACCACAGATAAGACAGTGTAGGGCAGCCAGCATATGAAGAAGGCTACGATCATACACAGGACCATAGTGATGGCATGTTCATTCTCCTTTTGACTAGACCGACCACCCTGGAGCTCCACGCTTCGGTTCAGCTAGAAGAGAAAAAATATAATGAGTACAACTGCACCTTAATAATGTGGAGAGGGCCTTTGGGAGTCCAACGAGCTGTTAAACGGGTCATTGTTGGAGTGTCAAACTAAGCAACCGACTAGCTGTGATCTACGACTATGAGGTAGAGGTTACTTCACAGTTAAGTCTTCCACTGAAGAATCAGAGGCAGTAGAGCTGCACTGTTAAGGGCCATGGTTGACTCTACCTTCTTTATATAATCCTTGGCTATGTCAATTTAAGAAGCAAATCACTGCATTCAAGACAAGATGAACATGAATTTGGATTTTAACTATTTGATCTTCATATACTCATTTAGATAAAGGAAACAAAAAAATTATATATTGTATTTTTGTATTGTATTGTATATACAGCTCTGGAAATAAAATAAGAGACCACTGCATTTTTCTGAAATCAGCATCTCTACATGTATTACAGCCATTCCATTCCAGCGTCTGTTGAATTCCAACACAAACACAAAGCTGAGCTACTTCAGTTCTTGCACCAGGAGTGGAATAAAGTCACCCAAGAACAATGTGAAAGACTTGTGGAGAGCATGCCAAGACACATGAAAGCTGTGATTAAAAATAAGTGTTATTGCACCAAATATTGATTTCTGAACTCTTCTTAAGTGTAAACATTAGTATTATGTTGTTTTAAAATGAATTTGATCTTGTTTCTTTGCTTTGTTTGAGGTCTGAAATCTTGAGGTCTGAAATCTTTTTTGTTATTTTGACCATTTGTCATTTTCTGCAAATAAATGCTCTAAATGATAATATTTTTATTTGGAATTTGGTGGAAATGTTGTCAGTAGTTTATAGACTCAAACAAAAATGTTCCTTTTGCCCAAACACATACCTATAAGTAGTAAAATCAGAAAAACTCATCATTTTACAGTGGTCTCTTATTTTTTCCAGAGCTGTATGTCAAATAATAATATCACAATTTTCTTTCAGTTTTGATTTGATCAAGATTTACATAAACTCTCTTTTGAAAGTTCACACTTCATTTTGGTCCAGTGTTTCTTTATAGTCTTTATTTGAGCAAAGAGTGGCATTCAAGTGAAAAAGGTGATATGGTGACTTTCTCAAAATAGCAGATCGTCACAGGAATGAGTTTACAATTAGATTAAATAAAACACCATATTGCACAGCCTAATAATGCAATACTAATCCTACTAATGATAATGCTATGTACAAAAGAGGCACCTTGTTCATGCGTGTGAGTACTTTGTAGTAGCAGTAGATGATAATGGCCACTGGGATGAGGAAGCAGAGCAGAGTGTAGAGGATGAGGTAGCTGTAGTTGCTCCAGGACCTCTCCTCCCAGGCCAAAGAGCAGGACGTCTGGACACCCTCTGGTCCATAGCCACTCCAGCCGAACAGAGGGGTAATGGCCCAGAAGAGGCAGAAGACCCAGACGAAGAGCAGACCCATCATGCTCCTCTTCATACTCAGCTTAAAACCTGCCCGGGGCTTACACACCACATGGTAACGCTCATAGGCCAACAGGGTCAGAGTGCACAGGGACACCAGACCTGCACGACAGCAGAGGAGCAGTAAGCGAAGGGTCACAATAAGAGATCTTTATAAGAGGGTTGTAAGCCAGTGAGTTCAGGAGAAAGCAATCTTCTAAGAGAAATAAGAAACGTGTGAAATAAATTGTGCTTTCAAGTCCAAGCTGTGATATCATGATCTTATGATCCCTTACAGCCATATATGAAAAGAAAGGATAGTATGGAGATTATTTGTGATAAAACATATGGTGGCTGTAATAATCGTAATATACAATATAAATTTGTATCATAAAGCTTAGTACATTGACTTTGAGAGTGGTCTTTGTGTGAAAGTGATTCAAGCGCAGCCAACTTTTATTGCTTTGGATACAGATTTAATTGTTACAGTCCAAATTATTTTTGGACTTAATGGCTTAACGAAAAGAGCATTTAACTCATTTCATTATAAGCTTTAGACTAGAATTAATAGTCTATTAACTCTTGACAGACTGTTTTTGTAGATTCATTCATTTGCTTGGTTCCATATAAACTGAAACTGCACTCTCACAAATGACTCACATTTTTATAATGATACAGTAACATAATAACCAAACAATGTATTTCTAAAAAGCTTAGCCTATGGCAAAATTTCCAGGAGTTGCTGAAATGGACAGGCTATCTAAGGAATAAAAAGTCTTCTCAACCACTGTGGGATAAAAACAGCCGATGTGTGGAGGAAAACAATATCCTGCCAACTTTTGTGCTTTAACCTTTTGGCCCCAAGAAAACAGCCTTAGCCCCGAGACACTGCACCTAAATAAAATAAACTTTCATCTCCCAACTCACCGAAATAATTGACCGCAAATCCCTGGAAGACACAGGCGGCGCGCCCGATGAAGAAGTAGCCTCTGTAGTTGGTGATGGTCACGACCAGCGAGCCGCACAGGCCGATCATGAGGTCAGACACTGCCAGGCTCAGGATCAGCACGTTCATGGGCTGCAGCAGAGAGTTCCTCACCATCACCACGATCACCAACCCATTATTGAACACGGTTAACACGGTGGTGATGAACATGAGAAAAGAGAGGATACTGTAGCCAAAGCGAGGAAAGATGGTCGGAGCCACAGTTACCAGCGCCGTCTCCTCGTCTCCTCCAGAGACCCACGGCGTACTGCTGTTGTCCATGGTGCATAAGGTTCAAAGTGTGACCCCACGGAAAGTACAGCTGCGGAAACCGAGCTCAGATCACGAGTGGACGATCTTATCATGTCTGATCCGCGGTGAACTTCACTTAGAGAAAATACAGGATCTCTAATTTTAAGAGGGTGCACCTGGCTTCACAAGAAAAAGCTGCCAATGCAATATGTCAAATGAGGCCTAACAAGATTTAGCAGGATTATGCCAAACAACCCTCTGCTATAAGGGTAATTGCAAAGCAGATATTACCCTCAAGGAGTTGGGTTCCAGAGCCCAAGCTGTGCGTGGAGGTGAGGCCGACTATATCTAGTCGGTAACGCTCAACCTCCCGCACAAGCTCAGGCTCCTTCCCCCCCAGCGAGGTGACATTCCATGTCCCCAGAGCTAGTCTCCATGTCCGGAGATCTGGTCGCCGAGGCCCCCGCTTTCGGCTGCCGCCCAGATCTCTCTGCACCGGCCCCTTATGGATCCTCTTGTGGGTGGTGAGTCCATGGGAGGACGGCCCCACGTCGCTCCTTCGGGCTGAGCCGGGCCCCATGGGGAGAGGCCCGGCCACCAGGCGCTCGTTGGCGAGCTCCCACCCCAGGCCTGGCTCCAGGGTGGGGCCCCGGTGACACCAATCCGGGCGACGTAACTGGCCTCGATCAAATACTCATCATAATGGGCTTCTGAACCGCTCTTAGTCTGACCCGTCCCCCAGGACCTGTTTGCCTTGGGTGACCCTACCAGGGGCATAAAGCCCCCGACAACATAGCTCCCGGGATCATTCAGGCACTCAAACCCCTCCACCACGTTAAGGTGGCGGCTCAACCCTCTGCTATAAGGGTAATTGCAAAGCAGATATTAACAAATTATATGGAGTCCGAATGGGCTCTTTTCTCGGCCTCTATTGTCGATGCGGCCGCCCGTAGCTGTGGTCGTAAGGTCTGTGGTGCCTGTCGCGGCGGCAATCCCCGAACCCGGTGGTGGACACTGGAAGTAAGGGATGCCGTCAGGCTGAAGAAGGAGTCCTATCGGGCCTTGTTGGCTCATGGGACTCCTGAGGCAGTTGACGGGTACCGGCGGGCCAAGCGCGCTGCAGCCCGGGTGGTGGCAAAGGCAAAAACTCGGGTTTGGGAGGAGTTCGGAGAGGCCATGGAGGAGGACTATCGGACGGCCTCAAAGAAATTCTGGCAAACCGTTCTGCGCCTCAGGAGGGGGAAGCAGTGCTTCACCGACACTGTTTACGGTGGAGGTGGGGAGCTGTTGACCTCGACTGGGGATGTTATCGGACAGTGGAAGGAATACTTTGAGGATCTCCTCAATCCCGCCGTCATGTCTTCCGAGGAGGAAGCAGAGGCTGGGGACTCGGGGTCGGACTCACTCATCACCCTGGCCGAAGTCACTGAGGTGGTTGGAAAGCTCCTTGGTGGCAAGGCCCCGGGGGTGGATGAGATCCGTCCTGAGTATCTCAAGTTGCTGGATGTTGTAGGGCTGTCTTGGCTGACACGTCTCTGCAACATCGCGTGGCAGTCGGGGACAGTACCTCTGGATTGGCAGACCGGGGTGGTGGTCCCTATGTTTAAGAAGGGGGACCGGAGGGTGTGTTCCAACTATCGGGGAATCACACTCCTCAGCCTTCCCGGTAAGGTCTATTCCAGGGTGCTGGAGAGGAGAATTCGACCGATAGTCGAACCTCGGATTCAGGAGGAGCAGTGTGGTTTTCGTCCCGGCCGGGGAACACTGGACCAGCTCTATACTCTCCATCGGGTGCTCGAGGGTGCATGGGAGTTTGCCCAACCAGTCCACATGTGCTTTGTGGATCTGGAGAAGGCATTCAACCGTGTCCCTCGTGGGGCCCTGTGGAGGGTGCTCTGGGAGTACGGGGTTCGGGGCCCTTTGATAAGGGCTGTTTGGTCCCTGTATGACCGGAGCAGGAGCTGTGTTCGCATTGCCGGTAGTAAGTCAGACCTGTTTCCGGTGCATGTTGGACTCCGCCAGGGCTGCCCTTTGTCACCGGTTCTGTTCATTATATTTATGGACAGAATTTCTAGGCGCAGTCAGGGGCCGGAGGGGATCCGGTTTGGGAACCTCAGGATCTCATCTCTGCTGTTTGCAGATGATGTTGTCCTGATGGCTTCATCGAACCGGGACCTCCAATGTGCACTGGGGCGGTTTGCAGCCGAGTGTGAAGCGGCTGGGATGAGGATCAGCTCTTCCAAATCCGAGGCCATGGTTCTCGACCGGAAAAAGGTGGCTTGCCCTCTCTGGGTGGGTGGGGAGGCCTTGCCTCAAGTGGAGGAGTTCAAGTCGGGGTCTTGTTCACGAGTGAGGGGAGGATGGAGCGTGAGATTGACAGGCGGATCGGTGCAGCGTCGGCAGTGATGCGGTCGCTGTACCGGACCGTTGTGGTGAAGAGGGAGCTGAGCCGAAAGGCAAAGCTCTCAATTTACCGGTCAATCTATGTTCCTACCCTCACCTATGGTCATGAGCTCTGGGTAATGACCGAAAGGACGAGATCGCGGATACAAGCGGCCGAAATTAGTTTCCTCCGTAGAGTGGCTGGGCGCACCCTTAGAGATAGGGTGAGGAGCTCAGTCACGCGGGAGGGGCTCGGAGTAGAGCCGCTGCTTCTCCACGTCGAGAGGAGCCAGCTGAGGTGGCTCGGGCATCTGTATCGGATGCCTCCTGGACGCCTCCCTCGGGAGGTGTTCTGGGCATGTCCCACCGGGAGGAGGCCCCGGAGAAGACCCAGGACGCGCTGGCGGGACTATGTCTCCCGGCTGGCCTGGGAATGCCTTGGGGTCCCCCCGGAGGAGCTGGAGGAAGTGTCCGGGGTGAAGGAGGTCTGGGCGTCCCTGCTTAGACTGTTGCCCCCGCGACCCGGCCCCGGATAAGCGGAAGAAAATGGATGGATGGATATTAACAAATTATTTCATAAACAGATGTAAATTATGGAGCAGAATTTTGGTTATGGGGATTACGCATAAAAGAAAAACAAAGAAGGCTATTATAGAGAGTCAGGTAATGTAGAAAACCAAGGTTAACCGTTAATCTTATAGTAAAAGCAAATAGCCTACAGCAGCAATCCCAATGTCTTATAACTGAAAAGGCTGTCAATTCAAAGACTCCTTTGTCCCATGCATTGTGCTGTTGTGTCCTTGGGCCATGCAGATATTTCACATTTACCCATTTATAGTGTGTAGTGTCTGCCTTTCCAGGGCATCTGTGGCTACAAAAGTAGATTACATTAATAATGATCCCTTTATATATACCCTTCAGAGTAGTTATATTGTTCCAATAATGTTCATGCTCATGCTTGTGAAAAGAAGGGAAGTTAAACGTGTAACATAGAGACTTTTAATAAATAGTGAATAAAAATACACTAAACCCAAATAAACATCGCAGAAAGTCAGTCCCTGTACAGAATAATTTAAAACATTAATGATTCTATTTCTAAATATATCCTTTCATTTCAGAAATGTGAAAACATTTTACACATTTTCTGCAAAAAGAAAAGCAGCAAACCTGTGAAGACAGTACCACTCATCAGCGACTTCACAGATCAAATAAAGTATAACTAAAAATACCAGCAGCACTCAGGTCTCACCTTCTCACTCATACAACAGCATCTGTTTTGTGCACATCTTCCATCTATCTGAATGTAAAATGGCATATTTTAAAGCTTGCAATAAAAAACAGAGGCTAGTGTGAAATATCTTCCGAGTTAAGGCAAATGACCAACATTAAAATATTAATGTAACACCCCTTCACTTACAATCTGACAGATGGACTAAAAGAAGGGCTCCACACTAAAACATTTTTACTACTGCAAATACTGAGTGATCGCCCTCTAGTGGCAATGCCATAAAATGACATGTGCAAATACTTTGTTAAAGTGTCATTTTCAGACATATTGTTGCATACATTTAAAGCTATATTACTAAAGTACATTCCAATGAAAAGACTGCTAGCATTTGTATAACTGATCTAAAAGCTGAGAGTCAAGTTGAAACTTTAATTTTGCTGGACTTGGCTGTCGGCAGTATCGCTGATAGACCGTTGCTGAGGCCAGAAGGTGGACTCGTGCTGCAGAGGGGTACGGCGAGGGAAGAACGTGTGTTTGAAGTCGTAGTTGAGGAGGCAGCTGATGGACGCCATGTACATGTCAGCGAAACGGGACAGGCGGCGTGAGAAGTAGGTGGGGTTGTGGTACGTCCGGAACAGGCTCCCAAACTGAGCGTTGAAGATGTCCTTTGTCTGTGGCCTAACAAAACACAAAAGTGATTGTTTTGACTGGTCTTACAGAAGAATTTGTTGATAGCTAATTATAAGACAGATTTATTTAAGTTTTAACCCTCCAAAATGAGGCAATTTTTATTTTATTTTTTTGTCAAGATGTAGTTATAATTTAAATGTCTCCAAAATGAAGTAAGAAATTTACATATATCCTCAATATGTGCAATTAAAGATTTTTCCCCTACATTATGTAAGTAAACTGAAGAAGTGTAGTAGTATAGAACCAGACATTTCAAACTGATCTAAATGCATGTTTTTTTCTATTCACCTGCAAAGTCTTGAGTATATGTACAATGTCAATGAAAAAACATTTGAAAAGAAAAGCAGCAACAGCAACAGGTTTACTGAGGGATAAATAGCTCACATTTTATATTCATGTCTGCGTAACAGTTTTGTATCTTTCTATCTTTGTAGCAGTTGTAGTTATTCAAACATGTCCTTACCTCATGGCTTCCCTCTCTTTGATCCACTCCTGAACAACTGCTTGAGATACTGGATCGCGGTGTACCTGTTCAGGAGAGCAAATAGATAAACACATCAGAAAAACAAGTCAATGACAAATCAGTGCATTTTGTTATTCTTTCACAGACCTGCATCTGTTCTATGAGGCCGGTGAGAGCCTGTAACCAGGTCGTCATGTGCACAAACTCTTCTGTGTTCATAATTTTAATCTCTTTCCGCAGCTCAGGGATAATGGCACCTGTCCTCCAGCCGTGCTTCAGTGTCAAATCCTGCACAATAATGGACACATAAATCACCATAGAAAACCATACACTATCATGTGCTATTTTAACAAATTTTCCATTCATTAATTTAATCAAATAATAAATTAATGATTTTTCATTGTAACAATTCTTGTGGAGAAACAGATCTGTGGAGAGGCAAGCCTGCTCACAGTAAGAATGAAAGCTTTCAAGGCATTTTTGCACAGTAAAAAAACCTGTAATTCATTAATGGATCATAAATTTAATGCCATATCGGGGGAAAGGGAAAGCAATAACATCTTCATGCTCTCAAATGAATTTACTGTCTGCTGCAGTAATGACCCCCTCTCACACAAGGGTCTGCCTGTATGTACTGCTTAACTTGTCGAAGCTTGCCACTAATACATTAGTGGGGAAGGCTTTATACTTGGTTGCACAGTGTTGCATTTTTAACCCAAGATGTCAGGTCTTTTATTAACACCAAGTAAATGCTTCCTGAGTTTAGTGGAGTGGAAAAAAATCTATTTGCTCAGAACAGACTTGCATAAAAATCACTTAGGCAGGTTGCTGTGATTAAAAAAAACAACAGTATAAACTCAAAGGTAAAACGTTGATTTTGTTTTAATGAATTAAAAGTCTACCAGATGAGTCATGAGTAGGTGTGAAATGACTTTTAATGAACAAAAACAATTTCAACCCGATTCTAATCATCTTCGTTGCTGATTTAAGACTTCCTCTGTACCTAACCTTAAGACTGAAGAGGGCTTAGAAGATATATATAACCAGAGTTAAGATTAAGGAAAGTGTCTCTATCTAAAATGAAATCTTTCAATGCTTCGTTTTTCATACTTCTGGGTTTTGTGTGATGTATGAAGAGCAGTGCTTCTTACCGCTAAGTCGCTGTAAATGTGATCACCAAAGTAGAGTACTTTGGAACCTCTCCAGCCCGTGAGACGCAGGAACTCATAAAGGTTTCCCTGATGAAAAACAAAAAGTGGTATTTAAGTTTAAGGTCATATACCTCAGTGTTTCCCAACCAGGGGTACAAGTACCCCTAGGGGTACGCGAGCACACTGCAGGGGGTACTCGGCAGTGTCGCCAGGCGCAGGGGGAGATTTTTTAGATTTTTTAATTCAAATTTGAGTTAATTTGAGTTACAGAGAAGAGAGAAAATGCCTGAGAATTAAATTTTCAAATTAAGGAGATGAAATAAAATGATTTTCATTTAATAATCCTAACACTGAAATTATTCTGAAACTATCCCACCTCTTTGTTTTCAGCTTTCTGTCTTTTGTTTTTCCAGTTTCTCTCTGGCATCTAGTTTAGCATTAAAAATTGTGTCTGACTCCCCCATTCCTGTTTAAAGAAGGATTCTCTTTTTTGACAAAAATAGCCTCTTTAACTCTCCTCTCAAACCAGTTCTTTTCCCTGGCTAAGATCTGAACCTCACTGTCCTCAAAAGGAGTGGCCTGTGGCTTCTAGGTGTAAATGTACGGCAGATGACGGTCCACTCTGGCACGCCCGCCTGTGTTGGTACATCCTCTTGTGAAGTGGCTGTTTTGTTTCTCCAATGTAGCGCTCACTGCAGTCTTCACTACACTGAATGGAATAGACCACATTGCTTTGTTTGTGGCTCGGTGTTTTGTCCTTTGGGTGGACCAGTTTTTGTAGGTTTGAAATAAACTGGGATTTCATATTGTTTGAAAATCCTCTGTCTGTTAGATTTTCAGACAATATGAAATCCCAGCCATTAGGGTATGAATGGGTATGCTAAAGTAGACGCCAGAGAGAAACTGGAAAAAACAAAAGACAGAAAGCTGAAAACAAAGAGGTGGGATAGTTTCAGAATAATTTCAGTGTAGTTAGCTCCTCCCTGCAGCTCGATATAAGCAGTGTCCATCAGCACTCTAACCAGAACTGACGAAGCCTCTCGGATGAGCTGCGAAACATTTTCAACCAAATAAACTTTGTCCAGTTGACAAATTGAATTTCTCCTTTTACCACTGGCTATATAATAATGATGGTTTTATCCATAGTTTCATTATAATACATCCAAAATACTACTAACGCACTACAACAGTACACTACTTTTGGTACTGTCATGCACATTCAAGGTCTTCCGTGTTATGCTTGAGATATTAAGATATATTGACTACTTAATGCCCACATCAGGTCTATAAGTAATAGCTGTGTCTATTTTACCTGTTTTGACAGTGATAAGATCGTGCATAATTGCAATTTCAGGTGAGGTTGTTGTTTGTGCCCCAGGGGAGGGAGCTCCATCAGCAATGTTGTGTTGAATAATTAAATTAAGGTAGTATTTATTACTTTATAATTGAAGTGAGCCATCAAGATAAACAGACCAATAAAGTAACCATCAATAAAGAGCTATAACAAATTAAAAAAAGCATCTGAACTGCAGGTGTCTATATTACAGAAAGTAATTACCTCAATATAAAATGAATTAGAACCATGTTTTGTACATGGCAAATATCAGTCAAAAGTTTTGACTAAAGTTTTGTGTGGTGCGTGCAAAGCAGCTGAGATGTGGTGTAATGCTGACACAGAAAATTGTGAAAAAAGGTGTGAAGTCTGCATATCCAACTGTTCATCTGTGATCTGTGCATAATAAGTTAAGGAAACAATGCAAACTGTGCTGAAAGACTAAGAGGCATTACCTGTTTGTAAATTTGTCCCTTTTCCAACTTGTGGATCCTATCCCACAGCAGTGCTCCTTTATCCGTCACCCGCCGGAAAGGTCTGCAACAAAATACACTATTCAGGAAAAACAGAAATCTATATATATTTATAAAAAAAACAACAACACCTGAACATGCAAGTATAACAAACTGATTTACAGGTGAGAAATGTACTGCTGCATCTACTCACTTTCTCCTGTCATTGAAGAAGCTGGGTTTGTCAGCCTGTACTATGACAATATCAAACAGATTTCTCCAGTCCTTCCCCACAATGAAGCTCATCCCTCGATTCCTGAAAGTAAACCTGAGTGCAGTCAACTGTATTTGTCTTATGCAAGAAGTTAATTAAAAATCAGATGTGTGTAACCATCTCTGGTACCCAGGAAACCTTGTATTTGTACATAATGTGCGACCAAGCGTTCTCAACAAGCTGCTTCTAGTCACTGACAAATGTAAAAGCTTGGATGTTTGCCCTCTGTATTAGATGGGACCGAGTGCAACAGCTCTCTGATATATTAGAGCATCCACACATGACACCTTTAATTAATGAAACCAACAAACACTAACAGTGTGTTTTCCTGCACTTACACAAAGTCAAAAGGGCTGTTGGTAATGAGGAACATCTTTTTTCCATGCTCCGACAGCTTCTTGAGCACGGCGTGGCTTTCCTCCCCATAGCAAATATATTTGTCTATGTGAGAAAGAATGTTAATGAATCCAGATTTATGAACAAAACTAAACAATAATTGAGAATTTATAGTTTTTAATTAAATAGATGATTAAATAAATAATAATAAAAAAGATAATTACTTACCAATATCTGCTTCGACAGCTCTGTACATAATGCCCTTAACATGAACATCTCGGATAGCTTCCTATGAGGAGAAACATAAATAACCCAAAGTCAGGCAGTCAGGACTTCAGTAGTTCAACATTAATATTCTACTGGAGTAGCAACACTTTGTACATAAACAGTTCCCTTAAAAGCACAAAAGGAGTGCATGACTGCATACAAATGAGAAATGAAAAACGAACCCTGAAGTTAGTTACTTAGGTGATTTAAAGCCAAACTTTACACCATTATTTTCACAATGTGTGACCTGGAGCAAGTGAATCCATAAATAGATGTTAGGGAGGTGCATTTTAAAACAGAGATTTCCTACTCAAACGTGTGTGTGATGAACAGAAAGGATTCAGTTTAAGACTGACAGACAGCGCTGATAATTGATGTTAACTTAAGCTTGTCAGTGTCCTTGGAATGATATAAGCGGTGCCTGTGGGTCCCAGTATGTGTCTAAGTGTTTAATGACAGCTATCCTTCAAAACTCTACAGTGTCCAATACAACAGACAGGCCCTCAGAGGGCCACAGCACTGCCCCTCTCTGTGAAGGAACAGAGCACAGAAAAGACACAGATGGCTGGAGGCGGGCTTCAACACTAAAATTAGACACTTGCTTTTGGAGCTAAAATAAGATTGGACGGACTGACTTGGCTGGAGTATCACTGCCCACCACAGTAGAGTAAATGCATATCTAATGGAAAATTGCTCTAGCACAGGCTGTATCTACACGCTTACAAAAAACAGCTCAAATCTGCAGTAAAATGACTGAAATATAATTATGAAACAGAATTCACCTTGACATCCTTGTACAGATGTACTGGCTCATAGTCAATATTGTGCTTCATGAAAAAGTCGTTGACACAGGACAGCAGCGTCATCTCAGGGAGGGAAAATATGTCCATAAACTGCTTCATGGTGTGGCCATGAGTGCTCTGAAATATTAGGTTATTAGATCAACATTTGTAATTGATGTTTTAAATTTTGTCTTGTACAAGCAATTACCTTCCCATAGAAGTCACTCATAATGTCCAGAGGAACATGGCATCCTTCATACATGGCGATTACTTCCTGGTCGGGTACAGGATTAAGACCCCTGAAAAAAAAATTAGGGAAATTCAATCTCGAGGCATTCACTCTACTGATACACTTTTTATGCACTTAGTTGAGCAGTAATACAATTGCCTACATACCTGTACACAGTTCCCAACTGTATGTAGTGGAAAGCATCTATTTTCATAAGAAGAGCCTGTTATATTGAAAATACAATTTGCATAAAAATAATGTTGCTTAGAGATATTAAAAATAAAAAAACAGAAGTTTACTTTTTGAACATCATAGTGCAGTCCTCTTACAGCGAAATCAGGAATATATTCATAATCCCGCAGTCCTTCAGGATACTAAAAACAAAGAGAAAGAAAAATAAAGTAGTACAATATGTAATGTAGTATTTACACGGGTGTAAAAACACAACAGGCACAAAGCAAAAGAAAAAAAATAATTCTGTCAGCTGGATAAAAAGTCTGAGTGTTGAGATGGTTTGAGAGGGGAGTTAAAGAGGCCATTTTGTTAAGAAAGACAATCCATCTTTAAACAGAAATGGGGAGCTTAGATATCATGTATCTCCTATTTAAAACAACATCATCAGAACTAAATCAAAACAATAAAAACAAAAGAAATAGCCAGTATGCCAATAGGTGTGAGCGCACTCATTAGGATCCAGAACAATAAAATATGACTCAGGCACAGTTCAAGTGTTAGTGTAATTTAATAAACCTCGCTAACAGAAACTAAACAAATAGGTGTGTCAGTTTCAGTGTAGTTAGGTCCTTCAGGCAGATATAAGGCAGCGTCCACCAGCCAGAACTGAAGAAGTTGCTTGAATGAGCAGTGGAACATCTTCGATCAAAAAGTTGACAGAATTTAAATTTTCTTTTGCTATGGACCATGCCTGGACAACTGAGGGATTACACAGAAAACAGGCACAAAGACTATTTCCAATGCAAGCAAATAAATAATTATCTTAATGATGTATAATAATAATTTAATAAATAACACTAACACTAATATAGCTGCAAGTAGCAATGTGGGGCCAAGCACCGAAGGTTCATGTAGGCCTCAGCATGTAGGCCGCATGCAGGGTCTGACAGGGTCTAACAGAGTCTGACAGGGTCTAACAGGGTTTAACAGGGTCTAACAGGGTCTAACAGAGTCTGACAGGGTCTAACAGAGTCTGACAGGGTCTAACAGAGTCTGACAGGGTCTAACAGGGTTTAACAGGGTTTAACAGGGTCTAACAGGGTCTGACAGGGTCTAACAGAGTCTGACAGGGTCTAACAGAGTCTGACAGGGTCTAACAGGGTTTAACAGGGTTTAACAGGGTCTAACAGGGTCTAACAGAGTCTGACAGGGTCTGTTCTGACAGGGTTAGTGTGGTGTGCACATACTCTGTGTTGAGTGATGAGTAAATCTCTTGCTATGTTAAAAATTAAGGTGTGCAGATGTCTGGAGTAAAAGGCCAGAGTGTAGTCATAGTCAAAACCGTAGATCTCTATGTCCTGGAGGCTGATCTCATTGTTGACAAATATAGTGTCCGGATCTGTGGGGGAAATGTCTGGTATCAAATCTGAAAGCAGAAAAAAAGGTAATGTTTGATTTAGGTGTTGTAAGTGCGATTAAATGATGAATGAGACAGACAGACAGTCTGACCGAAATTCTTAGGTTCAGCGGCCGGTCACTGCACTTAAATACATGACCTCACCAAGGTTCCAAATTCCGAGAAGAAATAGTTTAATAATTCATTCCTAAAGTTGTTTTGAATTTTTACTCATGTCCCTTGTCATGTAGACATTTATACCAATACAGTAAGTAGTATTTTGAATTGATTATGTTTTTTACAATCATAAGTACATCCCTAGCTTTGCATTTTTAAGAGATTTCTATAGCAAATTCTATAGCCTAGCACCAGTCTGACTGCTCTTGGGCTCTTTAAGGTATTATAAGCAGTTAATAATGATGCAAAAATGTTGAGAGACACACTGTTAATTCAAATGAAGCCTAACATTTATGTATGAAATGAAAAGACCTTGTGTTTTGATACCTTTAGTCTGCCTTTTTGCATCGTTATAGATCGCCCACAGTTTCTGTCCCATGTCCTGACTGTCTGAGGAGCTACAGACAGACGCTGCATGTTTCTTTGCTCTACGCTGCTGGGACAGACGCTGACCGACTCCACGGGACACCGAACTGAAATTCCGCTTCCATAAACAAGAACATTGTTTTTGCTCTTGTAAAATTCCAAACAAAATATTCGCCCTGTTCAGGAAGTTCCGGGCCCTCACGACTGAAGACAGGGGCACTGTCAAGGGCGCCATGGCTGTGTCCAAATGGCAGCCCCGTGTGTAGGTCGCGGTGGGGCCCTGTCGATAATAACATGCGTTTGACGAGCTTATACATTTGGAACCGGATCGCTGCCTTGAACGTCACTTCCTGGTTTGCGCCGAGCCAACCAATCAGCGAACCACAAGAGGTTGCGCCTGCTGCTGTACGTCCTCCCGAGTGATCCGATTGGTCACCAGATACATTAGATTATAATATTTACTCATCGGACACTTTACTTGTGTTTACCATAACAGTGTCCTGTGTAACCTTATGAAGGAGTCCGTCATCTGCTGTTCTCCATGGAAACAGGATGGTTTTGCCTGGGAATATTATCAGTCTCCATGGAGACAAGCAATAAGCTCGGGATAACACAAAACCGAGTTAGAGGTAAGATCTGTGGAAAGGCAATTTCTCACAATAAGAATGCATTTTTTTCGAAGCATCTCTCAACAATAAAATAACTTGCAATTTAATAAATAGGACACACAAAGTAAAATGATCAGTTTTCCATCTCTAAATGTTGACCCCAAAACTTGAAGGTCAAGTGTCATGTTCTAATCTAACTGTTATGGTGAATACTAGGGTGAATATTCTACCTGCTGACTGGCAAAGGCAGTATTAACTATACCATGAAGACAACCACAACAACACAATATTACACAATATTACAGTGGTTAACTGAATCAGCACAGTGCGACACACCCAGACTTTTACAAGAGATTACAGGTGTCATTGTATCTGTGTCTTGTGATCTTACAAGCATCCATAGTCACTTTGTATACTTTGTACACAAAGTATACAGGCCGAAAACAGGCCGGCAGTGAATGAGTTAAATAACACATTTTAAGCCTCCGTGTTTTCCAATATATTTCATAGAAATATACTAATGCATGCATAACAACATCACAAGTCAGTCAAGTGAGTCAGCCATTCATTATTACGGTGCACCAAATTAGCCAACAGCGCTATCGTGTGGACAGAATTGGTATTACAATGAGCCCAAAGCTCTTTTTTTTGTCCATCAGTGGTCTGCAGGACTATATATGCAGTCAGCAAGAAAACCAAGTATGAATTCAGATGTGGACCAGTCATATCAATGTTCTGTCTATTGTTAGAGCTCTGGGTCATTTTATGGACACGTGAAGAAAGAAAGTTTGGTCGAAATCTGAACATGGAATGGCTGCTTCAAAATCTCAAAGATCAAAGATCAAAGTCGGCTTTATTGTCAATTCTGCCATATGTGTTCAACATACAGTGAATCGAAATTTCGTTTCTCTCTGGCCAAGTAGTGCAAAAAAGACAGTGTACAAAGTACAATATACAGACAAAACACATCAAATCTACATCAAATTACAAAGTGATTTGACGCAAAGAGCATACAATGGAGCCATGGCTCGTGTACACGAGACAAGATTTCACAAGATTTGATTTTCAAATGATGAGGTGAATTTTAGGAAGTGATGTTCTTTTGGGCCAATCGTGTCTGTCCACGAGTTTCAGGCCCAGGCTTATGTAGAAGAAGGTGATTGGTCCGCATGTCCTGTAGACTGCGCTCTGATTGGTTCACGGTGGTGCGTGGTGCGCTGCCATTGGCTGGCTGTCGGTAGTTTAACAGAGTGGTTTCTTCGTTAGCACAGGAAGCTTGTCAGTCTCTCGGCTAAAGCCAGTGCAGTGTGCACTGTTCGCCCGGCTTTTGTTTCAACAGCTCCAGAAACATACCTTCATCCAGTCACTTACTCAAGATGAAACGTGTTTGGTTCATAGGGCTTGTGGTTGCACTTTTAGCTTTTGGTGAGTAGCAGAGAAACTTGCTTTTTACGCTCCTTTTTAGTGCATCACGTTTCAGCTAATATTAGCCTTGAGGCTACATGCTTTCTGTTTAAAATTCAGCCCATTCATTCATAACTTTATAGGCATAACTTTACAACTTGGATACAGATGCCTTTTAATTTCTTATAACGCCCAGGATTGCATTTCGTTTTATTTCACAGAATGTCTGAGAAGTCTTAAGTGTGGTCATTCATTTCTAGAAGTTTCTTTTTAAGCGTACATTTTGAATGGTCATTTGCATGATTGTCTAATTTTATACTGTGAGTTAATTCTACTGCTAGGATGTTTTTTCTCTTTATAAAATAAAGGCTGACTTCTGTAATTTAGGGTCTCTTCCTTTTTAACCTGCTGCAGTCTTCCTCACTTGGGATTATTTTGAAATATTTCAATGAAAACCTGTTATGTTGTAGCTGCTGTCAGGGCAGAGGATGAAGTGGACGTGGATGGGACAGTAGAGGAAGATCTGGGCAAAAGCAGGGATGGCTCCAGGACAGACGATGAAGTGGTGCAGCGGTGGGTAAAGTTTCTTTGTCTTTCAAATTCTTATCAGACTAGCATTAATAATGCAAGCCAAGGTCATGGTCACTATTATGCACATGCTTGTTTGACTGCAGTTCATAATTTTGTTTGAAGAACAGTGTAAATAGCCCTTTTTGAACTAAATAGAACTTTTCAATCTCCAGGGAAGAAGAGGCGATTCAGCTGGATGGATTAAATGCTGCTCAAATCAAAGAACTCAGAGAAAAATCAGAAAAACATGCCTTCCAAGCTGAGGTCAACCGTATGATGAAGCTGATCATTAACTCGCTATACAAGAACAAAGAGGTGAGTAAAAACCTCCATAAACTAGTGTTTGAAAATGCACTGATGTATTTTACCCCTGTTGTCAACATGTTTTTGTCTTCTCAGATCTTCCTCAGAGAATTGATTTCCAATGCCTCAGATGCTCTGGATAAGATTCGCTTGCTGTCCTTGACCAATGAAGACGCACTTGCTGCTAATGAAGAACTGACAATCAAAATAAAGGTAGGTTCATCCATAGATTGGCTGGTGAAAAGTAAGTTCTGTTGGCCACTTGTTAATTCCAAATGTTTTACTCTTTGGTAGTCTGATAAAGAGAAGAACATGCTCCATATCACAGACACTGGTATAGGAATGACCAAAGATGAACTGGTCAGGAACCTGGGCACAATCGCAAAGTCTGGCACAAGCGAGTTCCTCAACAAAATGACTGAAATGCAGACTGAAGGCCAGTCTACCTCAGAGCTGATTGGGCAGTTCGGAGTTGGTTTCTACTCTGCTTTCCTTGTGGCAGACAAAGTGATTGTTACATCAAAGCACAACAATGGCACCCAACACATCTGGGAGTCTGATTCAAACCAGTTCTCCGTCATTGAGGACCCTCGTGGAGATACTCTGGGCAGAGGAACAACCATCACGTAGGTTCACTTTGAGGTTTTATCCAAATAACCTGTGGTACATCAAATGTTGCAAGGTTTGCAAGCGTTGACCTTAAATTTGTCATTTGTTACAGACTGGTCCTGAAAGAAGAGGCCTCAGACTACCTTGAGCTGGAGACTATCAAGAACCTTGTTAAGAAGTACTCTCAATTCATCAACTTCCCCATCTATGTCTGGGCCAGCAAGGTAATTCATAAATTCTTTTGACTTTGTTCATTTGATCTTAGAACCTGACTACCCTTTACAAAAAAGGGCAGTTGTAACACATTCTAAATATAGGTCTATTCCTGTTTGATCACAGACAGAAACGGTTGAAGAGCCCATTGATGAAGATGCTGAAACTGAAGACCCAGAGAAGGAAACTGCAGAGGATGAGGCTGAGGTGGAGGAGGAAGAGGAGGATAAGGACAAGCCAAAGACCAAGAAGGTTGATCATTATCATCATTTAAAATGAAGGGCAAAGATTTATGCTAAAACTCAGTGGGCTCTTCACAAACGTGTTTTAATTCTAGGTGGAGAAAACTGTGTGGGACTGGGAACTTATGAATGACATCAAGCCCATCTGGCAGAGACCAGCTAAAGAGGTTGAGGAAGATGAGTACACGGCATTCTACAAAACCTTCTCTAAGGTAAGTCAGATACTGTGACATACATGTACATGTATGCTACTATAATACACGTAGTGTAAATGAAATAACCTTTGTCACAGGACAGTGATGACCCTCTGGCCCACATCCACTTCACTGCTGAGGGAGAAGTCACGTTCAAGTCCATCCTGTTTGTTCCTGCTGCAGCTCCTCGGGGCCTGTTTGATGAATATGGCTCAAAGAAGAATGATTATATCAAGGTATTTTCCCCTCCATTCTTTTTAAACCCTTAGCATCATTTTAAACTAATGCAGGGTTTATTTTAAACAGCTCTTTGTCAGAAGAGTTTTCATCACAGATGACTTCAATGACATGATGCCCAAGTACCTGAACTTTGTCAAGGGAGTTGTAAGTTGAGCTTTAATGGCTTTTGATACAGTTTCCAGTTGGAGGTAAGGTGGTGTTCTTAACTTAAATATTTTTGATTAGGTTGACTCTGATGACCTTCCACTGAACGTTTCCAGAGAAACTCTGCAGCAACACAAACTGCTTAAGGTGAGTTACCTTGGCGTACATAGCCCACATGTTGTCGATGTTATAAAACTAACGGTTTTTGGTTTGGTATTTCCCAGGTCATTCGCAAAAAACTTGTGCGCAAGACTCTGGATATGATAAAGAAAATTGCAGAGGAACAGTACAACGAGAAGTTCTGGAAGGAGTTTGGCACAAACATCAAGCTGGGTGTGATTGAGGACCATTCAAACAGAACGCGACTGGCCAAGCTGCTGCGATTCCAGACCTCCCACAGTGACACCATACAATCCAGTCTGGAGCAGTATGTGGAGCGCATGAAGGAGAAGCAAGACAAAATCTACTTTATGGCTGGTACCAGCAGGAAGGAGGTGAGGCCCCAGCACTGCATCACCATTAGTTCTTAGCAGCCACATGTTTTTGTGTGGAGGAACTCATCCTTAATTATGTCCTCAGGCCGAGTCTTCACCTTTCGTGGAAAGACTGCTGAAGAAGGGTTATGAAGTGATCTACCTGACAGAGCCTGTGGATGAGTACTGCATCCAGGCTCTTCCAGAGTTTGATGGAAAACGCTTCCAGAATGTTGCCAAAGAGGGTGTGAAGTTTGACGAGAGCGAGAAGACCAAAGAGAAGAGGGAGGCCATGGAGAAGGAGTATGAGCCCCTTACCACCTGGCTCAAGGACAAGGCTCTCAAGGATAAGGTACATCAACTTTATTTCTAAACATCCATATATACAGTTTTCAAACTCACACATATTTCTCTCCTTAGATTGAGAAGGCCATCCTCTCTCAGCGGCTCACCGACTCACCATGTGCTCTTGTTGCGAGTCAGTACGGCTGGTCTGGAAACATGGAGAGGATCATGAAGGCCCAGGCTTACCAGACAGGAAAGGATATCTCCACAAAGTGAGTATATTACTTCATGTAAAGAGTACAAAGAAATGTAAAATATGTCATGAAATGATTTAAGCTGAACTTTTTTTTTTTTTTCCCCCTCCCCAGCTATTATGCCAGCCAGAAGAAAACACTAGAAATAAACCCTAAACATCCTCTTATCAAGCAGATGCTCAAACGTGTCAATGTAAGTGTCGAGAACTAAATAGAAACTGAAGAGAAAACTGACAATTTAAACATTTTGATATAAATCTCTTTATTCAGGATGATGCAGAGGACCAGACGGCATCAGATCTGGCTGTTGTCCTGTTTGAGACGGCTACACTGCGTTCAGGTTACCAGCTCGCTGACACGAAAGCTTATGGGGATAGAATAGAGCGCATGTTACGACTGAGTATGAATGTACCTTTAGAGGAACAGGCAAGTTTTTTTTTTTAATAAATGATATTAACTTGGCTCTAATGAATAGTTGTGATCAATGTTGGAAGAGTTAATTTTTTGTGTGTGTGTTCCAGATTGAAGAAGAGCTGGAGGAGGAGGAGCCTGCTGAGGAAGACTCTGAAGATAAAGAGGAAAATATAGATGCTGATGAGGATGAAGATGAAGAAACGGTATGAACTCATGATTTGTTTTTATTAAGTGTACATGCAAAACCATTTTAGAGTTCTTTCTCATCTTGTACATTTTTTTTGGTCCAGACACAAGATGTTAAAGATGAACTGTGAAGCACTAAATGTCTGAGCATGTACCAGCGGAGCGACTGTTTCGGTGACCCATGGTCGACATCATCTGGGTGGGAGTTAGGGTTTTTTATGCCGCAATTTGTTGTTGTTTCTTTTTTTTTTTATTACATTCCTCATGACTGTAAATTTGTTAATATTTAACTGTCCTGTTATGGAAGGAGCGATTGTCTTGGAAAAAATAAATGTTTCCTGTAAAAGGATCAAAATATTAGATTTTCATTTCATTGGGCATGTTTAACGCATACTACATGGGTAATACAAATAATCCTCTCATTACCAAACTATATATTTTCAGTATTTAAAGGTCCTATATTGCACAAAATGGATTCTTGTGAGCTTTAAGCCATCTATAGTGTCCTCCTCAAAGTTTTGTTTTAGTCACATGTTTGAGTAAACCTATAATTCTCTACATCTCCAAAGCTCAATGTTTTTTTCCACTTTGTCATATAGCGCAGTTTAAGTTACCAGCTCCTTTTAACTTTTGTTCAATACAGATTGGCAATTTCGAGGCAGAAATTATGCAAATGATTCTAGTAAAGCTCTATGGAGTTTAAAAACATGGGACACTTCTGTATTACCACATGACATCACAAGGTGGAACAGTTTTCAGATTTAAGAGAAGAACGACTAAATGGCCTAAATATACAGAAGATGTGTTACAATACATGAAAATAAAACGACTCCAGGTATGGTTTTGATAAAGTTAACATAGATCAGAAAATACCATAATATAGGACCTTTTAATATATCATGATTTAGATTCAAAATGATGACTAATAATATGCTGATCATGTATTATTTGCAATATATTAGTTTAAAAATAAATTGAAAACCGATACATGGAAAATGTACACTATTTTTTTCCCAGTAGATGGCGCTGTGTGCCACTTTAATTTTAACATGAAAGTAAAATATTACATTAGTGGCAACATTTTCTCTTGACAGCAGCCAAGACATGCTCAGGTTAGGTGCAATGTTCATATATTTAAGTGCAGTGAGTGGCTCTAAAACTGACACATTATTTGCTATTATCTGGCTATACTTAGTTTTGTATTTTAGCTTGGGCTTGGTATTTTACTCCATTCATGAGACACTCCTGTGATTTCTCTGGACTACTTTGCACTTAAACTGAAATGACAGCTGCTGCATGCTTCATTGGCTGCTGATGAGCACTGGGCATAGAGGAGTATCTTGGGGATCTCTGCTTGAGGGAGCAGGACTAGACACTCTTCTTGTTGGGTTTATCATTCCATTCATTGTTAGAATGACAGTGTACATACGTTGTTATAAGCCTAGACTCAGTCCTTCTGCTGTCTAATGTGGCTTTTTAACATGGCCTCATCCTTAGGGAGATTTGTCTACAGCCCAGATGATTGTTGCTTCACATTGTTGCCTACACTGTACTTCACTGTCTGCAAATGTAAATGTAGGGTGCTGCCTATGTCCTATGCTATCTTTTGCCAATTGCACAAATGTTTGATCTCACATAATAAAGAACAGAGATCCATGCTGACAAGTGACAGCAATGGAGATAACTCACCCAAAAGATAAGTCACTTTATGGTTCTTATCTGAGCCTACTGCCAACTGCAAAGGTGAGTCCTGTCCTTCTTAGGCCTATTATTTCACTATAAGCACTATAAAGCCTAACTTTTCTGGTGGACCATCAGCCACCTGCTTGTCTCCATGGATACACTATTGCTTTGGAGATATTACACCATAATTAGTATGGAGGGGAAAAATGATCCAATGATCCAATTATTTTGAGTGGCCTGCGCGTTGTACAGATGGATTAGGTACATTTCAGTGCATGTTGTTAAATGGTAGGCGAGGCTGATTCGCCGCTACAGGGAACATATTGAGGCAGACATTTTAAGCCACAGCTCGTCTGTCACTTCTCACGCGACGTGTTGCTTTTGACAAAACGCGCTTTCCTTCTCTTCCATCATCTGGAGTGGCTGCAGCCCGTGCGCCTCGCGGCTCATACGCAATCCCTGGATAGGTGGTTGCCATGGATTCCTGGGTCACATGCGTGGGTTTCCTGTAGCCAGAAGCAGCAGAAGATGCTTGGACCAAAAATCCACAGCCATTTTCATTGAAGAAAACGCGAGGATTGGCTGTGTGGCCCGACTGCACCTCCGTCTGCACCTGACAGCCCACAGCCCGCTTCTCGGAATCTGCACAAACCGCTTTTGTCCACATTGATAGACTGGGACCAGGAATGAGTATAGAAATCCCTGAAGGACTGACGGAGCTGTTACAGAGCTTTACCGTGGAAGTGTTGAGGAATCAGCCCAGGGATTTGCTCGAGTTCGCGCTACAATACTTCACACAGCTGAAGGACAGAGAGACCAAAGAGGCCTCGTTTGGCAATGACCAAAATTCGGCCCCAAGACCTGGAAAAGCTGTCAATTTTATTGACGAAGCGATGCAGATTGATTCGGAAAATGGAGAGGAGGACGACGAAGATGACGAGGAATTCATAGGTGCGCTATTGATTTACTGTTTTACGCATGTGGCATATGGCTTTATAAGGGCAATAATGATGAATGATGAGACACATGTAAATGCAAATGCGCGTGATGGAGCCTACGCCGTGAGCAGTGATGCTCAGCCCGCAGCAACCAGCTCCACACGGCGCTGTCATCTGCCTTATATGGTCACGGAGCATCCGCGGTTATGAACGCGTCCTGCTCCACATTCACGAGGGGGACATGTTGTGAGGGAAGGACAGGCCTCTGTCAGTGGTAACACTGTCAGAGAAAACACACAAGCGTAGGTCATTTGAATAAGCATCTTCAGGTGAGGCCTGCTGGGCCTACAGCCTCATATGAAGCACAGCTCTCACACAGGAATCAGAGGAGGACAGCTCCAGAGGGATGCGCAGATGTTAAAACACAGCGTTTATCCTCAGGATTTGGGGTCAAACTCTGTAACAAGGGTCGTTTTGGACAAAAGTGCTGTAAGGTGCAGCATGCAGCTTAGCAACCAGAGCTCTGACAAAGCATCCCAAAGAGTGAGGGCTTGAGGTCTTTATGTAAGCATATTTATGCTTGCATAAAGACAAGGACAAATACACTATTACACAAATTATAGGCCTACTAACAATCATATGGTATTAATGATTTTAAAACAAGTTTGCAGTAAGTCCTAAATAAACTGGCCTCTGAGTTATACAAATCCAGAGGAAATCTGTTAAATGCATGTGCCCATCAGAACGAAATTCTTGTTTGAGAAAGAGATCTAGGCCTAATTTCACAGAGAGGGAGATTGAGGTCAGAACCAAATTAGACAGTGAGCTTTTTAGAGAGAAGTCTCCTGTGGACTGCTCTGACATGTTAATGCTGTATTTTATCTTCCAGCTCCAGTGATCAACAGATACATCAGGAGAGCTTCAGGTGAGCACACTTTGTCTGTTAAAAGCACCATCTATCAAGAAGCCTGTCAAACACAGGAAATATACACTTTAAGAACACTAACTCACTACAGCCAATATGCACAGATTCCCTATCTGCCCTATGTCAACTGTAGCGATGTTTTGGTTTGGTGTATCAAACATTATCAGTAAAACTTTTGCAGGTTAAGAAAATGACATTAAAAGACTCGTAAGTTACAGTAAATGCATAACAGGTGCACAGTGACAGAAGAATATTCAGTGCTATAGTTCAGAATTTTATGCATTTTATGCTTTTACTGTGTGGGTGGTCATTGGTTGTCTCCTCTTTGTCAAAGATGTGCTAGAGAAGACAGTGACTTTAAGTTTGTTTAGTGAATGAATAGTTGTTCATGGTTGTGCGGTGCAGTGTATATCTTTGTGTCATTCCTGCAAACTGTTGTGGGACTGTACATCATCTAATGCAATGGTGCAATCCTTTCTACTTGAACTTGTGTCACCTCTTGTTCCAATAACTGTTTTTGCCTTTCAGTGTGTGCTGAGGCATTCAATCCAGATGAAGATGATGAGGAACGAGAACCAAGGGTGAGTTTTATTGCACTTTTCTTTTTTTTTTTTTTTTTTTACAGCTCAAACTGTAATGACGTGTGGTCTGCCTTACAGGTCACACATCCAAAAACAGACGAGCAGAGGCAGAGGCTACAGGAAGCATGTAGGGACATTCTTCTATTCAAGAATCTGGAACAGGTAAGTGGAACATTCCTGCACCATGTGGCACATGGCCGAGTGGCTAGCACTCTTACCTCACAGCAAGAAGGTTCAGATCATATCTGTGGGGAGCTGACCACAATCACAGTAAGCATGTTGGAAAGGCTTTTCCAGCTATTTTTAAGCAGTAGAAAAACCTTTAATTGAATAAATGCAATATACTTTTACCATTTTAACTCCATACTATGGAATATTACAGGAAAAAACAAAGTGTTGGTGGAAAAAAAAAAAAATTACTGCATGTAATTTTAAAGGTTAAAATACATAATGTATTTATTCTGGACAGCACTGGCTAATGAACATAAGTGTAACTGCATGTAGTGCTGTGAAATATCAGTATTTTCTTTTATTTCCTTATGTGCTCTTCTGTCCGTCTGCAGGAGGAGATGTCTCAGGTTCTTGACGCCATGTTTGAGAAACTTTGCACAGAAGGAGAACACATCATAGATCAAGATGATGATGGAGATAATTTTTATGTAATTCAAAGGTAATTAATTATCTACCCCTTTGTCAGGCTTTAATTAACATAATAAACTGATCAATTCCTTCATTGTGTGCAGTGGTATATTTAACATCTTTGTGAAAGTGGATGGTGCAGAGAAGCTGGTTGGCTCCTATGACAACAGGGGCAGCTTTGGTGAACTGGCGTTGATGTACAACACTCCTAGAGCTGCCACCATCGAGGCCACCTGCCCTGGAGCTCTGTGGTGCCTAGTGAGTATACCAACCCTCAGCTCAGCAGGGTTGTCAGGGGACTGACTACATGCTAGTGGGGCATTGGGGTGTAGGCCATGAACTATGTGGAAAACACTCACTCTTATAATATCTAATATTATCAATGTACAATACAGAATTCATTTCAGTTCATAAGGTAAAGTCCTACACTTCAGATGGAGCTGTGAAGCTGTAGCCCCAAACCACCTGAAATCTCTAATTATGTTAGAGGCACAATCCATTCTATAGACATCACACTTCCTGCTGTTCTGGAAACAGTGATGCCAAATTCAGAAGTAGCTGGTCCATCAAAACTGCATCCTAAGCTAATGACAGATGAGCAGGGCAGAACACCACTTTACTAAAGGTTATGCACAAATGTGTTGAATGTTGTGGTGCAACTAGGGGGCCCCCTTGAGACAGAAGGCTGTGCGTTTAGACTCATTTTAATGAGAAAATAATATAGGGTTGAAAATTATATATTTTTCGTCACATTACCTAGCCCTGATACAAGGGAAAGGGAAAGAAAAATGCAATACATTATTATTTAGAGTGGGGTGGTTTTCAATCACAGTATAACCTCTTCCTATTTGTGTGTGTCAGGATCGTCTCACATTCAGGAGGATAATAGTGAAAAATAACGCAAAGAAAAGGAAGCTGTATGAAGCCTTTATTGAAACACTACCCCTGCTCACATCTTTGGAGGTTAGCGATTACATTCAGATCTTTTTATCATCATTTTAGCTTCTAACTGTACCTTTTTTTAACCACAGCTGTCAGAGAGGATGAAGGTGGTAGATGTTCTTTCCACAAGAGTCTATAATGACACACAGCAGATAATTGCTCAGGTAGAACTTCATATTTCATATTTATTTTTTTTTACATGTTTATTATTACATTACTAATAATTAGTGTATTGTATTGTCCTGTACTGTATTCCAGGGTGATTTAGCTGATTGTTTCTACATTGTGGAGTCTGGCCAAGTTAGAATCACAATGAAGAGAAGCCGGGTATGTTCTTTTGTGCATTCTTCCCATTGTTACTGATGTGCAGTGTGCCTGTTTTTGTGAATGCTTGGCTTCTTTCTGCATAGACAAAAAAGGAGCAGGAGGAGGAGGAGGTGGAGATCGCTACATGCACCAGGGGGCAGTACTTTGGAGAGTTAGCACTGGTCACGAACAAACCTCGAGCGGCCTCAGCATATGCAGTGGGAAATGTCAAATGTCTAGGTAAGTTTTAACATAGACTCAAAGGTCCTATATTACATAAAATTGACTCTTGTGAGCTTTTAGCCATGCTATAATGTAATCTGCTCAAAAACATACACGGAGTTGTGCTTTGTTTCATTCACACGTTTGGGTAACCGTTTATTATTAGTCTGTCTACATCTCCAAAGCTCAAAATGCTCTGTTCCACCTTGTGATGTCCTTAACCCTAGAACACTTTTGCTATAAAAAGTAACACCATCACTTGTGCCGTGTAATTTTTACTCAGTATAATATACCCAACAAAAAGTACTTGTCATGAAAAATAGATCAAAATATGACAACATATGATAAATTAGAGTGTTTTTTTTATTTTCAACTGTGGTATGTGTAACAAAATGAAAAAAAACAAAAACAAAAACAAACATAGGAAGACCCTAAAAACATGCTCTAAAATTACTGAAGAATTAGGAATTTGAGAACAAATTCCTAAAAAAAATAAAAAATAATAATAATAATACAGTGGTACCTCACCTTACGCCTTCGCGTTAAATTTTGGTCTCTAGATACGAAAGAAAATTCAAGTTACGAAACGCGAAATCTCAAAAATTCAAATAATGCGCGCTCAGCCACACACATTATACGCTTTTCTCAGACTGGATTTAAACTTTTCTCACACTTCTCTCTCGTTTAAACACTCAAACTTTCATAGATTTTCAACAAAATGTATTAATAGTGAAGCGTGGGGGGAAGGGGCAGGGCGGTGTGTGTGAGGACACGTGTGTGATAGCGCAGCATGACCCCGCGCGGGGCTGCGAGCACGAGACCCGTGCTCAAACTGTGCCGGGTCTAAACCAGGTCTGAATCAGGTCTGAACCAGGTATAAACCAGGATTAGACCACCGCGGCTCTTGCATGCGTTCGTTCATGCGCTCAGACTGTGTGCCGTCCCGAGGCACATCCCCTCCTCGCTGCTCGCCTCAGCCGTGACTCGAAACAAAACCAGGAAATAGACCCGCACGCGGCGCTTTAATCCACCTGGTTTAGTCCAGGTTTAGTCCTGGTCCAGTCCTGGTTTAGTCCAGGTCTAGACCTGGTTCAGTCCAGGTTTAGACCTTGGTCTAGACTGGTATAGTCCACGTTTAGTCCTGGGTCTACAGTCTCTACGCAGGACACAGTGTTACACTATAAAAAAATGTTACACTATAAAAAAAAAACTTGGAACGAATCAGGCCTTTTCCATTGAAATAGCTACTCAACTTACAAAAAATTCACGTTACGAAACCACTTCTGGAACGAATTAATTTTGTAAGGTGAGGTGCCACTGTAATAATAATGATACTGGAAACTTGGTCTTTAGTCCCCCCCATTCCTGGGACATGTGAAACTTCCCTGGTGAAGCACAGACTCCTTGACACGTGAACAATTGCAGGAGAGAGGAACAAAAAAATAGTAGTTTTTCAGTGGGTAAAAATGACCAGTTGACTAAAATATTGTTTTCACCTTAAGAATTCCCTTTGAAATCACCACTTTTGATATTTATTCATAACCACTGCACTAATATAAGGATGGCATACACATTCCAGGACCACTCTTACTTACCCATTTTTTACATCCTCATATTAAGTTCATTACATTCTTACATCCCTCTTTCACTATTGCCGGGTGAAAATCACCCGAAAGCCTGTAGGAAAAAGTGGGCTTTGGGGTAGAGAAACACCTACACCTTCAAAGATGTCAAAAACAATGGTGAAGCTCCTCAGGCACCCATGACACTCAGAAAAATACAACATATTGAAAATCATGTAAATACTTTTGCTCGGGTGAAAATCACCCGGCGATAGTGTTCTAGGGTTAAGTGGCAGTTTTCAAGATAAAGGTTACCTTTTGTTCAGTAAAGACTGGCAATTCTGGGGCTGAAATCATCTAAATGATTCTAGTCAAAGTGTATAGAGTTTAAAAACACAGTGGAGCACTTCCTGTATTGCTATGACATCACAAGGTGGAACAAGTGTGAAACTCCGGGGATGGTTCTGATGGGGAAACAACATTATAATACAGAACAAAAAATAAATTTGCATGGTCCCCTTAAAAATAAACACACCTATGTTACTGTATTAATCTTTATAATCGTTCATATTAAATGGTAGAAAAAATCTTTTGTGCATTCTGTCCTTTCATGTGGTGGGTCCACTTCCTGCTCCTGTAATTAGACTTTAGATTTTATTGTCCCCAAGGGGAAATTAATTTTCACGCACACAGAGGCTGACACACACAGCAACAACACAACAAACACAAACACATTACAATAAGCATTACAGCACACTCAGCTGGGCCTGTTGTTCAAAAATGTGACAGCTGAAGGGATCGGGCCTCTGCCAAAGCGGGCCCTCCTGCACCTGATCGCCCTGTACCTCCGTCCTGAGGGCAGAGGGGTGAGTGGGGTCCTGTTCTATTGAAAATACAAAGCGTCCAATAGCCCTGTTGTTGAGATCTGCAAGGTTACTTTGCCAAATATGTTCCACCTTATGGCATTAAACTGAAACTCCGGGGATGGTTCTGATGGGGAAAGAAGGTGACAAGCCAGACAAGCAGGTGAGGGCATCAGTGTAAGATACAGGTCAGATCTGTGGAGGCATGTTCCCTCGTAGTAAGAATATCTGTTTGTATTTGTGAGCATTACAACCTCCTCCTGCAACTGAATAAAATAGATGGGTTTAAAGCCATACTGTGGAACATTCAAGGCAAACCTGGAGTTTTTTTGTTTGTTTGTTTTTGTGTGTGTGCAATACCAGTCAGTACATTCAGTGTTATTCTCCCTGAAAAAATGGAGAAGTATCAAACATAAGCTGGCACAAGCTGATGAGGCTAAAAAAAGAAACAAAAAACTCATTTAAAAAACTCATATTATCATACATTTTTAAAGCTTTTCTATTATTGTTAGAGACAATTTTCAGGTGACTATAAAATAAAATATTCAACAAAAAAATCAAAAAGGCAGGGTTGGTGTCTTTTCACTTACATGAATGTATTATTTCCCAAGTTCAATTACTGTATGAGATTTGTAATATCACAAATTCTGCAGTACAGATTGTCCATGAAATAAATGACATAAACCAATGTATATACAGCTCTGAAAAAAAATAAGAGACCACTGCAAAATGATCAGTTTTTCTGATTTTACTACTTATAGGTACGTGTTTGGGCAAAAGGAACATTTTTGGTTGAGTCTATAAACTACTGATAACATTTCCCCCAAATTCCAAATAAAAATATTATCGTTTAGAGCATTTATTTGCAGAAAATGACAAATGGTCAAAATAACAAAAAAGATACATGTTTTCAGACCTCAAACAAAGCAAAGAAACAAGATCAAATTCACTTTAAAACAATATAATACTAATGTTTACACTTAAGAAGAGTCTTGGCATACTCTCCACAAGTCTATCACATTGTTCTTGGGTGACTTTATTCCACTCCTGGTGCAAGAACTGAAGTAGCTCAGCTTTGTGTTTGTGTTGGAATTCAACAGACGCTGGAATGGAATGGCTGTAATACATGTAGAGATGCTGATTTCAGAAAAAAATGCAGTGGTCTCTTATTTTTTCCCCAGAGCTGTATATAAAGAAAAAAGGCACAGTCGAAATTTTCAAGCATATCAGTTGTGCACAATTATACCTAAATAGGAATACAGACTCACAACTGTCATTCAGAAGCACTTGCGTCTTGCCCAAGTACACAACATAATAATAATCAATTTTAGTGGGCACAATAGGCTGTATATATAAATGGACATAGCTAACCCGCTAGCCGCTGCGTTTTAAATAGGAAGTGAGCATGGAGTCGCTACAGGCTCCATCGATTGTATTATCCTGCTCTACATGATCCTGGTGTTTTTATTTCACTATTTTTTCTTTATTTAAATGATATTCCTAATACGGGACTCGGGTCCAAATTCGCTCTAATAATTGAAAGCTTCATTTGACTGGAGCCAAACACTATGGGTGATGTCACACTCCCTTTGTACAGTGTCCTGAGTGTACAGTGGGCACACATGTCAAACTTTTGAATATACATTCTTGTTCCCTATAACATGTGTGACAGTTCTTTTTAAATGTTGCTTTTTAGTAATGGATGTTAAGGCGTTTGAGCGGCTGCTGGGCCCGTGCATGGACATCATGAAGAGGAACATACAGAACTACGAGGAGCAGCTGGTGGCACTGTTTGGAAGTAGCACTGATATCGAACAAAGTGCATGAAGTTTCTTTAATGGACAATGCATCATGGGGAAAAAAGGCTTCTGTGGAACTACTTTAAGAGCTTTTCTAACAAGAAATGTGAATATTTATGTGTCTATGAAGCACTGTATGTAACTTTAAATCTGAAATCTAAATTTGAACAGCATTTGCCACAGTGTTAAGCCAAAGCCGAGGTGCTCAAAGAGTGAATTAGATTTCTCACAAAGTCTCACCTAAAAGTGTGTTTATGTGCACTTGTTGACAGTATTAGCCGTATTATTTGTTTATATCCCGCCCTCTTCCCCCACTGATACACAGCATTTAAAACGTTGTAAATTTCCAAACATGTATTCAAATCAGATGCCAAAGCTAATTTCTTATCACTATCTTGTGAGCAAATGTGACACTTTCTGTTTGAGTTCTTTGGGAAGCACTGACACTTGCAGTATACGGTGCACATTAATTAGAAAACTTCCATGTTTGTGCACATATGGCTACTTTTACTATTTTTTTCTTTTCTTTTCTTTTCTTTTTTTTTTAAGACTGAATCTCTTAAGTATTATTCATGAACTGTAAATCACTGTTGGTTGGTTAGTGTTTGTGGCTGTTAGCCTAATACTATGCTTTTTCAGAAAAAAAAAATACAGACCTTTAGCTGACAAATTTGTAAGACCATACAAACATACTGTATGTGTGCATTTTAAATTGAGTAGCTTATTTACTGTTCTTCTTGGCCCACCTTTCATTTGATATTGCCTAATAGATTAGTCATAATGAGCAGCGTTACTTGAACAATATTTTCTGTGTTTTACTGTAAACTTAAGACATGCTTTTTGTGTTTGTGAAACATACAATGATTAATTACTGCTACCTCTACTTCCATTAAACATGGATAGGAAAATAATGTTCCCAGTTAACAAGAGCAAACTGGATAATCATTCGCCCCATTTTTTTTAAATTTCAAACTGAGTAAGTGGATAATCAAAGCCCTGTGATTTATTTATCCATAGGCCTATTTTTTCTTTATTTTTGTGCAAAGTGTGCTGGCTTTTTGAAAGTATACCCATCTTAATGGCTAAACAAACTATATGTTTCACTTTACATGTCATTAAAGATCTTTTTTAGTCACTTTATTTGTTTTCTTTCTAGTATCTGCATAGTTCATTCATTCATTCATTGGCTATCAAGTCACTCTAGTCATAAGTTATTTAAAAAAACAAAACAAAACAGAACGTCGTCACTGGATTGCCCTGAAACAAAGCATGGACATATACGAGATAAAGGTGTATATGTCAATTTTCGCGCAGTAGTTGCAGGATTTACAGATAAAAAGATTAAAAAAATAAGCCTTCATTGTTCCTGTTGTTCCAATCAGCTGTTTCTGGCTAGTAACAGGCATGCACGGCCATCCAATGACACAATGATCAACAAACCAAGCCCCGCCCGCTTTATTTTTCCCAAAGAGACTGACCAATAGAATTAGTTCATTTGTGTTATTGATTTTACGTTCCACCAATAGGAGGCCGTCTGTAAAAACACTCAGTCCCTCCCCTCGAGTGAATGCCAGAGAGTTTCTTGATGGCGACAGATCTGGTAAGTGGGAAGTTGTCTACTTTTTTTCGAGAAAATACCAAGTTAAAAGTTAAATTTATATCATCAATCGTGTAGCTTATGTATTTACGCTTGCGATTGTGTGTTTTTATGGCGTTGTCACGCACTTATTTGGTGTCAAATTGCAGATAGAGCTCGACAGTTTTTTTTTTTCCTACGAGACGATGTTTTGATGATAACAATCCTCTTCGACAACAGTTTGACTGGACTTGAAACGTGTTTAAATCAATCAAAAGTGCCTGATTTCAATAGAAAAGGCCTTTGGGACGCGTATATATTTTCATGTCATTCATTTTGAACGGGACAGTGAGGTTGCGTCATGCCTCAACTTGTTGACATTCTTTTGTTTACTGTGTTAGATCCGACAGCCTTTGGGTTTGTGTTTAGGACCCCCGAACTGCTTTGGTGGAGAGAAAACCATCAGATTTCGACACCAAATGGCGTCTTTATGCATTGTTACCATTTACTACCGTGTAAAAACCTACAGGACGACGCAGTGTCACAATGAACGCATAGCTACATTCAAAACGAAAATCAAGCGCTTGATCTCAAACAGAATAGCGTTATTTCGTTTTTGTTTCAGTATCTCTCTACACATTTTTATGGTTTGATTTTTTTAAGTCGACAAACCACAATGTATTCTTCACATTAAACATGTTCGCGTGCTATGTTAATATGCGGATTGCCTGCGTTCACAAGAGTCACTGGAGCACTTTTTGGGGAACAAAAACAGCCATCTATCTCTTATGTTACGCAGTAGTGAATGAATGAGCTTTGCTGCGCATGCGTCAAATCCAATAAGTTTATAAACAAGGCCTACACGCAGCGGGTCACATGACCAGCCCCAGAGGTTCAGCAGCAGCCGATTCACAGACAAAGGACTCCCCAAAGGCGGATCTCGTTCACTTCGATTCAATGACACAGGTTCCCTGGAACAATCAGGCTGCATAACATGTAATACAAACATTACAATAACACTACTGAAGTAAAGAGCACACACAGGCCTATGACACAACAGCAGTTAAACATGATTTATAACATGTATCTCCTTTTTTACTTTTGTGCCTAAAAATAGCAAATGAAGCAAATTTAAATGGTGGAAATGGAATAAAGTGTATAGAAGATAAAACAACAAAGAGTTAAAAGAAGATTTGAAGAATGGATGAATCCTTTGATCCACTTAAATGTACTGAGGATCTGCCTTCCTCTCTTGGGTGCCAAATGGAATATGGTATTTCACTTTGTGTTCATTGTTCATATATTTGCTGTTGAATTGAAAGCTTAGTTGTAATAATGTTTGAATATGCAGATGACATGCCGGAGCTGCAGGAGGTGGAGGAAGACCAGAGGTCTCCGAACCTGTTCCAGGTCACACCTGGACTGTCTCATCAGGAACTCAGCTGTTCTCCTAACACAAACTGGCTCGCTGAGCTCGCCAACATCGCCACCAGCCCCCAGAGCCCCTTACTGAAGGACGCTCCACACAAAAGGTCTGCATTTCACAAAAAATGTGTTTTGTTGTTTGTGAATTAGGATATAATCTCATCACATATGCTGATGAATGCATACACTAATATTATATTCTTTATTTCACAGATCTTCTCCTGTCCACATTTTTGGTAACAGTAATAGCTTACATTCCTATGCTCGGCCCCCATTAGCCAGCAGCGCACCCAACCCGTCCAGAAGCCATTTTCGGGAGCGCAGGCGTGTTCGGGTAACTTACCCTATTGCTCTCAAAACCTACAATTCTCTCTTGATGTATTAAACATGTGACTATGACCTACAGGCCAGCAGTGAATCCGAATCTGGGGTTTTCTCAATGTCCTCCTCTTTTTCTGATGATGAAGACATGGCCTGGTCTCACTCCTGGCCCACAACATCGTGGCATTGTTTTCTCAAAGGTGAGTCTTTAACTCAGACTGTTTTGCCCAAAGGGAGCTGTAGTTTGCTTTGGGCACATTTCACTGGTTTAAACAGAACCTGCTCTGTCAGCTTCATGAGGCATAGGACTGTCACTGTAATTCATTGTCCTTTACACTATAGGCAATATAAGACTAGATAACACACTTTTCAAATACACTGCCATTCATTTGTTGTTCATTTGTTATTGTAGTACTGTATGTAATAACTGCACAATGGGGTCTTGATACAATTTTATTATTAAAAACAATGATCAAAATTATGCTTTTGTTTCTGTTTTTATAAAAATTGTCAATTTTGACAATTTTTACTCCACAAGATGAATACAAAGCACGAGTAGACCTGTCTGCCCTCTAGTGTATTAACTGCAGTACTACAAACATACCCTGTTACATCATGTGTATACTCTGTTACCTTGTTTATTGTCCAGGGACACGGCTCCGTTTCCACCGAGGGCCAAACGTGGAATGGCAGGAAGCAGACGAACTTGGAGACTCTGACGATGATTCTGATGAGGAAACTATTATGCCCTCAACGTCCCTGAAAGTGAGAAACAAACTCATTCTAAAACTCTTACATATACACATAATGCACCTCACGCACTTCCTGTTCATATTAAAACTGTTTGTGTCGTATGATGGAGTAGTGTGGATGTCTTCTGAAAATGTATTATCTTATATTGACCACAAGGAGGCAGAATAGGCAAAGCTGTATTGACTACTGTATTGTTGTCATTTACTGAATCAGATTTTTGCTCTGCTCTTCCACAGAGATATGGATCAGAGGGGTTGAAGCTAATGAGCCATGAGGAGACTGTATCTTATGGTCAGGCAGTTCTTAAACTGACCTTTGACCCTGGTTCATCTGACCAAAGCCCTCTGACCGCCGAGTGTCGGTTGGACCACCCATTTTTTGTAAAAAATAAAGGTAAAATACCTTTAGGACTTCTTCTGTTTCTTATAATTATCATAAAACATTATTAAGCTTTTAAATGGTGTTTCCAACAGGGTGGTCCTCCTTTTATCCAAGCCTTACTGTGGTGCACCATGGTATCCCTTGTTATGAGATGCAGCTTGGTGACGTATGCCTGCCTCCAAACCACCCAGATGCCATAAACTGTGATGACTCAGTTGTCTTTGACACTTTCAGAAGGTAATGAGCTACTAAAGAAAAGAGTTTTCTGCACACAAAGAAACCAGTGAAGTCATTATTTTTACATTTGCCACAGTATTTTACATTGAAAGGTTAAGACCATCTTTTATTTCCCTTCCTCAGCTATGACTTCACCCCACTTGACTCTTCAGCTGTGTATGTCCTGAGTAGCATGGCCCGCCAGCGCAGGACCTCTCTGTCCAGTGGAGGCGCTGTGAGTCCAGACTGTGATAAACTTGAACGCTCCTACTCCCCCCAATCCTCCAGCCAGAGATCCAGGGCACACACCTCAGGGACAGCCAGCAGTGCCACGCCAACCAAATGCAAGAGGCCCATGAATGCCTTCATGCTGTTTGCTAAGAAGTACAGAGTGGAGTACACACAGATGTATCCTGGGAAAGACAACAGGTGAGTCCAGTATGACGTTTTGGAATTAGCTTTGAAAACACCTGCTGTATTACAGGGTTAGAAGTACTGGTATGTAGAAGGGCTGAACAATTTTGGAAAAAAAATTGTCATTGCAGTTTTCAGTTATTTTTTATGTTGTGAAATCTGGATTCTGTTCAGAGTACACGTTTTATAGTAATCAAATAAGGCCAAACATTTGAGAGCACAGTGGCATTGTTTACATACATACCAAAATCTGATTATGACCTAATTTCTGGACCTTTAAGATTATTTAAATGACCTGCAAACTGGAAAATCAGGAAAATCATAGGGACCATGATCAGAATGAAACCAGATACTGTTGCTTTTTACATGTCATTTTAATAGCCTTATAACTCTGGTAATAATACGATCCAAATAATATTAATACAATCCAAACTGAAAATGCATACAACATACAAGTGATAATGGCATACAACAATCCAAAATGAAAATGTACTTGCTTTTTGGGGCTGCTTTTCTTCAAAAGTTAAACACCTGTAATTATGGTACTTGCACCATGACACATTTAATAATGCAGGTACAGTTGCCTTTTAGACTGAAATTTTTAGAAAGTAATATTTGTAATTAGGGGAACTGTATTGACAAAAAACGATTAAGTGTTCCTCAAGACCCATTTCATATTTGAGCTGTATACACTGAAATGCCAAAGTTTACTCCCTTCATGTTTGCCATTCTACTTATTATTAGTGAATAGTTATTGGTTTAGTAGACAAATGCCTTTACAAAAATATAGAAATGAAGAGTATAAGTTTGTGCTATTTCCCAGACAGTTACAGCAGAGAGAGGTTTGAGTGTCAGACCCATCCCACAGACAGATGGAGCGGTCCAGTATTTGATATGCTGACTGCCTCTGTTCACCTCAGGGCCATTAGTGTCATTCTGGGCGACAAGTGGAAGAAGATGAAGAACGAGGAGCGCAGGATGTACACCATGGAGGCCAAAGCTCTCGCAGAGGAGCAAAAGAGACTCAACCCAGACTGTTGGAAACGCAAGAGAACCAACTCGGTAAGGGGAAATATATATGTCTAATTTGAATATACTGAGTATATTGTCAATAAACATAACAAAAGCTGCAAAAAGGCCAATTACAATTAAAATAGTACACTATTTTCTATGTTATAATGTTGTTTACGCATCACAAACATACCCATTGTTGAGATATGTTTTGTTTCATCAACCCTGCGCATTTAGGAAGAAAGTGTTTCACTGTGTTTTTAAACTCCATACACCTTCACTAGAATCATTTGGATAATTAATCTCAGCTCTGAAATGGGTCATTTATATTGAAATTACTGGGTGTTAACTTGTAAAACTACAGCTTCATGACATCATATGGTGGAACAGAAGATTTTGAGCTTTGGAGATGTAGACAGACTAATAATAAAGGGTACTCAAAAATGTGTGAATGAAACAAAACTACATGTATATTTTTGATGGGTAGCAACATTCTAATAGGGCTTAAAGCTCACAAGAGTCAATTTTGACTAATATAGGACCTTTATTGAGCTTTAGCCTTGTTTTAATGGTTTTCTTTCCTTACTCTACACCTACTTCCCTTTGGGATCATAATGTAAAAATGTCACATAGCCATTTTTTAACAGCAAAAACTTTTAAATGGAAATCTGTTGTTTGCTACAACTAGGAAAAGGCGAGACTTAACGATTCTGCATTTTTAACTGAAAGTCAGTGGTTTAATTTTTTACTAGTAACTTACCATTTTAGACCAGTTTTACAATGAAGGACATTTAAATAATAATAATAATAATAATAATAATAATAATAATAATAATAATAATAATAATACATTTTATTTTTTAGTGGCCTTTCTGGACACTCAAGGTTGCCTAAATAGTTTATTATTAATTATAACTACTAGAAAAGGCATAATATGACACCTTTAATTCTGTCTACTGACCTTTTGTGTGCTATTTAAACACATTTTATTTCCTTAATGGGATAATTAATTAAAGTCTAAAAATTCACTCAGACTCCAGAAGGTAATGATTTAATGCATTTTTTAATTGACACTATAGATATTGTGGTCCAAACCTTTATTTTCTTTGTTTCGTATGTTTATGTTTAATATTATTGGTTCTTATCTGATATCCTCTTCCTCTAGGGCTCACAGCAGACCTAGACAAACTCCCAGAATCCCTTGCTGCGGGAGTTAGTGGCTGCAATGGCCAGAGTCTGACAGACCGCTCCATGCTCGTCCTATATTCTCAAGACTGTGATACTGACTTCACTCTCTTTGTGTAACCTTGAAACCTTATACGGACATGTAAAGAGCTATGAACTATACGCAAAACATGTAATCTAGTCACTAACCTTGCATTATATTTTCTTATCTCTTTTTACAATGCCCCATTCCCCTCAGACAGGATTGAATTTCAGGTTATTTCATACTCAATAGTGGTGCTATGCTATGAAGCTGCAATTTTAAAGCATTTGAATTTGTAAAAAAAAAAAAAAATCCATAGCTTTTTCTCAGAACGATTATATTTGTAAAGCATTGTTAATCCTTTCATACATTTTATACTACAGTATATATTTGGCCAACATTGTATTAGTGTTATTGTTGACTGTTGTCATGAGACGAGACAGCATGCGGCATGTGGTAGTAGTAGTAGTAGTACCTAGTAGTAGTGGTGGTGGTGGTGGTGGGTTTTTCAGTCACAAAGCACTACAGGCCTTTACTGTAAGTGTTTATTCTTATTGCACTTTATATAAATATGTAATCTAATATACAGCCAATGTATATGAAAACCATTTGTACCATATAGTATGCAGTAGATATAGTAATTAGTTGTTGACAAACCATGGTCTTGTATGGTCATGATCTGCTTTCAGGATTGCTATTGAATTTCTAATGCATTTGTTCATATTGTACAGGATCTTAGCCCACACAACCTCTTGCACAAAATATCCTTGTATCATATTATAAATACTTTTTTAAACCTTCATCTTAAAATTGTTGGTGTTTTTTACAAATTTTAAAGGTGGAATATGCATTTTTTTCTGGTGGAGACTTTCAGAATTACCTTGAAAATGTATTCTTATGGTGACCTCTCCACAGACTTGACCTATAACTTGGCTTGATGGCGTTATCTGCTTGAGATAAGTTTAATGCCATTCTGGTGAACATTCCAGGCAAAGCAATGACAACTCCATGTACGCAAGGTGGCTGACCCTCCATCAGAAAAGTTTCATAGTGCACCTTTATTGGGAAAGAAAGGAAATTTCAAAACAAAATGGTATACAAATGCAATGATGGACAAATGTTACTGTACTGTATTTACTTTTGACTAGACAGCAAATGCCAAATAAATGACAACCCAGAAAATGCTTGGTTATCGAAATACCACTTATGGAACTACAAAACAAAACTGAAACAAATACTACATTAATGTATAGTTAAAACTTGTGTATAATTAAAACTAGAGCCGAACTAAGAAGAACTTAAGTAAGACCAGTATATCCGATATGTTTTCTAAAGTATGGAAACATCAGACTTCAATATTATAAACCTTTTAGCTGTTTTTTTTGTTTTTGTTTTTTTTAATGTTGCCACGACTCAATTTTTTATCTGTTGTCATGAAATAAAAACGAGCAATAAAAGGTGTCACTGGCTATCAGTTTCAAAACCAAGTACTTTCTTCTCTACAATCCATCCATACAACTTCACATAAAGGGCTGTTGTTTTAATTTTCTTATACTCTGTTATAACTCTGAAGAAACAGGAGTCCTCAGTTGCCTAGTGGCCCATTGTTTCCAGGTAACACCAGATCACATCAAGCCCACGTGTGCACATAAGCGGCAGGATTACTCACGCCCAGGTTGAATGAGGACCAAATTAAGCATGTTTTTAATTGAATCGAACACTTACACACTGGTAATTTCCTTGGGGGATCAAACAGGCCCCGAAAGGAAATGAAAAGAGAAGATGAAAGGTGCATAATTATAATGACGTGGACTATATTTTTAATCTCATTTTTAAAGGTGTATTATGTAACCTTTCTGATGGAGGGCATGTCACCTGCTTGTTATAGCTTTGCCTAAAATGCTCTACAGTGTGACATTAGACATACAGCTCTAGAAGAAAAAAAAAAGAGACCACTGCATTTTTTTCTGAAATCAGCATCTCTACATGTATTACAGCCATTCCATTCCAGCGTCTGTTGAATTCCAACACAAACACAAAGCTGAGCTACTTCAGTTCTAGCACCAGGAGGTGGAATAAAGTCACAATGTGAAAGACTTGTGGAGAGCATGCCAAGACGCATGAAAGCTGTGATTAAAAATAAGGGTTATTGCACCAAATATTGATTTCTGAACTCTTCTTAAGTGTAAACATTAGTATTATGAAGTGAAGTGAACTTTATTGATCTCACACTGGAGAAATTCTTCTCTGCATTTTAACCCATCCTATATATATATATACATATATTAGGAGCAGTGGGCAGCACACACATTAGGGCGCCCGGGGACCATCTCCATGATCTTCTTGCTTCAGTTTGGTCAGGACCTAAGCTGGAGTACCTATGGTGCATGTTTTGGGTTGGTGGGGGAAACCGGAGTGCCCGGAGGAAACCCACCCAGACACGGGGAGAAACATGCAAACTCCACACAGAAAGGCTCGGGCGACCCGGGGATCGAACCCAGACCATGCATGCAAACGCCACACAGAACACACACGGAAAGGTCTGGGCGACCCGGGAATCGAATCCGGAACCTTCTTGCTGTGAAGCAAGAGCGCTAACCACTCTGCTACCGTGCCGCCACACGGTAGCACCACACGGTATGTTGTTTTAAAATGAATTTGATCTTGTTTCTTTGCATTGTTTGAGGTCTGGAAACATGTATCTTTTTTGTTATTTTGACCATTTGTCATTTTCTGCAAATAAATGCTCTAAACGATAATATTTTATTTGGAATTTGGGGGAAATGTTGTCAGTAGTTTATAGACTCAAACAAAAATGTTCCTTTTGCCCAAACACATACCTATAAGTAGTAAAATCAGAAAAACTGATAATTTTGCAGTGTTTTTTTTCCCCCCCATCTGTCTCCATGATGAGAAAAGGTGATACTGACAGGCAGAGTGACAGATCAGTTCTGTGGGATTGCAAGCCCGCTGACAGTATGAAGGCAGAATGTTATAGGAAAAAAACAAACAAAAATTTTAAAACTAATAATGAAATAAACTAGTAATGGCTACTGACTGAAAACTGTTTGAATTTATTATAAACTGCTTACTTTATTAAAGGCCAAATTTATCCTATAGTTACAAATGGACCCCTGTCCCTCTGACATCTCCAAAACTGCATCTCTAATGGATCACAAATCTGAGATGCAGTTGTAACATTTTTAGGCAGAGGGCGCTATAACCCTTCTTTCAAATCACCGTACTGTCTCTGTTAATGAATAGTACAGCTCTGGGGGAAAAAAAAAAGAGACCACTGCAAAATCATAATTTTTTCTGATTTTACTAGGCTACTTATAGGTATGTGTTTGGGCAAAAGGAACACTTTTGTTTGAGTCTATAAACTACTGATATTTGCCCTAAATTCCAAATAAAAAATATTATTGTTTAGAGCATTTATTTGCAGAAAATGACAAATGGTCAAAATAACAAAAAAGATACATGTTTCCAGACCTCAAACAATACAAAGAAACAAGATCAAATTCATTTTAAAACAACATAATACTAATGTTTACACTTAAGAAGAGTTCAGAAATCAATATTTGGTGCAGTAACCCTTATTTTTAATCACAGCTTTCATGCGTCTTGGCATGCTCTCCACAAGTCTTTCACATTGTTCTTGAGTGACTTTATTCCACTCCTGGTGCAAGAACTGAAGTAGCTCAGCTTTGTGTTTGTGTTGGAATTCAACAGACGCTGGAATGGAATGACTGTAATACATGTAGAGATGCTGATTTCAGAAAAAAATACAGTTGTCTTTTTTTCCCCAGAGCTTTATTTATCATGTTTTGTTGAGTGACCATCCCATTAAAGATGCACTGTGTAACTTTTCTGGAGAGTCTGTCACCTGCTTGTCACCATGGGGAGTAATTACATTGCCTGGAATGTTTCTCAATATAACAATAAATATATTGCTTACATTTATAAAGTTAGAGGGGTATTTATTTATTTATTTACTGCTTTATTATTCTCCGCAGAGTTGGCATGTAACTTGGCTAGATGGCACCACCACCACCTGCTTCTCTGTATGGAGATAAATACATTTAATGCCATACTGTGGAACAATGTAGGTAAAAGAATATTCAGTAGAGACATGCTGATAAAGGACCTCCATCAGAAAAGTTACACAGTGCACCTTTTAGAAGTCAAGGTTTCTAAAAAGTAAAGTCTATGCCACCAAGCTCCACCTCAGTAGTTACAGTACAATAAAATAACAGTCTGTGAAGCAATTTATGAACCTCAGCTGAACTCTGAGTGAGAATGTCTTACGGCCTTGCATATAAATGTCCAGTCAGAGAGGGGGGAAGATTGATGGCACTGCTCGCTTCATGAAATAACAATGATTACAAGTGTGTAGTCTTTGGACCATGCAAATCTAATTATAAGCAAACATACAGCATCCTCAGATGATCTACCACGATGCTTACCTCTGTGTACCACTGTGTAATTTAGTAAGTATGTAGCAGTGGGTAGCAGCAACAGTGAAGTAAGTCATAGCTGGAGTAGAAGCTGCAGAATAGGGCATTGTCGCAGACCAAACATAGGCAAAGAAAACAAGTGTTAAAGGCTGGATTTAACTTAAAGGCTCAAAACTTAAATTCTATTTAAAGAAATTGTATACAAGTAATTTGACTTATATACAGCCAGACTTTGTGTCCCCAGATACGATGTAGACATGTTTAAGCCTTCAGTCTTGGTCCAGCTGGGCTTTCCAAGGTGTAAAAATGGTCTTCAGGCCCTTAGTCCTTTGGTAGTCCGGTACCTCTAAAATGACATAAATGGACTTGCTCCACTATCATTAATGGATTTTATAAGTAAAAAAAAACTACTAACTGAGTTAACACGAGAGCATTGACCAGAGGAGACTGTAACATACAGAGACGCAGAACCAAATTTGGTCAAATGGTGACATCTATCAGAGGATCACTGTCATGGAACACACAACCTGCTCATATCAGGAACTGTGGGTCCTTCTCAACCTTCAAAAATATGCTGAAACATTGGTTGAAAAATAATCAAACATGCTCTCACAGGTAGATTTTTTTTCTTCTCAGAGCCTCTTAAACTCAGAGAATGGTCTTTTGTGGTGAACTTGCTGTCATGTCTATGTGCACTTCTGTCTCTCTTTTGCGTGTTTCTCTAATTGTTCTTCTGGTCTGACCTGCCTTAGGACAACAAATGTAAAGTAGCTATTATGCTAATTCCAGCATATTTACACTGATGCTGTTTATTGTCATGTTGATTAATATGCATTGTCCTAATTCAAATCAATCAATCAATCAATAAAAAATGTAAAGGAAATATCCCCATACTGAGTGGTGGCAGAGGCATGTTGCCATAATAGTCCACGTACAAGTACTAATTATAGCACAAGTATTAGAAGTATTATAGTGATGATAGTAACGTTTTAAATAAAATGATTTCAAAAAGTGCTCTCACATAAATGCAGGTTTTGCGTAACACTTCTAAAGTTAAAACAATAGGTGCTCCTTAGATCCCACCAAATCTGCGAAGCCATTCCCTCTATTTTTAACCAATTTACAAATTTTCTAGTCTGAAACAAAAAAGTCAAATGAGGTATAATTATGCTAATTTTGTAGGAACAATTAAGCAGTATTAATGTTAAAATGAACAATGACAATGGAGAGATAGTGACAGGGATCATCGCTCGTGGCTTCCTTTTGTGAGTCTGAAGCTGCCACACCTTAATCAAGACTTACTAATTAAGGGTAATTAGCCTGCAGTCACTCAGAGATAGCACACACTCCCTGTCATTGTGGAGGCATAGGCTATTACACTATGGCATTTTTAGAGTGTACTCATTCTTATACTGTTGCTGGAATTAGTTTATTGATTGCTGAAGCTAAGTACTTGTCATGTTCTGAAAGCAAAGATTTATTAGTGAAATTACTGAGACTATTTCTGGTGGCTGTTTTACATCTGTGCCAAACACAATCCATCAGTGTGTGCCTTGTTTTGTCTTGTAAATTAAAACATAAAAACTTGTTTAAGAGAGAGTACCACTTAAAGGTTCACTATAAAACTTTTTTGTTAATGGCCCAGTCTGCCATCTGCCTGTCTCCATGAAGATATTATTGCTTTGCTTGGCACATTCCAAAGTAAGGCATTAGATATATATGTTATTTATGATATTGTTATGAAGCAGTTGCAGGTGTTTTTATTGCTCAATTAACTTAAAAAAAACACCCTCTCACTCTGAGCTATGTTACCTTTCCACAGGTCTGACCTGTAAATTTGCCTCCTGCTGCCTCCTGATTGTCTCCATAGAGATACATTTAAAGTAATACTGTTGAACATTGCAAGTTCAGCAGTAACATTTTCATAAGACAAGTGCCACAAAGTTGCACAGTGCCTTGAGTAAGTCCTCCAAGTACTGTACTTCAACATTATATTATTAGCAGAAAACCTTTAGCACTTTCATATATATACAACACAACACAACTGCAGTTGGAAGTGTTTATGAGTGACTACTGACTATACCGAGTATTTTCTACTGCTACTACTTACTTGAAGCTACTTATGACGCTACTGTACATTTATAGTACACATAAATTACATAATTTTAACATTTATCATTGTGCATATTAGCTTAAAAAAGACTTGTGATATGTTTTTATGGCCCTCATCTGCTTGTCTCCACAGAAATCTTATTGTTTTGCCTGAAAAGTTTCAAAGTTCAAAGTCAGCTTTATTGTCAAAAACATATGTACAGGGTACACACACAGGATTTGAAATTGCAGCGCCCCCTAGACCCACAGTGAACAGAAAACATTTGATAAACAAGACAATAAACACAATGACTAAAACATCACATATACCCATAGCAAAAGTACAGTAGACTTGTATATAATACAAACAGGTAAAACACACAATGTGTAGCGTAATAAAGCTCAAATGGTGTCATTTAAGCAGCAGTGTCAGTGTCATTTAAGTGTAATTTAAGCAGCAGTGTCAGTGTCCTTTAAGTGTCATTTAAGCAGCAGTGCCAGTGTCATTTAAGTGTCATTTAAGCAGCAGCGTCAGTGTCCTTTAAGTATCATTTAAGCAGCAGTGTCAGTGTCCTTTAAGTGCCATTTAAGCAGCAATGTCAATGTCCTTTAAATGACATTTAAGCAGCAGTGTCACACTATGGCACTGAACGTATGTATCTATCTCCATAGAGACAAGCAGGCGATGTCACTAGACCTAACTGTTACAAGTCATATCTGTGTAAAGATGATTCTGTTGACAATGAGAAATCAATATTAGGTTTAATTTTATACTGTCCAACTCTCTAAATGGTAAATGGTCACATCTTTATAAAGCGCTTTTCCACCTTCAAGGCACCCAAAGCACTTTATAACAAGGAACCACTCACCCATTCAAACACACGAATGTCTCTTCGCAGTGATAGCAAACAGAAAAGTTGCACAATGTGGCTTTAAATTCCCTTGCAAGTGGATATAAATCTTGAACCCTAAACACTGATTTCCAGTTATCAGTAGGCCGTATATCAGTAGGCCGTATAACAGCCCTACAAATCTTGCTGTCTATCCTCCTTTTGACAGTTCCCAGGGTGTATTGAAACATGCAGTGGCAGGTTTTGTGAAAGCGGCAGGTTGTCGGTGTGGGGCTCCTGACACAGGCTCTGCTTTTGTATCTAAGCCCATTTCAGTCCTGTGTGAGCCGCAAACACCTGTAATGTACCTGTCACAATATGTCACTCCTACACCGCTTCAACCAGCAGCTGCACTACCCACCACAACTGCTAGGGGGAGCCACTGGGACAGTAAGAGCTCAGTGTCGTACAAGAAACACCCTCTGTTATTGAAATATGAGTATCAGTATGGTCTAAGGCAGGCATGGGCAAACTGTTCCACAAAGGGCCGGTGTGGCTGCAGGTTTTCTTTCCAACCAAGCAGCAGCACCAGACTTGACTCATTTAATCAACTGATCTCAGTCTTCAGACAGTTGAAGGTGTGGCCTTGGTTGGTTGGAAAGAAAACCTGCAGCCACACCGGCCCTTTGTGGAACAGTTTGCCCATGCCTGGTCTAAGGACATGCATTTTGTCAATCTGTCTGAGAATTCATCTAATCATGGAGTCTCCATTAAAATTATAATCTGCACCAACTCTGAAATGTTAATTCACTGTGGTAAATCCAACTGCTTAGGGAAGCGACAATACTCAATATATGGCTCAATATGCTTGTGTCTTTTCTCCAGACTAGTGTGATGAATGGGTTAAGTGTGCTAATCTTTGACAGATAATTTTGACAGATAATTTTGACTTTGACAGATAATTTTTGCCTAAAAATAATAATAAAACATTTATTCACCTAAAATGTATTGAAATTGTATGTGTGGAGGTAAAAAATCGTATTATCTGTGATAACTAGACCTGTCTATCCCCCCTCTCTCTTGCCTGTCACACGTTGTTATTGTCCAGTCTGGATTGGGACTCGCTCCGTTCCCTCATGTCGTCAGACCTTAATTGGACGGTGCGATGTGAACGCTGGGGAAAAAAAAAAAACAAACAGAAGTAAAATCATTTCATTTACTTGTGGGTTTTGTGGTGGTACCAAAGTGAATTGAATAAAAGCCTGTTCATAGAATTTGCACTTTGCTCTGACAGACTGACAAGAAAACACAGCTCTCTCAGCCAGGGCTCCAGGACCGTCAGCGTCAGCAGCATACTAATCGGAAACCACTGCCCCGGATTACACATCGGTTAATACAGCCACATTCACACCGTGACCCTGGCTTGCAGCTTTACTCTAGAGATTGGGCCCTGTATGAATGGTGAGATAAGACTTCCAATCTAAGAGGTAGTAAGAGCAGAAAATGGACAAGAAACTGGAGGTTTGACTGAAATGATTTACTTATATAAGAAGCAGTGGAGGTTATCTGTAGGTGGGTGATGTAGTGGGCACTGGGATCAGATGATAATGCAGGGTAGATACAAACATGGTTTCAGATAAAAAAAACAAACAAACAAACAAACTGAATTTAAAGTAATGGTATAAAGTTTTAAATAATGGCATACTGAAATGGTACTTTCTTGTCTTTCTTATACTTTGCTACGGGTATGTGTGATGTTTTAGTCATTGTGTTTGTTGCCTTGTACTTTGGCTAAGGGTATAATGTGACATTTTAGTCATTGTGTTTATTGTCTTGTTTATCAGATGTTTTATGTTCACTGTGTGCCTAAGGAGCACTGCAATTTCAAATCCTGTCTGTGCAACCTGTACATATGGTTTTTGACAATAAAGCTGACTTTGAACTTTGGACTTTGAATGGTGTTTAGGAGCCAGCAAATCCTAAATAGCGATGCTCCCATCCCTTTCTCTGTTCCAATACTGATGTCGATACTTTGGCCTCAAGTATCTGCCAATACCGATATCAACCAATAACAGGGCAGAGACTGACAACAGCAAATTTTTGCATTTATACACAAACAGCATAAGGTAACTGTTTTGTAACTGTTCTAGTTATCATATAACTACAGATCAGCTTTGAAAAAAATAAATGTTCAATATTAACACATAAGAACCCAGACCCATTTTTCCTTAAAGGACAATTATGTAGGCTATACCACAGACCATTATTGTCCATGACCATGACCATGTTATTGTGACAATCGGTCACATCAGGTTTTTCATTCTTATTTTAAGGCTAAAAGCCCAATGTGACATATATGTTACAGCAGTATTTCTGTAACTGGTTTGATATTACTTTCTTTAACAAATATGGTCAGACCAGGTTGAATATAATATAGGACAGGTTTTCAAAGCATTGGAACTGTTAAATGTGTTTGAAATTACCTGTAGTGTCAAAAAACATTTTGAAATTAGCTGCTTCCTTGAAATTTGCACACAGGATATAGCCCACTTCTTGTTAGAATCACATAACTGTCACATGGTCATCATACCAGGATGTTTAGTATATGTCGCTTAGAAGGACTTAATGAGTTAAAGTTAGACATAAAGTTTATAAGGAAAAGACTGGGGCATTCAAAGTGTTTGTTACACTGGTGTTACCGTGGGTTCTTTTGGGATGAGATGTTTTGGGCCAACATCGACCAGTAAATCGCCTTATTACACAAATTTTAGACTAAAATGAGAGATATCAACTAAACTGATATTTTGGAACCAATTTCTGATCCATTAAAAACAGCTAATATCCAATACCAGTATAGCATTGGTGCATCCCTAATCCTCAACCTTGTATTTGACCCTCCCTTTGCCACTGGGCCAACCCGACAGGAGCATGGACAGGTAAATCAGAGTAAGCTCTTAATCCGCTTCTCTACAAAACCATTCTATTCCCAGTCTACATGCAGGTTAAAGTATAGCATTAGCTAAAAAAAAAGCTGCAATCACACGTATAACCACACATTTACAAATATAGATACACGCCAACTTATTTATTCAGAGTTTTAGACATGCTAGCAAGAATGAACGCACCAAAGCTCTAATAGTTTTCACTTTCCCTTTTAACATAGCAGATCAAAACTATGAAATAACACAAGCAAGTCTGCGGTGGAGGGACCATCAGCTGTGTCATCTCTCCTGATCTAAATAATGTGTCCTATAGAAACATATTGAATTATATTTTTCATACTGTTATGTTCAATTGAAAATGAATATAAACTTTGTTAATATGACAGAAATCAATACAGAGTGCTGTAGAAAGTCCATATCAGCATGAAAGCTAGAAATACTATATAGTTTTTTTTCTTGATTTGAGACTTAATAAAATTGTCCTTTGTTATCTGTTCTTCTTAAAGGGCCCTGTTATTACACTGTTTTCTCTGGAAAAAAATAAGAGACCACTGAAAAATTATCAGTTTTTCTGATTTTACTACTTATAGGTATGTGTTGGGGCAAAAGGAACATTTTTGTTTGAGTCTATAAACTACTGACAACATTTCCCCCAAATTCCAAATAAAAATATTATCGTTTAGAGCATTTATTTGCAGAAAATGACAAATGAAAATGACAAATACAAAAAAGATACACGTTTTCAGACCTCAAACAATGCAAAGAAACAAGATCAAATTCATTTTAAAACAACATAATACTAATGTTTACACTTAAGAAGAGTTCAGAAATCAATATTTGGTGCAATAACCCTTATTTTTAATCACAGCTTTCATGCGTCTTGGCATGTTCTCCACAAGTCTTTCACATTGTTCTTGGGTGACTTTAGTCCACTCCTGGTGCAAGAACTGAAGTAGCTCAGCTTTGTGTTTGTGTTGGAATTCAACAGACACTGGAATGGAATGGCTGTAATACATGTAGAGATGCTGATTTCAGAAAAAAAAAATCCAGTGGTCTCTTTTTTTTCCCCCAGAGCTGTATGTTATAATGTGTCACATGTTATAATGTGTTATAATGTCAGTGTCATTTCAGGCATGAATAACTGCAGAGTTAAACCTGCATCAAAATCATTCATAAAACTACCCAAAGAGTATTAAAAATGAAAGAGAAATTAGCCGCTGCTACATAAACTACAGGTATAAGAATATTAACATTTCTCTAGATGCATCCTTTTTAAATGTCAGAATTTATGAAGAGAAACATTTGATGAACTGGTTTTAAAATATATTATTCTCCGTACTCATTAATTTCTGGTTAGTGACATCTCAATAGCTGACATGATTTTGGCAGAATTAAAAAGCATAATTAGATTGGTGCATTGGATGTTATCGCTCCCACAGGCACACAGGGATGAGAGGCTGTTTGCATGAGTTAGGATCAAGCAATAAAGTAAAGGAATGATTTGATATTGCACAGTCTAGTAATAAGGTTTAGATGGATTTTCACCAGGCACTCCAGCTATAATGTATGAAGACGCACTAATATACAAGTTCAGATACTCTCCTGAAAATATCCAAATATTTTTTAATCAGTAACTTTAAAACAATATTGTATAAAGTGCAAACCTCATGAGAGGGTGTTAAAACCATAGACTGTATGGGCATAGCTAGTCATTTTACTCGCTCATTTAAGTGGCCAATACTATTCCTCTCTTACTTAAAGGTACAGTGTGTAGGATTCGTGGCGCATAGGTGGATAGTCGCTATTCCACTTCCTCTTTTGGCTACGGCAGACCTCGAGGGTCACCCGGGCGCGCCGTACCGCAGACAGCTCGCGTTGTTGCGTGCACCCGGCGCTGTGCGAACTACGGTATAAATAAAACGCGGCCCCGCGGTCACATTTTTTTTTCTTTTCGCATGAAAACACACATTCCTGATCGTCTACCATGACACTCTACACATCAAATGAAACCTTACAGTCTCCTCTTTTTGACTATGCAATTCATTTCCCTGCACAACAATCACTCCCCGAGCACATGGGGCTTTTATACAGAAAAGCACAAAACGAGGTTTGTGACTTAGCTTACCTTTGAAGGCTCTGGACAGGTCAAACTCTGTATTTCACCATAAACTTGGCCTCAATCTGTCCGTAAGGATCCAGCGAATAAAATCCAGTAAAACAATTTAGTCCAAAACATGTGTTAGATCCATTACGACGTGTGATACAGCAGCATGCTTGTCAAAACCACGAGGCTCCCCCCTCCCCTTCCCCTTCTCTCCTCCGCTCCCTCAGGCGCGCTGCCTGAGGGAGCGGGAACCGCTGCTAGGCTCCTGCTAGCAGTGGCTGAGCAGCTGCTAGCAGGAGCCTAGGCGAAGGATGAGCCCAAATGTCCTTCTGCGGCTCTCGTATTCAAAATGGCTGCCTCTATATGGGGAAGATCCCCCTTTTATGTGACTATATCTAAGTCCAAAAGAATATTTTGATTTCATGATGGAAGTGAAAAGGCTTGGAAAACAATGTATTTTTGAATGGGTATCTTCAATTTCAGTAATTAATGGATAAAAATCTTACACACTGTCCCTTTAAAGGAATATATAGGATATTTTTACAATCTGGACCTTATTTCGGTGATAAAAAAAATGTCATTTACTCACCCATTGTACTTTAGTGTCATTTGGAGCATTTCCGGAGATTTTGTAGTTTAGCGATATCCATTTAACGTGAGTGCTCGGGGTGGATTACAGGCCACTTTTGACTCAAACGAACGTGTAAACTAACACATTGAGCTTTTGTCATTTGAAAAGTGCTAAAGTTTGTGTTATTTCGTGACTGCAACCGTTTGCCCCGAGCACTCATGTTAATCTCCGGAAATGCTCCAAATGACACCAAAGTACAATGGGTGAGTAAATGACATTGTTTTATCACTGAAATAAGGTCCAGATTGTGAAAACGTTACTATTCCTTTACAGAGTTATAGGCATTTTTCACTCTAAAGCTAAAAAACAACTAGCATGCTAATGGCTCACGTCCTGATTCTCAGCCAATAAAACGCCTTAGTTGCAGACAGCACACAGCAGTGTCTTTTTATTTTTTTTACCCTAAGAGGTACAATATATTTGTGGAAGAGCTAAACAAATTTTGTTCAATGACAGGGAGAAACAATAAATCAGGTAACCCTTAGTACCTTACCCTTACCGTACGTTCGACATATGCTGGAAAAATTGTTATATTTTTTCAATAGTCTAACTCTTTAACACTATCTTGAAGTGATACCTTTATATGTCCTATATATGACCTTTCTATTCATACTTTGCACTGACATCACGCTGGGGGTGTTCTGCATGTATCTTTATTGGCGTGATGTTCGTCAGTTACCATGGTGACACAATGCACACATGACCATACACCAAGAGGCAGCTGAAAAGTTTGTCAATTGGTGCTTGTTACACATCAACACAACAAAAACAGTAGAAAAACTGTCAGTGGCCAGGGCACAGTGGCTATATATGGCCAAGCCATTGAGCAGGTGAAAACCTTTAAGTATCTGGGAGTACAGACAGACAATGATCTCAGCTGGCGCACTCAGGTGGCCAATATTTGTGCCACAATTCACCAACGCCTTCATTTCCTCCGCAGACTCAGAGTCTTTGGAGTGTGTAAAAACATCATGTTAATTTGGTTTGGCAGTTTAATCTAGAGGTAAATCTAGAGCAAAGATCTCTAACCTAATTAGAACAGCAGGTCAGATCATGGGTGTGATGCCTCCTCTCAGTCCTCTGGATCTTTTTGAGCAGGCAACTTTAAAGCAGGCAAATGCTATTCTAGACGACAGCGCTCATGTACTGGACTGTGAATACGTCCTCCTCAAATTTGGAAGGAGACTCAGGCTTCCTCTGTGCTGGCATAACTGTTATAAGCACTCCTTCATCCCCATATCTATTAAGCTACTTAACAACCAGAGAAGAAATGTGATTGGGTGATGGAAGGAATGGGTATTTTAGAGTGAATGTGTTTGGCTTGGTGATGGGGTGTAGAAGGGGGAGGTGGGTGGGTGGGGGGGTGATCTTATATTTATTCATGACAGGATGAATGTATTATTATAGAGTGATGGTGCTTGGTTTGGGAGATGGGTAACGATGGTGGGGATGGGGAATGATGTGAATGTTAGCAGGAATGCTGGAGCAGGTGATGGTTTGGGAGGTTGGTCGAGGTGGGGGTGGGAAAATCCAATACGTCTATGCCTGTGCCAACACCACTAACTTTTTATCTGATGTCTTGTATGTATATTGTATGTCTTTCTGTCTGTACTGAAACCTTCCCTTACCTCTAAGACAAATTTATGGTGATGTGACGGTAATTTTATGTGTGAGACTTTAACCACACAAATCATCTCACCTGTTATAGTTCCAAGCAAGTCAGCTCCTTCTGGTCAGATTGTGTTCAAATAAACCTCAGATTAAAGTCTAATTGAGTAACAGAGCTTCTGACAGAGTAATGCTTTCAGTTTGCTTCACACACATCAGCTGCAAAGTATCAATTCTGCGAAGCACCTTCTGGCTGTTTTAAAGGCGCTATATAAATAAATATTCTCGATACTTTCACTGCAGCAATAGAAACATATTAAGCCACCACAGCTTCTCTCTCTCCTCCTCTTCACACACCCACACACACAAGTATCTACAGTAGACCCCTGAAGGCTCCATGGCTCTGGAACTGGCCACAACCCCTGAAAAGAATAAGAATTTAGGATTATGACACCTATAGTGAAGAAGTCAGGTCTGAGTGTAGCTTTATTTCTGTCTATAACAATGTAGATTATAAAACCAGAACAATGCAAACTGATGACTTGACACTGTTACGTAAGTGGGGTCCCTCAGGTGCTCCTCGCTCCTCCACGGCAAATTACAGATTGGACACGTTTTCTATTTTTAATTTTCTATTTTCTATCTTAATTCTAGCTGTCTTGGTCATTTACATAAGAATGATTGTCACAGAAATACTGCAAAATTACTCCACATTAGAGAAAATATGCAATAATTATTCTTCTAATGAGTTAGGGTTAGGGTTTATGTTTTGGAATTTTAAGATTTTTTTTTAAATTTTAAAATAAGAGACCACTGCAAAATGATCAGTTTTTCTGATTTTACTACTTAGGTATGTGTTTGGGCAAAAGGAACATTTTTGTTTGAGTCTATAAACTACTGACAACATTTCCCCCAAATTCCAAATAAAATATTATGGTTTAGAGCATTTATTTGCAGAAAATGACAAATGGTCAAAATAACAAAAAAGATACATGTTTTCAGACCTCAAACAATGCAAAGAAACAAGATCAAATTCATTTTAAAACAACATAATACTAATGTTTACACTTAAGAAGAGTTCAGAAATCAATATTTGGTGCAATAACCCTTATTTTTAATCACAGCTTTCATGTGTCTTGGCATGCTCTCCACAAGTCTTTCACATTGTTCTTGGGTGACTTTATTCCGCTCCTGGTGCAAGAACTGAAGTAGCTCAGCTTTGTGTTTGTGTTGGAATTCAACAGACGCTGGAATGGAATGGCTGTAATACATGTAGAGATGCTGATTTCAGAAAAAAATGCAGTGGTCTCTTATTTTTTTTCCAGAACTGTACAAGGAGACATACATTTACACAATAAATGCACAATAAAAGATCAGATAACTACAATAATTAGCCAACAAATACCTCAGATTTGTAGTGTGTTTAAAGATCCTATATTGGACAAAATTGACTCTTAAACCATGTTATAAAAGTGTTAAAACAAAGCATACCCAGAGTTGTGTTTTGTTTCAGTCACATGTTTAAGTAATGAAAACACAATTCTGTTTGCAATTAAATGCAGTTTAAATGCACAAAGGAAATCTGATTAAATGAAATTATGATAAGAAACTGTTGTATTTAGAGCAGAGGTCTTCAATAGGGGGGTCGCGACCCCTAGGGGGGTCGCGGAGGTACTGCAGGGGGGTCGCGAAATCTTTTGATTTCACTTTAAAATAATATAATTTTATATTTTATAGTGTAAAATACAGTATTAACCTGTGTATTATTTCCTTGTATTGGATGTACCATAACAGAGTAGCAATGTTTATACATGACACTAAGCTCAATTTAATATAAAACACAATTCTATGCCGTATATATAGTAGGGGGTCCCTGGCCCAGTTCGCCATTTGTTTGGGGGTCCCTGGCCTGAAAAACGTTGAAGACCCCTGATTTAGAGGATGAAGTTCAATGAATCTTAAAATAACTAACATTTCCTCTTTCATTTTAGGATTTGCTACATTAGATTTCCCTTTTTTTTTTCAAAATTCTTGCTGTCAGTCCTGCAGTGATTAAATTTTGGAGTGCAGGTAAACAAAGCCACTAAAAAGAAAAAGATGAACCAATGAAATTTTGTTAGGAATTGCAGCAGGAACTCATTTCATCTGTGCACAAATCAAATCTATATGATGTAATTTACAATGTTTATAACTTGTGCCTGTTTTTGCAGGACTATGGTTGAAGTGGATGTCTGTTAAATGTTTTGCTACTAATATGATTATGATTTCCAATACCATTTTTCTTACAAGTTTAAGTACACACAATGTAGTAAAATACACCATAGTTAGCCTTAATAAAGCATGAACAAAGACTTCATATTGAACATAATGAGTAAATACTTTATAAAGAATGATTACAGTTTTGTAACTACTTCATACCCTAATCCAGGCATGGGCAAACTATGGCCCGGGGGCCATATGCGGCCCGTTAAGCTTCTTAGTCCGGCCCGCCAAACTTGAAGAAATTATATTAATAAACCTTGTTAATGTTTTAATGTTTTAATTTCCCTGCAATTCTGGCATTTTCCAATAGCTGGCGCACTACATACTTTGACCTTTGTTGAGGTGCGGCGTTTTGCTCCACGTTTGTGCTTTACTCTTTGACCCCTCAGCCCTCCTGTAAAGATGAGCGGAGCTAAGAAAAGAAAAGTGGACAGAGAATCTCGAGTGTTTAATGAGTGGACAAGTAAATATTTTTTCACCGAATATCAGCTGCTGTATGCCTGATATGCCAAGAGACTGTAGCGGTTTTTAAAGAATATAATATCAGCCGTCACTTTGCCACAAAACATGCTAACTATGCTAGCAAGCAGTCAACGAAAGAATGAAAGAACCTGAAGGAGAACAGAACTTTCAGCGCTTTAAAATAGTGACTTTTAGTAATAAAAAAGCTGTATTTTATTCATAAAATTTCCTGTGTTTTAAGAGTCATTTCAATAAATAGCTAAATACCGTGGAACTTGAAAGATGGACATTTTGTTGTAATGCTTTTGTTCATTTTTAATTGAAATAAAGGACATGTTTTCTACATATCCCATGTTATTTTTAGTGTTTTTACCAAAACACTAAATCCAGCTGCTCCTGGTCCGGCCCTTCTGTCAAATTTTAGAACCCTTTGTGGCCCACGAGTCAAAAAGTTTGCCCACCCCTGCCCTAATCCCTCAATTAAGTAGTTAGTGACTAATTGTTCAAGACCCTAGATTACACAAAATTGACACTTGTGAGCTTTAAGCTATGCTTTATCTTCTCAAAACCATACATGGAGTTATGTTTTGTTTCATCCACATGTGCTGTAGTAATCCTGCATTATTAGTCTGTCTACATCTCCAAAGTTTAAAATGCTCTATTCCACCTTGTGATGTCATGAAGCTGTAAGTTTGAGGTTAACAGCTGCTTTACCTTTTGGTTAGCGTTGGCGAATCCAGGGCTGAATCATCCAAATGATTCAGTGAAGGTGTATGGAGCACTTACCACGTGACATCACAAGCTGAGTGTTTTCTATCTGAGAGAAGAACTCAGCCTAAATATGCAGAATTTGTGTGAAACATGTGTGAATGAAACAAAACACAACTGTTTTTAATGAGGAAACACCATTATTACATAAATCAGAAAAGAGTGTAATATGAGTCCTCTGATAAAAGATTTTAAAAAGTGTTTTTAAAGGGCTAATTTAACTGTAGTTTATTATAAAGACTATTAAAGGGATAGTGTTTTTTTATGTTAATCTGTACGGGTTTCCTTCTAAGAGTTACGTGCGGTAGGTAACACTGGCTTACCTCTGACAGTTTGCGCTCAGCCCTGTTCTGCTCGCGTTCTGGAGCTCAGGTAATTAGGTCCGGTAAGTTCGCGGGGACTAATAAAGCTTGTTTTTCTTCTCAAAACAAAACATTTGTCCGAAAGGTGATATATTTGCGTCCCAAACAGTTGTCCACGAAAAATCCAGCAGTGTAGTTAGCATTCGCATATCTTGTCTCGATTCGTATCACTGCACGCCTATTACTTATTATATTAGCCTGTTAACCTTTAGCGGAAGTGTACAGCGGGTGCGGTCTACCGTAAGGGGAAGTTTACGAGTGAACAGGCAACAGGCAGCTAATGTGAGCCAGTGTTACCGCACGTAGCTTTTAGAAGGAAACCCATACAGATTAACATAAAAAAAAAAAAAAACGCATTATCCCTTTAATGACATAAAGGGACCTCATTATTTTCCGCTACATTACTTTCACATGCTGAAAGTACAGTATACTGTATATTTTGGTAGTTCATTTAACCCCAGCTCCTGTAGCACCAGCTTTCTACTCCATTTGTGATGAGCGATGGCTGAACAAAAGCCCATTCTTCCTGTTGATTTGATGATTAAAGGTTAGTCCTGTAATGTCCCCAAAACACTGCCCATGACATTTTAGCAAGGTGCTTTCATCAATTATTGCATTTAGCCCAGGGGTGTCAAACTCATTTTGGTCCGGGGGCCGTATCCAACCTACTTTGATCCCAAAGGGGCCGGATCAGAAAATTCATGGTATATATACCCCAAAAATAGCAATAAATCAAAATATTTGTGCAGAGAAACGCAAATCTGTTACAGAAGTCTTTTTTTATTTGATGAAGTCTTTCTTTTACAAAATATGACAATATTATGAACAACCTGAAACTTTAAGAAAAATGCAATTTCAACACAAGCACACGGATTTCCCATTCACCTCCGTGAACAAACAGGAATTAGTCAATTTTTCTTGGCGTTTTCTCATTTTTGACATTTTGCTGATGAGGGTGTCACTGTCAGCAGTCAAAACAATGGTCCTTTAAGAGTGTTTGGAAAGAGGCAAGTCTTCATTTGTGCTGCTCTGGTGGGAGGGGCCACGCACAGAAGTGCTGTGCTAAGCTGCACAGAAAAGAAGCGCAGAAAATTATCTATATTTTAATAGAAAATTAAAATATAATTAAAATATTTTAATAGAAAATCAGCTGAGGGCCAGATTAAAGTTCTTGGAGGGCCGGATCTGGCCCCCAGGCTGCATGATTGACACCCCTGATTTAGCCTAACCCAGACCCTTTTATTATTTATTTCCACATCCGTTTGAAGGCAAGATTTAGGGCAACTATAAAAGTCTAATAAAACAGAATACAAAAGAGGACAATGAAAACTTTACATAGCAGAAATATCAGATAACTGATATAATCAGATCAACTCTAATAAGTTCTCATGTACAAAAGAAATCAACAAAGAACATCAGATCACATGTGCACACCCATAATGGATTTATAGAGTAACAACTGCATTTGGAAGTCAAAATAAACACACACACACACACACACACACACACACACACACACACACACACACACACACACACACACACACACGTGTTTAACGCACAAACCTTGGATATTTAGAATGAGTTCTCTCAAACTGAAAACACTCTATTCCACAATGTGTTGTCATGTGGTAATACACTCCACTGTGTTTTTAAAGTCCACACACCTTCAGTAGCATCTTTTGGATGATTTCAGCCCTACTGATCTAAAGATAAAAGGTACAGTAACTGTTCACTTGAAAACTACCACTTCATAACAAGGTAAAACAGAGCATTTTGAGTTTTGGAGATGTAGGCAGATGAATAATAAAGGATTAGTGATTGAAACAAAACACTAGACATGTTTTTGATGAGGCATCAACATTATAACATGGCTTAAAGCTCACAAGATTTACTTTTGCATAATATATGACCTTTAAAGAGCACATATCATGCATTCTAGTGGATTTAATACCCTTTTAAACAGGCTTTTGGTCACCTTGGGATTAGTATTTCACATTTTCTAAAAAATAGCCTGCGTTTGGAATATAGGCTTTCATAAATTTCAGTTCCGTTTCCAATGAGGCATTCGGGCGAACAAATTTGACTGTGATTTCAAAAGTCTGAACAACTTGAGAAATCACAGTTTTGGAGGTGCATGCAAAAGTAGCCAGAGAGACACATACTAATCTAAAACACACTGCTGATGAATTGAATTATTTATAGAATAATGTTTCAAAAATGATTCTATAAATAAAATTAAATAGACACAGAATTTGGGATTTTTTTTTACACTGGTTAGAATAGAAACAACAGACTTGTACTCATCAATATTTCTATGAATTTTGTTATATACTTGAGATGTTAATATCCAATTTTGCTTACTATTATCACTTTTACTTTTCGGGGTAAAAGTTCAGCAGTAGCTTATTTTGATGGCAGCAACACATTATCAGCAGTGCAAAAACGATAAAAGTAAGTGCAGTTAAATCATAACGGCCCCTTTTATGTTGGCAATTACAATTTTTTCCTTAGTATCTTATCTCTTTCTTGCTCTTGTGCTTAATGCTGCAGCCTTTGTTTGTATAAATAATGAAAATGTTTCTGGGAATGGGCAAAACATACTCATTTTGTACACAGCAGAAAGTGAATTGTAGAAGAAGGCATTAAGGAATGAAAGGATGAATGGATGAATGAATGAATGATTGAAAGGAATGATTACAATCAAATTAGAGTGCATACTCAAGTTACAGCATATCACATCAGGTTTGTGAAGTTGTAGTGTATTGTTTTGTAACCTGCTTTTGTACATTTATGGGAAACTGTCATGCAGGAGCACAGGCGACAGGCTTGTGGGCGGAGCCTTGTACAGACTTGTACTGTTAACTGTAAGGAAAATTCAAAAAGGGCCCAGGAAAGGTTGTTAGATTACTCAAACATCTATGAAACAACTTTGGACATGTTTTTGATGAAGGAATAACAGTATAACATGATAGAAAACTCCAAGAAGTAAATTTTGCACTGTGCCTCCTCTTATTCAAACTCACTTTTAGTTCTTGATCTGACAATGACAGAAATACATGAGTCCTTTGTTAAAAGGATGTGTCAAAAGTAATTCCAATTATACCTGAAAAGAACACTTGATTACTAATATATTCCTAAAACACACTGATTGTCTGTGGGCCCATGCCGCCAAGTTGACACACTTGTTAAAATCCTATAATCAAATGTAGTGACATTCAAATCTCTGTGGGATGATCAAATAAATCGCTTTAATAATAATCTTGTTGATTAATTTACCCTTTAGACTTTTTATTGAGTCTGTGAAAGGTCAGTGATCTCATAATAAAAACAAATATTTCCAAATATACACTTGACATTTTCTAAAAAATCTGATTAAGATTGAATGGTGAATGTTTCCAGTGCATCAGGGATTTAAACTTTCTATAAATAGCGCAACTGAAATATCGTCAACAAATAATACAGAATATTTGAGGTTTGATGGCAAATTGTTTTTACTCTGGTGTTTAAAAATACGTAGCTTTATTAGCCAAACAAGAGCTAGCACTAAGCATGGAACGATATTCCAGTGTTAAATTTCAATCATCATGGCCAGAATATTGATAATAATATCACACTAAGTAAAGTTGTGTAACTTTTCTGGCAGAGGGGCTGTCAAATGCTTTTCTCCACGGAGATGTCATTGCTTTGACTGGAATGGCAAAGGAGAAATTCAATTTGTCAACTCGACAAAAGTTTTTTTGATCGAATATGTTTCACAGCTTATCCAAGCTGCTTCTTCAGTTCTGAAGAAGTCGATTTGAAGTTCTCCTTTGCCATTGATTCTACCTGGACCACATACATGTTTCTGTCTTCTTGGAGACCAAATCAGACCTAGTTAGAGGTCAGATCTGTGGAGAGGCTACCCTGCTCAAAGTCAGAATGCCTGGTATATTTGAGCTATAAAACCGCCTGTAAAATAAATGTGAGGTAGAGATGTTTAATGTCTTACATTAGAACATGCCAGACAGAGCAATGACATTTCCATAGAATCAAGAAAAGTTACACCAATGCACCAATGCACCTTTAACTAAATTACTGCTGGTAACTGCTAGTAAAAATGCTATGGAAATACTCACATGACTATGAAGGTCATGTACTTAAACATAATTCTCTATAAACACATGCGTGTCTTTAATAGATTCTTTGCTTGGAATGTTCCACAGTGGCATTAAGCTAATCTTTCTCCACTGAGAAAAGAAGCAGTGAAAGAAGTACTTTATTTTGTTACTAAAAGTACAGATACTAGAGTATAAAAAATACTCAAATAAAAGTATCACTTGACAAATTCTATTATTACTATAAAAGAAAAAAAAGTATTTCACACAGATTTTGAGGTTTTATAAGGCTTCAGATGTGATTTTGATAAAGACTGATGAATTTTGTTCAATAGAGACAATACAAATTACATTTTTTTTCTAGTTTTATTTGTATATTTTGTTTGATTTCTAGATTTATACTTAACTATAGTACTTTCCTACTTCTAGCTACATTATTGGCTCTTTAATCTGTAGATCTAATGTAGTAGTAAGTTTTTATGGATTAGTTCTTGTTAAAGATGGGGCAGTGTTAGGGAGCCTGCCTTGGACATAAATAATCACTGTGTCTCTCCAGATAAACGAGAACTGAGAGTTACAGAGCTGCCGAGCGTTACCTGAAGGCCACACGCCACTGGTCTGTGTCTCACAATGGATGTTCCTGTCTGCATCCACACAAAACCGGACCCACAAAACGCAGCACAGAACAGAATAGCCAACCAAATGCTACAAGATAAAATAAGAAACCACACGCAGTGAGATGAACTGCAAAATATAAAGGTGAGAAGAAGAAGCAGAAGGAGCAAGCTGTCATAGCAACGGTTTAAAAATGGCAAGGCAACAGTTAATTAGCACCTCCACCCACAGGTATGAGGCATACATAATAGCCAAGGTGACAGGACACCTGCTCTAAAATCTCAGCTAGTTTTCACCTGCAAGCATTTTGTGTGCCCCATGTATCGTCTAACCCACGTTCTCTTAAATGAAGACAGCAGAAAGGTGTGAAGGAAATACCTGGAGATGGAGTGTCCGATCTATCAGGAGATAAAAGCTGACATATGCTCCACTGGGGATTGTGGAGACCATTTAGAGAGAGGTGGTGCTGCTATCTTCAGGTTCTGGGTGGTTAGCTTGTCCCTCAAGACCTTGGAATCAAATGAAGTGATAAAGATAAGGCAGTAATTTAATCATCAACAAATTTACAGTGTTAGATGGGTGTGTGTGTTTGTGTCAGAGCTGCTGTGATTTATGTGTCTGGAGTCTATTTGTCACTGACACTGTTGACTGTGTGTAGAGTCCATCTCAGTCCCAGGTGTCACAAAACAATATAAATGGAGAATCTAATGAGACTTAATATCTGCAATCGCAAAGACTGCAGCAAGATATGGCTGCGGACCAGGCTATAATGTTGTGAGCGTGATTGCGTCAACTGTTTCCTGCCTACAGTAAAACGACTCTGAACAGAACAGAAGACGCAAAAGTGTTGTTGCGTCTTCACTTTTTATTCTGCGTTTAAACAAGCATTTTCGGGAAGAAATCTGCGTGCATACGGTGACGCAAAAGTGTGTGGAATTCGATTGGGTATGCATGCCAGGCGGCTAGGTGGTGCTGTGATACATTATCACTATGTCCGCGCGCATGCGTAGAATCTTCCTTCTTCTCATCTGTGCCGCGAAAAGCAAAACAAAACATGGCTACCGGTAGCAAAAAAAAATTGTGTGATCAGACAAAGAAGTTCAACTATTGCTTCAGACCACGTTAGACTACAAAGCAACGAAGGCGCAACAAGGTGTGGACTGGGAGTCCCAAACAAAGTACACTGATATATGGACTGATGTGACGTAAACCAGTTTGGCGTCTTGGGCAGTGAAGACGAAAACACTACGGCGGAGCATATTCAAGTTTTCCACTTTGGAGGGCAGTTTCAGTTTTTTTTAAGCCCCCAAAACGCCGTCACCATCTAAACGAAAGGCACTTCCGATAAAATATTTGTGTTCTCGTGTAAACAGGCCCTGAGACTCTTAAGTTTTCAAAAGATCAGAGCACTGCACTTCTAGTTTAGATACAAGCCAAAACTGTGGTATTATTATTTGTGAAATGTGATGCAACTACTCTCGTTGTTTTACTTTTAAAGAACGCTTCAAACTGGATTAATAGTGCTGTTTTGTGGACTGGATGTCATTATTTGCGGAAGACATTTTCTATGGATAATGTGGATGAGATGCTGCAGTTTAAATGTATCAATTTATGAGAGGTGAGTAATAAAGTCATTATTTTCACTAAATCCCGAGTTTGTATCTTGTGCCTCCATGTCTACCACTCCTTTGCCCCTGATGTTCTGTTTTATTGGCTGTTCCCGTAGCGTTGCTGATGTTTGGTGGTTATGATCTGACAGAGCAGCTCAGAGTCACACTAACACCACACACACACAAGGAGCGCAGCAGCCTCAAAATCGCATACAAAGAGACAAAGTCGGGTCACGCCTCCCTGAACTGGGGGAGAAGCAAATCGCAGCCAGAATCAGGTAAATTCTACTGTAGTCTGTGGAATAGTAACGTTTTTACAATCTGAACCTTATTTCGTTAATAAAACATCATGTACTCACCCATTGTACTTTGGCGTCATTTGGAGCATGTCCGGAGAATTTGTAGTTTAGCAATATCCGTAACGTGAGTGCTCGGGGCATATGGTTGCGGTCACCAAATAACACAAACTTTAGCACTTTTCAAATCACAGAACTCAAAAGCAGCCTGAAACCCGATGCCTAGCTATAGTTTTATTAGATTATGTCATCATGACTATATAGGCATAACAAACCAATTCAATGCAAACAAACAATAATTGTGTGTTGGCTACTTACTCAACTGAAAGTTGCCCGTGTGATCTGGCAGGCTTTGGCTAGCTCCTCCAATTCAACTTCGGAACACAAAAAAATATTTCTGTTACACCACGGTTCATCATGGCATGAATATCCTCCAGAGTTGACAGACACAGATTTCTGTTATCATCACCCAGACGTTCATCTCCTGGCCGCAAATCCCACTCGAGACAGCAAAAGCTTTCTTCCTCTGTTGCAATCGACATACAATGCCCACATAAACACCACCAGGTACTGTCTTTTTGTAGACGGGCCGTCGCTTGCTCTTCTCTGGTGCGCTGCTCCTCAAACTGTCTCCGCTTCCTTCTTTGTAATACCTCCTCATCCGTATACTCAAAACGGTAGGGATGGCCATCATACTCAAATAACTCCTCTTCAGTCTCAAAGTCCGAATCTTCAGGCATGTCTCACTCGCAACAGAAAAGTTCAGAGCGGTGTTTATCTGCGAATCAGCCGCGAATGCATGCATGCGCACTGTCCTCCATGATGACGTAATCTAATGAAACTATAGCTGGGTATCGGGTTTCAGGCCGCTTTTGAGTCCAGCGAAACTATAGACTGACACATTGAGCTGTGATTTGAAAAGTGCTAAAGTTTGTGTTATTTTGTGACCGCAACCATATGCCCCGAGCACTCACGTTACGGATATCGCTAAACTACATATTCTCCGGACATGCTCGAAATGACACCAAAGTACAATGGGTGAGTACATGATGATGTTTTATTAACAAAATAAGGTTCAGATTGTAAAACCGTTATTATTCCTTTAAGGGAGTGTGACGTCTCCCATAGTGTTCGACTTACCGAGGCTAGCAGTTATAGTAGCTGTAAATGTGGAGCAAAATTGTGAAATAAAATCACCAGGATCATGGAAAACCTAAAGAACAAAGACTGAAATGATGAGCCTGGCAGCAACAGTCATGGAGAGAGGGGGAGACTTTTTTCAATACAAAGTGAATTAGAGCCAGAGTTGATGGAGAGGGAAGCGTGCCCATGCTCACTTGTGGCTGGTAGTGGGTTAACTATGTACATACAGTCTATGAAAATGAATTCAGTTAGAACTGTGAACAAGACTAGATATTCATTTGCTGATTCGCTGAGTCCAATGCTAACTCTCTACATAGATCCAAGTCAAGTCAAAGTCAACTTTATTGTCATTTCTGCCATATGTGTTCGACATACAGTGAATGGAAATTACGTTTCTCCCTGGCCAAGCACTGCAAGACAGTGTACAAAATACAATATCAAATAAAATACAATACAATATAAAGACAAAAATCTAAGAGCAGTGCAAAGAATAAATACCTATTTACAGATGTCCAAAAAATGTGCAGTGTGCATCAAAATGTGCAAAAAAAATGTGCATTGAAAAGAAACTGAAAAGAACTTTGGGCTTAGGGTAACTATACACTAAGCCCAAAGTTCTTTTCAGTTTCTACATTGTCAAATCAATGTAGACTGATGCAGAAGCAATCACTGCAACAACCTAATTAGATAGCAGGAGAAGTTCAATTTGTCAACTGGACCAAGTTTGTTTGGTTGAAAACGTTTCGCCGCTCATCCGAGAGGCTTCGTCAGCTCTGAGGGTCAGCTCTAAGAGCTGACGAAGCCTCTCGGATGAGCGGCGAAACGTTTTCAACCAAACAAACTTGGTCCAGTTGACAAATTGAACTTCTCCTGCTATCATGGATTCTACCTGGACGACTGAGGGACTTTTCACGCAACCTAATTAGAGACAAACCAATATAATGACTGGCCAATATATCAGACTGATTTTTACACTTTTTCGCCTACCAGCCCTTTATCTGACACTTTATCTCCAGCATAGGCCGATATTTTGTTTGGGACAACTAACTGCTTAAAGGAGAATTTGTTGTTATTACATCATACAGGTCTGGAAAAAAATAAGAGACCACTGAAAAATTATCAGTTTTTTCTGATTTTACTACTTATAGGTATGTGTTTGGGCAAAAGAAACATTTTTGTTTGAGTCTATAAACTACTGACAACATTTCCCCTAAATTACAAATAAAAATATTATCGTTTAGAGCATTTATTTGCAGAAAATGGCAAATGGTCAAAATAACAAAAAAGATACATGTTTTCAGACCTCAAACAATGCAAAGAAACAAGATCAAATTCATTTTAAAACAACATAATACTAATGTTTACACTTAAGAAGAGTTCAGAAATCAATATATGGTGCAATAACCCTTATTTTTAATCACAGCTTTCATGCGTCTTGGCATGCTCTCCACAAGTCTTTCACATTGTTCTTGGGTGACTTTATTCCACTCCTGGTGCAAGAACTGAAGTAGCTCAGCTTTGTGTTTGTGTTGGAATTCAACAGACGCTGGAATGGAATGGCTGTAATACATGTAGAGATGCTGATTTTAGAAAAAAAATGCAGTGGTCTTTTATTTTTTCCAGAGCTGTATATTTTAGGGGAAATTATTAAAATCATGTCATGCCAAGGAGTTGTAAAAATAAAGTAAAATCAGCATCAACCATGGACAAAACCCATATCAGAGGATCTCTAATCTCCCTCCATCTCCCTCCACACACACTAACACAGAGGTTCATCAAAGTGGGAGAGGGTGACCTTAATAAGATCGCTGTCTGAGCACCTGCCATCTGCTCCCACTACAAAATGACTTTTTAATTCTCTGCACTGACTCTACCAAGATGAAGATTTAGCCTGTACAAATGTGAGATTAATCCTACTTCATCCTATAGCTGCACTTAAAGTAATTTAGCAAGTTGCAGGGCCCGCTTTTCAGTAATATATGAAATGACAAATCCAATTAAATGTCTTCTGTTATATTTATAGCCACTGCACATTTTGTCAGTTTACTTACACATATCAATTTAGTCAATAATTATCTGGAAAGATGCTGTCATCGCCTTCATGTGGTAAAGGAGAATCAATGCAAAATGTCTGAAGGGTTGTTGTTTTTTTGGCTATGATCTTTGTGTTTAAAGATCCCATGACATGGTACTTCTTGATGCTTTTATATGGTGCCTTAATGGTTCCCTAATACTGTAAATGAATCCTGCTCCAAAATCAAGACTCAGTGCATGAGAAAGACACATGTACACAGTCAGAGTCAGAAAATATCTCTCTGAACAACTCATTCTGGGCCTTGTTGCTTGAATGCAAATGAGAAGGACAGAGATAGATTAGAGGAGCGCCGCTGGTTCCATTTAAGCAAAATTTCACAAATACAAACTAAAAATACAAACAAATACAAACTTATGTCACATGTCTCTGCAGTTCCTTTTGCTCAAATTGGAGCAGGTGGAAGTATAAACTTATGTACTCCTGCTCCATATTCTCACACATTCCATATTGACAGCTATTATAATATATATAATATAATAATATAATACAATACAATATAGTACGATACAATACAATACAATATAGTACGATACAATACAATACAATATAGTACGATACAATACAATACAATACAATATAGTACGATACAATACAATACAATACAATACAATACAATACAATACAATACAATACAATACAATACAATACAATACAATACAATATAATATAATATAATATCATATCATATCATATCATATCATATCATATCATACAATACAATACAATACAATACAATACAATACAATACAATACAATACAATACAATACAATACAATACAATACAATACAATACAATACAATATAATATAATCTCAACAAAAATATAAACGCAACACTTTTGTTTTTGCTCCCATTTTTCCTGAGATGGACCCAAAGATCCAAAATTCACTCCAGATACACAACACTACCATTTCTCTCAAACATTGTTCACAAATCTGTCCAAATGTGTGACAGCGAGCACCTCTGCCCCGCCGAGACAATCCACCCCACCTCACAGGTGCGCCACATCAAGATGCCGATCCGACATCATGACCAGAAGAAGAAAGAAGAAGAAGTGACTTTATTGATCTCACACTGGAGAAATTCTTCTCTGCATTTTAACCCATCCTATATATATATATACACATATATTAGGAGCAGAGGGCAGCACACATCTCCATGATCTTCTTGCTTCGGCTTGGTCAGGACCTAAGCTGGAGGTACCTATGGTGCATGTTTTGGGTTGGTGGGGGAAACCGGAGTGCCCGGAGGAAACCTACCCAGACACGGCGAGAACATGCAAACTCCACACAGAACACACACAGAAAGGCCTGGGCCACCTCAGCTACCAGTGCACAGGTGCGCCCCAGACTGCCCACAATAAAAGGCCACCCCGAAATGTGCATTTTTTTGCTTTATTGGGGGTTTCGCCGCTCATCCGAGAGGCTTCGTCAGCTCATGCTGACGAAGCCTCTCGGATGAGCGGCGAAACGTTTTCAACCAAACAAACTTTGTCCAGTTGACAAATTGAACTTCTCCTTTTATCACCTTCTGATTCATTAGTTCTTTTAGACATATATGTTTTATAAAGCAAATTTTTCTTCTTACAAGCTTTAATTAGCCCTTTTGTCATCCATGGCTTGGACTTTTTCTTCTGCTTATTTGTCAGTACCGACACAGGGCAGTAGTAATCATACAGTGTCAGAAACGTTTCCAGGAAGTTACCATATGCTGCATTTACATCTGATTGATTAAATATTTTTTCCCAATTGTGATTTTGCAAGCTTATCCTAAATGCCTGTATATTTTCATCATTCACTATTCTTACCTGTCTTAAATTATTATTTAATTCACCTTTTCTGGTTTTAACATTTTTGCTAAATAATACAAACACCGGTAAATGGTCTGATATGTCGTTAATAATAATGCCACTAACCATTTCTTCTAACACATTTGTAAATATGATGTCTATTATTGACTGACTATTTGTGGCTATCCTAGTAGGTCTAGTTATTTTTGGATAAAAGGAGTTGCTGTATAGTGTATTAACAAAATTTTCTGTTGGTAAGTGAGATTTTATTTTCAGTAAATTTAAATTAAAATCCCCACAAATAAAAACCTCCTTCGTGTCCAAATTAGTAAATATTTTATCTGTAGTCTCTATTAGTTGCTCTACATTTGACCCTGGGGCTCTGTAGATACAACTTACTAGGATGTTTTTTGTGTGCTCTAATTGAATTTCAAAAGATAGACACTCCATAACGTTATCCAAAGCAAATGTCATATTTTCAACAACATGTCCATGCAGTTTATCATTTATATACAATGCCACACCACCTCCATTCTTACATGTTCTGTCTTGTCTGTACATCTCATATCTGTCAATGTGGTAATTGTCCAGTTTATCCTCATTTAACCAAGTTTCAGTTCTCAGAATCAGAATCAGAATCAGAAAGGTTTTATTGCCATATGTTTGAACATGTTAGGACAACATTAGGAAATGCTTATTGCAATGACATCAAATGTCACGTTGATTTGGTGTAAGAGATCTTTGATATTTTCAAGGTTTGCATTTAGGCTTCTTCCATTTAAATTAATTATTGAGAATATCTCTTCATCGGTCTTGATTAAAGCTGATAACTGATAACTGTTCTAGATAATATTAACAGTCATTGTTTAGGTTATTGTAAAAGTTCAGATCTGGGTCAATGTCATGTGTTTCCAAATTAGCATTAATGTTGAATGAAGTGTCACTAGTCCTAGTTTGTTGTTTTAGGGTTGGCTTTTTTTTATTATTTTTTTTGTAGTAGCATAAGACAATCTATAATCCCAAGGGTGTGTTTGAATGTTACCTGATGAGTAGAAGTCAGCTGTATTTATCCAGTTCATGTTGCTCCTTGATCCATATGACTTTAGCTTCCTCTGGTGTTCCTAGAAGTTTGATGAACACTCTGCAGTGTGAAGACCATGTTGATTGGATCTTTCCTTGTTTCCTTAGTAATCGGGCTCTTCTTGCGATTTCTGAATTTTTTTTTAGTTAAATGCTCGTTTATGTAAACATTTGAGCCCTTTAGTTTCCTTCCTTGTTTTAAAATAGCATTTTTCTGTTTTCTGCTGACAAACCTCATTATTACAGTTGCAGGTTTGAGTTTGTCTTTTCGAGACAGCACATGGCATGCCTCAATATCCTCACTTGAAACTGAGATTCCTTTGCAATCCAAAAAGTTCAAAACCTGCTGCTCTACTGACTCCAGGTCAGGCTCCGTAAGCTCCCCATCAGAGGCCACGGCTCGCGCGTAGTTCCGCGGCTTTATGTTGAGTCCGGTTATAATAATATCGTTCATTCTGGTGTACTGTTCCAGGTCTGCCAGACGGTTTTCCAGGTCCATGATTTTTTTGTCTTTCTCGTCATTTAGTTTTCTCAGCTCAACTTCCATCATGAGATCAACAATGACTTTTTGTTGGTTTGAGATTGTTTCCAGTTCATTTGAGATAAAGTTTAGCGACTTTTTGATGTCCGCCAACTCCTCGTCCATAGTGTTCCTCCCCTTTGACTTGGCCATCTCCGTCCTAAGATCGGCAAGATACGATGATTCGGGGTCAGTAAACAACAACGGTAGCCAGGTAATTTCCGCATTACTTCTCAGAATCGTGCACTGAATCCGCTGGCCTTCTTTCTTTTCCTTTGCTGGTAAAACATCGTCTGAACTGAAGTGGGTACTGCAAACACGATGGTCCAGACGTCTTACAGCTTTGCCTTTCATGTTTGGGTCCATTCTCAAAGCAACTAGCCACAGCTTCAATAACTCCGGATTGTGATGAAGAAGCCTGTGAAAACTCAACTTCATCCAAGCTGTCATTTTGTTTTCACAACCGGGATAAATGCATGTTCGCACCATTTCGAGTTTTCTGACACGGAGATGATTTCTTATTATTATTCCTTAGCTTCTTTATGACTGTAACCGAGAGCTGAGAGCGAAATCAGCTGTGAATGCGCGCATGCGCACTGTCCTCGTCATCTACTCGAAACTATGGCTAAATCTCGGATTAGAGGCCACGTTTGACTCAAACGAAAGTGTAATCTAAGACATTTAGCTTCTGTAATTTGAAAAGTGATAAAGTTTGTGTTATTTGATGACTGCAATCGTCTGCCCCGGGCACTCACGTTAACGGATATCGCTAAAATACAACATCTAGGGAACTGCTCCAAATGACACCAAACTACTATGGGTGAGTAAATTATTGTTTTATTACCGAAATAAGGTTCAGATTGTAAAAAACGTTAATATTCCTTTAAGGCTGCATCCCATTACTCTGTCTTACCCCTTCCCCTACCCCTTTATCTACTTCTTTGTCTTGTCCCTCGATACCGAGCTGAGAGGGCTCGGGGTACGAATGTTCCCCTAAGAAATGGGACACCACTCGATTACCGTTTGGGTCATCATCCCTTGCCTCTACCTGACTGCTACGTCTACAGAAGCGACAACAACTGACGCAAACAAACATAAACAAATGTCAAGGATTATTGGGCTCAGCTCGACAAAAAAAATAGTTTGTTTATACATGAAAGCTTGATGAAAACAATAATGTCGGGTAAACAGACATCACTACAATTAAAACTGCAACAATTCACTAAAAGTAATGTAGAACATAAGTGTCATAATTGTAAACCTGCTAAACTGTTAATCGATAATTACAACTACTGAAAATACATTTATGAGACTCCTTGGCTGGTCGATGTGACGCTGCCATCCTGATCCCAAAACCTGCCTGAGCTTGTAGGTGTACCCCTTCGTTTCAAGTCTGGTTGAGAGCTTACTTCATTTCAAGGGTGTAGCCCTCGGTCGTGGCCCTAACCCTTGATCAAAATTAGAATCGGGACACCCCTTGCTCTCACATGAACGCGCAAAACCAAGGGGTAGGGGTAAGACGAAGGGGTAAGACAGAGAAATGGGACGCAGCCTAACACTGTGAACAGGGTTAGGGTTAGGCTTAGTTAGGTCTTAGGGCCTAGAATTGGACCCTCTCCCTTTTATATTTATTTATATTAGAGGGGGGACCCATGTGAGGTTTCTTGTACCGGGCCCCCAAATTTCAGTCAATGGGCCTGACTGTGACATAAATACTATAATGTGGTGCCAATGATAGGCTAGCCATAAAAGTGAAAACAGAAGCCTAGATATGTAAAAAATGGTCACTCAAATTACAGTATCTCACACATACTGTAACTAATGACTTTATTTGTCAAGAATATAATAAACTAGCAATAACAAATATTTACTACAGCCCTATATGTTTATTATAAGTTTATTTGGTCAAATATATTTCACAGCTCATCCAAGCTGCTCCTTCAGTTCTGGTCAGATGCTAGTGGACACTGTCTATATCTGTCTGAAGGGAGGAGCTAACTACAATGAAATTACTATCAGACTACCACATCTATTTGTTTACAGTTTCTGTTAGTTAGGTAGGCCTGTTAAATATGCAGTGGGATTGGATCTTGTTAGCAGAACATTCAGGGCCATAATGGGTGTTTTCACACCTCTGGACCTGACCTGTCTAACCCTGTTGTTTTCTTTGTTTGTTTTGATTTAGGTTTGAGGATAGAGATATACAGCAGATGGGGGACAAATGATGTCTGAGACCTCCATTTCTGTTCAAGGAAGGATTCTCTTTCTTGACAAAAATAGCCTCTTTAACTCCCCATACAGCCCTATATATTTAAGAGCTTCTTCAACATATTACATTTATTTCCGACTTTATAATCTATGTATTCTTGTAATTATATGATGTCATTGTACTTTATTGTATAGCTAGTGTTCTCACAATACAAGGCTTGATACTCAATACACATTTTCATACCACAAAGATAATAAAAACTTTCTATCTACGTATTTCTCAGCACAAAATAATAGTAATGTTTTTAATATTATACATGGTCTTACACTAGTTCTGATTTAAATACATCATTCTAAAACTATTCAAGAAAGGTCCAACTTTGTCCTGTTTATGTGATTTTTTTCAGTATACTTCAAATGAGTACTAGTTTTGGTATCGATTAGTATCTTGGTATCATTCCTTTTAATGACCCTAAGAGTAAACACCACCAATTCAGCGTCATCCACCTCATGATATATTCATACAAGTGACTGTTTATAACCTACTGCAGAGATTTCATAAAAAAAGAAGCATGCCCTTAAACATAGCAAATGGCCTTGGCACATGCTCTGAATACATGTATATGTTTAAACTTAAAAGGTTAAAACACTGTCACAAACATCCACAATTTCCACTTATGTACAACTTAATCAGAGTTCTTTTGTCAGTGGTCAGACAGCGCAGCAGAAGAGAGAGGACAGTGCCATGCTGCAGGCCATAATTCATGGGCCCAGGCGCTGTATAATGAATCAGATTTGAGTGGTCTTTTCTCAACGTGACTAACATTTACATAATATGTAAATAAGGGAGCGTGTTGCTCCCAATCTGTTGTGTCATTGCACATCATACAGCACATCAGATGTAAGTACAAGAGCTTCAACATTAAACTGCACGACTGTACTGGTCACAGTGCCTCAAACACTATTTCATTCTTTTATGGTTTTGTTGTTGTATGTTTGTTGCATTTGTTGCATTGTTGTATTTTTAATCTATTTTTTTAATCTATTTGTATTAATTTTATAACCGCCACATGCTTGTTTCCATGAAGATGTTAATTCTTTGCCTGGTGTTACATTGTATAGCATTTAAAGACCCCATAACATGGTACTTCTTGATGCTTTTATATGGCAGCTTAGTGATTCCCTAATACTGTAAATGAATCCTTCTCCAAAATCAAGCCTTGCTACATGAGAGAGCCTCTTGGAGACAGCCCTATTCAGAAATGTGGTTCTGAAACACTTTATTCTGGGTGTGTCGCTTGAATGCAAATGAGGAGGACAGGGACGGGCTAGTGCAGGCAGGTGGGGGTGTGGCCAAATACACCACTGTTTCCTGGTTTAGCGGTGCGATGTGTGCTGTCCCTACTTCCGTGTTTTAAGTGCAAAGGAAGATAGGAGAAGCCTCCCATGAAAACAAAAACTCTTAGACAAATTTCCACAGAAAATCAAATCAAACCACTGCTGTTTCAGAGGCTCGGAGGCTCGGAAAAAGGACATCCGAGCCTGGAGAGACTCTCACGTGTCTTTCCAGGCTCAGACGTCCTTTATCCTATCTTCCTTCGCTTAAAACACGGAAGTAGGGACAGCGCACATCGCACAGCTACAGCAGGAAACAGTTGCGTATTTGGCCACACCCCCACCCGCCTGCATTGGCCTGTCTCTGTCCTCCTCATTTGCATTCAAGCAAAAATGCCCAGAATAAAGTATTTCAGAACCACATTTCTGAATAGGGCTGCCTTCAAGGGGCTCTCTCATGCACTGAGGCTTGATTTTGAAGAAGGATTCATTTACAGTACTAGGGAACCACTAAGGCACCATATAAAAGCATCAAGGAGTACTGTGTCATGGGACCTTTCAATCAATCAATCAATCAAGCATTTATAAGGCGCTTTTCATACAAAATTGTAGCACAAAGCGCCTTAAGAAGAGAAGTGAACTTTATTGATCTCACACTGGAGAAATTCCTCTCTGCATTTTAACCCATCCTATACATACTGTATATATATATTAGGAGCAGTGGGCAGCACACACATTAGGGCGCCCGGGGACCATCTCCATGATCTTCTTGCTTCGGTTTGGTCAGGACCTAAGCTGGAGGTACCTATGGTGCATGTTTTGCGTTACAGTGGTCAAGGATTAGAAGATTGACCTTTATTGATCTCGCACAGGAGAAGTTGTTTCTATATTTGACCCGGGGACCATCCCCATGATTTTGTTTTGTTATTTATGCTTTGGTCAGGCCCTAAGCTGGATTTTACCTATGGCGCATGTTTAGGTTGGTGGGGGAAACCGGAGTGCCCGGAGGAAACCCACCCAAACACGGGGAGAACATGCAGTCTCCACACAGAAAGGCCCGGACAACTTTAAGGCTTAAGGTTGTCAAAAGTATCAACAAACAGATATTTTCTATAGTTTATAGGTATGAATACTAAAAAAGTCAGAGAACAGAAATAAACCTTTCCTGAATAGTAGCTGTATCAGAACAAGTGTTAAGCCACATAGACTAGTGGATGAGTGAGTGATTGCGTAGACCACATGGTAATATGTACCAAGATATAATGTTGAAAATGACATTCCCATGTATTTTGATTTTTAATCATTGTAGTATCAGAACTGAGTACTGAGTTTTCAACATCGAGTTGAAATTTTACTATTGTGACAAAACTACTATGGAGACAAGCAAATAATTGAACAGACAAAGTTAAAAACCAGCTCTGTGGAGAGATGAAACCATTCACAGTAAGGCTGTATGTTGTTTCAAATTATTTTTGAGTAATAAAAACAAACATATTGAAATAGATGCAAGATAGCAAAGTTTAATGCCATATTGAGGAACATTCCAGGTAAAGCAATAACATATCCAGGGAGACAAGCAGGTGGCAGACCCTCACCAGAAAAGTTACAGTGCACAATTAAGTATACATGCATTTCATGCATATTACATACAGATGTGATGCAATGTGACTACCACTCAAGGAAATTGTGTTGTCAGAATAAGATAATCTTGTATCCTTTCCATACTGTTTGAGAGTAATGTGAAGAGTAATGACTTAAGTGTGCTTTAATCTGCACATAAGAAAAATGTTGTGCATAATCAGTAGTTTGATGTATTTATTTTAGCCAGAATTTGAAGGCAAATTAATTTCAAAAATGTATTTATGTTATCATTATGCAATTGAATGTGTGTCCTACTGAAAAAGGCAGAGAATGAACCCCTTTCTCCAACCCTCTCCCTGTTTGAGAAAGAGTGCTGAGGTGACAGACAGCTGATGGACTGTGGGAAATCATACAGTATAGTTACATATAGAACCAGTATGTCCTGGCACCTGCTGCCTGATCATATTTAACCAGCACCAGCACCTGCGGTGGTCTCAGGAGGGCCACAGATTTTGGGTGAGTTTAACCAACCTTTTAAAAAGGGGACACCATGAACAACCTTGTCCCAATTTGTATAAATCCTATATCTTATGGGTAAAGTACCCTTTCCCAGAACCTCACTTTGGTTGAAGAGAACTTTCACATTCATATTAACAGAACAAACAATACATCTGTGTAACTTTTCTGGTGGAGGGTTTGCTACCTGCTCATCTCCATGTTATTGCTTAGCCCGGAATGTTTCACAGTGTGGCATTAAACATATTAGATAGATAGATAGACAGACAGATGGATAGATGGATGGATGGATGTGTAATGCCATACTGTGTGTGCCATACATTTCAGGCAAAATCAAGAAAATCCCCAAGCAGGTAGCAAACCCTCCTCCAGAAAAGTTACACAAGGCACCTTTAATATTAGTATGTCAAGACAAAGTATATTCTCCTCAGCAAATCTATCTCCTTGTGTGCATTGATTTTCATTTGGTATAGCTTTTACCCTGGATGCCCTCCCTTGACTCTCTGTACTAAATCTGTTCTTGCAGGTGAAATAGAGAACACATCGTTGCTGAACCTGCTAGCTAGTGCTGATAACTTAAAGAGTACAGACAATATGAAAATATAATAACCACACAATGCCACAAAACCTGTAAGCCACTTAAGGGTGCACTATTTAACCTTTTGGCTGGGGGTTCATAGTGTTAAATTAAACTGCTACTTACATTTATTCAATTACAGGTGGTTTATAGCTCAAAAAGCCCTACAAAACAGGCATTCTGACCATGGGCAAGGTTTCCTCTTCACAGATCTGACCTGTAACTTGGTCTGGATTTTTCTACATGAAGATAAAAGGGTTCAATGCCATACTGAGAAACATTGCAGACAAAGCAATAACATCACGCAGAAAAGCATTTGACAGACTCTTCACCAGAAAAGTTACACAATGTTCCTTTAAAGGTCCCATGGCATGAAATTTTCACTTTCTGAGGTTTTTGAACGTTAATGTGAGCTCCCCTACCCTGTTTAGCCCCCCCATGGTTAAAAGTTGTGAAATGTCTAAACTGAGAATTTGCGATCCTTTTCTGCGTTACAAAAAATCGGAGCTCAAACGGGCGAGTTTGAACAAGGCACCTTATTGACGTCAGATCAAAAAAAGAAATGCAAATGCAGTTCCACCCCCGTCAGTCTGTACTCAGCGTCTCTGTAAATCACGCCCAGAGAGTTTGGACTGCGAATGCGCTAGGCAATGCGAAATGCGTTTTTTTATTTTCCTGGAGGCACGTCCGAGTGTTTCTAGGTTCGGGAGTCCTTTATCTGAGCCTCTGGACCTTTGAACAGCAGTGGTTTAATTTTATTTTATGTGGAAATATGTTCATTTTTCAATGGAACGCTTCAAATCTCTCCCCCCGTGCAAAAACAAGGAAATGGATCAGCTGTGGGCTCTGAGCTCTGAGCGGAGAGTTTGGCCACGCCCCCACCCTCTACTATTGTCCATCTCTTTTCTCCTCATTTGCATTCAAGCAACAACGCCCAGAATAAAGTGTTTGAGAGAGATATTTATGACTCTTTCTCATCTTATCTCTGTTTCTCATCCACTGAGTGTTGATTTTGAAGAAGGATTCATTTACAGTATTAGGGAACCATTAAGGAGCCATATAAAAGCATCAAGAAGTACCATGTCATGGGATCTTTAAGCCATCCTAGTACTTTAAACCGTGACTAAAGTATAGCCCTGTTAAGAGCTGATCATTTGGAAACATTATTTAAAAGTACAAACTGGCCACAGTGAAATGAGTTTAACGAAAAAGCACTTTGTAATGATTGCTGCTTTTGTAACAGATGGAGCAAATGTCTGGACGTTCACACTTACAATAGGTGATGATTTAAGCGTCACGCTGTAAGCAGCACTCGGCAATCCTGGATGGAGATTTCAAAGTGAACAGACTCAGCTCCAGATGTCTCTATATGTCAGCGTTATTTGTCTCTGTGGAGGAACCATGCCATATTTCAAAGGTGCATTCTGTAACTTTTCTGGTGGAGGGTCCATCAAATGCTTTTCTGCATGGAGATGCTTTGTCTGAATTGTTTCACAGTATGGCGTTAAACCTTATCTTCACAGAGACCAAACCAGACCAAGTTAAGGTCAAATCTGTGGAGAGGCAACCCCACTCACAGTCAGAATGCCTATTTTTCTCTGTATTTTGAGCTATAAAAACATCTGGAATTTAATAAATGTAAGGAGAGCTGTTTAATATACTGTGGAACACTGCAGGCAGAGCAATGACATCTCCATAGAAACAAGCAGGTGACGGACCACCAACCACCTATTTGCACAGTGCAAATAGTATTAATGCATTGTAAAATTTTTAAAATAAAAAAAGTTGAGAGAACAAATATTTATCGCTGTGTGCAAGTCTTTGTTTTTGTTGTTCTCATTTGTATAAACTCATTTGTATAAACTACAAATGAAAATAAACTGAAGTTCTCCCTAAGCGAGATAACTTTCCTACAAGATAAGCTTGGTGAATAATGTTCTGAATACTATTCTGCAGAGGTCTAGCAAAAATACTTTAAATACTGTCTAGCAGACAAATGAAACTAAAATTCTAAGATACCTAATAGCAAATAATAATATGCAATACAGCTTCTGATACCACTCTTTTTAGGCAGTAGAATGTGATTCAGCATTAATTAATAGTACTTTCTTTTATGTTCCAATGTGTCCTATCTAATCCCTCAGTCGTCCACGTACAGTAGGTTCCATAGTGGTCCATGGGCGTATACAGGTCTTTATGATCTTATACTTGCTCTGATGCAGCTCACGATCTTTCTAAAGCTGTTAAGGAAAGGTTCATTTCTGTCCCGTGAGTGACTTTTTTGTATTGATAACTGCTCAAATGAGTAACTAGTTTCTATACTGCGTGAAGAATCCCTCAGTCGTCCAGGTAGAATCCATGATAAAAGGAGAAATTCAATTTGTCAACTGGACAAAGTTTGTTTGGCCAAAAACATTTCGCCGTTCATCCAAGAGGCTTCATCAGTTCTGGTTTGAGTGCTGGTTAGACACTGCTTATATCTAGCTGCAGGGAGGAGCTCACTACCCTGAATTCTTCTGAAACTATCTCAACTAATTTGTTTTGCGATTCTCTCTTTTGTTTTTCGAATTTCTCTGGCGTCTAGTTTAGCATACCTATTCAACCCTAACGACCGTCCCCACACCTCTGGCCCTGACCTGTCTGCCCTATTGTTTCTTTTGTCTGTTTTGACTTTGGTTTGAGAATGGAATTATAAATGGGAGACAAGTTATGTCTGACTCCCCCATTTCTGTTTAAAGAAGGATTCTCTTTTTTGACAAAAATTGCCTCTTTAACTCCCCTCTCAAACCAGTTCTTTTCCCTGGCTAAGATCTGAACCTCACTGTCCTCAAAAGAATGGCCCGTGGCTTCTAGGTGAAGATGTACGGCAGATGACGGTCCACTCTGGTAAGCCCGCCTGTGTTGGTACATCCTCTTGTGAAGTGGCTGTTTTGTTTCTCCAATGTAGCGCTCACTGCAGTCTTCACTACACTGAATGGTAGTAGTGAACTGAATTCATTGGGGGGCTTGCCAGAGTGGACCGTCATCTGCCGTACATTAGTTGAGATAGTTTCAGAAGAATTCAGGGTAGTGAGCTCCTCCCTGCAGCTAGATATAAGCAGTGTCTAACCAGCACTCGAACCAGAAGTGACGAAGCCTCTTGGATGAGCAGCGAAACGTTTTCGACCAAACAAACTTTGTCCAGTTGACAAATTAAATTTCTCCTTTTATCTAGTTTCTATACTAGTTTTCCTATTGATGTGGTTGCTGGTAATTGTCTGCCGATGTTTGCTAGTTAGCAGCCAAGTTTGAGATTAGCCGTGGAGTTACCCGCGTCTTCTGATGCGCACAGTCTGGGGCGTCGTGATACCGCATGGAATGTGGTGTCGCGGTGTTATTTCAGTTTAGTATACATTTTAGACTTGGACTTAAACAAACTTTATTGATCCACAAAGGAAATGTGTTTTGTTAAATTGATGTGTAATTTTAAAAATGCAATCTGGATGTGAAAGGCAACGCTTCTTTTTTTCTGTTCTCTCACTGATATCGTGTTTTTACAGATTGCAACATTTACTGTTATGTTCGCCCCGGTGCTTGGGGCCCGTAACACATGCATAGATTTTAAAAACACAGTGGATCAACTCCTGTATTATAACAGTTTTTTTTAGTTTCAGAGAAGAACTCAGTTTAAATTTGCAGCATTTGTGTGTTAAGCAACTGTGGATAAAACAAAACACAACTTCAGGTATGCTTTTGATGAGGAAACAACATACATATAGATAAGAAAATAGCCTAATATGGACCCTTTCATTTACATTTCAAATATTGTCCTAACTAATTACTAATATTGTAATGTGTCTTTTGGTGATTAGTAACACCCCAAATAACTGTATATACTAAAATACCAGTGTGACTTTCTTGAGTCATTGACGTGCTCTGTGTTCGTCGTGTTTTTGTTGGTCTCATTTGATTAGCATATCAGGACACTGTTGTGGCAGTAAACAGCTGTCAATGTCAATGATGATTTATTCCAGAGTCACTGAGACAGGAGCCGGGACAGTCATCACAATGTTCCAGCTGCTGCCTTTGGGTACAAGTTTGGGAAGTTTTTAGTTTATTTAAGAAGTTTGAATTGAAAAATTGAGGAAGGCCGAGTAAGGATCCAAATAAATTAACAAAACAACAGTGGAGAAGGAGAGAAAAGGAGAAATGATCGGTTTAGGATGCTTAACTCATTCACTGTTAGAGGATCTGCCACCTGCTTGTCCATTGAGATGTTATAGTTCATAGTTCATAGTTAGCTTTATTGTCAAATTCTGCCATATGTACACGACATACAGTGAATCGAAATTTTGTTTCTCCCTGGTCAAGCAGAGTGATAGCGATAGTGACGGCAGGGAGGGGCCACAGCGCATGTGTGCGTCGCCAACTTGGAAATAACAGAGTAGAAAAAGATGCAATACAAACAATATTCACAAACATATTACGACAAAAACAATGGGGCAGGTAAACACACGGCGTCTTTTTGTTTGGTAAACAAACGGTAGGGTGGGGAGGGGAAGCAGAACAGAATATTGATGAAATTGATTAAAAACTGAAGCTGAGGTGAACATTACTAAATAGGCAGGGCAGAGTGTTTACAGAATACATGTTCAGAGTAAGCCGAATTTGATATGTCCTTTGTTTATAATGTGATAAAACCGTGATAAAACCACAGCTGTGTCCTTGGGGGGAGTGTTGATGTAAGTGATTGTTTGTTTGATTGTTGATTCTGATTTTTAAGGAGAATTAATTACACTGAGGGCAGATAATTTAATATAATCGATACATTTTTAGAACCCAGGTGAACAAACAACTAGCCAGAACCCTGGTTCTGCCAGGCCCCCAACTTTGTCCCCAAGCAGGGCTGTGCGACTCCTACTCCTCCCTCCTAGCACATAGATGATTGCGGACTGAGCCGCTGTTTCACACAGTTCCACAAACATATTCTTGATGGTGTCCGAGGGTCAGGGGGGTTTCCACAGATTGAAAATGGTACAGTTCAATCTGTGTCACCTTCTGATGTAGACCTTCCCTGGTCTGCAACAGCACTGTGGTGTAAAATGACAGCCGACAGCTCCGGGTCTCTTTGTCCGCTGCCAGCATTCCAATTCTCCGATGGATCAGAAAACATCCCCCAGGCCAATTCAGATGTCCTGCCATCAAAAATCCAATAGTAAAGAGTTCCGCATCCTCTAGGAACAGCAGTGCCAGACACACAACATTCCACTTCTCCCAAGCGTCCCTCGTGTATCCGGCAGTGAGTTCCGTCGGGACAGTCCGGCTCTCTAGACCAGCATTCCTCCATGAAAAAAAAAAAAGTTTGCCAGTTGCATTGAGGGACCAGCTTATCAATTCCATAATTTAAAAAAAAATCTGTTCCAAACAGAAGAAAAAGAGACGAGATGAGAGAAAAAACACCAGACACAGAGCAAGATAAAGGAGGAAAACAAGATACTTCCGCTCCCAACAACAGCTAGAACAGACAACTATTGCCTATGGAATATGGAACAAGTTACAGGTTTAGGTTTTAGGTTTAGGTTTATTTATTAGGCCCTGTCCTCACGACAAAGTTTTTTGGTGGAAACTGAGAAGTTTGTGTTCGTTTGGGCCTGTCGTCCACACGGCGCCAGTGTTTTGGGTGGGTGTAAACGGTGTTTTTTAAAGATCCCCTGACATGGTACTTCTTGATGCTTTTATATGGCTCCTTAATGGTTCCCTAATACTGTAAATGAATCCTTCTTCAAAATCAACACTCAGTGCATGAGAAACAGAGATAAGCTGAGAAAGAGTAATTTTTCTCAGTCTGAACACTCTATAATGGGCGTTGTTGCTTGAATGCAAATGAGGAGAAAAGAGCTGGCCAATAGTAGAGGGTGGGGGCGTGGCCAAACGCTCCGCTCTCTGCTCTGAGCGCTCTCTGATCCATTTCCTTGTTTTTGCACGGGGGGAGAGATTTGAAGCGTTCCATTGAAAAATAAACACATTTCCACATAAAATAAAATTAAGCCACTGCTGTTCAAAGGTCTAGAGGCTCAGATAAAGGACTTCTGAGCCTAGAAACACTTGGACGTGCCTCCAGGCAAATAAAAAAACGCATTTCGCATTGCCAAGCGCATTCGCAGTCCAAACTCTCTGGGCGTGATTTACAGAGACGCTGAATTCAGACAGACGGGGGTGGAACTGCATTTGCATTTCTTTTTTCGATCTGACGTCAATAAGGTGCCTTGTTCAAAATCGCCCGTTTGAGCTCCGATTTTTTGTAACGCAGAAAAGGATCGCAAATGCTCAGTTTAGACATTTCGCAACTTTTAACCATGGGGCGGGGGGGGCTAAACAGGGTAGGGGAGCTCACATTAACATTCAAAAACCTCAGAAAGTGAAAATTTCTTGCCATGGGACCTTTAAAAACGGGTTCCAGAGTGGAGAAATCTGAGAACCCGGGGGTTGCGTTGTCGTGTGGGCGGGCAAAATGCGACTTTTGGGAAAACGATGACGGCAGAAGAGCTTGTTTCAGGCTTCCTTCGTGTGCATGGCATGCCACAATGTTTGGGAGCGATTGACAGGACCCACATTGAAATAAAGCAGCCATCCTCCAATGCCACGGACTACATCAACAGAAAGGGCAAACATTCCCTAAACATACAAGCAGTGTGTGACTACAGGTACCGGTTTATGCACATAATTGTGAAGTGGCCTGGCAGTACGCATGACGCACGAGTGTTTGACAATTCAAAGCTAAACGCGTACAGTGGTACCTCACCTTACGAAAGACCCAACAAATGAAAATTCCAAGTTACGAAACGCCTTCACGTTAAATTTTGGTCCCTAGATACGAAAGAAAATTCAAGTTACGAAACGCGAAATCTCAAAAATTCAAATAATGCGCGCTCAGCCACACACATTATACGCTTTTCTCAGACTGGATTTAAACTTTTCTCATATTTGTCTCTCGTTTAAACACTCAAACTTTCATAGATTTTCAACAAAATGTATTAATAGTGAAGTGTGGGGGGAAGGGGGCGCGGGGCTGCGAGCACAAGACCTGTGCTCAAACCGTGCCTCCTCTAGAACAGGTCTAAACCAGATCTAAACCAGGATTAAACCAGGATTAAACCACCGCGTGACTCGTGAGGTACACTGCTAATAGCAGAGCTAGCACGAAACCAGGAAATAGACCTGCACGCGGCGCTTTAATCCTGGTGTCCAGTCCTGGTTTAGTCCAGGTTTAGTCCTGGTCCAGTCCATGTATAGACCTTGTTTAGACCTGGTTTAGTCCACGTTTAGTCCTGGGTCTACAGTCTCTTAGCCAATCAGGATGCAGAACACAGTGTAAATAGGTGCGATTTTCACTTTTTGTAATTAAAATTGAGTAATATTTTGAATACTGAGTTATTACTGACAAAGAATAATACAAAGACACAGAGATCACAGATATGGTCCTAAAACATTTACAAAGAAAATCTAATTTTCCTTACTAATATCGAAAATAAATTACTACTAGGAGGGGAACTGTTTCCCCCGGTCTTTTGCTGTTATTTTTGTGGGCAAGTGGCTGGCCGCAGACATGTTTCTTTGCCATTAGAAGCCATGTCCCAGAGCGCGCGGCTCGGAGCGTGGCCCGAAGGGCATGTGCGTCACACATTTCGCCAGAACACCGGCGCGACGACTGCTGTCCCACTTCTTTTTTGTCCCATGCGCAGTTAACACGCGGTCCGAAGACCGCAGTCGTTAAGCGGTCCGCGGACTGAAGTCGGGGCTGAGCAAGTGTGCACCGACTTGACTGCAGTCTGAGCCCCCTTCGGGCCGCGCTCCGAGCTGTGCGCTCTGGGAACTGGGCACACGACCGCAGTTTTGTTTCGTCACACGGAAGTAAAGCAGAATGTTGCGGCTTCCAAACTCAAACCTTTTGGCCGCCGAGAATATGAGGTTGGGTCCTATGGCTCGCAGATTTGTGACGCGCAAAGAGGAGGCTATGGTGACAGATACGCTGAGATCCAGATATGCGTTTTGTGCATTTATTACAAAAAGAGCGCACACAGCTATGACAGCGCAGCAGGATGAAATGGAACTCATGAAAACCAGCAGGATGAACAGATTAACGTGAAAGATGCGGTCAACAAAAAACAGGGCTCTCAAGGCTCACGCTTGAGAGTGTGACACACGCAATTCGACGTGTTCACACGCTCACGCTGATTTGTGTTATTTTTTTATTTTATTTTTTTTTTTGTGCCCAGAAAATCGGTCTGTGTGGCTTAGTTTATGCAGGCTCCGCGCGTTTTCAGCGCCGTCCCCCCCTCAGACCGTGCGGTCCGAGCGGAGGCCGGAGCAGACGTGCCGTTTTCCGAGCACGTCCTGAGCCTCAGTCCCGGTGCCACGTCTCCTCTGAGACGCACCGACTCTGGTCCCAGTGTCTCCGTCTGTGCGTAACGTGTCCCTCCCGACGGCTTACACGCGGAATACGCGCGGCCCAGAGCCGAACTGCCCATGGTGAGCCGCGGGCCCGGTGCATTAACCAGACTCTTACATGAATCCGTTAAAAATGTCCCGCTCCCCCCGGCCCCGGTCCCTCCTCCCCGCCCCTCTCAGCGCGCACTGACAAAGTGCGGTGATGATAAAACAAACTGAGAACTGAGAAATATAACTCTCATTAGTTGCTTTGTAGTTTAAGTTTGCTCTTTAGACAAACAGGGCTCTCAACACGCAATTCGACGTGTTCACACGCTCACACGGCATTTCTCACGCAATTCAAGCGGGAAAAATTGTTCACTCGCCCCCCCACAGTCACACGCACGACCCCGCTCAAAACTTGAGAGCCCTGACAAAAAATATGGCTACACCCCAACCCGGACTCTCTCCTCTGTGTGACAGGTGAGCGCGCGCTTTTACACGCACACACTTCCGTACGTGCACACACCCACACTCACGTGACCCACCGCCTCTGCCGCACACACACACTCAAACGCACCGTGCACCTCATCTCAGTTATGTCTCCTACACAGAGGGAAGTTGGTCGGCGTTCAACACGTCGCCGATGATTGGTCAAAATTAGTAAAAATTGCGGGAAAGTTGCGGTGATTGGTCAAAATTGCAACACCGCCCTGAATTCACGGGGATTGGCTGAAGTTGCAAATCGCAACATCGCGAATTCCTGGAGGGTCTGATAAGGAGCCCATACCAATTTGAGTGTGTTGTGTGCTGTAAATAAAGAAAAAGAGCAACCATTTCTTGTCTTTTTTATTGAATGAAAATTTACCTTTTACAAACAGGCACATGCAGTATCACACACACACAAATATATAAAAGCATTTCTGTTTTCTTTACACAAATTCACACAACTATATAGCTGCCCTTTGTGATGGTCCCCGGTTGCATATTCTCGTCGAAAAGCCAACATAATGTCCGAGTATGCTTGGGCAGGACTCAGCGTAATGAAGTTGGCTCATGTTTGACATTCGCTTGATATTCAGGGTTTAACATTCCCGTATTAAGATCCAAACAAGAATTTTGCCTAAATAACATAACCAAGGTTAACGAGAGTTCTACTTGTTAATGTCTATCTAATAAAACGATAGCAAGTAATACTAAATATCGATTTATAGGCAAAAAAATAAACAAAAAATCCGGGAGCGTTGTCGTGGAAAGAGCAGAGAGTTCACCCCCCCACCCGCTGCACGGGCCTCTCTCTCTCTCTCTCTCTCTCTCTCTCTCCTTCTCATTTGCATTAAAGCAACAACGCCCATAATAAAGTGTTGCAGAGTTCAAAGCTGCCTTTGAGGACAGCCTTTCTGGTTATGTTTTTTTTTCCTGCACTGTACCGAAAATGTACCGAACCGTGGGGTCTGAACCGAGGTATGTACCGTACCGTGACTTTTGTGTACCGTGCCACCCCTAATAGTGACTACAGAGTGAAAAATGTATAGGCCTATATATTTTTACTATTGATACTTTGTTCTACATGTTTCTCATAGTGGAATGTTTTGGGGTTATCATGTTTTTTTTTTAAATCTTTTATTATTACAAGGTACATATATTAACACCACATGGTCATGGTGACACAATGCACACATTAGCAAACATAGCCATTTTTTTAAAATATGTAGTCTGAAACTCAAATAAATAAATAAATAAATAACACATTTTCAGGAGATTGATAAAAGTGCCCATGGTCCAGTTTACGAGTTTGATCTTCAACAAAAAAACTGTTGGCTAATGCTAGCAAGCTTATGACTGTAATGTTATTTGAGCGAAACTTGTTCAAGAGCACAAATCAGCTCAACATCACCTGATGCAGTTTCAAATAAGTCTGTTCTTTCAGGTCAGATTATGTTATAATAAAGTTCAGATTAAAGTCTAACAGGCTTTAGACAGAGCAGTGCCTACAGTTAGCATCACACACCCAGGGAATGTTGATGACAGCTGCAAAATATCAACAGAATTTTAACCTGCACTCACATGATGGGCACACTGGGCAGCTTAGACTGTTGTGATGTCACTTGAACCAAACCTATTACTATTTTTGAAAAGACCTACTGATTTACAGAAATAACCTTGGACTTTGAATTGTCCATGGTGAATATGAGTAAAACACAAGCTTTAAATGTCGTAATCTATTCATTTTCATGGATAAACCTTCACCTTTACACCAGGACAGCTACGGCCATCGTTAATCAATCCTCAGAACCAAAGATTGATCCTTTTAAGATTTGGTCATCCATCAGCAAACAGACAAGACCAAACTATCCAGATAAAAATAGATAAAGGACAAAAATAACAAAAATGAGGTAAAAATAAACGCAAAGTCCACCATGACATTGAAACAAATCAAACTTCTGGAGAGGAGACTATTTAAATCCTTCTTCATCTTGACATTGACCCTGTGCAGCAGTTAAGATCTAATTAAGATAAGAAGACCACTATTACATAAAAAGCTTGAAGCATAGAGGGCTCAGAGTTCTTGATGGGGAAGCAACAATGCAAAGAAGAAAAACGACTGGAGCCAAACGAGACACATCGCAAGAACATGTAAATAACATGGTCTAAAAATAGCATAGCGTAGCAGCCAGCGCAGGTTGAGCCTTGAGCTGTTTTTGAGAGTACAGTGCTAACAAGCGTTGTAACACTGCGAGTCACACATGAGAACAACATGAGAAAAAGTCACATGACCAAACGTGTGAACACTCTACATCACACCAAGCTGTACTTCTGAAACTATACAGCGCAGGGGCCAGGACTAAACCAGGTCTAGAACAGGACTAAAAAAACTACCTAAAATAAATGATAATTAAACTGAACTATATGAAAAAGGGACTAAACTCAGAACTAAACCAGGACTAATAGGACTATAGGACAAAACCAAGTCTTCACATCAAAAACTTGACTCGGCACAGAACATCAAAATTATAAAAAAGGTGCAATACGTAACTTTTCTTTTCTTCCTTTTTCCATGGAGATGTTATTGCTTTCATTTCCACAGTATGATATCATCCCCATGGAGACAAGGAAGAAAAAACCCACTCCATTATTCCTGTGAGTGGGTTCAACTTCCCACAGATCTGATCTGTAACTTTGATTGGTTGCCTCTTTTGCTTGTCTCCATGGAGGTGTTATTGGTTTCATATCCACAGTATGATATCATCCCCGTTGACACACAAGAAGCACTAAACTCTGTTAAGATGAGATAAATTACATTTTCTTTGTAAATGATATGTGACCAGTTCTTTCACGTGTCACTGAAAAAACAAAAAATTAAGGCCGGTGTGGGCCTGCTCATTGCCCCACAGCTCAGCTGCCGTGTGTTGGAGTTCACCCCGGTGAACGACCGGGGACTCCATTGTTCTACTGGGGGACTTCAACGCCCACATGGGCAATGACAGTGACACCTGGAAAGGGGTGATTGGGAGGAACGGCCTCCCTGAACTGAACCCGAGCGGTGTTCTGTTATTGGACTTCTGTGCTAGCCACAGTTTGTCCATAACGAACACCATGTTCGAGCACAAGGGTGTCCATCAGTGCACGTGGCACCAGGACACCCTAGGACGGAGGTCGATGATCGACTTTGTTGTTGTGTCATCTGACCTCCAGCCACGTGTCTTGGACACTCGGGTGAAGAGAGGGGCAGAGCGGTCAACTGATCTCCACCTGGTTGTGAGTTGGGTCCGCTGGCGGGGGAGGAAGCCGGACAGACCTGGCAGGCCCAAGCGTATCGTGAAGGTCTGTTGGGAATGTCTGGCAGAGCCCTCTGTCAGGGGCACTTTCAACTCACACCTCCTGGTGAACTTCTCCCGGATTCCGGGGGAGGCTGGGGACATAGAGTCCGAGTGGGCTTTGTTCTGGGCCTCTATTGTCGATGTGGCTGCCTATAGCTGTGTCGTAAGGTCTGTGGTGCCTGTCATGGCGGCAATCCCCAAACCTGGTGGTGGACACCGGAAGTAAGGGATGCCGTCAGGCTGAGCCAACAAGGTCCTATCGGGCCTTGTTGGCCCGATAGGACCAACAAGGCCCGATAATGGGGATGTTATCGGACAGTGGAAGGAATACTTTGAGGATCTCCTCAATCGCGCCGTCACGTCTTCCGAGGAGGAAGCAGAGGCTGGGGACTTGGAGGCGGACTCATTCATCACCCTAGCTGAAGTTACTGAGGTGGTTGGAAAGCTCCTCAGTGGCAAGGCTCTGGGGGTGCATGAGATCCATTCTGAGTATCTTAAGTCTCTGGAAGTTGTAGGGCTGTCTTGGCTGACAACATCGCGTGGCAGTCGGGGACAGTACGAGATCAATAAAGGTCAATCTTCTAATCCTTGACCACTGTAAGGCGCTTTGTGTTACAATTTTGTATGAAAAGCGCCTTATAAATATTTGATTGATTGATTGATTGACCTCTAGACTGGCAGACTGTTTAAGAAGGGGGACCGGAGGGTGTGTTCCAACTATCGGGGAATCACACTCCTCAGCCTTCCCGATAAGGTCAATTCCAGGGTGCTGGAGAGGAGAATTCGTCCGATAGTTGAACCTTGGATTCAGGAGGAGCAGTGTGGCTTTCGTCCCCACTGGGAAACACTGGACCAGCTCTCCACTCTCCACTGGGTGCTCGAGGGTGCATGGGAGTTTGCCCAACCAGTCCACATGTGAGAAGGCATTCGACCGTGTCCCTCGTGGGGTCCTGTGGAGAGTGCTCTAGGAGTACGGGGTTCGGGGCCCTTTGCTAAGGGCTGTTCGGTCCCTGTATGACCAGAGCAGGAGCTATGTTCGCATTGCCGGCAGTAAGTCGGACCTGTTTCCGGTGCATGTTGGACTCCGCCAGGGCTGCCCTTTGTCACTGGTTCTGTTCATTACATTTATGGACAGAATTTCTAGGCGCAGTCAGGGGCCGTAGGGGATCCGGTTTGGGAACCATAGGATCTCATCTCTGCTGTTTGCAGATGATGTTGTCCTGATGGCTTCATCGAACCGGGACCTCCAGCATGCATTGGGGCGGTTTGCAGCCGAGTGTGAAGCGGCTGGGATGAGGATCACCTCTTCCAAATCCGAGGCCATGGTTCTCGGCCGGAAAAAGGTAGCTTGCCCTCTCTGGGTGGGTGGAGAGTCCTTGTCTCAGGTGGAGGAGTTCAAGTATCTCAGGGTCTTGTTCACGAGTGAGGGGAGGATACCTGTGAGATTGACAGGCAGATCGGTGCAGCGTCGGCAGTGATGCCGTCGCTGTACCGGACCGTTGTGGTGAAGAGGGAGCTGAGCCAAAAGGCAAAGCTCTCAATTTACCGGTCAATCTACGTTCCTACCCTCACCTATGGTCATGAGCTCTGGGTAATGACCGAAAGGACAAGATCGCGGATACAAGCGGCCGAAATGAGTTTCCTCCGCAGAGTGGCTGGGCACACCCTTAGAGATAGGGTGAGGAGCTCAGTCACACGGGAGGAGCTCGGAGTAGAGCCGCTGCTTCTCCACATCGAGAGGAGCCAGCTGAGGTGGATCGGGCATCTGTATCGGATGCCTCCTGGACGCCTCCCTCGGGAGGTGTTCCGGGCATGTCCCACCGGAAGGAGGCCCCAGGGAAGACCCAGGACACGCTGGAGGGACTATGTCTCCCGGTTGGCCTGGGAACGCCTTGGGGTCCCCCCGGAGGAGCTAGAGGAAGTGTCCGGGTGGATGTATTATTATTAATAATATTTGAATATCATTGCTGCAGAGTAATGCTGTATTGTTGAATATGGGAACATGGCTGTACACTTTTTAAACACCGTGCATATAATTTTACAATCACACTTACATGTTACCTTGGTTGATTTGATTATGGTTTAATTTAAATAGATCACCTTGTATAAAAAGGGATTTTTGCAGCAATGTGAATTAATTGCTTTTTGCTTGTTATTTTTCTTCATACTGTATCAACACTGGAAAACACTATTTTTGTAGCAGTGCAAAAAAATCAATACTGACTTTTTGACGTGTTATATAAGACCAGAATATGAATATGAACATTAATGCCTCCACTCACTGCCTCTGTACAACGTGAGTTTGGAGATAGATAAAGTGTTAAATGCAGTTTGGTGTCTCTGGAACTGCAAGTATTGATACTTTGCAGTGACATCATGTTGGGGATTCTATATGTACGTCTACAGCTTAATGTTCAGCAGTGACCATGGTGACACAATGCACACATTAGCAAATGCTGAAACGACACATTTTCAGGAGCCTGTGATCAATACAAGTGTTCATGGTCTTGTTTAGGTGTTTGATTTTCAACAAAAAGGAGAGCATGCCTAACTAAATGCTAACTAAACGCAAAATCACTTCTTTATGGTCAGATTGTGTTAAAACAAAGCTCAGAATAAACTCTAACTTGAGTGAACATACCTTCAGTCTGAGCAGTGCTTCCAGTTAGCTTCAGACCCCCAGGGAATGTTGATGATATCAGCTACAATGTTTCAGCAGCATAACAGTTCTAATTATTATCTCATAAATCTCAATAACATGTCTGCTTTATACCTGTTTGCTTATACATTTCTTATACATTGCTTATACATTAAAAGGCCAAAATGCTTTCTATCGAAACCTGCTGTGAAGTGTGAAAATCCTACAGAACGCTAGCTCGCTAAATGTTTCAAAATGTTTCAAAGCTCTGCAGTGTGGCTGAGTGAATGATTCACGAGCACTCCATATCTCTGGGTTCTAACACAAATGTAAATGTTAAGAGTGCAGCATTGGCAGCTGAGGAGAAGGAGAGGAGCGCCGGAAGAGGGGCCAGTCTGTTTAGTCAGAAATTATATTATGTAGGCATTTGAACATCAGTCTACACCCCATGGACTCTACATAAACAGTGGGGATTATGACTCGGCTAATAATGAAGAAGCTGCAGGGAAACAGTTGTAAGTCTTACTGAATATACAGTAGATCCAACAGCATTAGTTATAATAACAATAATAATACGTAATAATAATACATATATCTCTGGAAAAAAAATAAGAGACTACTGCATTTTTTTCTGAAATCAGCATCTCTACATGTATTACAGCCAGTGACGGACTGGGATAAAAAAAACGGCTCTGGCATTTTATACCTACAAGCGGCCCCGTACCCTTAGACTGTGGAACGCCATACATGAAGCATTTATACATTAAGCATTTATGGACACACGCAATACCATACATTACACTCAGATTAACCCATCAATCGTGACTTTAGTCCACAACCACAACATGCCAGCACAGAACCGCACAGAATATATACCAAAACAGTGGGCTACACCAGTGTTTCACAACCAGGGATACAAGTACCCCTAGGGGTACGCGAGCACATTGCAGGGGGTACTCGGCAGTGTCGCTGCCAGGCGCAGGGGGAGATTTTTTTAGTTTTTTAATTCTAATTTGAGTAAATTTGAGTTAAAGAAAAGAGAGAAAATGCCTGAGAATAAAATTTTCAAATTAAGGAGATGAAATAAAAAATGATATTCATTTAATAATCTGTTGTGTCACGTTCTACTTTTGGAGAATTATCAACATGAATGAGTGAGGGGGTATTCGGGGTATGACAAAAAGGCTCAGGGGATACGATACACAAGACAAAAAAGGTTGGGAAACACTGGGCTACACACACAAAGCACATCAGGTAACAGCGGTAGACGTCAGCCCCATACATTGAACAACTGCATTAAAATCATGGAAATCAATGCTCAACCCAGCCATAATTTTTTTTAAAAAGTGTCTTATCTTCATGCCGTTAATAAAGTGCGAAGGTGCCTGCTCCTGCTCTCGCACCCGATCAATAACGTCATCTGTGTCCAGGTTCCAGGTTTCGCCCATTTTTTGCCTCCCGACAGCAGTCCTTTCTTCAATTTTTCTCTCTATTTCTCTGCTCCCCCTTGTGTTGTTTAGTGCCTCCTCCTTGATTCATTTTACTAAACTATAATGCTAAGTATCCGACCGTCCGTCTATCTCATCCTGTACTTTGACTAACTTGACCACACTACCACAATCTTCACCGTTCTATTTCTCATCAAAGTGATTAAATGTTGTGTTTATACTAACTTCCTCGAAAAGGTTTACTATTATTAAGTGTTTTCCTCTTCATATGCGAGCGCTACCAATTCTTGGTAGCAACTAGTGCCGTGATTGGTCAATTCTTGGAAATTCTTGGTAGCAACTCGGATAGAAATTGGTCAAATCGTGGTAGCGCAAGCTCGACTCGCGGCCGGCCTTATTTCCCATAAGGCAGTGCTTTACTTCAGTTGTTGCAAACAAATACAAAATACAGATATAACGGGTCCTTTCAATTATAGCAATAGGGCAGAATCTTTAAGATGATGGAGGCACGTAACGACCGAATACCTAGCAGGTGGGCCGCAGCAATGCGGTTGCGGGGCCGCGGTTGGCATTGTCGGGGCTGCAGCTCTTCTGGCATGTGCCCAAATGCCAGACCGCCCAGTCCATCACTGTTTTGGAAAGTTGTGGTATTTTAATATACAGCTCTGGAAAGAAATAAGAGACCACTGCATTTTTTTCTGAAATCAGCATCTCTACATGTATTACAGCCATTCCATTCCAGCATCTGTTGAATTCCAACACAAACACAAAGCTGAGTTACTTCAGTTCTTGCACCAGGAGTGGAATAAAGTCACCCAAGAACAATGTGAAAGACTTGTGGAGAGCACGCCAAGACGCATGAAAGCTGTGATTAAAGGAATATTAACATGTTTTACAATCTGAACCTTATTTCGGTAATAAAACAAGTTGTTTTACTCACCCATAGTACTTCGGTGTCATTTGGAGCAGTTTCGTAGATGTTGTAGTTTAGCAATATCCGTTAACATGAGTGCTCATGGCAGGCAATTGCAGTCACCAAATAACACAAACTTTATCACTTTTCAAATTATAGAAGTTCATTGTCTTAGTCTACACTTTTGTTTGAGTCAAAAGTGGCCTCTAATCCGAGATTTAGCCATAGGTTCAAGTAGATGACAGGACAGTGCGCATGCGCGCATTCACATCTTATTTCGCTCTCAGCTCTCGGGACTCAAACATGAAAGGCAAAGTTGTAAGACGTTTGGACCATCGTGTTTGCAGTACCCACTTCAGTCAGGACAATTTTTTAACAGCAAAGGAAAAGAAAGAAGGCCAGCGGATTCAGTGCACGATTCTGAGAAGTAATGTGATACTGATGGCTGCTGCTAAAACTGTCTCCGCTTCATTCTTTCCGTATCCATTCTGTATCCTCATCCGTATACTCCTCTTCAGTCCTCAGTCCTTAGTCCTCCATAAGTCCTCTTCAGCGTCAAAGTCAGAATCTTCTGCCATGTGTCGCTTGCAACAGAAAAGTTACGAGCGTCTTCTTATCTGCAAATCAGCTGTGAATGCGCATATGCGCACTGTCCCATCATCTACTTGAAACTATGGCTAAATCTCGGATTGGAGGCCACTTTTGACTCAAAGGAAAGTGTAGACTAAGACATTGAACTTCTGTAATGTGAAAAGTGATAAAGTTTGTGTTATTTGGTGACTGCAATCGCCTGCCCCGGGCACTCACATTAACGGATATCGCTAAACTACAACATCTAGGCAACTGCTCCAAATGACACCGAAGTACTATGGGTGAGTAAAACAACTTGTTTTCTTACAGAAATGAGGTTCAGATTGTAAAAATTGTTAATATTCTCTCAAAAATAAGGGTTATTGCATCAAATATTGATTTCTGAACTCTTTTTAAGTGTAAATAGTATTATATTGTTTTAAAATGAATTTGATCTTGGTTTTTTTGCATTGTTTGAGGTCTGAAAACATGTATCTTTTTTGTTATTTTGACCATTTGTCATTTTCTACAAATAAATGCTCTAAACGATTATATTTTTATTTGGAATTTGGGGGGAATGTTGTTGGTAGTTTATAGACTCAAACAAAAATGTTCTTTTTGCCCAAACACATAACATCATTTTGCAGTGGTCTCTTATTTTTTTCCAGAGCTGTATATTTATAGAAATGTATAGAATTTTGATTACCTGGCCAGCCAAATGATATCTCTCTGTATTTCCTATACACCGCGATACCATTTGGACACTCTCCATCCACTCTCGCTCCTCCGGTTCCAAACGGACTTCGCGATTCTGATTCGTTCAAAGATGGTGACGTCAGTGCCCCCGCCTTTGCCCGCAAAGTCACTCTTAGGCAGCGGAAGTTCCGCCTCAGTTTTGAATCAAGATGGCGCAATCTCTGATTGGTTCACTTAGCTGTCTGTTTACGCGCAACCGCAGCGCATTCTGTGGATCAAGCGTTACCAGACTCACTCGCTGGTACAGCGATGAGTCATGGATTCTTCCAGGCAAGAATTTTGATACAATCAAGTTTAAATGTATAAACCCAGCATGGGTATCAGAAATGTTTTAAGTTTATGCTAAAGGTGCAATGTAACTTTTGTGGTGGAGGGTTTGCCTCTAGTTTGTCTCAGTGTTATTGCATTGCCTGCGGCATTGTGCTTTGTTTCATTTACACATTTGAGTAATCCTTTATTATTAGACTGTCTACATCTCCAAAGCTCAAAATGCTCTGTTCCACCTTGTGATGTCATCAAGTGGTAGTTCTTTCACCTGAGATCAGTAATAGTTTGGCGCTTCGATTGCTTATTCTGAGAAAATCCATACATGTAGAACATGCATCTCTCTGATTGGTTAATCCGCCTGTCCATCACGCCTTCTGAAGTCAGGGAGACAGGAAACAGCTTCAGATCCACTCTTCTTTGTAAAGTTTTGTCAAAGCAAATGGTTCTGGCTGGACAGGTAAAAGAAGTATGGTATGGTAGCAGTGCAGGTAATGTTGTTTTTAGTTGTATTTACCTGTTAGCACTTACTGTAGTTTTTGGTGACTGCATTACCTTGTTGCAGATACTCAGACATTAATCCTTCTTTTTACTTTTTCTCAAGTCATACTTTTATTAAATGTCAGCATTTAGTAGCCTGTTTGAGCAACATTATCTTACAGTAATAGTATTTCAGGAGAATGTGAAAAATGTGCACTGTTTCATTACAGACATTTACAAACCTAAAATTTTCTTTTGAATGGGCAAAAGTCATCAAAATGTCACCAATAAAAAAGGAAGCTGAAACCCTTTAAAGGTGCACTATGTAACTTTTTCAGTGGGGGTCTGTCACCTGCTTGTTTCAGTGGAGATGTGATTGCTCTGCCTGGAATGTTCCACAGTATGACATTAAACAGCTCTACTTTACATTCAATTACAGGTGGTTTAAATACACTCAACAAAAATATAAACGCAACACTTTTGTTTTTGCTCCCATTTTTCCTGAGATGGACCCAAAGATCCAAAATTCACTCCAGATACACAACACTACCATTTCTCTCAAACATTGTTCACAAATCTGTCCAAATGTGTGACAGCGAGCACCTCTGCCCCGCCGAGACAATCCACCCCACCTCACAGGTGCGCCACATCAAGATGCCGATCCGACATCATGACCAGTGCACAGGTGCGCCCCAGACTGCCCACAATAAAAGGCCACCCCGAAATGTTTTTTTTTTTTTTTTGCTTTATTGGGGGTCTGGGGACTCAGAAGCAGTCAGTATCTGGTGTGACCACCATTTGCCTCATGCAGTGCAACACATCTTCTTCGCATAGAGTTTATCAGATTGTCAATTGTGGCCTGTGGAATGTTGGTCCACTCCTCTTCAGTGGCTGTTATGGACGAAGAACACAAGTGCATTTTATTGATGGCATTTTGAATGCACAGAGATACCGTGATGAGATCCTGAGGCCCATTGTTGTGCCATACATCCATGAACATCACCTCATGTTTCAGCAAGATAATGCACGGCCCCATGTTGCAAGGATCTGGACACAATTCTTGGAAGCTGAAAATGTCCCAGTTCTTGCATGGCCAGCATACTCACCGGACATGTCACCCATTGAGCATGTTTGGGATGTGCTTGACCGGCGTATACGACAGCGTGTACCAGCTCCCACTAATATCCAGCAACTTCGCACAGCCATTGAAGAGGAGTGGACCAACATTCCACAGGCCACAATTGACAATCTGATAAACTCTATGTGAAGAAGATGTGTTGCACTGCATGAGGCAAATGGTGGTCACACCAGATACTGACTGGTTCTGAGTCCCCAGACCCCCAATAAAGAAAAAAAAATGCACATTTCGGGGTGGCTTTTTATTGTGGGCAGTCTGGGGTGCACCTGTGCACTGGTCATGATGTCGGATCGGCATCTTGATGTGGCGCACCTGTGAGGTGGGGTGGATTGTCTCGGCGGGGCAGAGGTGCTCGCTGTCACACATTTGGACAGATTTGTGAACAATGTTTGAGAGAAATGGTAGTGTTGTGTATCTGGAGTGAATTTTGGATCTTTGGGTCCATCTCAGGAAAAATGGGAGCAAAAACAAAAGTGTTGCGTTTATATTTTTGTTGAGTATATGTACAGAAACAGGCATTCTGACTGTGAGCAGGGTTGCCTCTCCACAGATCTGACCTACAGTATCTCACAAACGTGAACACACCCCTCACACTTCTGCAAACATTTAATTATATCTTTTCATAGGACAACACTGAAGAAATGACACTTTGAGACAATGTAAAATAATCTGTGTACAGCTTGTTTAATGGTGTAAATTTACTGTCCCCTCAAAATAACTCGACACACAGCCATTAATGTCTAAACTGCTGGCAACAAAGTGAGAACACCCCTAAGTGAAAATCTCCAAAATGGGCCTAATTAGCCATTTTCCCTCCTCTGTGTCTTGTGACTTATTGGTGTTACAAGGTCTCGGGTGTGTAAGTGGAGCAGGTGTGTTAAATAAAATCACTCCCACACTCTCTCATACTGGTCACTGGAAGTTCAACATGGCACCTCATGGCAAAGAACTCTCTGAGGATCTGAAAAAAAGAATTTGTGCTCTACATAAAGATTGCCTAGGCTATAAGAAGATCGGCTAAGAACCACAAACTGAGCTGCAGCACGGTGGCTAGGACCATACAGCGATTTAACAGAACAGGTTCCCCTCAGAACAGGCCTCGCCATGGTCGACCATAGAAGTTGAGTGCATGTGCTCAGCATCATATCTAGATGTTGTCTTTGGGAAATCGATGTACGAGTGCTGCCAGCATTGCTGCAGAGATTGGGGGGGGGGGGTCAGTCTGTCAGTGCTCAATTGGTCTGCATGGCTGTTGTCCCAGAAGGAAGCCTCTTCTAAAGATGATGCACAAGAAAGCCTGCAAACAGTTTGCTAAAGATATGCAGACTATAGGACATGGATTACTGGAAGCATGTCCTGTGGTCTGAGGAGACCAAGATAAACCTGTTTGGTTCAGATGGTATCAAGCGTGTGTGGCGGCAACCAGGTGAGGAGTACAAAGATAAGAGTGTCTTGCCTACAGTCAAGCATGGTGTTGGGAGTGTCATGGTTTGGGGCTGCATGAGTGCTGCCGGCACTGGGGAGCTCATTGAGGGAACCATAAATCCCAACATGTACTGTGACATACTGAAGCAGAGCATGATCCCCTCCCTTTGGGAACTGGGCCGCAGGGCAGTATTCAAACACGATAACGACCCCAAACACACCTCCAAGATGACCAGTGCCTTGCTAAAGAAGCTGAAGGTAAAGGTGATGGAGTGGCCAAGCATGTCACCAGACCTAAACCCTACTGAGCATCTGTGGGGCATCCTCAAACGGAAGGTAGAGGAGAGCAAGGTCTCTAACATCCACCAGATCTGTGATGTCCAATGGAAACTTGTGAAGCTCTGGTAAACTCCATGCCCAAGAGGGTTAAAGCAGTGCTAAAAAATAATGGTGGCCACACAAAATAGTGAGATTTTCACTTAGGGGTGTACTCAACTTTTGTTGCCAGCAGTTTAGACTTTAATGGCTGTGTGTCGAGTTATTTTGAGGGGACAGTAAATTTACACTATTAAACAAGCTGTACACAGATGACTTTACATTGTATCAAAGTGTCATTTCTTCAGTGTTGTCCAGTGTTGGGCACGTTACATTGAAAAAGTAATTAGTTACAGTTACTAGTTACTAACCCAAAAAAGTAACTGAGTTAGTAACTGAGTTACTACACTATAAAAGTAACTAGTTACCTAGGAAAGTAACTAATGCGTTACTTTTTTTTTGTTAAAAAATGTCAAATAATTTGGATATTTTTGACAGTGCATTATACAGCTTTTGCTGCTTGGCTGGCGTGGCTCCGTCACCGTGGCCTTCATTGTTAATAACGGCACCTAGCATGCGATTATCATCATGGGGCCTGCTTCTTCTGCCCCTTCCTCTCCTCCTCCTCTCCTCTTCCTCCTCCTTTCCTCTTCCTCCTCTCCTCCTACTCCTCTCTCCTTCATTGTTAACGGCCTGCTGGGGGCCACTAGTTTAACAGAAGCGCGCGCCGTCGAGAGATGCTTCATTAAATTCGAGTTGCTTACATTGGACGTGGACAAAGTCTTTGGTCTTTGACACAATGAGCACGTAACATGTAGGTTTTTACCTTTTACCTCGACGAGGTTAAAATACTGCCTATACTTCTGTCTTCGACTTGGGACTCGCCATCTGACATGGGGTGTGTGGATTGTGTGTGTGCGCTACTACTGTGTGCTGGGATTGTGTGTAGATACCCGTCCACCGCCCACTGGGTGTCTCTGATTGGCTCAACATGAAATCTTACTCTGTTTTAGCCAATCATCATTACTTATCCCGCCCTTACCAAAGGGAGAAAAAAAATTCCCCTGTGCCTATGCGAGCTGCGCACATGATGCCAGTTTCAAAATGAGCAGGTTCAGTAACGCGGTAACGCGCCGTTTAGTAACAGTAATTGAGTTCCTTTATTTTAAAAGTAACACGTTACAGTATTAGTTACTGTCAACAGTAACGGCGTTACAGTAACGCTTTATTAGTAACGCGTTACTGCACAACACTGGTGTTGTCCCATGAAAAGTTATAATTAAATGTTTGCAGAAGTGTGAGGGGTGTACTCACTGATTTGGTCTTCATGAAGATAGAAAAGTTTAATGCCAAACTGTGAAACATTCCAGACAAAGCATGGAGAAAAGCATTTCACAGACCCTCCACCAGAAAAGTTACACAATGCACCTTTAATTGTCAGTTTTATTGTTGTAATAGATGTGGTGCTGCTTGCAAATACGTTTCAGTACTTCAGTACCCTGTCACAATAAGAATAAAGCAGGATAATCCTAGTTTACCATTCGTATCATTTAAAAACAATAAATAACAGAATGCATCCCGCATCTTAAGAACAGAATGTACCAATAATTATCTATAGAAGTCATTTATTCAACACTGTACAGCCCAAATCTTATCTTGTTACAACAAAAATACCAAAACATTTATCATGATTGCAAAGAAAATATACTGACTGACTAAATATAGAGCCCAAACATTATTGTTCAAGCTTTTATATATTGAATGATAAGTTGATATAGTAATTATCATGACTACTGCACACTTGGAAGTACTTTTGATGGACAGTTTACACCACTATCCTTTGGTAGTCTTCGCAATTATTCTGTGGTCTAATAAGGTTTCATTTTACATTTATACAAAACCACTGAACTGACACTGGATGTTTGGGCTCAAATTTCATCAAAAGTTATTTATTGTTATTATACTGAAATATTTCACACAAAATGAATACGTAGGACCAGTGTTCCCTCTAAGCTGCGCGCCTGCGCAATTGCGCACTGCTCGCACATTCTCAGCGCACAAGAAAACCTTATGCAGCGCACTGTAAATGAATTAGATCTATATTTTTTCTGTATCATTTTGCTGTGTAACTCAGTGAGTGACAAGTGCCCAGCCAATCATACGGTACGATTCACGCAGCCAATCATGGCATTGACAGTACTTGTGTACGTGCCCTGCCCATACACGCTATAACAGTAATAACAGTGCAGCGGAGTTAAGATACGCTAATGCTAACCAGAGCTCCCTCTAGGTGCGTGCGTGCAGCGCATAAAATAAAATCTAACCTTAACTGACAAACAAAGCGCTGGTTAGACGCACGGAACGACCAATCTGATAGATGCACATGTGAATGTGACACGCGTCAGGGAGAAGCCAACTACAGACACATTTCGACCGCGTTTCTCTAGCTTCCTTCAGTAGTTGTAGTTGCACATCTCCGCTGTCAGAGCGGCAGATCATGGAGGGAAGAACACAGGAAGAGGAGACAGGTAGAGCCATAATGTAATCTTCCCCTGTTTACTTTCTTTTCATTGTTTTTTTGTGAGCCAAAAAGATGGGGCTTTCTCAAAGTGTGAATCCTCTCCCCAGAGCATTATACCACAGAGCGCTAACACTCTTACTGAAATTACTGAAATAGGCTAATAATTAAAAAACAAGATATAAAGTGATAATAATGTATACTTATTTTGGTGATCATTATTTTGGGAAAGATTACCCATCTTATGGCCTATAGGTCCTACAATCCATAAAAAAAATCTGCAGCTATATGCAGGCTATATTTATCAAGCTAAAAAAAATCTCTTAATGTAATTTTACAGATTTATACACTGCTCATTTATGGGCCGTAGCCCACATTTTTTTTTATTTGAAGTTATTTTAATTATTTGAGGTTATTTTTCAAAGCTCATGAACAGATTTTTCTCTTTGTCATTCTAAGTGGACCAAAAAATCAGTTAAATTAAAAGTAATCTAACGCAAATAACTGCAGTAATTTGATGAATAAGCTGTAACTTGTGATGATCTCAGGTGTGATACTGGTGTGGCCACAGTGTGCATGTCGGATGTCGCTCACAGGGGTCCAAGGAACGCTCAGGGAGTTAGTGTGTTTGCTCAGACACATGAAAAATTAGGGGGAACATTGCGTAGGACCAAACCCAAGAATTTGTGGAGTATGAAAAAGTCTCAAAGATATTTATGATCAGATTGTCTGCAGTTCTTGTTCTCTTTATCTTATTTATCTATTTTAATTTTTTGCATGCTCTTGGCATCCAGGGTCGGCAGCAAAGTAAGAATTTCATTGAACAGGAAAATGCGTTTTTTTACTGTGCATATGACAATAAAAAGCTTTTAATCTTGTTCTTTTTAGGGAGATAGACTGGTTTGGTCAAACTTGCAGCTACTGACTGACATTATATGTCTTTTCAGCAAATCCTGAAAACATCTTTTCTCTTACACATCTCAACAACCGTAATGAAATGTATGTCATCTTATCCATTCAAGTATTTTATTTTAACAAGGACTGCAACTAACTATTATTTCAGTATTCAACTATAAAACTATTTCTATTTCTATTTTATCCTAAGACTCTTAAAACTACATATTTACCATTCTATTTACTCCAGTAGTATCATATTTTGTCAGGATTGTGTCTTCCGTCCCGAGGACGACTGAGAGTTCAGAGCTGTTTGAGTAATAAATGAGCTCATGCTCATCTAGGCATCTGGGGGGCGTTGTAAGTGACTGAGCAGAAGACGCTTGTCCACAAAGGGACCAGACGCCTGGGTGTTGGGCAATAGATACCGCTGATTCAGCATCTGATTGGACTTGAGCTGTTACTTTGGAGACACATTTGATCCTCCGAGGGACTTGCAGAGGAATCCACTGCTAGACAGATGGACATCAACTCCTGTGAGATCATGAAGCTAAAAAACACGCACACAAATCAGTCCCCACAAACTCTTTGTTTTTACATAATTGTGTGATTGGGATGTGTAGACTTACTATCCCTGGAGTTTAGCCTCTTGCAGATAAGACTTTGACACATGACTGGGTGCCTGGGAGTCAGTCTGTGGTCTCCAGTCACAGTCAGCAGGTCCTTCAGGAGGTCAATGAAGGCCTTCCTGTCCTCAGCTTTGGTGGTGGAGTTTTCAGGAAGGTTCTATACATTACAAAACAAACACTGATTAGACTGTAAAATATAGATCTGCATTATGAGGGCGAGTATTGATCAGTGGTGGAGACTTACAGACAAGGCCATCCAAGCAGCTGGGGACTTCAAAGTACGTGCTGTCCTCTTCAGTGGTGGTATTGTTTTTGCAGCATATTCTTCTGTCTATACATTGACAAGCATGTGAATGAAATTATGAGGCTAAGTTTTGGACATTTCAAACCACAACAATTCAATATTCACAACAAACAAAGTGAACAAGTACTAGAAGTCTTCATGCTGCACCATTCGAAGACTGGATGTGGGCAAAGAAGTTGGTGCTGTAGCATCCAGCCTGGAGCAGGTGGTCTGGAGGCATGCCCAGTAAGGCCACCAGGCACTTTACCGCTTGGTATTCACAATTTAGTGGGAACAGGTTATCAGCCAGATACATACAGGCTAGCACGCAGCCAACTCCCCACACATCAATGACCTCGCTGTAAGGGAGACTTGTGACCTCAGGAGCTCTGGAAAACAAAAAACAAGTTCAAAATATAGCTGCAAGCAGCAATGTGGGGCAAAGCAGTGACCTGGGAAGGACGCGAACATCTGTGAAAAGTTTGAAAATAATCCTATGAAGGGTTCCTGAGATATGAGCTCACTTCGACTAGATCAAAGATCTTTGATCTAGCTGAATCAATTAAGAGCAGGGCGTTGCCTAGCAACGCAGAAACGTACCTGAAAATTTCTGCAACTTTGACCTGCTCGTGGCGCTAGACGGTTGGGGGTGGGGGTAGGGCTGGGCGATATGGAGAAAAAAAATAATCTCGATATGTTTTTGCTATATCTCGATATACGATATATATCTCGATATCTATGCAGGGGGAAAAAACAAAAAAACAAACGCGCCAAATTCAGCGAGGTTTTTTTTTTTTCTTGAAGTGCAAACAGGTAGGCAGCCAAGTGCCTAAAGGTAGACAGGTACTAGTAACAAAGTGCTTGTGCACCATTTTTAACATGACCAAACCAAGGAAGTAGTATATTGCCTTATTTTAATTGTAAACATAAAATCTGAGGGTAGACAGTTCTTATGAAGTGCTTCTTTAACATTTAAGACAAAAAAATCCCTCATTTCGTAGCCAATTGAAAAAGCACATATTAAATTAATTGTTTTTAAATATAGATTAATAGAGCCTCAATCCATGAATTCTCGTGTGTTTTGTGACTGTAGTATATTTTATATTTGTGTGTGTGTGTGTGTGTGTGTGTGTGTATTTGCTTTAACTTAGCACATTATTCTGCATCAATTTTTTTTCTAGAAATACTATATTGATTTATTACAACCATTAAAACGCAACTGTGCTTTAGAATCAATGCCACATACCCGACCCACCCAAATATTTCACTCACTGGCAACACCCACCCACCCACACACAGAGAGAGAGATTAAAACTCACCGATCGCCAAATGCAGCCTTGCTCTGTACCGCACTGACAAGAAAGTGGCGACTAGGTAGATTGTATCTAGAGTCAAGCGTTTTTAGCATTCGTATGAAGCCCGGTCGCTCAACAACCGCTATGGGCGTCATGTCTTTTGCGATATGGAAGGCAATGGACTCTGTAATGCTGACCCACCTTGCACTTGTTTTTTAGATGTTTGGAGCGTTGTTTGTTGTGTCTTCTTAGAAGTGGTGGTGGGTTTGCCCTCGATGATTTTGATGGCACCAGTTTCTTGCATTCTCTGCAAAATGCCTCTTTCTGCTCCTGAATCCGAAATACCGCCATATAATGGAGCCATTTCTTTCTTTGGTATGAATTCTCTCGTGGACGCTTCTGTGGGCGCCGCCATGTTGGATAAGTTATCAACAAACACACGTGGTGTGTGTACGGGGAGGGGGAACCACGAGACGCAGTGAAACACAAACGCAGGAAGGAGGCGGGGCGGACAGCTCCACAACACAGTTGAGGAAAATAAGCAGAGTGGTGAAATCTTATTCATTTAGAGCATTATCTCGAGTTTTTCGATATGCCAAAATCTTTCTTGATTTCATAAAACATCTCGATTAATCGCCCAGCCCTAGGTGGGGGCCTATAAATTGCTGTGGGTAATGAGGAGACTGGCTGGAATGTGCATGCAAAATTTCACAACTTTTTACCAGACGGTTCTAGGGGTTGCCATAGTCTCCCAGAGGCGGAAGAATATTTTATAATAATAATAAGAAGAATCAGTAGAAACACAGTGGGTGCCTCGCACCTTCGGTGCTTGGCCCCAACTAGTCCTGGTTTAGTCCTGGTTTAGTCATGGACTCTGGTCACATTTTAAAGGAGACATATTATTTAAATTTTAAAAAAGCCAATTTGTTTCTAAACTTGCTAGTAACTATTGTTATTTTAGGTCAATATTGTTTAGTTTACAGTGATGAATGCATAATAGAACAAAATACAAGGGATAAAACATTTGTCTCCTTTAAAAATCCACACCCACCGTATTACACCTGATATTAGTGTGAGTTGCCTCGTACCTGCATCCATACGGCTGGAGTCTGGCCCCCAGCTTGACTTGGGAGGCCTTCCTGGCCAGTCCAAAGTCAATTAATTTGACCCTTAAAGGCAGCTTCTGCAGGTCAGTGAACATTACATTATCAGGCTTGATATCTGTGTGTATGATACCAAGCCCTTTCAGTGCATCTAGAGCCACCAACAGCTGCAAAGACACAAGAGGGAAACAGAATTGATAAAAAGTCAAAACTGTACTGTAAAAAATGGGGTTGAACCTAATATTGTTAAGAATTGGGATGTAAGAAATGCACTAAAAAGTGAGGAAATTAAACTAACAGTTTAATATGAAACCATCAACCTTTGGTGCAGGACCCTCATATTGCAACATAATATTTGTAGTAAATCCTTTAGTACCTGGTGGGCAATAGGCCGGATCTCATTAAGCTGGAGAGGTACATAGTCCCTGTTTAACATGAAGGAATACAGATCTACTTCTAGCATTTTGAAAACCAGACAATAAAGGCCAATGTCCTCAAACTGCTCCAGAACGGACACAGAGCTCCTCCAAAATGGATACCTAAGGAGACATACATTTGAGTTAAATCTGTGAAGTCAAATAGCATTATATGAAACGCATGAAATAATACTGGTCAAAATGGCACTCTCTGGATTTAACAAAGCTTCTTACAAGTAAATTCAATTAGTTTTAGGCTACTCTTCTGCTAATACAAAATAAAATCTTTGCAAAAAATATATTTGAATCAGGACAGAAGTATGTCTGACTCTGACCAGCCAGTTTAATATGGCAAATAAGACTTACCTCGTGCTTCATCTTCTTGAACGCTTAGTCTTTGAGGAACTTAACCGTCACATTCTGGTCACGGTCCACAGTGTGGCACTTGGCTACATGGCCAAAGCAGCCCTCACCAAGCCACTCCAGGACAGAGTAGGAGTCGGTCAGGCCCTGCAGGGTGTGACCCCTGACTGTGTTCCACTGCTTCTGAGAGTGTCTGACACAGGTGTCTAATGCACAGGTGTTTGTGTTTGGGCTCAGATACTCTGTGCAGAGCAGGAGGAGGGGCCACCTGCTGAGCTTCCTCTTAGGACAGGCCGAGGTGGCCTGGTATGTTCCACAATATAACATTAGGCATATACATTTCCATGGTAACAGACAAGTAACACCACGTCAAGTTGCAGGTCAAATCTGTGGAGAAAATAAACACCTGTAATTGTATTAAATGTAAGATTTAAGTTTAATGTCATACTATGGAAGATTCAAAGTAAAGCAATATCATCGCCATGGAGACAAGCAAGTGGCAAATCCTCCACTACAAAAGTTACATACTGCACCTTTAAATATGTCTATAGTTAAACTATTGTGTTTACTGGTGGTGTAAAGGTTTAAGGTTTTAATCACATGTCGTTTTTACCACCTCAGTGGTCAATATTTATATAGGTTTAACTATAACCTATGTAGATATTGATTACCGGTATACATTTGTTAATTATAAATCACGGTAATGATCTAAACTAATTTTATTGTAAAAAATAACGGGGTAGATGTTTTCAGCACTTTAGCCTCAAATGAAGGACAATGCAGGAAAATACAAAATATAACTTTGAGTAATTTAATAAAGCAGGAACACTGAACATACAAGCTGATTGCACATAAAAAAACAAACTACTGAGTGCCTAGATTTGTATAAGCTAAAAACAAAACCTGTTGAGAGAGGCAAACTGAGCACTGAAATATAAAAAGTTTAGATTTGGACAATAAAAACACAAGGAACTTCACAAAGATTGGCTCCTGTCATGTAGAGCAGTTATATCTGTATGTAATCATGACCAGTGTTCCCTCTAAGGTGCGCGCGTGCGCAATCGCGCACTCCCCAGACGTTCAGTGCGCACATCAAATCCTTTTCAGCGCATAAAATAAAATCTAACCTGAACTCAGCGCTGGTTTGACACACAGAATCCAGTCTGATTCAGTTTGCACATGTGAATGTGCACATGCGTTAGGGACAAGCCAACTACAAACACATTCATTTCGATCGCATTTCGCTCGCTTCCTTCAGTAAGACCATAGTTGTCGTGCGCATCGCCGTGGGTCAGAGCGGCAGGTCCGCACCAGCCGACGGGAGCGCCGCCCGCACAGAAGAGGAGACAGGTAGAGCCATAATGTAATCCTCGGCTGTTTTCTTTGTTTCTGTCCAAGCCATAGGTTTTTGTGAGCAAAAAGACGGGACTTTCTGTGTGAAGTGTGAATCCTCTCCCCAGAGCGTTAAACCACAGAGCTCTGTCACTGTCACAGAATTACTTAAACTGGGTAATGATTAAAAAGCAAGATATAAACTGATAAAAATGTATACTTATTTTGGAGATCATTATTTTGAGAAAGACCCATCTTATAGTGTCCTATAGGTCCTACAATCATCCCTAAAAAATCTGCAGCTACATGTAGACTATATTTATCAAGCTGAAAAAATCTCTCTTCATGTGGTTTTACAGGTTTATACACAGGTATATACACAGGTTATTTTTGAAAATATTGTAATGTTCAATGTTTCACTGACCACAGCAGGACCCTCACACTGACATACAACATGTACAAAGTTCATGAACAGATTTTTGAGAAGTGGACCAAAAAAATCAGTTATATTAAAAGTAATCGAACAGAAATAACTGCAGTAATTTGATTCATAAGCTGTAACTTGCCATGATCTCAGGTGTGATACTGGTGTGGCCACAGTGTGCATGTCGGATGTTGCTCACAGGAGTCCAAGGAACGCTCAGGGAGTTAGTGTGTTTGCTCAGACACATGAAAAATTAGGGGGAACATTGATCATGACTATATGGTATTATGTACCATTGATTTGGTTAAAATGTATGTTTTAAAAATGTATTTTTTTTTTTAATTCAAAGCTGACTAAAAAAGATTGCTAAGTACTTGACAAACAAAATAATCATTACTTTCAACCAGATTTATAACAACATTAAAGATCCCATGACATGGTACTTCTTGATGCTTTTATATGGTGCCTTAATGGTTCACTAATACTGTAAATGAATCCTTCTTCAAAATCAACATTCAGTGCATGAGAAATACACGTGTACACAGTCAGAGTCATTTTCTCTCTATCTGAACAGCTCATTCTGGGCGTTGTTGTTTGAATGCAAATGAGAAGGACACAGAGATAGGCTTAGAGATAGGCCCATCGGAGCCGAGGAGCGGGTGGGGGGAGCCCCACCCGCTCCTCGGGTCCGATGGGAGACAGCGCTACGCTGTCTCCACTCTTCCGTGTTTTAAGCACGAAGAGGCAGAGATGAGAGGCTTTTCAATGAAAAAAACACATTTTCACAGAAAATAAAATGAAACCACTGCTCTTTCAGAGGTCCAGAGGGTCAGGTAAAGGACTTCCGAGCCTAGAAACACTTGCACGTGCCTCCAGGCAAATAAAAAAACGCATTTCGCATTGCGTAGCTCCTTCGCGGTCCAAACTCTCTGGGCGTGATTTCCAGAGACAGGGGGTGGACACCCAGACGGGGGTGGAACTGCATTTGCATTTCTTTTTTCGAGCTGACGTCAACAAGGTGCCTTGTCCAGAATTACCCGTTTGGGTTGTCTTTTTTTCCAAACGCAGAAAAGGACCGCAAATGCTCAGTTTTGACATTTCGCAACTTTTAGCCATGGGGGGGGGGGGCGAAACAGGGTAGGGGAGCTCACATTAACGTTCAAAAACCTCAGAAAGTGAAAATTTCATGCCATGGGACCTTTAAGAGTAAAAAAAGTACATTTTTCATAAGACAGTACTTTTACAGTATTGTCCAAAAAGCAGCATGGCCCTGCATTTACACGACATGAATGATCCCCAGTTGTTCCTAATCGCTTTTTAAGAAGCCATAATTCACCTGTGTTCTTTTTTTGTGAGATGGATGAACTGGAAACCAAACCTTTGCATTTTCTCTGTAATAATGAGCCTACACAGGTGGCCTTTTTAGATCGTCCGATATTTTTCATGTAGACTCTGTTCCACTTGTCCTCTGCCTTCATCTCCCACCGCTGAACACCAGTGTAGTGTAAGTCAGGGAGGTTATTAATGAACGCACCAGAGCTACGCATTAGCACAGAGCTAAGATGGAGGCTGGGGTTTATAATAGGCCAGACAAGCCCATACTGATCAGTGAAGTTGGGAGTAAATGAGAGCAACAGCCTTAAACAGAAGGGGCAGTAATGCTCCATGGCACATAAGAAGAAGTAGAGGTCTCCCACAGGCTTGTAATTGAATTGCACAATTGCTTTAGAATCACACCTTATAAATGTTTTGATACTTTAATAAGCAATGAAACAAAAACTACTGGAATAGGGTTCATTATCACCAAACAGCTATGTTCTACCTGTTCTCAATGATTTATTTTTATTTTATTTTTTTAATAAAGCTGATGTTGATATCAGTACTCATGTGTAAGTAGTGTAGAGTGTAAATAAGAGTGGGTAATTATTGAACCATGAATTCTGAAAATTCACATGTTACTAGGAGTAAGGGTTTCTGAGGTTTTTTCTTGGGAATGATCAAGAATTTATGGTAATGACAGGAATAAACTCATTAGAGCCTGAACCTGACCCAAATTCAGGTGAAATAGAGGAGGAGAAGCGGAGACAGAGAGGATGGCCTGTAAGAAAGAAAGAAAGAAATAAGTGAGGGAGAGATAACTGTGGACATAACATGTGGACACAGGAAGCTCTATCAGACATACTTATTGTGCCACTAAAACTCTGCATGGAAAAACTCAAGTTACTTCACATAAGTCAGATTCTATTAGAGCAATTGCTTGGACTGGGCCATAATCTAAACTTTACCACCAACTCAAAGGTCACAGGGTTGATTTTTGCTCAGACTTTATGTCCTCAGGCAAAACAAGTCACCCACTTTGCCTATGCAGTGTGTGTTAGAAAGTGTAATAGTGTAAGTGATATTAATAACAAGAATAATAGTTTAATTAGTAGCTTATTACCACAGTATGGAGTGGATAAATAAAGCAATCTAATGTAAAGTGCTGTCCAAAAAGTCTAAATCAATAGCATTCTTTTTGTTATAACATTTTTGCCACAGATTTGTAGCAATAGGAGGCTGGAAATACCATATACTGTAATTTTATAAAGGTCAATAACGATAATTTTACTGTGCACGATGTAACTTTTCTGGTGGAGGATCCGTTAAATGCTTTTCTCCATGGGGATGCCATTGCTCTGCCCAGAATGTTCCATGCTGACATTACACAGCTCTCTACCTTACATTTATTAAGGATTTTATAGCTCATAGCTCATTTATATCTTATATCTAGAGAAAAAGATTGACTGTGAGTGGGGTTTCCTCTCCACAGATCTGACCTGTAACACCTCCATGGAGACAAGCATTTGACGGACCCTCCACTAGAAAAGTCACACAATCCACCTTTAAGGATTAGCCTACATAGTACTTTCATTGATTGAGACATAAGAAAAAGTAGTCAAACAGAGCTTCAGAGAAGCTTGTGCCTGGGGTGAAGCACGTGTTTAAATGGATGGGGGCCTTTGTAAAGCCAAAGCAAAAATAAATCATCTGAAACATACAATCATTCCGCATTTGGACAGGACAGAACATTATTTAGAAACCATGGTACAGCCGCAGAGGATAATTTAAGACTTGCATGGCACCTCTGGCAAAATACATTTATAGCTTGTGAGGCAAGGTGTTGGGAGTAAACCAGGGCTGTGACATGAAGATCTATAGGGAAGACATATGTAAATAGAAGACCACAGGGGTTTGATGGGATGGTTTAGGAATATTAATTGTGGGCCTGTCATGGTAACAAATGTTGAAGTGCGGTATATTGCTGAAGAAAATATAAACAATCATACTGAAACTAATTTATGCAACTGACACAACAACCCAAAGGCAGATTTCAACCACCAGAACTACAATATTATTTAAAAAAAAAACATAACCTGTATCAAACAAATAGCAAGATGAAACGCTTTATTACTTAGATCTGAGCCATAACTTGGCCTGGTGTGTCTGAAGCTTGTCTCCATGGAGATAGATAAGTTTAATGCCATACTTTGGAACACTTGCGGTAAAGCAGTAACTATGGACACAATAATCTCCACGGACACAAAAATGGCGCACATTTAAACGTGTGTGAGTAAAAAGATAATTACAGATTCTGTCAGGACTGCAAAGTGTCTAGTTCTAAATGTGCTAAACCACATTGAACTAAGACTAAACCAGGTTTGTACTAAGGTTGTCAAAAAAATCCATATCCACATACTAATCGATACTGAAACTAATATCACAACTAGATACTCATTTGAACAGATATTAAGAAAAAAAAAAAAAAGAACAGAAAAAGACAATGTTGTAATAGTCTTAGAATGGCTAATTATAGTTAAACTCCACATGATGATAATAAAAGGTGTAACATGTACTTTCTGGTGCTCATCTCATGGAGATTTTTGCCTGTGATGTTACTCAGTATGGCATTATGCAATCTATTTAAGCATTTATTCAGTTACAGTTGTATTTTTTGCTCAAACAAACATTGAAGATCTCCACAAATTTGATGAGATTAATAAAGGGTTACTCAAACGTGTGAATGAAACAAAACACAACTCTCGGTATGTGTACAACTTTCAAAGGTGGCTTAGAACTCACAAGTGTCAATTTTGTGTAATGTACGAAATGACAATGTGTTTTTAATATATATATATATATATATATATATATATATATATATATATATATATATATATATATATATATATATATATATATATATATATATACAGGGAGTCCTCGGGTTACGACGTAGATCCGTTCTTAAGACGCGTCGTAACCCGAATTTCGTCGTAAACCGGATTTTGCCTTTGATCTTCCAACCAAAGCACCAATAACCTTTCCATCTCAATAATTAGACCACTACGCTGCTTGGTTATCACTGCCGCTTTCATAGGAGCAGATCAGAGCCCACATCAGGTACTTCCGCCCACATTGGGCACGCACACGAGGCCGTCTTCTCCGCCCTACAACCACAACAGAGCGTATTCTTCCGCCGTGCGCCGCGCGCCGTTCGTGTTTGTTTACATCTCTTACCACGCTAAACCGCGTAAGACGGAATGACGCGTAATATATACATATTTTTTTTAATGGGGGCGCGTTCGTAACCACGAAACGTCGTAACCCGAGACCGTCGTAACCCGAGGACCCCCTGTATATATATATATATATATATATATGACAAGCATTATCCTTAGTATATATTAAAAAAAAAAAAACTACTATAACCACATACCACATACACATAACCACATCTATACTACTGTAAGCCTGAATTGGAATACCTTTGTGTACAGAACACAGAGCCATAATATTATGTGAAGCTGAGCCTCTAGAGAAAGTGTATGCCATTGCACAAAGACAGTTGAAGGACATGCACTGACACCGAGTAAACTGAATTAAAGCCGCATCACGCACAATAATATCACACTGACTGATCAAACAGGGCCACACAGGTTCAGTTATTGGGAAAATGTGATCTCTTCAGAAGTCATGGAGAAGGGGTGAAGGCAGGGCACATCTGAGGAACTCATTCACTAATGGCCAACCCCCTGACATTCGCTGCTCCACTGCTTTTCGCTCAGGCATGACAGGCACACTTACTCCATACTAAGATGTGTTTAGAGGAAGACGAAGCTGACAAGAGGAACTACAGAGGGAGATATTGACAAGTTAGGATTCATGTACAACTGAGACTAATGTGTCATTGTATAAAAGTGGAAAACAAAACAAAACAAAAACCCAAATTCAAATAAAATATAAAAAACCTTCTGAATGGTGAAATGTCCTCAAGATTAGGGATGCACTCAGATATATACACCGGTACTGGATATAGGCACCAGTGCTGAAAAATTTGCTGTATTGGATATTGGCTTCCAAATATCGGTTCAGCTGTTATCCTAGTGTGGCATATAAATTGATGTAATAAAACTTTCTGAGTCAATTAAAATCAGGAAAAGATATTTGAACTTTGATTTATACAAAGTTGTTCTGTAGTGACATATGAGAGAAATAAAAGTTCCATAATATATTTGGATCATGTTGTGTCACCTGAGCACATTATGTTGCTGCATTCTATAACCTCCATCTTTCATTTCTCATTTGACAGTTGGTTTGAAATTACAATAGAAAAAAAAGACCCAAACTTTTCAAGGGTAACGACCAAGAAATCTTTATAGAACCATGCAGAGATTGGAATTCAAATCAAACACAGAGAATTTTGATTCTTTGCAACACTTGAACAGGATTTAACAGAGGAGAAAATTGTTGTGATATGTTTAGTTGCTCCTAGTGGCAGGATGGGTTGAATGCAGAGAAGAATTTCTCCAGTGTGAGATCAATAAAGTTGCTTCTTCTTCTTCTCTTCTTCCCAATTTCTTCAGACTGAATAAACAAGGAGAAAGAAAGATAAAGTACTAAGTAGCATTAGCCCTTGTGTATACTGTATGTGTGTGTCTTTGTTTGAAACCAGAGGAGCAGGTCTGCAGACAGTTGTTTACAGAAGCTGTCATTCACTGCACAGAGCACTGAAGCACAACAAAGAGTCCGGTCAGTCTGAGAGAAGCAGCTCGGACAGCTAATACAGCACATGAATGCACGTAAGTGCAAGAAAATCTAAATTACAATGAACTTATGTATTCACAGGTTCAACAACTGATTTGTAGTTCAGAAATACAGTAAGTTCCTATTGAGTGAATCACTTTACACCACGCTCTAAATGATTATGCAAATAGTGTTTAAGTGTCATAAAGGTAAATGTTTAGTTTTCCAGTGAGACTCATAGATGGTCCTGTATCTCAGCGAAATCAAATCTCACACACCTGTGCCAATGAGTTTGTCCAGTGTGTCCAATTAAAGTAAAAACGACTGAAGAAGGATGTTCCGCGTTGTTAAGCAGAGCAACATTTTCAAGCAATATGGGAAAGAAAAAGGATCTCTCTAGTGCCGCAAACCATGAAATAGTTGAATACATTGGACAAGGTGTGAAAAACTTAAGCATGATCATCGTACTATTAACAGATTTGTAGCTGATTCAGAGCACACATGGATTTGTGTAGATAAAGGCACAATGAGAAAGGATTCTGCCAGACTAATACACCGGATTAAGAGAGCGGGTGCTAAAATGCCATTACAAAGCAGCAAATGGGTACTTGAAGCTGCTGGTGCCTCTGGAGTCCCACAAACATCAAGGTGTAGGACCCTCCAGAGGCTTGCAGTTATGCATAAACCTTCTATTTGGCCACACTTAAACAAAGCTCACAAGCAGAAACGGCTCCAGTGGGCCCAGAAATACATGAAGACTCATTTTCAAACAGTCTTGTTCACTGATGAGTGCCCTGCAACCCTGGATGGTCCAGATGGATGGAGTGGTGGATGGTTGGTGGACGGCCACCATGTCCCAACAAGGCCGCGACATCAGCAAGGAGGTGGTGGAGTCATGTTTTGGGCCGGAATCATGGGGAGAGAGCTGGTCAGCCCCTTTGGATCCCTGAAGGTGTGAAAATGACCTCTGTAAAGCATGTGGAGTTTCTGACTGAACACTTTCTACCATGGTACAAAAAGAAGAACCGTGCTTTCCGTAGCAAAATCATCTTCATGCAGGACAATGCACCATCTCATGCTGCAAGGAATACCTCTGCATCATTGGCTGCTATGGGCATAAAAGAAGAGAAACTCATGATGTGGCCCCCATCCTCCCCTGACCTCAACCCTATTGAGAACCTTTGGAGTGCCTCAAGTGAAAGATCTATGAGGGCGGGAGGCAGTTCACATCCAAACAGCTCTGGGAGGCTATTCTGACATCCTGCAAAATTCAAGCAGAAACTCTCCACAAACTCACAAGTTCAATGGAAGCAAGAATTGTGAAGCTCCTATCAAATGAGGTGGAGGGGTTTGAGTGCCCGAATGATCCCGGGAGCTATGTTGTTGGGGACTTCATGACCCTGGTAGGGTCATTCAAGGCAAACAAGTCTGGGGAGACGGGTCAGACTAACAGCAGTTCAGATGATGAGAAACAACAAGGCCTGTTATGTCACCGGGGCCCCACTCAGGAGCTAGGCCTGGGGTGGGTGCTTGACAGCGAATGTCTGGTGGCCGGGCCTTCCCCCATGGGGCCCAGCCGGCACAGCCCGAAAGAGCAACGTGGGGCTGTCCTCCTGTGGACCCACCACCCGCAGGAGGATCCATAGGGGCTGTGGCAGTGAATTCTGGGCGGCAGATCTGTTTAGGCTGTTGCTCCCATGACCCAAACCCAGAAAAGCGGAAGAAAATGGATGGATGTTAAAATGTAACTTGACCTGTTAAGATGTTTCAATTGAAATAGCTTTTGATTTCAGTAATATGCTAATGCTTCTAATAGAAAAATAAACAAATGACCATTTTCAGTTCTTTACAACAATAACATGGTTTAAAACTCTGTTGTGCATAATAATTTGGAACAGGGCATTTTAAGATTTTATGTTTGGAAAAAAATAAAAAAATAAAAAAATAAATACTGTTATAAATGGGAGGTTTGTTCATTACAGTTGAAATGTACTCTAAAGGTTGATGATTTGAAAGTTATGATGACTGTCATTTATATTGACAATTTGGCAAAATCAGAGAAAAATATAATTAGTATAATTTGGAACACAGTGTAAAGATGGGTTATTGTGTGAAATACTTTTTTTTTTTTTATTCCTACCATGTTATAATAAAGAGGTTTAGATGTCACCCATGCATATTTGAGTAATTTAGTGATCTCTCCTGGGCCCTATTCTCTTTATGGTTAGCCATAAGATTCTGTGCAATGCTCAGTCCACAAGCCTACAGAATCCATGCTCCCACGCGACAATTTTCCATAAACAGCAACTTCACAGATCTAATGTGATGTGCAGTATTCATTAGCAGGATGCATGCCGATTGTGTTATGATGCTCTGAAGGGGGAGTGACTTATCGCAGAGAGTGACGGGGACTTAGTGAGCCACAAACAAAAGCGAAACTTATAAAAAAAATATGTTGCTTTCGACAAATATAGGATTTTCAAGACAATAAAAGGTAATAAGATCTAAATTTATTGTGTGTTAGCTGTTAATACCCCATAAAAGTAAAATACAACCTTTTTAAAGAATTTCTTTTTAAATCTTTGGTCCCCTGTAAGGTCTTACCTCAATATATACCTTACATAAATACATTAAATTCTGCTAATTTATTAAAGCCCTCTTAGCATTTTCGCACCTTAATAAAACATTTGCACAGGTCTATATGAAGCAGTCAGGCAGCTGGATAGGAGGTAATATATGCTGAGGGAATCTGACATATGGATGTTTTTATAATGATGTGTGCTTTGACTAACACTCACACAATAGAGACGCACAGCATCTGCAGTATTATGCAGCACTAAAACATGCTTTATAAATATGCATGCATGATATCAAAGAAAAATATGTAAACTGCTCAGTGCCATGAACGTGACTCAATGCGAAAAAGTAGCTGCAGAAGTTTAGTGTAGCGCTCCGAGAGTGGCTGAAAAAGAGAACTCAGCATTAAAGGGCCCATATTACACTGTTTTCTGATCTATGGTAATGTTGTTTCCTCATTACAAACATACCTACAGTCGTGTTTTGTTTCATTCACACATGGTTATCACACAAACCCTGCAAATTTAGTAGGGATGTAACAATAACTGAAATATCGTGATATCATATCATCAAATGTCTCACAATAATATCGTGGACAATCACAATATATTGAATTACAAGTCTCTTCGCTTAAATGAATAGTTATGGTGCAGCAATAGCTAAGAAAACAGACAGAATTGCATAGACCATAATCTTTTGCTCCATTTCAGAGCAGACTACGTGAAGAAATAACTGTAATGAGCACTTTTCAATTTTAGTTCTTTGGGTTAAGTCTTGTCAAGGCATTTTAAGAGAAAAAGTAGCATATTCACAGTTTTGTTAGCCAAAATATGATTTTGCAATGAATGTCTTACCATGAGATCCCTAATTTTAGGCTGTTATTTCCCCAAACAGAAAGCACTGTGTTCCACCTTGTGATGTTATGTTGTAATACAGGAAGTGCTCTACTGTGTTTTTAAACTCCATATACTTTAACTAGAGTTATTTAGATGATTTCAACCCTGGAATTTCCAATCTCTATTAAACAAAAGGTAAAATGTAGCTGTTAAGGTGAAAACTACAACTACATGACATCACAAGGTGGAACAGAGCATTTTAAGCTTTGGAGATGTAGACAGGCTAATAATAAAGGGCTACTCAAACATGTGTGAATGAAAGAAAACACAACTGTGTATGCTTTTGAGGAAGTAGCAACATGGCTTAAAGCTCAATTAAAGTCAATTTTGTGTAATATGGGACCTTTAATAACACGATTTTTGTGTAAATTAAATGTGAAACATCACTAATTCTACGTTCCCCTAGTTTTCCATTCAAACTTTACCATGATGTCACAATTAGTTCAAATCTCATTAGTCGTATACTAATTTGTTGTATCCGTATAATGTAAGTACAACGGTCTTAACACAGATCCTCTGGTTATGTATTTACCCCCTGTCATTTCAATACACACAACAACCTTTCAGAGCATAACACACTTAACTTTTTCTAGTTCTGTTTATACTTTTGGAGTGTGATGTACAATGACTCCAATAAAAATTTATATTGATTACATTGTGTTGAAGAATGGCTGTACAGGGCCTAAAAGCACATCAAGCAGCTCCTCGCCTGGGACTATTAGCAGCGCCTGTCAGTGAGCGAGTTATTGTTGCCTGGTTCGGCTCAATATGTGACCTGCGGCAGGAGCAGAGCAACAGGCCAAATAAGAACAAACATTTCCTGGGCCACTGGAGGAGGGACATGGAGAGGAAGCCAGAGCGGCTACAGATCGATAGTGTAGTGACACAAGTGATCATTCCAGCTCCATGAATCAAACTATGTGCTTAAACTGCGCCAACTCCACTTCTTCACAACAATTTGGTTTGTTTGACGTAAATGAGGCCTTGGGGAGACACACTCAAAAACATAACATAAGCTCACAGATGCAGCTAGTTTGTGTGCAGGTGGCTGGTCACATTATGCATGTCATTATTAATTGAATCTGACTTAATTTGTTTTTAATGATCATAATTTCCACATGCACCCTTTATTAAGTGGCTGACACTAATGATATTATCTCTACACTCTATGATAGGATCATACGGCACAAGGTACGGTGACATCAATTTCACTTTAAATCCTCTCACAAGATATAAGTACACACAGCATCAGGAATATGTCCTTCTTGCATTTTCTATTGAAAAAACACCACAGCTTATAAAGTAAACTTAAAGGGATATGCCACCCCCAGGTCAAATTTGGGCATCTCCCCACAGTCCAGAGACTAAAATAAGTGGTGGAAAGCGTTTTCCTGCTCACCCAGCCATTGTCCGAGTCTGTCGCCACTGACCGCCGCGGTATCTGCAGCTCCTCCGCCTTAGACTGGAGTCTAACGTCGCCAGAGAAAGATTTCGGCCAAAAGGAATTCATTTGCTCGATGCGTTTCCCAATTACTTTCTGTGTAGTGCGCATTCATATCAAGTGCAAATAAATGTGCAAATCAACACGGAGAGCTTGACTTGGTCATTTTGGGTGGGAACTATTTTCCAGTGCGTAAGAATACAGTCGAATCACGCACCACGTTGTGCAACAGGGGAACTCCCTTCCCGGTGCGTAACTGGGATTCCCCTGGCAGCGTGCTGCGTGATTCGGCTGTATTCTTCCGCACTGGAAAATAGTTCCCACCCAAAATGACCAAGGCAAACTCTCCGTGTTGATTTGCACATTTATTTGCACTCGATATGAATGCGCACTACACACAAAGTAATTGGGAAACGCATCGAGCAAATTAATTCCTTTTGGCCGAAATCTTTCTCTGGCGACGTTAGACTCCAGTCTAAGGCGGAGGAGCTGCAGATACCGCGGCGGTCAGTGGCGACAGACTCGGACAATGGCTGGGTCACCAGAAAAACGCTTTCCACCACTTATTTTAGTCTCTGGACTGTGGGGAGATGCCCAAATTTGACCTGGGGGTGGCATATCCCTTTAAAGGCGCACTGTGTAACTTTTCTGGTGGAGGGGAAGTTATTGCATTACCTTGAATGCACAACTGTATGGTATAAATGCATCCATGTCCGTGGTGAGCAACAGGTCAGATCTGTGGGGGGTGGACCCTGCTCACAGTAAGACTGTATGCTTTTAAGGTATAGTTTTCATTTATAAAACCACAGGTAATAGAATAAATACAAGATTCAAGTATAACGCCACATTGAGACACATTACAGCTTTTACATTAATGTAATTATGTAATAATGTGATATGTAATTAAAATGAACACCATAGTGTTAGGTGAATGCTGCTGCTGCTGTTGTGGTGCAGCTGGAGGAGTTGAAATGTCAAGATTTTGCTTCGTCAGGCCTGTACATGTGCACATTTGCATGCACGTAACACTACCTCCTCTGGATCTGTATCAAAGAATTAACTAATTCACACTCATATTCCTGCTTCCACATTATTATTGCACCTTTTACTTTTCTCTTTATATAGAGCATTTACACCATTACTTACATCTATAGATCTGTATATGCACATCTCTATTATATGTATTCACAGTTTGAGTTTGAAATTAATTTGATATAATTGATTTCCTTAATTTATGACTTTAAATCAGTATTAGGCCCAAAGACAGTATGATATGTACTGTTAACATGTAAATGTGAGAAGAAAATGTCAAATATTATTTTGTTCAATTTGTCAACTGGACAAAGTTTGTTTGGTTGACAAATTGAACTTCTCCTTTTATCATGGATTCTACCTGGACGACTGAGGGACTTTTCACGCAATATTATTTTGAATTGAGGATGCGTTATTATTCAGGGGGCCCTGTACAATTTTTGGATAAATAGGGGGGTCACAGCTCTGCAGACTTTGGAAACGACTGGCCTAAATAACTGCAGCCTTTGTGATTTGATTGCAGGCGCAATATACTGTGCAGCCCAATCCGGAGTTTGTTTGTGAATCAATAATGTCTATGAAATCAAAACAGGCAGTACAAAGAAACAGTTGGATGCACATCAATAAACTACACTAAACGCTGTGTGTTTACAAAGCAAAGCAGCTTGAGTAGGGGGCAGTAGTGACCAGCAGCTGTTTGATGTGTGTCCATACTGGAGTGGAGTGTGTGTGTGTGTGTGTGTGTGTGTGTGTGTGTGTGTGTGTGTGTGTGTGTGTGTGTGTGTGTGTGCGTGCGTGCGTGCGTGCGTGCGTGCGTGTGTGTGTGTGTGTGTGTGTGGAGGGCTCTGTAATCTGAAAGGCAGAGGAGCATCTATACAGAGCCAGAGCAGACTCCTGGAGGGGCACAGGCAGAATTCTAATGTGGCTACAGGCTAACCTCTCTCCCTTTCGCCAAAACACAAGGGCAACGCTGCATTAATCAGACATTCACAGCCCTCCTCCATCGCTCACCTCAAACTAAAGACATAAACAGCATCTCGGCTTCTTCCTGCTTCAATCGCACACTGTCAACATTATTAGCAAAGTAAAATTAGCACATGTTGAAGAGCTATATCAAGGATGAACAATTATGTGCATTATTCAAATCACAAGAAACTAATTGGCAAACTAAACTAAACAAAACCTTGTCCTTTGCAATGTATTTGCATTTGTATCGAGACAAGCAGGTGGTTTAATATCTACCATAAAAAGTGCCTCATTCATATAGCTAATTTACTAGTATATTAAATACGTATCCAGCACAGGAGATATATTTTCTCTATATCTACACCTTAATAATATTAAGGTGTAGACATAGAGAAAATATATCTTCTGTAATATATCTAATTAAATCTAATTAAAATGCTTCAATCACACACTGTCAACATTACTGAAAATAAATCTGCCTTTGCACTGTATTTAACCATGTTTTAGTCATCATGATTAAAGGAAAAGTAACGTTATTTTACAATCTGAGCCTTCTTTCGGTAATAAAACAAGTCGTTTGACTCACCCATAGCACGTTCGTGTCATTTGGAGCTGTTTGAAGAAAGTTATGTTGTAGCGTATCCGTTAGCATTTGTATTCGGGGCATTACTTTGCGGTCTCCAAATAACACAAACTTTAGCACTTTTCAAATCATAGAAGCCCGATGTCTTAATGTAAGAATTAGTTTGAAGCAAAAGTGGCCTGTAATCCGAGATTTATCCATAGTTTTCAGCTTTGCGTTTCATGTTTGGGTCCCGGGAGCAGTCCGCGCATGCGCACTGGCGTCCTCATCTACTCGAAACTATGGCTAAATCTCGGATTACAGGCCACTTTTGCTTCAAATGAATTCTTACATTAAGACATCGGGCTTCTATGATTTGAAAAGTGCTAAAGTTTGTGTTATTTGGACACCGCAAAGTAATGCCCCGAGCAAATGATACAGCACCATGTTAACGGATACAGGATCATTACTAGAACAGAACGGCTCAACATAAGTTCTGCGATACTGCTCCAATTGACAGAAAAATGCTATGGGTGAGTAAAACTACTTGTTTTATTGCCGAAAGAAGGCTCAGATTGTAAAAAAACGTTAATTTGCCTTTAATCTTTTAGAGATTTGAGAGAAATTTTGTAGAGATCGACCAATGTGGGTTTTGCTCATATCATTGAGCTCTGCCAATATTTATTTTATTATGAATGGTCGATTTTGAAAATTTCCCACAAATCTGAATCTGATCTGATCTGAAATGGCAACAAATTTACCCAGAGTTCTATTTTACTGCAAACCCATAAGGGAACTTTGTAGTCACATTTTGTGCAGTGGACTCTTTGCACTTCAGTGATCAAATTAAGTCTATAATTATAATGAAGTCTAATAAATGTCTTTCCTTAAAGCTGCACTGAACAACTTCTCTAATGGAGGCCCCCAATCTGCTTGTCTCCATGGTGATGCTATTGCTTTGCCTAGAATGTTCCACAGTATGGCACTTGAACGTGACAATCAAACAATTATTTAATCACCGGTGTATTTTAGGTAAAGCAATAACATCACCATGGAGACAAGCAGATGGCGGGCCCTGCATTAGAAAAGTTGCGCAGTGCACGTTTAAGTCAGGTGAGTAGCTGAATAAACATATTGTCCTAATCTGGAGATTGATTAACGTTCGATAACTTGGGCCAAACGATATATAGGGCTATCTGTAAAATTTTGTCTCAACTTTATCACAATCATAATTTTCCATTCTACCACAAACTTATTCAAATCAATGCAGCAAGACTTACTGCTATAATAATAATGTTGCTCATCCCACGACTGCATAATTTTTCTATCTGAGATTTCTCTTCAACAACTCCCACTCGAAGCATGCAGGAGCACGGACGCCCACATCCACACATGATACAATACAGTGGGCTGCCATTCTCTCCTCCGGCGCACAGTGCAAAGTGAGTGGGAAAGAGAAACAAGGAGTACACTATTGCACTGCTTAGAAAAACAGGCACAGAGATCAAACACATGCAATGCTCAAGTAACATGTAGCAAAGAAAATGGCTGAAAACTACCACAATGATTAAAACACTCTCTTTAATGTAATTTTCAACATAAAATAATAAAATATTTTATATTATTATGTGTATTTATATTGTCATGGACTGTAAAGAAGTGGGCGAAGGGAGTCATCAATAGTGTTCAGCTCCAGCCCAGTTCCATATTAGAAATAGGAATTTATTTACAGACAAAACTGTGAAATAAAAACACCGGGATTAAGTAGAGTGGGTTAATATGAACATTTTAAGACATTTTAAATGATGAGGCTCACTGCAGCGGTTAAATCATTTGCAACCAAAGGAACTGGAAGCCACCCCATATACAGCTCTGGAAAAAAGTAAGAGACCACTGCATTTTTTTCTGAAGTCAGCATCTCTACATGTATTACAGCCATTCCATTCCAGCATCTATTGAATTCCAACGCAAACACAAAGCTGAGCTACTTCAGTTTTTGCACCAGGAGTGGAATAAAGTCACCCAAGAACAATGTGAAAGACTTGTGGAGAGCATGCCAAGACGCATGAAAGCTGTAATTAAAAATAAGGGTTATTGCACCAAATATTGATTTCTGAATTCTTCTTAAGTGTTTTAATGAATTTGATCTTGTTTCTTTGCATTGTTTGAGGTCTGAAAACATGTATCTTTTTTGTTATTTTTTTAATGACAACATTTGTCATTTTCTGCAAATAAATGCTCTAAACGATAATATTTTTATTTGGAATTTGGGGGAAATTTTGTCAGTAGTTTATAGACTCCTGAATGCTCCTTTTGCCCAAACACATGCCTATAAGAGCTGTATATGTGACCCGCCACGTGAAATCCGCCACCAACGGCCGGCATTTGTGAAACCGAGATAATCGTATTTGAAAGATTTTTGTTTTTTAGCAGAATGTGCTTGTTGAGAGCATGAAGAAGCCACTCCATGTTTCAGATAACAGCATTGGCTGCTTAAAAAGCAGCCATTTTGTCTTTGAAATTGGCTTGTTTTTCAGAAAGAATCGAGGCGTACATAATCAAGTGACATTAGCGCTCTTTTGTTTTCTTTTTCCGCTTATCAGCTGTGAGCAGCTGATAGACTAAACCAGGACTAAACCAGGACTAAAACAGGACTAAACCAGGACTAAACCAGGACTAAAACAGGACTAAACCAGGACTAAAACAGGACTAAAACAGGACTAAACCAGGACTAAGACAGGACTAAGGTGTGTGTGTGTGTGTGTGTGTGTGTGTGTGTGTGTGTGTGTGTGTGTGTGTGTGTGTGTGTGTGTGTGTGTGTGTGTGTGTGTGTGTGTGTGTGTGTGTGTGTGTGTGTAGTGTCCTATACTATTTTGTATTGTATTAAATTGACAATACAGGTGACTTTGACTTAACATATTATCCTGTGTATTATGGAATTATTGAATGATTATATGGACTTTTTGTTATAAAAACATTTCCATTTTAACAAATTACCTTCTACTTCTGACCTGCCCTGAATATGTTTTTTTTTTTCTCTACTGGTTTTTGCAATGTCATAAAAGGTTACTGTGGTGTATTCTAAATGATTAATATAATTTTTGTGAAACTGTGAGCATTCTCTTTTTATTTTATTTTTCTGCTGTTATTGCAGTATGTAATTGCTTCATCCAACTGAGTTTCAATAGATAGAAGGCTGACAGAGTTAGCAACCAATTAGTATGTATAAAAACATGGTGGCAGATGTTGTTATGGAAAAAGTTTGGTGATCTGTCCATAAAACCTTTCTTTTTTTTCTCAAACTAGAGACTATGGATCCTCACATGTCTAAGCACAGTTATTCAGTGGTGAGAGGAGATAGCGATGACAGATATGGCTACAATGGCTAGAATGAATGAATGAATGAATTTATTGAGTATGTCACAAAGTCAATATACATTACATAATACATTACACGTATACATGTACGTGTAGGCATAATAATATAATTTCTTTACATAAGTAAACATATCTCAAAGGTTAATGGGAAGAAGTGTCAACTTTTTGAATCCCACCCCTTACAGTCACTTAACCATTAATATTGCCCGGTTTCCTCTGAACCATCTTCGTCACATTGATCTGGTGTTACTATACAACTTATATTTACAATGTTCATAGATAAGGTATTTATAATAATTTAATATACTATCCATTACAACATTGCATCACTATAATGACTCAGAATACTAGATTTGTATAATTTTTTAAACTCCTTAAAGTTTGAACAGTGTTTTAGTTCATCACTCAGACCGATATACAAAAACTCTTCCTTGTGGTCAGCGCTCGAGCATGTTTATATATTGCTGTTCCTCTTAGGTTATACCCTACTTCTCTTTCTGTAAATACATTTTGAATATTTACTGGTAATTGATGATTTCTTGCTTTGAACATAATAAGTCCTGACAAATATTCTACTATATCGGGAAATTTTAAGAGTTTTGATTCTAGAAATAAGCTGTTGGTGTGCTCCCTGAACGATTATGTATAATCCTAATAGCCCGTTTTTGTAATATTGTTAAAGAATGTATGTTGGTTTTATAATTATTTCCCCATACTTCTGCACAATAACTTAAGTAAGGGTAAATGAGTGAAAAGTATAGTTGCTGAAGAGACTTTTTATGTAGCTCATGTCTTGCTTTTGCCAATACTGCAATGGTCCTGGATAATTTGGATTGGATATATTTAATATGTGATTTCCAGTTTAGTTTTTCATCAATTATTACCCCCAGGAATTTACTTTGCTGAACTCTTTCAATGTTTATCCCTTCTATCATGACCTTTATTTGTGCGTCAACCTTCCTGTTTCCAAATAGAATTAAAGTTGTTTTACTTAAATTTAAAGATAATTCCTGTTGAACCATATTTTCATTTTCTTTATTTCTGAAGTGATTGTATCAAGAAGTTTGTTTACATTTCTATCAGAGCAAAACATATTTGTATCATTGGCAAATAACACCAGCTTCAAACGTTTTGATACCTTGCACAGTTCGTTAATGTAAAGTATGAAAAAATTTGGACCCAATACTGACCCCTGCGGGACACCGCATGGGATATGAAGACATGAAGAGCAACTATCATTTAGCTTCACAAACTGATGCCTGGTCTACTCCATAATAAATGGAGTAGACCTGTTTTTCCTCAAATAAAGTGGGTAAAGGATGAGGTTATCAAGATTATATACAGTATATGCACTGATAATATAGTACCTAAAAGTATGAGATCAATATTTCTAAAAAAAAAAAAAAAAAAAAGTAAGTCTAAGCCTGTTATAGCCCTCCTAAATGACAACACCGCAGCAATTATCTGTCTTGTTCATTATTGATCTGGGGTTTTCTCATTTTCTACCTTAATTTACAGTCTTTAAATGTCACACAAATAGACTCTAATCATGACATCATCCTCTTAATTTAGAAGGTCAAAGGTCAGAATCGGCTTCAGTCATCACCTGACACTTCCGATCAAAACATAAGATCGAAACGTGTCTGGAAATCGATTTGAAATTACAACTCCGAGATTGAATTTCAAAAGAGTATATAAGTCGATGCAGGAGAAGTGGCTGTTGAAAAGTATTACTGGATCTCCACATCAAGACTTGTATCCTTCGGCTATAGGAACACATACAAAAATAGTCATCTGTCAGGCGAGCATGCTGATCAATAGACCTTTATTGCTTTAGCAGCCTGAGAATGAGCATCCTTGTTTGTACACTAATGCTCCCAACGCTCCGATCAATACTCAGGGAGATTGATTTAGATATAGGAGCTGGAGATCTGATATCTTTATTTTGGGGGCAGCAATGTGACTCGGCTGAAAATGGACAAGGCCCAAAGGAGAGCACGTGATGGTAGTGAGACAGTTAGGATTCAAAGAGGAGTATTTACAAAAATGTGTAAAGGAAAATTAACAGGACTGCACAGTTTAGAGTTCTGTACTCTAGTGTACTGACATTAGAGATCGAGCGTTATGTTTTTTTCATGGCCGATGACGAAACCGACGGACAATAATATTTTAGAACCAATTTTTCTGAGGTGATGTTGGTTATTTCCTTCTTATTTCTTGCAATTTAAATTTGCTTCAAACTCAGTCACAGCCCTTTTTACTCACAAACCTTTAAGAGAGCAGTGTATTACATTTATAGACAAATACTTCATTATCCCAAAGGAGTGTTAATATAAAGCTGTGTGCTTTTAGGCAGTAAATTGACCAAAACAAAATATCAGCCTGTGCTGAAGAATTAAGAACAATAGAAGATACACTTAAAAGTCAATATCAGCATCTCTAACTGACACAAACAATAATATGTTCCTCTGATTGGTTAATCTGCCTGTCAATCATGCACATCAGAATGTTGTCTCAACATTTTTTGTCGAAAACTTTAAAGATCCCATGACATGGTACTTCTTAATGCTTTTATATGGCGCCTTAATGGTTCCCTAATATTGTAAATGAATCCTTCTTCAAAATCAAGCCTCAGTGCATGAGATATGACTCTGACTGTCTTCATGAGGCTAGATATGTCTCTAAAACGCTTTATTATGGGCGTTGTTGCTTGAATGCAAATGAGGAGGACAGAGACAGGCCAGTGCAGCGGGTGGGGGTGTGGCCAAACTCTTCGCTCTTTCCTCGTTTAGCGGTGCGCTGTGCGCTGGCCCCACTTCCGTGTGTGTAAGCGCGGAGGAAGATATGAGACGAGTTGCATTAAAAAAACACATTTCCACAGAAAATAAAATTAAACCACTGCTGTTTCAGAGGTTCGGAGGCTCGGATAAAGGACATCCGAGCCTGGAAACACTCCTGGCTCCAGGCAAATAAAAAAATCTCGCATCTCGCATTGCGTTGCTCGTTTGCGGTCCAAATTCTCTGGGCATGATTTCCAGAGACATCCAGACGGGGGTGGAAACCTTTCCCTGAATGTGACGTCAGAAACTTCCCTTGTTCAAAATCGCCCGTTTGGGCTGTCTTTTTTCAAACGCGGAAAAGGATCGCAAATGCTCAGTTTAGACATTTTGCAACTTTTAGCCATGGGGGGGCTAAACAGGGTAGGGGAGCTCACATTAACATTCAAAAACCTCAGAAAGTCAAAATTTCATGCCATGGGCAAGTATTCTAAAACTTATATTATATTGTTTATGTAGGGATGGTGTCTAAAAACTACTCAAAGAAGTAAAATTATAGAGTATTATAAGAGTAAATGTACTAACAGTACTAACCACATCTGATGGTGAGAGACAGTGAGAGGCTGGGCTAGGTGTAAAAGACGAGCAGGTTCCGTTAGGACAGGCAGAGCTGTGAGGGAATGATAATGGAAAGTGGAAAATGGAGCTGAGGAGAGGGATATTGGAGAGAAGATTGAGCTCGGTGAGAGCCTGAGTAAAACTCCAGGTGCTGCTGTTGGGAAATGATAGGCTTTAGGAAGAATGACAAGTGGCTCCTGCTTCGCCAAATAAGAAAGGAGTTTGATGCCGCTTCGAGACTTGAATAAGACGAGTCAAAATACACTTAAGAAACAACACACTTTCAGTGTTGTCAAATGATTGAAATCCAGTTAAATTTTGATTACTAAAAGAAGCAAATAAATATGTAAATGCACTAAAGGCGTATGTTTATACAATTAGAATTTATACATTTGTGTTTAATGTCTCAAACTCTCAATAACTGCATTTAAAGTATTTAGTTAAATGACCAAAAAGTCAACACATATCAGAGGCTAGGATTTAGGATTGCCTCACAGATAGCCATACAAAATCACTCTGCTGTGGCTGCACCACTTTAATTACAAATGGAACTGCTGAAACTTAATGATAGTAAAAAGCTTGGCCTCCATCCTTGACATAGACTTTAGGAACAATATACCGGGGCAGTTTTCAGATTCTAGAATACTCTGAAATAAAAGGCAACAGCCATATTTACCTATTGTTTATATAGGAAACCCGCCACATGTCGGGATTTGTGAAAACGAGAAAATCGAGTTTGAAGCCTTTTTTTTTTTCCAAAATTTGTGATTTTTTTTTTTTTTTTTGCAGAATGTGCTAGTTGAGATCATGAAGAAGCCACTCCATGTTTCAGATAATAGCATTGGTTGTTTTAAAAGCATACATGTTGTCTTTGAAATTGGCTTGTTTTTCAGAAAGAATCGGGGCGTGCGTAAATTACCATACTGCCGCAGCTGCCCATTCACATGACGAGCAGCTGATAGGCGTTTTCTTTTTCCGCCTATCAGCTGTGAGCAGCTCGTGAATATTTACGCTGCGTTTCAACAGGATAAGGACAGTATAAGGAGAAAATCCGTAACTTTGACTGTAAATGCTACGTAAGAAGGAACTCTCTCCTCGGGACACTGGACACGTTCGGCTCATGTACCGGATGCGAGCGGATACTTTAGCTGCCAAAAGACCGTGGATACGTGAATAATTTTATGTGGTGAGTAAAGTGCCTTTAAACTTTGACACTACAGGCTTTAGGACATGTTTAAATCCTTCAGCTTTCATGTGTCATATTATTTCTGCAAAGGGAGATATTTAGGTGAAATGTGAAGTGATTAACGTGAACATAAAACATCCAGAGTGTGTGTATGTGTGTGTGTACGTGTGTGTGTGTGTGTGTGTGTGTGTGTAGTGTAGTGTCCTATACTATATTTTGTATTGTATTAAATTGACAATTTGACTTAACATATCTTGTGTATTATTGAATTATTGAATGGTTATATGGACTTTTTGTTATAAAAGCATTTCCATTTTAACAAAGTACCTTCTAATTCTGACCTGCCCTGAAACACCACAGTGATAGTCTAAGCTTAATGGGAGGGCTTATCTTAATGTCATGCAAATGAGCCAAGAAGTGAGAAACAAACTAATTTTGCATATCAACTGAGTTTAAATATAATAATGCAAAAACAAAAGATTCAATGATTCAAAGCTTTTATTGTCATATGCACAGTAAAGAAACATGTTTCATTATACAATGAAATTCTTACTTTGCTGCTCACGCTGGATGCCAAGAGCATGCAAAAAAAATTAAAATAGATGAATAAGATAAAGAGAAGCATGTAAAAAAGTATAATTAAATAGAAACAATCTTTACCAAATATACACTATGAAAAATATAGGCTAGGTGCTATGTACATATTTACAGATAATGTGCAACATTGGTTTCTGTGCAACTGTCAGAAATAAAAACGGGGTGTAAACATGGTTGATACAGTGCAAACAGGAAGTGTAAACATTCGAGCAGTTACATGTGCAGCTGTAATCTGACAGATTATCTTAACAGTTGGTCAATAATAGTGCAAAATACTCATGTGCAAAGTATAGGTCAATCAATGTCCAGGAGGGGGGGGCTATTGCTCAGCGGTTAAGGAGTCTGATAGCAGTTGGGAAGAAAGAGTTCTTGAGTCTAGTAGCCCTACTTTTCACACTCCTGTACCTCCGGCCTGAAGGTAGGAGTGTGAATAGTCCATGTTGGGGGTGGGTGGGGTCTTTGATGATGGAGGCAGCTCTCTTGTGGACTCTGCGATGGTAGATGCTCTGCAGAGAAGGTTGAGGAGTCCTGGTGATCTTTGTGGCCGCCTTAACCACTCTCTGCAGTCGTTTGCAGTCCTTCACAGTAGTGCTGCTGTACCACACATGATGGTACAGCACGTGATGCATCTGTAGAGTTGCTAAGGATTTTGGGCAGCATGCCAAATTTCCTCAGCCTCCTCAGGAAGTACATCCGCTGTTGAGCCTTCTTCACCACCTGTGTTCTGTTGATTGTCCAGGTGAGGTCATCACTGATGTGGACCCCCAGGTATTTAAAGGTGCTCACCCTCTCTACCTTAAGGTCCCAGATAAACAGTGGCTGATGAGGTTTCCTCTCCTTCCTCATGTCCACTATCATCTCCTTGGTCTTGTCTGTGTTGAGAGTGAGGTTGTTGTCCCCGCACCATGTCACCAGACTGTCCACCTCCCTCCTGTAGGCCGCCTCGTCTCCGGCTGTTATAAAACCTATCACAGCAGTGTCATCAGCAAACATCAGGATGATGTTCTCGGGGTGGGATGCGACGCAGTCGTTGGTGAACAGGGTGTAGAGGATGGGGCTGAGGACGCAGCCCTGCGGGGTACCGATGTTAGTGGTGATGCTGGCTGAAGTTTTGTTTCCAATCCTGACAGACTGGGGCCTGCCAGTCAGGAAGTCCAAGGTTGAATGGTTGAGGTGTGTCTGTGCTCTGTGGGGGTGGTGGTGGCCTCAAAAGCGGGTGTAGAAGGCGTTGAGGTCATCTGGAAGGTTGTCTGGGGCTCTGATGGTGGTGGAGCTGGAGCTGGTCCTAAAGTCTGTGATGTGGTCCAGACATTGTCACATCCTCCTGGGGTCATCAGAAGAGTAGAAGCTCTCTGTCTTCTCTCTATGTTGCCTCTTGGCCGCTCTTATGGCCTTCTGCAGTCGGTACTGCGCCGCTTTGTACTCAGCCTCATCGCCAGGTCTAAAAGCAGCGCAGCAGGTGCAGTACCTCACTGTTTACCCAGGGCTTCTGGTTGGGGAACTTTCTGACCTGTATAGTGGGTACGATGTTCTCAACACAAGTGCTGATATACCCACTTGTGTCATAAAAGTTTTAGTAGAACACACAGTATTCTTAAACCACTGTATAGTGACAATTACAAGTCACACAGATCCCTAACTTGAGTCACAAACATTGTAACAGTTTGAGCAGAGTGAAAAATAGAGACAGACAAAGCATGGCACTTGTAGACAGAGGACATCCTGCCTGCTGTTCACTGTGAGTGGGCCAAAAAGATAGAAAACAACACGGCTGCTGCATCAGTCCTGTTTAACCTCCACGAAAAGGTATAGCACCTGTGGAGACTCAATTAGAAAACCATTAGCCACTGACGGACTGAAGGCTAATGGAGGCCTGGGGGATTTAAACATGTGATGATTTAATGTACAAGGTCACGAAGATCCAACATGGAGGGGAGAACTGCCATTGTAAATGTACAGTAATGCACAAGGCTAATGGAGGATCCACAGTGGAGATCTAAAGGTAGGAAAGGATGGAAGTCAGTCCCAGTTGCTGATAAGGCATAAAGCAAGGTACTTCAGACACCAGACAAGGTGACATCTAAGGACATACTGATAAACAGGCCATTTACATATATTGACAAATGTAAAGTCTATTCAGCAATACATGCGGTGGGAGGACACCAAGAGGATAATACTGGATTTACATAAAGTTGAGCACTGGCCAATGCGGGGATGAATGTCATAGTTTTTATGCAAAGAGGCAGGACATCCAAGAGTAAAGTAATATTTTAAGTTTTAGGTCAATATTAAAGGTTTTCATTTTTGGTCAGACTACTGGTTCCAACAAAGGAATCAAAGACTATGGTATTATAGTTAAAAATAATTCCAGGTGGATAATTTTAGTAGTTTTGTCTATTTTAGATTTGTTTATGGGTTTAAGATTATTTCAACCTGGCAGAAGAAAATGAAGGATAAGAATAAGGTGAGGAAGAAAAAGTAGATCAAGAATAGGAAGGAGACAGATGAAGGAGAAGAGGGAGAAAAGGTGAAGAAAATGATGGCGAAGAGGGGAGGAGAGAAAGACAAACAAGAAGATGAAGCAGAAGGAGAAGAAAGATTACTACATAATCACTCTGAAATGTCGCTGGCTGAAAATGGTTCGTGGAAAGTCACATTTTGTGATTGGAACAATCGCTCTGATTGAGTACAAACACAGCAGCAAATCAGGATGGATTCTCGTGAATTTTTATTCTATTTGTGAATTTATCTTGCTGTTCAACTTCAGTATAAACATGATTTGACTTTCAGTTGTTTACTATTTCAAATTACCTTGCATGTATTTCCAATGTAATGGGAAATGGGATAAGGCAATAACACCTGTTTTCAAGCTAAATGTGCACAAAACCAGTTATGAATGAAAGTCATGAAACAGGTTCAATCAGTGTTATATAATAATCTAAGACTATTGTCAATGCATTCCTTGTTCACAGTTAAGAACTTCAGCCAACAAAATCTAATACTGCAGAATCACTTTGAGTGTGATTCTTTATTATCAGGGATGGTCAATGCAGCAAAGGTCTGCATTTTAAGAGCACTTCCACAGGAGAAGTAAAAGGTTAAAGCTATTCCCATAGTCTTAGACTTATAGGTGAAGCCTGAAAGCATGGAAATAAGCACAGAAGAGCTATACACATTTGAGTCAGACTTTGTGTTCACTTGTGTTTAATTGTTCTTGTGCAGATGTATGTCCTGCTAGATTTTCTATATAAGAACATGGACCACTCTGTCCACAGGCCATGGGTTACAGGTGATCTGTGTCCAGATTGGTACATGCTCTAATGTGATGCGTCGCTATGTCTTTCATTATAATGTTTGTATACATCTTAATATGGATCTCGTCTTTCATCAGACTTTGTTAAGTTCTGCATGCAAGATTTGTTTTTAGATAATTACAGTAGCGTCACAAAGAAGTCTCCTATTTCTTTTAAATGGTGCTATCTTGGGCTATTAAAATAACATTAACTGGATTTATGCATTGAACACCCTCTCATTTCACCACATTTCTGGCTATTGGACTGGCCTCCTAAAACAGCTTGTCTACTAGAACTTGTCCGGCCTCCAAGTCCTTTTTAGCCCCATGACGTCAGTGGACTAATCAAATTGGGGCAAATTGAATTCTTTTGTAAAGGGCCACATTTGTCGCTTAATGAGAAATTATGCCCTGGTGACGAATTGACGATCATCTTTTCATGCCCCAGTCAATCTGTCAGCCAAGAATGAGATTCAGGTTTCATTGTATTATATAGTGTGCATTCAGACAAGATGCTATTCACAAGTACATTTCTTCAAAGCCAAATGCAGATGTTCAGATTGGAGATCAAAATAGAGAAGGCATAGTTTTTCCTCCTTCTTTTCACAACTTTAGGAAATTCAAGTTCAAGTTCAAATCAAGCCAGGAAAAAAATATTTGCTTTGATTAAGACAAGCCAGATGCTTGATGAAGACAAGCCATATACGCTCACACTAGAACTGTGCCGTGCACGATTGTGTAGCGTTCTATGGAATGCAACAGTGCTATCCCTTAGTGGAGAAAATAAGTCCTGCGGCATGAAATATGTATTAAATAGTGTGGCAGATATGCGTCTTACTGTGATACATGCTCCTCTGTGAGCATATGCAGAAAGGGAAACAGGAGGCGTGACTTTTTCCTCTTATCCACTATCCTCTTTGCAAGACAGCAATGTGAACATAAACATGGAGAGAAATTTAGAAACTTAGAAATTAAAGGATTAGGGTTAATTATTTAATAAAGTACTTACTAAGCATGACACATTTTTAATAAACCAGATTAAGATTAAGTCTTTATTTCTCACACACAATGACACATGGGAGAAATTTGACTTCTGCATTTGACCCATCCTTTTTTTCTGGAGCAGTGAGCAGCCATCTTTCAGCGCCCGGGGGGCAGTACCATGAAGGGTCTTGCCCAAGGACCCACACTGGTTTGCTCATTGCCGGGGGGGGATTTGAACCCACATCAAGTCAGTGACTTAGCAGTTGAGCTAACCAGCCCAATTGTTCATTAGGAATTTAATCTTTGTTCATGCTTCAATAAGGCTAATTAAAGTATAATTATTATAAAATGGTACCAGAGATTTTTCATAGCACATATAAATGGAAGGTAGACGCTTTATTTAGATGAAGCTGTTCAGAATTTCATGTAAAAAAAGTCATCGTAGAAGCAACAAAACACAAGATCAAAGCTAAAAAGGGAAGCAGATAGGACATAAATAATGTATTCAAGCAACAACATGTCTGTCAGTTTTAATTTTAATTAGACAATTGATATGATTACACAGTGTAATATTCAAGTGCTACTGCAGAGACAGTGAGCTTTGAATCAGTCATTGTTATTCATACTGGCAAGTGTTAATGACGAGGAAAGATAAAAAAAAAAAAGAAACTGTTTTGAGAAAGCATTGTTTTGACTTAGTCCTTCCACTCTTGTGTGCTCCAGTTTGTGGATTCATTTTGGGCAAGCATTTGTTGGTGCTGTGATAAAAATAACAGTATTGTCTAATGGTCTGTAACACAAGAACAATGATTTTATTATTGCTGCTACACAATTCCAGTCATGTTATGATGCCGAGTAGTTAAACGCTTTTCAAAATCAAATGAGCCCGTGATCCAAATTCAATAGGCTGACCTTTGACTCTCTCTTGTGAATGTTTTGTTAATACTGTAAAATTTGTATTTTCTATGCAGCACAGAGCTTTTAATGAGCACTTATAGCAGCAGGTGTAGCAATGATTACTGTAAAATTTTATAGTGTTTAATATTTTAGTCCTGTTATAGATGCTGCTTCTTCAACTGTGCAACTGAATGTACTGACTGGACATACGGCTGGAAAAAAACAGAAAACATTTGAACAGTAAACATTTCACCTCTTGAGGAGCGTAATTTTGCTGTTCTCTGCAATGAAAAAAAAAAGTATTATTAATGTCAGGATAGGCCTGTCATGATAGGCGTTCAAGAGAGTGAACCCCCGCAAAGCACCAGGACCCGACGGCATCCCCGGACGGGTGCTGAGAGCTTGTGCTGACCAACTCGCCGGGGTGTTCACTAACATCTTCAACCTGTCTCTGAGCCAGTCTATCGTGCCCACCATCTTCAAGACCTCCACTGTAGTCCCCATCCCAAAGACCCCCACAGCATCCTGTCCTAATGACTATCGGCCCATAGCACTCACATCTGTCATCATGAAGTGCTTTGAACGAATCATTAAGAGACACATCTGTGACTCCCTCCCCGACACCCTGGACCCCCTGCAGTTTGCATATAGAGCAGGTCTACAGACAACGCCATTGCTCTAGCGGTCCACACCTCTCTCAGTCATCTGGAGAGAGGAAACACATATGTGAGAATGCTCTTCATCGACTACAGCTCGGCATTCAACACCATAATCCCCTCCAAACTCGTCATCAAGCTCACCGCCCTGGGCCTGGGACGTCCATTTGCTGCTGGATATGGGACTTCCTCACTAACAGGCCACAGGCGGTGAGGATCGGCAGCCACTTCTCCTCCACACGTGTCCTCAGCACTGGGGCACCCAGCGCTGTGTTCTCAGCCCTCTCCTGTACTCCGTGTTCACTTATGACTGTACCGCCAGGCACAGCTCCAACATCATCCTCAAGTTTGCCGACGACACCACCATCCTAGGCCTCATCACTAACAACGATGAGAGCGCCTACAGAGACGAGGTGAAATCACTGACCAGCTGGTGTCAGGAAAATAACCTCTCTCTGAACGTCAGCAAAACTAAGGAAATGATCGTGGACTTCAGGAGACAGCGTGTAGACCAGCATCCCCCATCTTCATCAACAACGCTGAGGTGGAGCAGATCAGCAGTTTTAAGTTCCTTGGGGTACACATCACTGAGGATTTGTCCTGGACACTACATACAGACACTGTGGTTAAGAAAGCCCGACAAAGACTCTACTTCCTGAGGAAGTTGAGGAAGTTTGGTATGAACACCAGCATCCTCACAAACTTCTACAGGTGCACCATCGAGAGCCTGCTGACGGGCTGCATCACAGTGTGGTATGGGAACTGCACCGCTCAGAGCCGCAAAGCACTACAGAGGGTGGTGCGAGCGGCAGAGGACATCACTGGCAGCAGTCTCCCCTCCATCCAGGACATTTACCACAGCAGGGGTCTGCGTAAGGCACGCAGCATCACTAAGGACCATACTCATCCGGCACAAGGACTTTTCCGTCTGCTACCCTCTGGTAGACGATACAGGAGCCTGCCAGCACGCACAAAAAGACTCAAAGACAACTATTACCCCCAAGCTGTCAGACTACTGAACTCTGGATAATACTCTAAATAATACTGAACTCTCAATAATACTGCACTAAACTACCTTTCATTATGCATAATTATGTTTACTGCTGCTCTGTATGAATGTATCATGTTTGTCACTACCTCACTGTAAATTACTGTTACCTGTGCAATAATCTGTGCAATTACCTATGTGCAATATTTATACCATACTATGTGCAATACGAAATCCACATGCAACACCCACACCACACCATATTATGTGCAATCTGTGAAATACTCTACTTACACCTTATTTGATCTTTGATTTAATCCTACCTGCACCTTTGTACATTGTACCTTGTATTTTTATTACACTTTATTACATATTTTATTATATTGTTTATTATTATGTTTACTTCTTCCCCTGCACTTTTGCAACACTTTTTTACCATGTACTATTATTGCATGTTATTAGTACTTCTTGACTATCTTAGCGAGTCAACGGTTCTTCTGATCCAAAGCATTTCATTGCATTGTTGACCCTGTGCTGATTCTGCATATGACAAATAAACAATCTTGAATCTTGAATCTTGAATAAATAGTATGTTGACTTGTCATTCAATACATTCAGTAGATGGAACCATTATTGCTGGGTACTTTTTCTTACTGTACTAGTGGGGAACTTTTTGTTATTTGTCCGATCTATAAGATTTGAGCTGTAGAGGGTTGAATAAATAACTTCTAGTACTGATTAAGTGCTTTATTTATTTATTAGAGTGTGTGTTTTAATGATACTGTACATTTAGAACAGTTTTTTGATGGAAAATCGTGCTTTATGGTTTTCATGTAAAGTGGGAAAATGCCATTCAATATTATTGGTCATCATCTATAGACAATTCTCAGCTTTTGTCACTGAGCAGTTTTGGAGGTTTGTAAACCAAAATTTTGGAAAATCATATGGGTCTTTGGCACCGACAAGTACACATTTTTCCAAATAGCGCCATCTGACCTGACCACGTAAGTGCTGAACTGCCTTCGAAAACTTGAAGTCCGCTAATGCCATCCTCCCAGCTGAGAAACAGCTGTTTATTCTATAGCGGCGGCATGGCTTTTTTCTCCCGACGTGAAAGTCACGTGATCAGTGAGGAAAGCTGACAATGGTCTATACCAGGGGTCGGCAACCTTTGGACCCGTTTCACACAGTAAAGAAAACACTAGGAGCCACAAAACCCTTTTGAAATTTAAAATGAAATAACACTTCATATAACGTCTTTTTTTGGCTTTGTGCCATAGAATTACATTTTGAACTAAAATAAAATACATTTAAATTAAATACAGTGGTCACTCGCTATATCGTGGTTCACTTTTCGTGGCCTTGCTGTTTCGCAGATTTTTTAAATTCCAGTTTTTTTTAATAGTGCATCACCGTGCCTCCAGATGCCAGATTTATATAAATGTTCGATCGCAGTGTGACTCTGAAGTGCTGCAAGTTTTCTCCCCGATAAAACCCGCCACAGTGAAGCGGTCATGAGAACTGTGAAATACACGCAAAATACACTTTGGTTTTGTTCTCTAATACTGTGCTTTTTTGTTGAAAATCTACAAACGTTTGAGTGTTTAAACAAGAGAGAAATGTGAGAAAACGTTAATTCCAGTCTGAGAAAAGTGTAGAATGTGTGTGGTGAGGCGTTTACAGCCTTAAAACATGGAGAATAATTGTAAAATATAAAGCAGACGACTTCGCAGATTTCGCTTATCATGGGTTATTTTTAGAACGTAACCCCCATGATAAACGAGGGACCACTGTACTGAGCCGCGTCAGAGGGATCAAAGAGCCGCATGTGGCTCCGGAGCCGTGGGTTGCCGACCCCTGGTCTATACTTTCTTCAGTAATATATCATACTTCAAAACTTGAATTAATATTTCACAGGCCTATGTCTGGAAGTTCAAAGTTTAAAAGTAGGACAAGAATAGGACATAGAGATAGACAAAGGAGAAGAACACACTACGAAGAGGAAGAAGTAGAGAACAAAGAGAGAAAAACAGAATATGAAGCAGAAGAATCCAGTCCTCTCAACATGCTTTTGTTATGGCCTTGGGAAAGGCATTTTGCCCAGCTTGCCCATGTATGAAGGTTGTATAGCAAAATAAAAACACTGAGATCATGTAGAGCATGATTAATACAAACAAAAGACCAAAATGACGAGGCTCACTGCATCAGTGACAGATAGAGGGGGAAGATTTTTTTTTTAAGCTTAAGTCAGTTGTCCATTTATAGATACAGTCTATGCTTACTACCAAGTGGAATGAATATAAAGAGTATGAGGAGTGAATGAAAAATAACTACAATGTTGCTTTGACAAGTTTGTAAAGGTTGTATAACATAATACTGTCAGGCATTATCATTATCATAACATACAATATAGCCGTGGGTAACTTTTTAAACACTCCCACTCAAAATGATAAAAACATTATTCAGAATGGAACAGCCCAGTTACTCCAGCCCAGTTAACGTCATTAAAGCTTTACGAAGATCTTAAAGCAGTTCTTTCCGTTGATCACGTTGAAGAGTCGGCATGGCCATCTGTCTTTCTCCCTATCACCTCACTAGTCTCCACATTGTGCTGATGAGACGGAGGCTTGATAGAGACATGCATAATTCATCTGTGTGTCCTTACTGTCATTGTGGAGCAGTGGCTTGGAGCACAGAGCCGCCAGACAGAAATACAATCAATCACCCAGGGCCTGACAGTTCCCACAATGCAATGTGTTGATTGGACATCACGGGGCGCCCATGCAAATAGATGCTCGCGGTGGGCCTCAATGGATGGACCTACAGCGGCCACTGACAGCTCAGGTATTCAGTGTCAGATTAGCATGAAATCCCTTGGTCAACAACATGCCCATACCACCTGCGTTATAATAAGATCTGATGCATTCATCCTGGCCAATAGTATGACATATTTTACTATAAAGGACATGAGCACATGAGTCGTGCGCATTGACATAATTCCTGGAAAAGACAGGTCAAAGCTATTGAGGTATGTTTATAAGCGCATCATGTCATCACTAGATTATCAGTGGACAAACTGAATGCAACAAATGCAAAAGTGTCCAAAAAGTGTTCAAAATAATGTCGGCTGAGATGAAGTTGAAGTATACTCAGTAAGGTTGGGAAATGAATATGACAAGATTTTTTGTTACTTCAGTCAATTTTGCAATAGACACTCTGGTTTCCCCCATCAAATCTAAAAAACATGCACCAGGGACTACAGGTGGAAATGAGCTCTTGTGCTACAACCTGCTAAATCATCTCTCCTGTTAAGGTTTATGTAGATTGTGCACTGTCCCTGTCTCACAACTAACATTAAAAAAAAAATACAAATACATTCACTAGGAGCATGTGGTTTGACCATCTCTATTGAACTAAAGGTCAAAGTAGCTGTTGACTTGAAAACTACCACTTCATAACATCACAAGGTGGAACAGAGCATTTTTAACTTTAGAGATAGCACTGATAATAAAGGATTACTCAAACATGTGTAAGGTATGTGAAAAGTCCCTCAGTCGTCCAGGTAGAATAACAAATTGAACTTCTCCTTTTATCATGTGTAAGGCATGTTTTTGATAAGGTAACAATATTTTAACATGTCTTATGAGTCAATATTATGTAAAAATATACTTTTTTTCAAATTATTTCCGGGGAGTTCGGTTTGAAATTGAAAAGTATGTAATAAATGACCTTGTGTAACCTAAGCCATTGAGCCACCAGCCAAAGATCAAATCACAAATGTTCAATAAAGTTGTAGAGGCCCTGCACATGAAATCATACCAGGCTGTAACAGTAGACGAAAGCAACCAGAAATATATTTAGCAAAATCCAGTAATGTTACAACAGTACCATGGAATAGTACCTTTGTGTGCTTTAGAGTCTTTAGAGGAGAGAAAGTACTGAGAAATGACTAGGAACACTTGATCTGCAACTACAACGGTTTCACTCAATAAGTCCTTAATAAAGACAAGTAATAAAGTATAAGTTAAGCACTTTGTTATACATATTTACATTATATGCATTATATATTTTTACTCCTATGTCAGTGTTTATGTGCACATCCAAATCTGAGTTGTCTGATTATTAAAATGACATGTAAACAATAAAATCTGAGTTAAGTGATCTGATTTCTTAATAATCAGTGGCCCTTTAAAAAAAAAAACAGACACCTGCATGTAAATGTAGCCACTATATCATAATATTGTGTCATTTTAAAGGTCCCATGGCATGAAATTTTCACTTTCTGAGGTTTTTGAACGTTAATGTGAGCTCCCCTACCCTGTTTAGGGCCCCCCCCCATGGCTAAAAGTTGCGAAATGTCTAAACTGAGCATTTGCGGTCCTTTTCTGCGTTACACAAAACCAGTGTTGAAACGGGCGAGTTCGGACAAGGCACCTTTTTGACGTCAGATCGGCAAATGCAGCTCCAGCCCCTCCCTCTGTCTCCGCTCAGCGTCCCTGTATATCCCGGCCATAGAGTTTGGACTGTGAATGCGCTACAATGCGAAATGCGTTTTTTTATTTGCCTGGAGGCACGTCCGAGTGTTTCTAGGCTCGCAAGTCCCTTACCCGACCCTCTGGACCTCTGAAATACCAGTGGTTTAATTTTATTTTCTGTGTAAATATGCTTTTTTTCATTGCAAAGTCTCTCATCTGTCTTCCTGTGTTAAACACGGAAGAGAGCAGACAGCGGTGCAGAGCTGCGCTTCCCGCCCCCCCGCTCCTTAGCCAATCTCTCTGTCCTTCTCAATTGCACTGAAGCAGCAACACCCAGAATAAAGCATTTTAGACACATATCTAGCCTCATGAAGACTGTCAGAGTCATATCTCATGCACTGAGTGTTGATTTTGAAGAAGGATTCATTTACAGTATTAGGGAACCATTAAGGAGCCATATAAAAGCATCAAGAAGTACCATGTCATGGGACCTTTAATATTTTCAGCTGCATGTGACAGGTTACATAACTCATTTGATTTAACATAATTATATTGAAGATTTGGCTAAAATCTTGCCCAATTTGAATTTCGATGGTTTATCCTTTTACTTTCTGGTTGGAAATAGGCAGCATCCATAATGTAAATGCCAAAACATGTCTTATTTACACAACAGTTATGATTAAACAATACAAAGCAAAACAACATCTTATTTCTGTTAAATCAATAAAAAGTGTTCCTTGCACGTAACCTGTCCCTGCATTTTGGATGGACATTTATGGCATAGGTTGAGGCATTCAGTTTTAGAACTCTCTACAACTTGCTGTATTTTTGCACTTTTTCCACAAACTGCCGTAAACCATGATAAATGTTTACTACAGGGGTACTATCAAACCAAACTAAGTAATACCTGTCATATGCTATCTAAGTCATAAAAAGTGTATTGGGAAGTACACAGCCATATAAAGGTGTAAACGTAGCGGTGAGCTGTTGTTGAGCGCTTGCCAAGGCCCTACAACAGGACGCCTCTCGCACACAGCAGTGGGGAGACAGAATGATCCTCTCTCTGTGGTAATTAAAAGCACACTGAAGACATTTCGCTCTGTGCTTTTCATCAAGTGTCATGCCAGCGCCTGACGCATATTCTAGCATTCAAAAAGGTTTGAGCATTTCCTGGTACACTGCTCCAGATTAAAGTCTTCTATTATTTACACCAAATTCTCTTCAGAGTGCAGTATTTTCACTTGGAATATTATTTTGCGTTATACACTGCATCATGACTTACCACCTTAAAAATATATACCGTATTGTGCTTTTTTCTTCTTCTAGTTTTTAGTAATAAATAAGGACGCACCAATCCAGGTTGTTCAGTTCCGATACCAATGTAGATACTTTGATTTTAAATATCTACCAGTACCTGATATTAACCGATACCAATGTAGGGATGGAAAATGGCACTTATTTCCTTAGAGCAGAGATAATACACAAGTGATTTAATTATGTTATGTAACTGTTATTTATCTGTCAAATCACTACTGAACAGCTTCATGTGAATAAAAGTTCAAACATTATGGAACATTCTTGGCCAAAATCAGCCTGTAATCAACCTGTCTTATTACATCAAATTAAAGGTCCAACCAGGATATCATCTTAACCGATATCATGGAACTGATACACGATCCAGCAAATCCTTGATACCGGTATTGGTATTGGTGCACCCCTAGTACTAAACTATCAGTAGCTTACATTGTATTGACCTAAAAGTGCTTATTCATAGAGTCTGCTGATGTATTGTTCAAATATGCAGAATTGATCTGCCATTGCATTTGACCCTGCCAAGAAGTGAATTTCCATGTATGTGTATTTATTATTGAAATATGGCTACACAACATTTTTAAATCCTACATGTTACTATGACCTCGTGTCGAAATTATTTGGATAATTGCAAGTTATTATAGGGAAGTGGGTGGGTATACGGGGTTGGTGAAAATGGAAATTTCATGAGCAGCCAAGGCTCAAACATAAATTGAAATACATCATTGAGTAAACTAATGATTGATTTTCCATAATATGTTGAGATTTCTGTGTAAACACCAAGTAGAAGTCTTCAGGAAGCCCACTCACACAGACCAATACCTGCTTTTTGATTCACACCACCCACTGCAGCACAAACTGGGGGTTATTCGGACATTACAACACAGGGCCCAAGTGGTTCCTACAAGCACAGAGGGTAAGGAGAAAGAAGAGCAACATGTGCAGGAAGCCCTCTCTGTTTGTGGATATCCTAAATGGGCTTTCTACAAAACCAAGAGAGACAAGGACAAGAAACAAGACAACAGAATCAGAACCCAGGAGGAAAGGGGTAGCGATTCCTTACCTGGCCGGCGTTTCTGAAAAACTACAGAGGATTTTCAGACAATATGAAATCCCAGTTTATTTCAAACCCAGACTTTACAAACACCGAGCCACAAACAAAGCAATGTGGTCTATTCCATTCAGTGTAGTGAAGACTGCAGTGAGTGCTACATTGGAGAAACAAAACAACCACTTCACAAGAGGATGTACCAACACAGACGGGCGTGCCAGAGTGGACCTTCATCTGCCGTACATCTTCACCTAGAAGCCACGGGTCACTCCTTTGAGGACAGTGAGGTTCAGATCTTAGCCAGGGAAAAGAGCTGGTTTGAGAGGGGAGTTAAAGAGGCTTTTTGTCAAAGAGAATCCTTCTTTAAACAGGAATGGGGGAGTCAGACATAATTTGTCTCCCATCTATAATTCCATTCTCAAACCTAAATCAAAACAAACAAAGGAAACAAGGGGGCTAGCCAGGTCAGGTCCAGAGGTGTGAAAACAGCAATTAGGGTTTGAATGGGTATGCTAAACTAGACGCCTGAGAGAAACTGAAAACAAAAGACAGAAACTCAAACAATGATGTGGGATAGTTTCAGAATAATGTCAGTGTAGTTAGCTCCTCCCTGCAGCTCGATATAAGCAGTGTCCATCAGCACTCTAACCAGAACTGACGAAGCAACTCAGATGAGTTGCAAAATCAATCAATCTTCTAATCCTTGACCACTGTAGGGCACTTTGTGTAACATTTTTGTATGAAAAGCGCCTTATAAATATTGTTTGATTGATTGATTGATTGATTGAAAACGTTTTCGACCAAATAAACTTTGTCCAGTTGACAAATTGAATTTCTCCTTTTATCATTTCTGTGTAAATTTACTATTGAAAGTCCATCACTAAAATATCCATGCATATGCTGACACCCCTGTGACACATTCAAATCAGACGATTTGAAAAGAGGAGTTGGTCGCCTAAACTCTCGCCTGTTGTGTTTATCAGAAAAGTCAATTTCATGGCTAATAGGTTCATTACTGTGGTCATGCTCTGAGAGGCCTCACCGATAAAACTCACACAGGAGCTGAGGGCTAAGCCGGTGGAACACAGGTCTTAATAAGGTCCTTCTTTCTAATGCTAATACTCTGCTCTACTTTAACTCCAGGCCTTTCTGTGGACTGTGGCTGTGGGACCTGCAGATGAGAGAAGACTGGAGGTAAGGGTTTGCCTCAATTCAGACCAGTGTCAGTGAGTTTTAGAAATATGGGGGACTTCTAGGAAGGCATGTTTTTTTGGCATTCATCTTGAAGATTGTAAGAACATTTTCAATTGTTAGCAAAATAAATTGCAGTTCTGTCAACTGGATTTTCACTCAAAAACTTGTCCAGTTGAGAGAATTGAATTTTCTTTTGCTATGGATGTAATCCCTAGGCAAATGAGGGATTACACAGATATTTTTTGTTGTTATACACCACTACTGAAAGAAAGGCACAAGGACTGAATGAGGTCTGGAGTGTTAACAGAATTTTAAAGTCTTTGATTTAATTGCTGGTTTAAAATTTAAAAAGAGTTCCTACATTTTAAGACAGTTAGCAAAGACATATTTTTTCTGATATTTAGTGATAATTTATAATTGCCTGGCAAATGTACAATGATCTGTATTTTTTATACAGAAGGATATCAGTCTGGACCTCAAGCCGTCTGCCACGTCTCAAGCCAGAAACAGATATGCTGGTGCTTTTATTCAGTGACGCCTGTGAAAGGAGCTCATTAGTCACTTATCATTAAAAAATAATAATCAGATTAACAGTTCAGTGCTTTGTCCATTGATTCTGCAGAAATATACGTTTTCCAGTCCCTTGTGATATTTTTTCGTAATGTGTGATTTTTTCTTCTTCTCGTAAACAGCCATATATTTGTTTTGATAAGGACGGACCACATGTGTTCCTGATTGGCTACTCCATCTCTCAATCACACCAGTCAGAAAAGAGGGACATTCACCGGAGACCAGACTCACATCTTCATGAAGTGCTGAAGAAGTATATATTTTGAATCCCATGCAACAACAGATCAAGTGTTAGCTTAGAATTATATATATATATAAAAAAACATTACACCATCATTCAAAGCGCACAAAAGTCAATCTAATTTAAAAACCCAACAAAAGATCATTAATAAGAATAGGATTTTTGCTTTTCCATGGCACCTTTGAAGGCATGAAGAAAATTCAATTGATGTATTAGAGACAGGCTACAAAGTGGAATCAGCAGTAGTATTTTTATCAAAAAGTTCAGAAACATTTCCTCTTATCTTGGCTTGTTGCTCTTTTGAATGACTGACAGCTGAACGTTGAGAGCACATGGCTTTGTCACGGAGTATTCTCTCCATGTCCAACACTGTCACGCTGCAGAGGAGACAGACAGACCAGAAACCAACGCCAGACACCAGTATTAGCCACATGTCGCTATATGTGTTAAGTCTTTGAAACTGGAGATGCTATTGTCAGGCAGATGAGCAGCACCCAGGGAACACGTTTTTATAACCTCAGTGATTTGGACACACTAGACCAAAAGAGAGAACAGACACAAGCTGATGGTTTTAAAACTCTGTCCCAGAACTGAAACAACTACCTGCTCCATCACTCCAGAAAATAAGTCACATCTACAGGTGCTTTCCCACAATGCTAAGCTTCTATCAGACTCTCACTCTACTTAACAACAAGAAGCAGAAACATTTCCTCAGCCAGTAACCCTATTTGGAGCTTAAATAAAACATAAAGTAGGAGTAAAAAGATCTCCCCCATTGTGTGACCTGTGAGGGCAAAGCACAAGAAAATCAGACTGAAATCAGCCTAAGACATACGCAACAGTCTAATCCTCCAGACCAACCATAGGCTGAGGCAGGTCTTTGGACACAGCAATATTTACCGTGAGTACTTTTTCTTTGCAAAATATTTTTTTGCTAATTATTTGGGCAAATTATAGCTTTATGTGTTTATTTATTGCAGCTCATTTCTTTTAATGATACTGTTTATTTTAAATGATGTTATGGGGATTATCTTGCTTTATTTTAATTGTACCAGTGGCATAAAGTTGTTTCAGTATTATCGTTTATAGCAAAATATCTCTACAGCAATATATCATGCTTCAAAATGTGTTATCGTGAGGACAATAACGAGTACCTTACCTAAAAGAAGACGTATTATAGTGTTTTGGTATAAAGTGACATCATTATTTTATATTTTGCTCATTGTTAACTGCTTTGGTGGATCTAGTGGTAGTGTTCTAAGTTGAATTACCATCTTGAACCAGCACCAGCCACCCACCTTCTTCCATGTGACCACAAAATCAGATTTAATTATCCATATATGTATATGACCTCAAAACCCAACATGACCCAGTATAAAAACTCCTTTTTGCACTACAAAAGAATGGAACCAACTCCCAAGTGGTGTCATTTAAAGCCCTCCCACTCCTTTCATTGATGTGATATCTATTTGGAGTTTGCCTTTTAATGAACCAGAACCAGTAATGACATATCTCAGCAGAACAGATACATCATCAAATAGGAACCTTAAGTAGATATTCACTCAAATTCCTTCAATTTGCTGCTGATTTGGACACTCCCCATTGCACATGGACACAGATTTACCTAATGGAGCCTTAAATGTTGTGGTCAGGACAAACAGATGTCCAATGTCCAATCCAGTGCACTCAATGTCCTAGGACACTCCTTATAGATTTTACACACAAGTGGCCAACAGATTCTTTAAAGGTCCCGTACCTATTTTTGAACAGTTTCTTTTTTCAAGATTGTTTATTTGTCATATGCAGAATCAACACAAGGTCAACAATGCAATGAAATGCTTAGGATCAGAAGAACCGTTGACTCGCTAAGATAGTTTGCAGTCTTGTACATTCTGACCATCCTAATTATTCACCGTAATGAGTTTTATGATTAAGACTTCATTGATCTCACACACAGTGACACACACTGTGTAACTTTTCTGGTGGAGGGTCCGCCACCTGCTTGTCTCCATGGAACTATTACTGTTCTGTCTTGATTATTCCACAGTATGGAAATAAACTTGTAGACAGGTTAATGGTCAGATCTATGGAGAAGCAAGCCTACACATGCTAATAATGTATGTTTTGAAGATATTTTTGAGTTATGAAAAACCTGTATGGAAGAAATGTTTAATGCTCTACTGTGGAGTATTCCAGGCCAAGAAATACATCTCCATAGAGACAAGCATGTGGCGGACCCTCCACCTTAGAAGTTACATAGTGCTCCTTTAGGACAGACCAAACATCTGAGTTTGAAAGCACTGCACTCTCTAAGAGACTTAAAGGATAAAATGAGGATTTCAGATCAATGTGGCTGACACACATTTGCCAATTGTCTAAGGACGAAAGAGCAAAGGTCAAATAGCTATCATGTAACCAAAGATAATAGTTGCTTGTTGACAAAATCAGTACTATAAATAGCCCCCATGCACCCTGTCCTAGCCAATTATTTATGAATACTAATAAGAATGACTTGCACTGCTGTATGTCACAGTTCAAAACAACATCATCCATCTCTCTCTCCATCTCAGCTGTCGTTGCCCAAGGGGAAGCAGCCAAGCACAGAGGGCTGAGCTGGAGGAAGAAACAGAGGTATCCACGGTTTCAGAAAGACAAGAAATTAGGACCGTTGCCATAGCGATTAGCAAAATATGATATCTTTTGAATGGGGTGAAAAGTCATGCATATAACAGGAAGCTAAAACCGACAAATGAGGTGGGAAAGGGGGGGTGGGGGGTGTTAGGAGTTGAAAAAAGAGATTCAAAAACAGGAACAAAATCTGTCAGTTTGAAAGTGTGAGGAGAGAGTGAACGCCTTCCTGAATTGTTGGCACGTAACACTTGTGCATCAACAGGAAAGAAAAAGAGACAGAAATAGAGAAATCAACTCAACCGAGCGTACGGGTCAAAGGGTACGAGCGGAGAATTATTTCAGGAACAAAGCTGCTGTAGCTGCGTGGAGTGCAAACTGAAGATAATGGTTTTATAAGCTTCAAATGGAACAAGGGTTTAACAAAGCACTTTTACTAGATTTTGGGAGGAAAACTGTATTTTCAGTTGACTTCAATAACTTAAAGTCAGTCTATTGTTGTACAGTGTGATATAACAACAGATGGCATCATATTTCTTCTAATATCTGATCAAACAATGAAACTGATTTCAAACTAGGGCTGCACAATTAAAAAAATATATATATTATTGTTTCTATGTTACTTTTCTGACAGGTATTGCAATTGTCATTAGATTAGTGATTTATGTATAACAATGTTTTCTGTTTAGAATGCACATATAATACACATACTAAAACATACTAAAAGAGGTCTAGGTGGGGTTAAGTGTCTTGCCCAAGGACACAATGGCAGCACTCATCTGCGGGGGCGGCAGTAGCTCAGTTGGTAGAGCGCTTGCCTAGTGATCCAGGGGTTGGCGTTTCGAATCCCGCTCTTGACGGTTGGACCGCGTGTGATCCCAGCTCCCACAGATGAGAAAATGTTATCATTTAGAGCATTTATTTGCAGAAAGTGACAAATGGTCAAAATAACAAAAAAGATACATGTTTTCAGACCTCAAACAATGCAAAGAAACAAGATCAAATTCATTTTAAAACAACATAATACTAATGTTTACACTTAAGAAGAATTCGGAAATCAATATTTGGTGCAATAACCCTTATTTTTAATCACAGCTTTCGTGCGTCTTGGCATGCTCTCCACAAGTCTTTCAGATTGTTCTTGGGTGACTTTATTCCACTCCTGGTGCAAGAACTGAAGTAGCTCAGCTTTGTGTTTGTGTTGGAATTCATCAGATGCTGGAATGGAATGGCTGTAATCCATGTAGAGATGCTGATTTCAGAAAAAAATGCAGTGGTGCCATTTTTTTTCCAGAACTGTATTATTTATTTATTTATTTATTTATTTATTAAATTTTTGTGATAAAAGAAGAAATTCAATTTGTCAACTGGACAAAGTTTGTTTGGTCGAAAACGTATCGCCGCTCATCCGAGAGGCTTCATTCAGTTCAGAACTGCACCAGTTCAGAACTGACGAAGCCTCTCGGATGAGCGGCGATACGTTTTCGACCAAACAAACTTTGTCCAGTTGACAAATTGAATTTCTTCTTTTATCATGGATTCTACCTGGACGACTGAGGGACTCTTCACGCATTTTATTTTATTTTATTTTATTTTTTTAACGAAAATTGTTTACTTCTTTCACTTCTTATCTTCAAATTAAAGTAAACGGCATTTCACAAACAAATCTTTATAATTACAAACTGCATCCATGAAAACAGAGCCTATAATTTCACCACAATCCCTATGGCAAGTGCTTATTATGCAACACACTGGACATAAAGCAGAGGCTAAAACACCCAGGCTGGCTATAATGACAAGCTTCACTAGCTCATGTCACATTATGAGAATTGGACAAGAGTGGTCCATCATAAAACATTATGCAGCATCACTGTTCAGTATAGTGTAAATATCAGCAGTGGGGGCGACACTAAGCTCGGGTTTGTGCTTTCCTTTTCTAATGCGTCTGATTTGCATTTAAAGAGAATAACAGTGAAATATGATGGAGACAGCTGTGATGGGGCTGTGATGGGGCTGTGATGGTGTGAGATGGTGCGGTGGCTGCAGACTGACTGATGGCTGCTTTTGTGTGTGAGCGATAAAATACAAATAGCAGCAGAGACTGGAAGAATGAATGAAAGATATCCAAATAACACAAAACGAACCCAGGACAATCGTCTTTTGTTTTTCTTCTGTTGATGTTGTTTTTGGAGGATTATCCTTTCTGTTTTTTTTTTTTTTTGGCGGTATCCATCAGAAGCGTGAAGAGTTTTTATTGCCAGTTTCAGTGAACAAGATTCACAAGCTAGGAATTTGCTTCAACAATATTGTGCAACATAAGACAAAGTAGTAAAATAGTAAAATATACTGTAAATTGTGATAAAAATGTACATTCAGTCAACTAGGGCTGCAATATTAATCATGACTGAATTGAAATAGCTATTTGAATTGACAAAATAAGCAAATCACAGAGCGTGCAATTTTTTAAAGGTAATATATAACACAAAACTGACTCTTGTGAGCTTTAAGCCATGTTATAATGCTGTTAAAGAATTCTCCCATTGTCCCAGTTGTCCCAGACCTTTAATTTTAAATGTGATTTGTTCCATTTCTTCAGGCTATGTTCAGACTGCAGTTTGAAGTGACCCAAAACCCTTTTTTTTGCCCCTATGTGACCTGTATCTGTATCTTTAATGACAGTCTGAACGACACAGATCCCATTTTTTTCAAATGCGACCTAGACCACTTGGATATGTGGTCATAAAACTAATACATATCTGATCTTTTGACATGTGACTTCAGTCTGAACGGCCAGGTCGCATTCATCCGACCTACACGTCATCAACAAGCAACAAAAGGCACATTTCTGCACTGAAGTAGGCAGAAACTGAACAGAACTCGACCGTATTTTAGGAGACAAGCCCATCGTTGAGCCGATAGAATTGCTGGATAGCTGCGTTACTGAAGAGGAACCCACAAAACGGGACACTTTTGGGGAGTTTAAAGTGCGGGACACTTTTAGGGAGTTTAAAGTTCACACTGGAGATCAGTGTTGGGCAAGTTACTCAAAAACTGTAATGCACTACTTATTACTTGTTACTGTCATTTTAAAGTAATGCCTTACATTACAATATTACTCTAAATAAAAAGTAAGGCATTACACTACTTTTGCATTACTTTAGTTACTCTCGCCAAAATGACTGGAAATAAGGATTTGGCATCTACAGTGCAAATCTCTCTGGTCGGGTCAACCTCAGTTTCGGCTGCTTTGTTGGGGTTGTATCGTTCCCTGTCCCATCCCCTTCTTTCCTGACTAATTTCGTGGTGCTATGGCACCTCTACAAGTGCTTCGTCAAATTGCTTGTACTGCATTTCGACGTAGAAAGAGGTTTGGGATTCACACACAGTGTGCATTTAACTAAAATGTTCTTGGAGTCCTGTGAAAGTAGTGGGCGTATGCCCATCTTGAAAAGGAGCTAGCACTATCCGATTCTTCTGGTTCTGTCCTCCTTTGTCAGTCTGCCAGTTCGAGACGAAGTAAAAGGAAATGGAATGGTCTGCGCAGACTTTTATATCACTAGCTGATCTCGCGGAACTTTGTATGAAATGTAATGTTCTGCGCGGACTTATCAGATTCAGTAGCTGATCTCGCGGTGATCCGCGAACTTTGTATGAAGAAAACGCAAAAACCCACAAAAACAAAGCAGGTTAAAAATGCATTGTAATGTGCATTACTGGCATTGTAACGAGTAATATATTACCGATTTTCTTCCCAGTAATGCGTTACATTACTGCGTTACACCAAAAGTAATGCATTACAGTAATTAATTACTTTTGTAACGAGTTACTCCCAACACTGCTGGAGATCACATACAAGTCACATTTAATTGGAAATGTGAACGGCCTCGCAAAAAAAATCGGATTTCACAAAAAAAAAAATCCAAACTGAGCATTAAGCCCTGCAGTGTGAACTTGGCCTCAGTTTTCTTAATCAGATTTTTCCATTTGTCTATAGTTGGGCTGTTTGTTTGTAACCAGCGAGTAGTAAATACTTTCAAAGCACTCAATATCCTGAACAGGTATTTGCCTTCTTTATCTGAAATTTCACTTGGTATCATTCCCAAGAGTAATATCATTTTGTCTTTTGTACCATGTAGTTTTAATATACATTTAATTTTGCTGCATATATTTTTCCAGAAAGTTTTTAAAAGTTGGCATGACCAGAAGATATAGGAATAATTTGCTGAACTTTCCCCACAATTCCTCCAGCACATTGATGACATTGATTTGATTTGCCAATTGGTGTTATGAAATATCTCATCTGACATTACTCCCAATTCTTCTTTTAATTCGATAAATACCTTGTTACGTTGTAGAATTTGATACAGCACTACAGAGATTGGCAATTCCAGGGCTGAAATTATCAAATAATTCTTGTGAAGGTATATGGAGTTTAAAAACACAGTGGAGCACTTCCTGTATTACCATATGACATCGTAAGGTGGAGGTGGAGTGTTCTCAGTTTGAGAGAAGAAGCCTAAATATGCAGGGTTAGTGTGTTAAACGTGTGAATGAAACAAAACACAACTCCAGCAGTCATTAGAGGCAGATGAGGGCATGCCTCACCTGTCATCACAGAGAAAAAAAATTTTTAAATGAAAAAAATAATTTAAATGGTTATATTTATCCAGTGATTTGTACTATAAAGTTATTTTCTATTTAACTTTGCCATTTTAATTATTTTTTAATTCAAAATCGCTGAATTTTCACTTTTACCGTTCAAATACTGAGAAGAGACGTTCAGAGAGGCACCAGCCGTTCGTGCCTCACATGGACTGACTGTGCTGTAGCTCAGCAGTGACAGATTCTGCGCTAAAGCGCCTGTGAAAAGGCGCCGGGTGAGGCACGTAGTTACCTGGCCTCATGGTCGGGGCACTCCTGAGCCCAAGGGTTCTACTGCAACTCCTGGACCAGCAGATTAGAATAAGTGACAGCAAGATACAATTTAGAGTTAGCAAGTTAAGTTTAAAGATCCCATGACATGGTACTTCTTGATGCTTTTATATGGCGCTTTAATTGTTCCCTAATATTGTAAATGAATCCTTCTTCATAATCAAGACTCAGTGCATGAGAAAGCCTGATGAACACAGTCAGAGTCATAAATATCTCTCTGAAACACTTTATTATGGGCGTTGTTGCTTGAATGCAAATGAGGAGGACAGAGACAGGCCAGTGCAGCGGGTGGGTTGAGGCCAAATACGCCGCTATTTCCTGGATTAGCGATTCGATGTGCGCTGGCCCCACTTCCGTGTTTTAAAGGTCCCATGACATGGTATTTCTTGATGCTTTTATATGGCTCCTTAATGGTTCCCTAATACTGTAAATTAATCCTTCTTCAAAATCAACACTCAGTGCATGAGAAACAGAGATAAGATGAGAAAGAGTAATTTTTCTCTCTCTGAACAGTCCATTATGGGAGTTGTTGCTTGAATGCAAATGAGGAGGACAGAGATGGCCTATAGTAGAGGGTGGGGGCGTGGCCAAACTCTCCGGTCTCAGCTCTCAGCTGTGCGCTCTGACCCATTTCCGTATTTTAAGAGCGGAGGAAGAAAGGAGAGCCGTTTTAATGAAAAAAACACATTTTCACAGAAAATAAAATTAAACCACTGCTGTTCAAAGGTCCAGAGGCTCAGATAAAGGACTTCCGAGCCTAGAAACACTCGGACGTGCCTCCAGGCAAATAAAAAAACGCATTTCGCATTGCCTAACGCATTCGCGGTCCAAACTCTCTGGGCGTGACTTACAGAGACGCTGAGTAGACACAGACGGGGGGTGGAGCTGCATTTTTCGATCTGACGTCATCAAGGTGCCTTGTTCAGAATCGCCCGTTTCAGCTGTGTTTTTTTCTAACGCAGAAAAGGATGCTCATGCTCCTGCTCATGCTCATGCCGCAAATGCTCAGTTTAGACATTTCGCAACTTTTAGCCATGGGGGGGGGGGGGGCTAAACAGGGTAGGGGAGCTCACATTAACGTTCAAAAACCTCAGAAAGTGAAAATTTCATGCCATGGGACCTTTAAGAGTGGAGGAAGATATGAGGCGCGTTCCATTAAAAAAAAAAAAAATTCCACAGAAAATAAAATTAATCCACTGCTGTTTCAGAGGTTCGGAGGCTCGGATAAAGGATATCCGAGCCTGGAAACACTCTCATGTGTCTCCAGGAGAAAAAAAAAACGCATCTCGCATTTCATAGCTCGTTTGCGGTCCAAATTCTCTGGGCATGATTTCCAGAGATGGTGGGTAGACATCCAGATGGGGGGTGGAAACCTTTCCGTGAGTGTGACATCAGAAAGTTCCCTTGTTCAAAATCGCCCGTTTGGGCTGTCTTTTTTTCAAACGCAGAAAAGGATCGCAAATGCTCAGTTTACACATTTTGCAACTTTTAACCATGGGGGGGGGGGGGGCTAAACAGGGTAGGGGAGCTCACATTAACGTTCAAAAACCTCAGAAAGGGAAAATTTCATGCCATGGGACATTTAAAGCTCAAGCAGTTTTGTAAACTGGACTCGGTCAAAGCAGGAGGTTATAATTAAAGGAAGACCAACGCCGGAGCTAAAGGGTTTGCTCCAGATTTCTTTCGAGTCACTCTTTCGAGACATCTTTTCTGCTTTTCCTGGCTTCTTTTCTTTGCTGTGACAATGTCTGGACTCAGATGGAATATTGTGACCTGAAAGATTTGCAAAGAAGCCTCATTAAACACGAGCGGTCCACTAACAGATCAGAAAATAGTGTAATGTGGGCTCTCTAAGTACCATAATTTCCTTCACAAACAATAAAATGTCCTGTCTTACCCTGCATAGAAACTGCTAATTCTGTATTTAGGTCTGTACAAGCACATTCTCAAATGTGATTCTTGTTTTAATGTGTTCATATTTGAGTCTTTTTAATCAGTTCTCCTAATGCAAAATCTATGAACCTTAAACAGAATCCAGTGCTCCAGTGAAGGCAGTGCTTGTCAGAAAAAAGAATGCATTTAGATATTTTGCAGACCTACAAAGCATAAGGTGGAGAGACAGATATAGTTGTAGTACTAATTGGCTTTTGGATTATGAAAGTTTCACACAAGTTTGAAGATATTTTGCAGCTCATATAGCTATAGATGTTAGCAGTAGTATTGGTAGTGGTGAAAATAGTAGAGGAGGCACATTTTCTTTTACTCATCAAGTTATTGCTGCCCTGACATCGTACTACAAGGTGGGGCTGGATGATATAGCAAAAAAAAGACATAAAATAGTAACATTAAAAAGATACAAGCTTTTCATTGACAATTGAAGAATGAAAATGTATTTAGTTACTGTATACAGAATATACAAGTTATTTTGTTGCATATTTCATGACATGACCCAATCACAGTGCTGTATTCTGAAAAAAAAACTCATGTTAGAAAGAAAGCTATGCCTTTATTAGTCCCACAGTGGGGAAATTCCAGTTCTGCATTTAACCCATCCTGTTATCAGGAGCAGTGAGCAGCACATTACTGCGCCCAGGGACCATCTCCATGATCTTCTTGCTTCGGCTTGGTCAGGACCTAAACTGGAGGATTTACCTATGGTGCATGTTTTTTGGGTTGGTGGGGGAAACCGGAGTGCCCAGAGGAAACCCACCCAGACACAGGGAGAACATGCAAACTCCACACAGAAAGGCCTGGGCAACCCGGGGATCGAACCCGGAACCTTTTTGCTGTGAAGCATGAGCGCTACCCACTCAGCCACCGCGCCGGTCCAGTGTGTAGGATTGATGGCGCATTGGTGGATGGTGGGTATTGCAATTCCTGTCCTAGCTATGGCAGACCTCGAGGGTCACCCAGGCGCGCCGTAACGCAGAGAGCTCGGCGTACCCGGAGGTGGGTTCCGGCAGCCGCGCACGAACCGTGCGCACGTGTGAAGCGCATCCGGCGCTGTGCGCGGGTGGGGGGAATCGGGAACCGGACCGCGGAGGGCGGAGGGCGGAGGGCGGTCTGAACCCGGGGTGCGGGCCCGCGCTGCAACAAAGCCCCAGCCGCGGTAGGTACTATGTCCTTCTTCTTTTCCTCTTAGATGAAGGTGCTTGCTCCTGCGATGTATGTGCGGAGTAAGTGCGATCCAGCAACATGCTTGTCGTTGTTTATCCAAACGCGTACTATCTCGTTGTGTGAAAACCACGAGCCCTTTGACAACTACTGTATAAAGAAAAGGCGAAGGCGGAGCCCAAATGTCCTTCTGCGGCTCTCGTATTCAAAATGGCTGCCTCTATATGGGGAAGATCCCCCTTTTATGCGACTATATCTAAGTCCAACAGAATACTTTGATTTCATGATGGAAGTGAAAAGGCTTGGAAAACACTGTATTTTTGAATGGGTATCTTCAATTTCGGTAATTAACGGGTAAAAATCTTACACACTGTCCCTTTAAGTTGAATTATAATATGGTGTAAAAAACGCAGCAGAGGATGAAAACAGCTTTTTTGGGGTTTGTTTATCAAAATCTTACACTAATCCACCACAAGGGCTGTGTTTTCTAATTCTCATTACTAATACTAATACTACTAATAGTAGCAGTGCAGATTGAAGCCCAACTACTGTAGCTTGATCAAATACTGTGATGTATTCCTTTGATTTTAGGACAGTAACTGCATTCTTAATACAAATGTACTGAAATACTCAAAGTAGTATTCTGAAACTTCAGATTTATCAGTTACTTCCCAACAGTACGTGTAACATTGCACAAATAAACATAGTTATTCATGATGTAACATTACCAATAAAAGCACTGTAAGCCAGGTGACTGTGCAGTGTATATGATCTGCAATGTTAGCCTTGAAATGAAACCAGCCTTTGATAGAGTAATCTACAGTGGTGGTTTCCCCATGAGCAGCAACTGTTGTGTTGTGGATATCATGCTGAAAACATGTGTGAAAGCTGCAGCAGATTAGACTATTTCAACTATCAGAGCCACACACAGAAGAGAAGGCACCAAAGCAGATACTGTAGGTCTATAGGACTACACAGCAGCACAGGTCTATACAGCATGGGTCTATACAGCCTTTACTCTTCTCTAGTGCTAACAGAGATGTCAAATGCAATTTCTACAGTAAGAGAAAAAGACTTGATACTCTTTACGGATTTCAATACCAATGATGAAAAACATCTCGTTAGACATTGGAATTTTAGGCACAATAGATTCTTTAATAATAAATAAGGGTTGTATACTACTTAGGATACAATTCAAAATGAATTTAAGTCATTTTTATATAGTTTCTAGTATTGTTCAAATGAGTATTTATAGTTTTGAAATTTGAACTAATTGGTCTCTTGATATTCACTTTTTTGACCACACTATTTTTCACATACCCACACAAATCAACCAGATCTTTAACTTGGGTCAAGTCTTGAGCCAGTAATGATCCTAGTAGAACCATGTTAAAAGGTTATAGTAAATCCTCCCCTAACACTGCACCAATCCCAAATAATCTCATCCTTTCAGGACAGTCTGACACATGGCGGATATGTTGGAGCATCAGTTTCACATGGCTTCCAGGCGTTCTACAGCCTTTTGTGCGGCCCTCAATATTAAACAGGCCTAAATCAGGCCAGTGGCCTCCTGAGTTCTGCCTGACTTTTCTAGGTCACCATGATAAGAGCCCACTGTACGCCCGAATCTTATCTCAAATCCAAAACGTCACCATGACATTCAGACAGCTTTTCACTGGTGGCCACACGAAAGATGCCAAGGTAGCCAAGTATTTTTAGCACATTTTAGCTAAAGAAGTTTCAATGGTAAAGTAGAAGAAGTTACAATGGGCGCGGTTAAATAATTGCATTGGCTTTAATTGCACATTCCATCAGTGTTTCACAGTACACAGGGGATGACAATAGGTCTAATTTGAGCCTGTGCAGCAGGTTTGTTTATTTTGATGAGCAGGTGGTCCACAATGACACTGTTGGCTATGACTGTAAAGGACCAGCGGCTGTTCACACTATTCTTCATCATACTGTTGGCAGGCTATATCTGATATTAGGTATGCATAGTGTTCACTCAATCATATCATAATGTTTAGTCCAGAAAAATTCAAAGGTACAAAAAGTATTGTTTAGTTTAATTTAGTTTATTATTAGGATCCCCATTAGCTGTGCTTTACAGCCAGCTAGTCTTCCTGGGGTCATTGTTAAAAAGCACAAAGTAAAAAAAGGTACAAGTACAAAAGTGTCTTATTGTACTACTCATTTTACACAATACAACCAGGCTAAGTAAAAAAGAAAGCAGAAATATGCCACGCAGTGTGGTTTTATGGTTTTCGATTTAAGAAAGAAATAAAACACCATTGATCTAATTAAAATACTTCCCTACATTACATCTTAATGTTGGGAGATAAGCATAGACTTAATAAAGAAGTGGACTAAGGGAGTTTGAGAACACCCATAGTAAAATTAAGCTCATGGAGCTAGCGGTTATAAGAGTGAATGTGGAACTCCACATTAGGAATAGAAATTTATTTATGGAGAAAATGTCTAAATAAAAACACCAGGATCATGTAGAGCCTGTTAATATAAACCTTTTAAAGGGATATGCCACCCCCAGGTCAAATTTGGGCATCTCCCCACAGTCCAGAGACTAAAATAAGTGGTGGAAAGCGTTTTCCTGCTCACCCAGCCATTGTCCGAGTCTGTCGCCACTGACCGCCGCGGTATCTGGTGCTCCTCCGCCTTAGACTGGAGTCTAACGTCGCCAGAGAAAGATTTCGGCCAAAAGGAATTAATTTGCTCGATGCGTTTCCCAATTACTTTGTGTGTAGTGCGCATTCATATCGAGTGCAAATAAATGTGCAAATCAACACGGAGAGCTTGACTTGGTCATTTTGGGTGGGAACTATTTTCAAGTGCGTAAGAATACAGCCGTATCACGCAGCACGCTACCAGGGGAATCCCTGTTACGCACCGGGAAGGGAGTTCCCCTGTTGCACAACGTGGTGCGTGATACGGCTGTATTCTTACGCACTGGAAAATAGTTCCCACCCAAAATGACCAAGGCAAGCTCTCCGTGTTGATTTGCACATTTATTTGCACTCGATATGAATGCGCACTACACACAAAGTAATTGGGAAACGCATCGAGCAAATTAATTCCTTTTGGCCGAAATCTTTCTCTGGCTACGTTAGACTCCAGTCTAAGGCGGAGGAGCACCAGTTACCGCGGCGGTCAGTGGCGACAGACTCGGACAATGGCTGGGTGAGCAGGAAAACGCTTTCCACCACTTATTTTAGTCTCTGGACTGTGGGGAGATGCCCAAATTTGACCTGGGGGTGGCATATCCCTTTAAGATGTAAAAATGATGTTAAAATGACGAGGCTCACTGCAGCAGTTACAGAGAGAAAGATAAAACAGTTTTTAAAATGGAGCCAGAAGAGTGCCCGTGATCACTTCCTGTTTGGAACGCGGTGACCGAGCGGGTTAGCTATGTATAGTGATATGGTTAAAAAAAAATAATATCACAATGCAATTTAATCATAATTCCCAAAGATTGCCTTTAACAGTAAAAGTTGACCTGCCACTGTGATTGGTTAAATACAACTGTCACTCACTCAGAGGTTGACCACCTAAAGGAGGAAGCTCACAATTTAATTTTTATCACCATATCAAGCCCTTTTAAGTTCTATGTACATGTTTTATGCCTTTCCACCTCACTACAATAACCAGACTGAAACTCCAAATGGCTGTAACACTTTCTATCCCGTTTGATTTCACAAAGCCTGCAGTCCGATGACTGATACAACATTATGGACTGCATTTTGAGAACATGAACACGCTAGCTGCCACTGCATGCCTCACATCCACAGAGCTGGTGCAGGAATAGTTGACAGCACCTCCTCTCTGCTGCCTACACTTAGTGTTTTCTTGTAAATGAAAAATGTGCACCACCTGCTACAGCCGAGCACGCCAGCAGTCTCCCATCCAGGCCCAGATACACATCTTCTGGTCTATGAGTGCGTGGGCGAATTAACTCCTATCCCTTTGGTAAGAATTCAAATGTGTGTGTGTCGTGTGTGTGTGTGTGTGTGTGCATGCATGCGTGTGTGTGTGTGTGTGTGTGTGTGTGCGTGTGTGTGTGTGTGCGTGTGTGTGTGTGTGTGTGTGTGTGTGTGTGTGTGCCTACTCCTTCAAGCAGCCTCCTCTTATGTACAATATGTGCAGTGCTATGTGATCAATGCTGAACTTAAGTTTTAGTTAAATGTAATAATTCTTCCACAATAGGGTTTTCACTTTACTTGTCCATGGGGACAAGCATGTGATGCCACCAAGCCAAGTTACAGGTCACTGTAATCATCTGTAATACGTGTATGAAATCATAGTCTTTGGCCCACAGAAACAAAGAGAAAGTGTCAGCAGGCACCTCCAGTTTTTGTCTCTCTAAAACCTTCAAATCAAGCTAGAAATCTAGGAGTAATAATCGACTCAGACTTGAACTTTAACAGTCACATCTGCAGCTTTTTACCATCTAAAAACATAGCAAAAATCAAAGGTATACTGCCTGAGCCAGATTTGCAGAGGCTTAACCATGTGTTTGTCTCCAGTAGGTTAGACTACAGCCTGCTCACTGTAAGGCAGCTGCAGTACATCCAGAATGCTGCTGCTCGAGTCCTGACTCAAACCAGGAACTAAAAGCACATGTGTCCTGTGCTCAGCTCCTGTGGCTCAGAAAATAGACTTTAAAGCAGCTCTGCTTGTATTACAGATTGTATTATCTATTATCTCTTGTGTACAAGTTTCTCCATAGCCTAGCACCACATCTCTAACATGTTGGTGCCATATGAACCATCTCACACTCTGAGGACCTCAGGGACTGGCCTCCTGCTGGTGCCCAGAGTCAAGACACACACAGGGAATCAGCATTTCAATTTTATTCAGCTAAAACCTAGAACACAAAACATGTGAGACAAGCCTCTGCTCTGACAATGTTTAAATACAGGCTCAAAACTACACTTTGATCAATATGGGTTTTTCCATGACCGATGCCGATACCAATACACTAAAAAGTCCAAATATCGGCCCAATATATTGGTCTGTCTCTACTCAAAACAGTTCTGATTAGCTGTGCATATGACTGAAATGTTTTTATTCTGCACTCTTCTCTTTTAATGCTAGGATTATGATGATAATTTTATTTATGTTTTGATTTGTCTGTATTGTGATTTTAATTCCTTTCTTATTCTGAATGACTTTGTGTACGAATTGTGCTATACAAATAAACTAGACTTGCCTTTTGAGTATCTGTGGTTTTCGGCCTCAGGTTACATGGTGCCATTTTGAGGACAGTAGACCATTACAAAATATCATATTTTGTTTAGCTAAGACTATAGATAGGAGCTGCATGTAAATTGCACAATATGAGGCTTTTTGTTCTATCATTTTGTTTTACATTGCTAATTGCTATGGCAGCAGTCCTAACTTTTCATCAGTCAGAAACCCATAGGTACAATTAGCCTATTCCAGTTGGAGAGCCATGAAAAGTACAATGGAGGAATCAAGCAAATCAGCACTCACTGTAAAATTCATATTCAGAACCAACAAACACGATTACGCAACAGCCTCTGTGGGATTTGGCTGCATAAAAGTCAAAAACAGAGGAGGGTTGCCCGTAGTTGTTATTCTGTGAGATATGAAGAAAGAGTGGGAGCGAGTTTCCAGCCTCTTCAAATTGAAAACCTTGTTGTAATGCAGACAGATGGCCCAATATCATGGAGCTCGACTCTTGTTCCCTTTAAAAGCGCACAGCCCCAAGATCTACACTGACAGGGCCCCTGCTTATGCCATCTGCCTGCTCTTCACCTGATAGAGGTATGGTTCTTCCTTCATCTTTTTTCTAGTAAAATAGAATGGGATTTTTACTTCAATCATTATACAGTGAAACTAAATACATGTACCAAAAAATACATATTTAGAGTTCCATTGATCATGCAATTGAAGCTTCAAACTGCCTGGAATTAGTGAGAAAAATACAAACATGGGTCTGCATTTTTATAATATAAATGGCTATAATATAATGCAACTTAAAATGCGTGAAAAGTCCCTCAGTCGTCCAGGTAGAATCCATGATAAAAGGAGAAGTTCAATTTGTCAATTGGACAAAGTTTGTTTGGTTGAAAACGTTTTGCCGCTCATCCGAGAGGCTTCGTCAGCTCTGGCCCTCATGCTGGTTAGACCCTGTTTATATCTAGCTGCAAGGGAGGAGCAAACTACCCTGAACAAAGCTCTGAACCTATCCCAGCTACTCTCTTTTGTTTTACGAATTCCTCTGGCGTCTTGTATTAGCATATCTATCAGCCCTAGGCGGCGCTCACTACACTGAAATAGCTCTGAAACTATCAACTAATCTGTCTCTTTGTATTTCAAATTTCTCTGGCGTCCAATTCCCTATTGGTAGCGATTCCGTACCTGGCCGGCGTTTCGGAAAAACTACAGAGGATTTTCAGACAATATGAAATTCCAGTTTATTTCAAACCCACAAACACTTTAAAGGCAAATTAACGTTTTTTTTACAATCTGAGCCTTCTTTTGGCAATAAAACAAGTAGTTTTACTCACCCATAGCATTTTTCTGTCAATTGGAGCAGTATCGCAGAACTTATGTTGAGCCGTTCTGTTCTAGTAATGATCCCGTATCTTTTAACATGGTGCTGTATCATTTGCTCGGGGCATTACTTTGCGGTGTCCAAATAACACAAACTTTAGCACTTTTCAAATCATAGAAGCCCGATGTCTTAATGTAAGAAATCGTCTGAAGCAAAAGTGGCCTGTAATCCGAGATTTAGCCATAGTTTCGAGTAGATGAGGACGCCAGTGCGCATGCGCGGACTGCTCCTGGGCCCCAAACATGAAACGCAAAGCTGAAAACTATGGATAAATCTCGGATTACAGGCCACTTTTGCTTCAAACGATTTCTTACATTAAGACATCGGGCTTCTATGATTTGAAAAGTGCTAAAGTTTGTGTTATTTGGACACCGCAAAGTAATGCCCCGAAAACAAATGCTAATGGTTACGCTACAACATAACTTTCTTCAAACAGCTCCAAATGACACGAACGTGATATGGGTGAGTCAAACGACTTGTTTTATTACCGAAAGAAGGCTCAGATTGTAAAATAACGTTACTTTGCCTTTAAGACAAAAACTCGTCCACCCAAAGGACAAAACACCGAGCCACAAACAAAGCAATGCGGTCTACTCCATTCAGTGTAGTGAAGACTGCAGTGAGCGCTACATTGGGGAAACCAAGCAGCCACTTCACAAGAGGATGTACCAACACAGACGGGCGTGCCAGAGTGGACCGTCATCTGCCGTACATCTTCACCTAGAAGCCGCGGGCCATTCATTTGAGGACAGTGAGGTTCAGATCTTAGCCAGGGAAAAGAACTGGTTTGAGAGGGGAGTTAAAGAGGCTATTTTTGTCAAAAAAGAGAATCCGTCGTTAAACAGAAATGGGGGAGTTAGACACAACTTGTCTCCCATCTATAATTCGATTCTCAAACAAAGAATCATTAGGACAGACAAGCCATTGCAGAGGGGTGGAGAGGGTCGTTGTCTTGAATAGGGAATTGGACGCCAGAGAAATTTGAAATACAAAGAGACAGATTAGCTGATGGTTTCAGAGCTATTTCAGTGTAGTGAGCGCCGCCTAGGGCTTATAGATATGCTAATACAAGACACCAGAGGAATTCGTAAAACAAAAGAGAGTAGCTGGGATAGGTGCAGAGCTTTGTTCAGGGTAGGTAGCTCCTCCCTTGCAGCTAGATATAAACAGGGTCTAACCAGCATGAGGGCCAGAGCTGACGAAGCCTCTCGGATGAGCGGCGAAATGTTTTCAACCAAACAAACTTTGTCCAGTTGACAAATTGAACTTCTCCTTTTATGCAACTTAAAGTGAAAAGTGATCTAAATATTCAGAATACACTCAGATTAAGTCATATAAGTCAACAGTATACAAACTTTTAGCAAAAAATAAAATAAAATATAAATATATTTTTGTTTTAGATTTAAATCACATCTTTATATAGCGCTTTTCCACCTTCAAGGCACCCAAAGCGCTTTACAACAAAGAACCACTCACCCATTCACACACCAGTGTATACACTGGGGGCAAGGTGGGTTAAGTGTCTTGCCCAAGGACACAACGGGAGCATTCATCTGTGGGAGCTGGAATTGTACCACCAACCTTTGGATCAGTAGACAACGCTCTACCAACTGAGCTACTGTTTATTGCTCGTATGTTCTGGGTCCTGAGCAGGTCCTCTTCCTGCTTGATTCTATGGAAAAGTTGTTCCTTTGACTAAAAATATTCAGTATTCTGTGACTAAGGGATTTTCAAAGTATTCTTTCCAACACTGGCCTTAAAAGTCATCCCTGTTTACACCAATGTTCCTTTGAATATTTTGAGTAATATTCATTCACCTTCATTTTTATGGATAAGGTCTCATCCTTGTTGTCATTGTTAAACCTTATTTATGGCACAGATTTATGACATGGGATTAATTTAACTGGTCCAAGATGGTCCAAGAACGCCAACTTCAAAGATGCCAAGCAGCTAGTCACCTCAGTGTGTCAGGCTCTTATCTGCAGACAAAATCACAGCTGACATTTAAAATTACAGGACAAATAACTGCTCTACTCAAAAATGCCTTTTTTCGAACTAAAGTGAATCTGAGAGGAGTGAGGTAAACAGTCTCAAAATCAAGAAAACAAGAAAGAGTTGTTCAATATTGTTTGGTTGGCTTCTTATCATCCATGCAACAAACAATTACACTTGGCTAATCAAATGGGAGAGCTACTGCACATTTTAGGTTCAGGAGGACTTACAAAAAAGAGCTTATTCTGGTCTAAAATACTTTTCCATGCTCTCCTTGTTGATGCTTGTATTGTTATTATTATTATTATTATTATTATTATTATTATTATTATTACTATTTTTATTATTACTTACTTTATCCCATTCTTGCCTGCATGCACTTTCTTTCTTGTTCAAACTGTCCTGGAGCTACTGTGGCAAGTAAATTTCTCCTGTGTGAGATCAATAAATCTTATCTTATACCATTTCCTCTAGTTTTTGGGACCATAAGCTGGTTCTCACTGGAGGTCCGGAGGATGTGTCCAGTTTGTATTGTTCTGTCATATTTGCACAAGAAACTGCACCAAACCTGGCTGCAACAAACTGCACCAAAAAGACATTGCATTTTACAGTATATGCATTAACGATGTATGCCAGCTGTGGCCTCTAAACCCTGTACATGGCATCGCACCAGGAGCCGTAATTCATCCTTTATAAGAACGATCACATGATGCAGGCTAATACATCAAGTCTTAATTACTCGAGCAGGTGGACACAGACACACAGGTAAGCACTGCAATGCCAGTAACAAGGTCATAGGTGACATGTCCTCCCCATGCAGATTCACTGAACTCGCTGCTTCATTAGTCACTGCATGTTTCAGTGAAATTGGATTTGGAAAAAATACTCCAGAAGCTCATTAACAGGAAAGCAATTCTGTCACAGTACGTCTGGGTGAAATGACAAAAAATGTGATTGCATTTTATACCCCTAATTTTGATTGATCACAATGTTTTATTTTATTTTGTCTTATTATAAACAAATAAAAATGATTTCCTTAAAAACAAGGCAGACCTTTAATATTTAGTTGCTCCAAATCCTGAATTCCACTCCAAGTCACATGCTTTTTACTGTTTTTGGTAATCTACAGATAATCCTGAAATATCACTGACCCTTCCCCGACCCCTTTATCTACGTCTATGTCTTGCCTCTCAGTAATGAGCTGAGAGGGCTCGGGGGTACGAATGTTCCCCTAAGAAATGGGACACCACTCGATTACCGTTTGGGTCATCATCCCTTGCCTCTACCTGGCTGCTACGTCTACAGAGGCGATAACAAATGTCAAGGATTATCGGGTACCTCAGCTCGACAAAAAAAATAGCATGAAAATGCATGAAAGATGAAAACGATAACGTTGGCAAAACAGACATCACTACAATTAAAAACACAACAACAGTTCACTAAAAGTAACGTAGAACATACTTGTCATAATTGTAAATCATGCTAAACTGTTAATCGACAATTACAACTGCTGAAAATACATTTATGAGACTCCTTGGCTGGTCGATGTGACGCTGCCATCCTGATCCCAAAACCTGCCTGAGCTTGTAGGCGTACCCCTTCGTTTCAAGTCTGGTCGAGAGATTACTTCTTTTCAAGGGGTATGTAGCCCTCGGTCGTGGCCCTAGCCCTTGATCAAAATTAGAATCGGGACACCCATTGCCCTCACATGAAAGCGCAAAACCAAGGGATAGGGGTAACACGAAGGGGTAAGACAGAGAAACGGGACGCAGCCTAAATCTTAAAAATTTGAATAATTGTATAGCCCTAACTCACAGCCACTCTAAAACTTTTGAAGTACTTCTTAAGTGAAGTAGTACACTTTGTATGGATTTTATATCTTATGATCTTCGCTCTATGTAATATGGTTTTACAACAGAAATCTGCATTTTAACAATATTAATTTACCCAGTGGTGGAAGTACTACATTTTGTAACTTAAAGGGACAGTGTGTAAGATTTTTACCCGTTAATTACTGAAATTGAAGATACCCATTCAAAAATACATTGTTTTCCAAGCCTTTTCACTTCCATCATGAAATCAAAGTATTCTTTTGGACTTAGATATAGTCACATAAAAGGGGGATCTTCCCCATGCAGAGGCAGCCATTTTGAATACGAGAGCCGCAGAAGGACATTTGAGCTCCGCCTTCGCCTTCGGCAAGGCTCGTGGTTTTGGGTAAACAACACAAGCATGCTGCCGGATCAGACGTCGTAATGGATCTAACACGTGTTTTGGACTAAATTGTTTTACTGGATTTTATTCGCTGGATCTTTACGGACAAATTGAGAGCAAGTTTATGGTGAAATACAGAGTTTGACCTGTGGAAAGCATTCTAAGGTAAGCTAACCCTGTTAAACCGGACCGGAGAGCTGTCCGCGTTACGGCGCGCCCGGGTGACCCTCGAGGTCTGCCGTAGCTAAAACAGAAAGTGCAATAGCACCATCCACCTATGCGCCACGAATCCTACACACTGGGGCTTTAAGTAAAAGTACAGATACTGGAGCAAAAAAATATTCAGGTAAAAATAAAAGTATCACATGAATAAATCTATTTAGGTAAACATATTAAAGTACCTGTTTAAAAATGTACTTAAAGGATAAAAAGTGTAAAGTATTTCATACAGACTTTGAGATCTAATGAAGCTTCCAATGTAGTGATTTTAATAAAGATTTGTGCTGAATTTTGTTCAACAGAAACAACTGAATAGTTGAGTTATGTCTATGCCTCTGCTAAAAGTACAGATGTAGTAATGTACAGATACCTAAAAAGTATACTTAATAGTACAGTACTTTCCTTCTCTTTGTTACTTTCCTGTCTCTTTGCCAGTAATAACTCCACCCCTTGCACTGTTGCTTCCAGTCTACAAACTCCAAGTAATTTGAATAAATAATATACGATTGATTGACTGATTGACACACTTCCTCTCTCGTGCTATAGTTTTCCATATTTTGCACAAAGCTCTTTCACTACACTTTCTTAAGAATCTCTTTGGAGCCTTGATAAAATACAATCCTTTCTCATTGCACCCTGCAGTCTTAGAGTTCATTCTTTGATGGGAAAAGACTGAATAAATCCGTGCGCAGTTCTGAATACTACTCTTCCTCCTCATAGATATCTGCGGTGTCACGTGACTTCTGCCGGATGTGGACGTGTTTGTTGATCTGATACCTAAACTACAGGATGCGCTGACTCACACGCTCTGTCACCAACAGAGAAGCATTGATTATAGAGGGAAAAGTTAATCTACTTTCAAATGACTCATCCGCTAATTACATCGGCCTACAGTACATCCGCGTATGTTACGACAGTATTCACTCGCTTTTAAATATTCGAGATAGTGAAGCTAGTTGTTGTTTCCTTGTTTGTTTACTTCTTTTCATTTACTGTTTGTTGTCTGAGTGAGTTATTTATCTTTTGATTTACTTTACTCAGTTTAGAATAATAAAATAAAATATAGCTGCAAGCAGCAATGTGGGGCCAAGCACCGAAGGTGCATGTAGGCCTCAGCATGTAGGCAGCATGCAGGGTCCGACAGGGTCTAACAGGGTCTAACAGGGTCTAACAGAGTCTGACAGGGTCTAACAGAGTCTGACAGGGTCTGACAGGGTCTGACAGTGTTTAACAGGGTCTGACAGGGTTTAACAGGGTCTAACAGGGTTTAACAGGGTCTAACAGGGTTTAACAGGGTCTAACAGGGTCTGTTAGCCAGGCTTCCCAGGCTCCCAGGCTTCCTATGAAGGGTTCCCGAGATATGAGCTCACTTCGGCTAGATCAAAGACACATCAAAGACAGATTAAAGGTATATTTCTGTGTTGCCTAGCAACGCAACTTTGACCTGCTGGTGGCACTAGACGGTTGGGGATGGGGGCCTATAAATTGCTGTGGGTAATGAGGTTGACTGGCTGGAATGTGCATGCAAAATTTCACAACTTTTTACCAGACAGTTCTAGGGTTTGCCATAGACTCCCATAGGTGGAAGAATAATGTATAATAATAATAAGAAGAATCAGTAGAAACACTATGGTCCTAGCACCTTCGGTGCTTGTCCCCAAAAACTACCTCTTCATGACATCACAAGTTGGAACAGAGGTTGTTTTTGATGAGGTAACAACAGTCAAACATAATAAAGCTCGTAAGAATCCATTTTATGTAATATAGGACTTTAAGATTGAGCTGGAGGGAACTGGCAAAGGCAGATGTTTTGTCCATGTTTGTGGGAAACATCTTTGTAATTAATTGGCTAATCCACATGGAACAAAAAACAACATAAAAGGTCAATGTCGTCTCTGCCAGAATAAATAGACCAAGGTGATAAAAATATAAGGAATTCTCAGAAGAGCTTCAAAAGGAGAGAAATGAAAGTTTTATATGGTAAGTTTATGGAGCCAATCTCTAAAAAAAAATCTATGGATTTTCTGTTTGCTTTGAATCTTCTACAGAGTTTATATGAAACGACAACGTCATCAAATTTTAGAATGGGAACATAACCAATACAGACCACTGCAGACCAGGAAATCAAGAAACCTAGACTTTTGGATATTTTCTGACACAGCTGTCATCACGATTTAGACCTGTTCAACACTACCACTACAACACTACAACACTCCCAGTTTTTAAGACGTCAACTTGTCCTGATCTTGTCAGTTTCAAAAAATGGGTCAGAAGGAGGTCTGAAGGAAGGCATAAGTCGAAATTGAGGTTATTCACCATTTTAATGTAAAAATAGCAGAATACAAACGAAATGGTGACATCAGACATCTTCAGCATCCATGTTGTCAGCTTAGCAGAGAGATGTGAAGAGGGACCTCCCCAGTGGGGGCAGATCACACACACACAATGACCACAAGGGGCTGTCTTTAAATACAGTACACTGTTGAATATTTATGACATCAGCAACAGCTACCCTATCAGAGAATAGTTTAACTATGCAGAGTGTCCAATAGTGAGGTCAGCCAATCAGACAACAACTGTCACAACACAACCCCACAGTAAATGTAGCCTTAGCTGTTTACAGCACCCTGTGTATACAACCCACAGGAAGGGTCTCACACCCCAAGTTAGTTTACAGCCTTTTATAACCTATAGCCACACTTGATGTATACAACAAATGGTGAAACAAATGGTGAGGTGAGACGGTTCCCACAGTAAGACTAGACTAGATATGAAGAACACTTCAAGAATAAAAGAATAGATCTCACAATCTCCATCACAATGGCTGCGCTCACACTAAAACTGAAACCTGCAAGACTAAAACCAGGAACTAAATCTGGACTAGACAAGGACTATACCAGCATATAGAGCAGGACTAAACCAAGTCTAAACCAGGATCATGCCAGTGCCAAAACAGGTCAAGTGTGAATGCAGTTTAATTAAAACAACAATCTGTTCACGTAATTAGGACTGTGTAATTAATCACATTTTAATTGAATCAAGATCGAATCGTAACAACTCGTCAATGGTCAACTTTGAAAATATGCAGACAGCTTTAGTTACCTCTTAAAGGCATCACAAAGATCCAAAAATTACATGATTTATGGTTAAATCTAAATTGGGATTTCATTTTTTGGGATATATAGCCCAACCCTGTTGAGTTGTACAGAAAAGTCATGTTCCAGTGCATCAAATTAAAGATGCACTATGTAACTTTTCATCTCCAAGTTTGCCTGAAATGTTCCACAGTATAGCATTAAAACAATCAATGCATTTATTTAATTACAGTTTATAGTATATTTTATTGCCCGAAAGTATATAAACATGCATTCTTACTGTAAACCAGTGCTTCTCAAATAGTGGGGCGGGCCCCCCTGGGGGGGCGCGGTGTGATGCCAAGGGGGGCGTGTGTGACCCTGGGAAACATGCTTTTTTCCGTACTGTTCTAGAACTAAGTGTAATTGCACATCAACAACAGTAGTTGGCAGTGGCGCTCTCATTGTTGCTCTGGGGCAGGGGTCGGCAACCTTAAATACGCAATATACAGAACAGACTCACCATCAGCAGAACATCCTCTGTCACAGAAAAACACGTATATTCCACTGAGTCGTGTCCTTTAGTCCAACAGAAGCTGACGCATCAGCAGCACCAGGAGAGAGCGTTTTTTTTCAGCACTTTAAGTTTATGTAATGTAGTTTTAAGTTTCATTTCTGTAAAACGTAAACAAATGTGTGCAAAGCTGCATTAAAAACACATTAATATTTGAGTCCTCAGTGCAAAAAGACGTAAGTTGTAAGTTTCTTTCTTTTTTGTTTTTAATGTTAATAAAGGATACAATGTTATGCAGAGGTGTACTAATAACAATTTTCTAGACAATACTATTTACAGTCGCACGCAGGGAGGGGGGCGTGAAAATTTTTCTTCTTCCTAGGGGGGGCGTTACAGAAAATAATTGAGAAGCACTGCTGTAAACAGACTTGCTTCTCCACAGATCTGACCTGCAAATTGACCTAGTTGTCTCAATGAAGCAATAAAAGTTGAACACAATGCTAAGAAACATTCTAGGCAAAGCAAAAACATCTCCATGGAGACAAACAGGTAGCCGACCCTCCATCAGAAAAGTTACACAGTGCACCTTTAAGAATGTATTTGTAATTTGTAATTGTAATTGTGTTCAGAAGCCCTGTATGAAGACAAATACGGCAAGGCCAATTACGTCGCACGGATTGGCGTTACCAGGGCCCCACCCTGGAGCCAGGCCTGGGGTGGGTGCCCGACAGTGAGCGTCTGGTCGCCGGGCCTTCCCCCACGGGGCCCAGCTGGGAGCGAATTGGGGCCGTCCTCCTGTGCACCCACCACCTGTAGGAGGCCATAGGGGGCCGATACAGAGAGATTTGGGTGGCAGTCGAAGGCAGGGGCCTTGATGACCGGATCTCCGGACATCGAGACCAGCTCTAGGGACATGGAATGTCACCTCGCTGGGGGAGGAGGAGCCCGAGCTCGTGTGGGAGGTTGAGCATTACCAACTAGATATAGTTGGTCTCACCTCCACGCACAGCTTGGGCTCTGGAACTCTCCATTTCTCTGGCATTGCCCGTGGGGAGCGGCGGCGGGCCGGTGTGGGCCTGTTCATTGCCCCACAGCTCAGCCGCCATGTGTTGGAGTTCACCCCGGTGAACGAGAGGGTCCTTCCCTGTGCCTTCGGGTCGGGGACAGGTCTTGTCAGTTTCAAAAAAAATGGGTCAGAAGGAGGTCTGAAGGAAGGCATAGTTGAAATTGAGGTTATTCAGCATTTTAATGTAAAAATAGCAGAATAGAAACAAAATGGTGACATCAGACATCTTCAGCTTCATGTTGCAGCTTAGCAGAGAGACGTCGGCCATGAAGAGGGACATGGAGAGAACCCCTCCAGTGGGGTCGGATCACACACTCACCCCCACACACTCAAACACCACAAGGGGCTGTCTTTAAATACAGTACACTGTTGAATATTTATGACATCACCAACCGGTACCCTATAGGAGAATAGTTTAACTATGCAGAGTGTCAAATAGTGAGGTCAGCCAATCAGACAACAACTGTCACAACACAACCCCACAGTAAATGTAGCATTAGCTGTTTACAGCACCCTGTGTATACAACCCCCAGGAAAGGGTCACACCTCAAATTAGTTTACAGCCTTTTATAACCTATAGCCACACTTGATGTATACACCATATGGAGAAACAAATGGTGAGGTGAGACGGTTCCCACAGTAAGTAACTTAAACCCAGAGATATAAAAGACTAGAATATGAAGAACACTTCAAGCATAAAAGAATAGATCTCACAATTCCTCCCTTTGAGCACATAATCACATGTGCTCACCCAATAATAACCAAAATATTGAATTTACATATGAATGTAACTCAGTAAACTCCAATTTTAGACTTAGCTTACAAAATGTAACCATCAACACAGAAATCAATACAGAACTCTCCTGGAAAAGTGTCCTCCTCCCTTTGGAGTTAGATGGAAGAATGTCTCTCAGTTCACCAATCGTTCTCTTCCTGGATTCAACAGAGTGTTAGATGATGTCACACTCAGACGTCGCCGACGTTGTTGAAATAACTCAGCAGACAGGAAAGAGCCCAGTTGAATCCTTATGCACAGCTGCTCCATGCTGTTGTACTCAAAGATCTCAAAGCCAGCAATGTCCAATTGCATCACCATTGAACCTATAAGTGACGCTGAATCTTCAGTGAACAAACTAGATGACTTAGTTTATCCACACTTATGAAAAAATGTCCATCAAGATAAAAAGAAGCAGACTGGATTTTAACACAGCCTTCTCCTGCACCACAAAGGTGTTGTCCTTCTGAGCACTCTTTTACGACGCTCTCCAGCTGTGTGGTTGCAGCTTTTACAGCTTCCTTTACAGTTTGAAGAGTCTGTTTCCTTGATATGAGCTTTTTGTCATCTGAGAATTATAATGCAAAAATCTCTCTGATCTGTTGAACACTCTCATCAAACTCCTGTTTGATACTGGGTTGAGGCTGATTTGAGAGCACAGTTGCCTACATCAGCAAAAAATGAACAGACATCAAAAACAGACACCTCTGAGTCCAAAAATGGTGAAGCTCCTTCATTCTCCTCACAAAAACAGCCAGAATAGACTGGTCTTCAGATGTCACAAGGACTTTGTGGTGTAAGATTTCACAACTTCTGAGGGGCATGCCAGGTGTTTGAGCAAAAACTGATTTGCTCAGTCAACTTCTCCAGTACCTGAACTCAGAATTCAAATTAATTGAAACAATGACACAAGCTGGGACATAGTGAGATAAATTACCCCTAAAAAAATGTTTATCAAAAAATAGACATAGTCTGATCTATCTAATGAACTATATTTATCTGCAACAGTAATATTTTACATCAGCTAAAACAACCTAATTTTTAATAGTTTAATAGAACTCCTATTCACCTTTCACTAGAATATTAATCTCATCTTTATCGATTTAGATGACCAGAAGTGATACATATAATGAATCACAAATAATCAAAAACCACCTATCTGCACCCTTTGCAGAACTAAGATGAAATAACATTTAACTAACTCGCACGTTTTCCAGAGCTCAATTTCAAAACAAACACATCTTCTTTTGTGGAACCACTTGGACTTACCCTAACTATTAACTTCTCTGCTTTTGCAGGGTATTAATTATCTGCAGCTCAACTCTTCGAGTAATTTACAGCAACTTGTCTCATGTTCATTCTGAACAGGCAATCTTAAGATCTCTTATATTTTAGTTACACATTTAGATCTGATGTCCATCCACACAAAACCAACCAAAAAAATCAAAATTTCTTAACATAAAAAAGCATCAAAACAACAGATTCCCAGATTCTTCTTACATATTCTTAATAACAGCGACCATAAATACAAAATTTAAGCATGCAATTTTAGTTCATCTTGTATGGCTAGACAACATCACCGAATAATTTATTTCAGAAGTCCCAGTTTGTTTCATCATCACAATCAATTTAAAAAATTCTTAGAGATCAGTACCTGAAACCTCTGGGTGCATGGAGCATCTCCTCTGTTGACCATCAGCCTCATCTTCGATGCCTTTCAACCTTTCCTTCTAGCCCCACATTGACCTTTCCTTCTGGCCCCACGTTGGGCGCCAAAACTGTCAGTTTAAAAAAAAATGGGTCAGAAGGAGGTCTGAAGGAAGGCATAGTCAAAATTGAGGTTATTCAGCATTTTAATGTAAAAATAGCAGAATAGAAACAAAATGGTGACATCAGACATCTTCAGCTTCATGTTGCAGCTTAGCAGAGAGACGTCGGCCATGAAGAGGGACATAGAGAGAACCCCTCCAGTGGGGTCGGATCACACACTCACCCCCACACACTCAAACACCACAAGGGGCTGTCTTTAAATACAGTACACTGTTGAATATTTATGACATCACCAACCGGTACCCTATAGGAGAATAGTTTAACTATGCAGAGTGTCAAATAGTGAGGTCAGCCAATCAGACAACAACTGTCACAACACAACCCCACAGTAAATGTAGCATTAGCTGTTTACAGCACCCTGTGTATACAACCCCCAGGAAAGGGTCACACCTCAAATTAGTTTACAGCCTTTTATAACCTATAGCCACACTTGATGTATACACCATATGGAGAAACAAATGGTGAGGTGAGACGGTTCCCACAGTAAGTAACTTAAACCCAGAGATATAAAAGACTAGAATATGAAGAACACTTCAAGCATAAAAGAATAGATCTCACAGTCTCTCACTGTTGTGTTGGCCTATGGGCCGAACAGCAGTGCAGAGTACCCAGCCTTCTTGGAGTCTCTGGAAGGGGTACTGGACAGTGCAACAACCGGGGACTCTGTTGTTCTCCTGGGGGACTTTAGCGCCCACGTGGGCAACAAGAGTGACACCTGGAGAGGGGTGATTGAGAGGAATGGCCTCTGAACCTGAGCGGTATCCTGTTATTGGCACCAGGACACCCTAGGTTGGAGATCGACGATCGACTTTATTGTCTGTGTCGTAAGGTCTGTCATGTCTGTCGCAGCGGCAATCCCCAAACCCGGTGGTGGACACTGGAAGTAAGGGATGCCATCAGGCTGAAGAAGGAGTCTTATTTGCTCATGGAACTCCTGAGGCAGCTGACCAGCAGGCCAAGCATCCTGCAGCCCGGGCAGAAACTCAGGGTTGGGAGGAGTTCGGAGAGGCCATGGTGGAGGACTATTGGACAGCCTCAAAAAACTTTGGGCAAACCGTCCAGCGCCTCAGCAGTGGGAAGCAGTGCTTCACCAATACTGTTTACAATGCGGGTGGAGAGCTGTTGACCCCCACAGAGGATGTTGTTGCACGATGGAAGGAATACTTTGAGGATCTCCTCAATCCCACCGTCACGTCTTCTGAGGAGGAAGCAGAGGAAGCAGAGGAAGCAGAGGCCTCAGAAGCCTCAGAAGCGGACTCGTTCATTACCCTGGCTGAAGTCACTGAGGTGGTTGGCAAGCTCCTCGGTGGCAAGGCTCGGGGGTGGATGAGATCCGTCCTGAGTATCTTAAGTCTCTGGATGTTGTGGGGCTGTCTTGGCTGACACGCCCCTGTAACATCATGTGGTGGTTGGGTATAGTACCTGTGGACTGGCAGACCGGGGTGGTGGTCCCTCTATTTAAGAAGGGGGACTGGAGGGTGTGTTCCAACTACAGTGGTACCTCACCTTACGAATGACCCAACAAACGAAAATTTCAAGTTACGAAACGCCTTCCTAGATACGAATGAAATTTCAAGTTACGAAACGCGAAATCTCCAATCCAATCCAATCCAACTTCATTTATAAAGCACTTTAAAAACAACAAATCTCAAAAATTCAATTAATGCGCGCTCATATGCACGCCCCGAAACGGAGACACAACAACACATCATCAGTATGGTAAAACTCACCTGTCTCACGACGGTCTAAACACAGCTCACGTTCACTTAGTGAGTGAACAATGCAACACTTGGTGAATTCTGCTTCACAGTGATAGGAAGAGCCGACATCGAAGGATCACGTCGACACGGCGCAAGGCCGCACTACACCGGGGCTGCGGGATGCAGCCGTGCCTCCTCCTCGGGGCCGAGCACGCGCGGGCCGAGCACGCGCGGGCCGAGCACGGGGTGATTTATTCCTGCTCCGGTCCTGGTTTAGACCTGGTTTAGTTCTGGTCTAGACCTGGAAGTCACATAGAACCAGCACCCGACCCGAGCGAGACCCCGCGGTCTTGCCCGCTGTTATCCATTCCTGCTCTCATCTCCTAACCGTGGTTGGGAGACACAGGGGAGATCGTCTTCTCCAGGGCCGGAGATAGCTTTCCCTCCGGGGTTAACTCCCTTGTGGACATCGCGCGCTTACAGTGGTGAAGAATGCAAATTGAAAAAAAAAAGTGTGTGCTTTATTGTCTCCTCTCCTTTATTGTCTCCTCTACTCCGCGGAGACTCCTCTACACACAGTGCGCGCGCACACACTCGCAGACTCTCTCTTCTGCACTGAGCTATAGACACAAGATAGACACATCTCACAACACCACTGATAGAGCACCTTCCTCGGCCTGTTAGCTCACAGTGTCAGCGCCCCGGCTCTGGAGGTCAGATAGAAGCAGAGCCCGCCCCGCACCGCAAGGAGCGCGGAGACACGAGCAACGCGCTGATCCAATGGCACTGCCATGTTATAATAATAACAGGTCCAATCCAGGTTTAGTTCTGGCCAGACCTGGTTTATTCCACGTTCTTTTAGTCCTGGTCTAGACTCTTAGCCCGCCAGGATGCAGAACACAACGTTACACTATAAAAAAAAAAGTTACACTATAAAAAAAAACCTTGGAACGGATCAGGCTTTTTCCATTGAAATAGCTACTCAACTTACGAATTTTTCACGTTACTTAACCACTTCTGGAACGAATTAATTTCGTAAGGTGAGGTACCACTGTACTGGGGAATCACACTCCTCAGCCTCCCCGGTAGTTCATAGTTCATAGTTTGCTTTATTGTCGAAAAACCACATGTACAAGTTAGGGATGTCAACAATTAATCGACTTACAATTAATTGTCGATCAAGACGTTGGTCGAACAAAATGCATTAATTGTAACTAATCGCTACAGAGCGGCAATGCGGCGCATTGATCCCTCTGATGCGGCTCAGTACATTGGTTCCTCATTTATCGTGGCTGTTACGTTGTAAAAATAACCCGCGATAGGCTAAATCCGTGAAGTAGTGAGGTTTATATTGCGTGTATAAATATGCGTGTATTTCGCAGTTTCTCTGACCGAGGCGCCTGGCGCCGCTGCGCTGTTGCGGGTTTTGTTGTAGTGAGAACGCTTCCGTGCGCTCTCAGGACTGGTTCCACCGCCTGGACTCCAGGATCCACCAGTTCGTTTTGCGGAAACACTGCTGCTACTTCCCGATGCGCATTGACCACCTGGAGAAGCGGACATGAGACGCACGGCCGCGGCCCTTCTGGCATGTGCCCAAATGCCAGACCGCTCAGTCCTCACTGCTTCAGAGTCACACTGCTCGTGATCGAACATTTAAATAAATTTGGCAAACTGACCGCATTCTGTACAGCAGACACGGAGGAGAATGAGTGACAAAGACAAAGGTCTACAGTCCTTTAGCCAATCAGGATGCAGAACACAATGCGTATTGATACACTATTAAAAAAATCAGCGAAACAGCGAGAGACCACTGTATTTAATTAAAATATTTTATTTTAGTTCGTTCATTTTCAAAATGGCACAAAGATAAAAAATAAAAATAAAAAAAAACGTTATATGCAGTGTTATTTCATTTTAAATTTCAAAAGGGTTTTGTGGCTCCCAGTGTTTTCTTGTGTGAAACGGGTCCAAATGGCTCATACAACTCACAGTAGAGCTGGACCTAGAACCATATATTTCTGAAAATATAAAAGCATGTAACTTACATGCTTTTATAATTTCTTGATTGTTTTGGTTTGAGGCCCTGTAATGTTTTATGCTGTGTCCAGGGGCCCTGTGAAATGTATATTTTGTACTGTAACCCTTCACAGATTAAGGAAGAGAAATATTGTTGATGTCTTAGTTCAAAATAAATGTTGAGAATGTCCTAAATATAGCCTGGATTCACTGGCGTCATCATAATATGCAGCCTAAGGGCCTGTTTACACGAGAACGCTTACAGGTAAAAACGACAAAATATTTTATCGGAAGTGCCTTTCATTTACACGGTGACAGCGTTTTTGGGGCCTAAAAACGCAAAAATCTGAAACCACCCTCCAGAGTGGAAAAGTGAAATACGCTCCGCTGTAGCGTCTCCGTGTAAACTGCCCAAGACGCAAAACTGGTCAGATCTGCTCACGTCGCGTACGCGTTTCCGTCACATAGATGCAGCAATACAAGAGTCATTTCAACAATTGTATAAATCGCACCCACACACGTCTACGGTTTTTTCTCTTCTTCCGGTACAAGTCTTTCTCACTCTCTCACAGCCACACAGACGCCAAGACAAGCAACTTCCGCATGAGGCACTTCAAATGTAAAACCCGATGTGATTTTATATTTTCTAATTCACTGTAATCCTCCTGTAATGTAACTATTTTCAGTACAATATTCAAAAACATGTAAACAAAAGTACAAGTCACTGAAATGTTTGGAGCGGAACTTAACAACTCATTTAAAACGCAACTAGAACATTTTATTTTGAAGTTTTACCTTTCTCTTTTCCGGTACAGTCGTGGTTAGAAATGTAACTTGACGCTGTTGTGATGTTTTTTTTTGTTGTTGTTTTTTTTCAGTCCAGCCTCCCTTCGCTGGCTTTTGCGTCCACTTTTGCGTCTTCGTATAAACAAACATTTCCTGTTGAGAATGCTCGTCTAAACGCGGATAAAAACTTGAAGACGAGACGCCACTTTTGCGTCTTCTGTTTTGATCGTCGCCGTATAAACGTAGCTGAAATAACATTCTGTTATTTAATTTCTTCTGTTCCTTTTAATTTCAAGATTTCCATGCTGCAAGTGCAACAACTGAGCCAGTCCTCAATTTATTTTCAATAAAGAATGTATTTTGTTATTCAGCATCAATACATTTGTCTGCTTTTTACTAAGGAATAATTAATTGAGGAATATACAATATAATAATACTATGATATATTTTTGACTCAGTGTTATGTATACTATAGCTTATATTCTTAAAGATCCTATTGAAACACTAAAATTCAGGTGAAAAACGCTGCTTATCAGTTAATCGTTAATCCAAATCCAAATCCAAATCTACTTTACTTCTATAGCACATTTCATAAACATAAACAGTTTCCAAAGTGCTGTACAAACTAGCGACACAACAAACATCAGGTACTGTATATGATTCACTAGTCCCAAAACAATAAAACCAGTAAAATCAAATCAGAACCATGGAGTAAGTAAAAACAAAATAAAGATCGATAAGATCAATCAACTATAGATTAATGAATTAATCGATAATTTGCATCCCTAGTACAAGTACATATAGAACAGGGGTCGGCAACCTTTACCACTCAAAGAGCCATTTGGACCCGTTTCACACAGTAAAGAAAACACTGGGAGCCGCAAAACCCTTTTGAAATGTAAAATGAAATAACACTGCATATAACGGCTTCTAGAATTACATTTTGAAAATGAATGAACTAAAATAAAATACATTTTAATGAAATACAGTGGTCCCTCGCTATATCGTGGTTCACTTTTCATGGCCTCGCTGTTTCGCAGATTTTTATTCAAATTTTTTTAATAGTGTAATGCGCATTTCTGCGTTCTGATTGGCTAAGGGACTGTAGACCTTTGCCAATTCGTCAGTCATTCTCCTCCGTGTCTCTTGTACAGAATGCGTTCAGTTTCCCAGATTTATATAAATGTTCGATCGCAGTGTGACTCTGAAGTGCTGTATGTTTGCAAGTTTTCTCTCCGACAAAACCCGCCACAGCGAAGCGGTCATAAGAACTGTGAAATACACGCAAAATACACTTTGGTTTCGTTCTCTAATACTGTGCTTTTTTGTTGAAAATCTACGAACGTTTGAGTGTTTAAACAAGAGAGAAATGTGAGAAAATGTTAATTCCAGTTTGAGAAAAGTGTAGAATGTGTGTGGTGAGGCGTTTACAGCCTTAAAGGGACAGTGTGTAGGATTCGTGGCGCATAGGTGGTTACTAGCTATTCCACTTCCTCTTTTGGCTATGGCAGACCTCGAGGGTCACCCGGGCGCGACGTAGCGCCGACATCGCGCGTGCCCGCGCACGAACCGCGCACCGCTGTATACATAAAACGCGGTCCCCCGTTCACTTTTTTTTTTCTTTTCGCATGAAAACACACAATCCCGATCATGATTCATGACAATCTACACATCAAATGAAACCTTACAGTCTCCTCTTTTTGACTATGCAATTCATTTCCCTGCAAAACAATCACTCCCCGAGCACATGGGGCTTTTATACAGAAAAGCACAAAACTTAGCTTACTTAGCTTACCTTTGAAGGCTCTGCACAGGTCAAACTCTGTATTTCATCATAAACTTGGTCTCAATCTGTCCATAAGGATCCAGCGAATAAAATCCAGTAAAACAATTTAGTCCAAAATACGTGTTATATCCATTACGATGTGTGATCCGGCAGCATGCTTCTTTACACGAGGCTCCCCCCTTCCCCCCTCCCCTTCCCCTTCTCTCCTTCTCTCCTTCACTCCCACATGAGCAGGCGCTAGCAGGAGCCGAGGCGAAGGATGAGCCCAAATGTCCTTCTGCGGCTCTCGTATTCAAAATGGCTGCCTCTATATGGGGAAGATCCCCCTTTTATGTGACTATATCTAAGTCCAAAAGAATACTTTGATTTCATGATGGAAGTGAAAAGGCTTGGAAAACAATGTATTTTTGAATGGGTATCTTCAATTTCAGTAATTAACAGGTAAAAATCTTACACACTGTCCCTTTAAAACATGAAGAATAATTGTGAAATATAAAGCTTCGCAGATTTCGCTTGTCGTGGGTTATTTTTTAAATGTAAGAACGTAACCCCCGTGATAAACGAGGGACCGCTGTACTGAGCCTCATCAGAGGGATCAAAGAGCCGCATGTGGCTCTGAAGCCACGGGTTGCCGACCCCTGATAAAGAAGATCGAAATTTCGTTTCCCCCTGACCAAGCAGGACAGTGATAGAGACGGCTAGGGGAGGGGCCACGCACATGTGCGCACCACCAACTTGGAGATGCAGAGATGAAAAGTGCAGTACAATCAGTGACAATTATTCAAAACATGTAATGACAGAAAAACAATTGGAGAGGTAACATACAGTGTTTTTTTCTTTGGCGACAAGGGGAAGGGTGGGGCAAGGGAACAGATCAGAAATCAATGAAACTGACTGAAAACTGAAGTAAAAGCAAACATTATAAAAATATAGTGAGTCCCAATAGTGTGTGCGGTAAGGTTTATTCCAGGGTACTGGAGATAATCCGACCGAAGGTCGAACCTTGAATCCAGGAGGAGCAGTGTGGATTTCATCCCAGCCACAGAACACTGGACCAGCTCTATACTCTCCATCAAGTGCTCGAGGGTTCATGGGAGTTTGCCCAGCCAGTCCACATGTGCTTTGTGGATCTGAAAAAGGAATTCGACCGTGTCCCTCATGGGGTCCTGTGGAAAGTGCTCTGGGAGTACGGGGTCTGGGGCTCTTTGATAAGGGCTGTCCGGTCCTTGTATGACCGGAGCAGGAGCTGTGTTCGCATTGCTGATTGTAAGTCAGACCTGTTTCTGGTGCATGTTGGACTTCACCAGGGCTGCCCTTTGTCACCGGTTCTGTTCATTGTATTTATGGACAGAATTTCTAGGCGCAGTCAGGGGCCGGAGTTTGGGGACCACAGGATCTCATCTCTGCTGTTTGCAAATGATGTTGTCCTGATGGCTTCCGACGTACACTGGGGCGGTTTGCAGCCAAGTGTGAAGAGGGTGGGATGAGGATCAGCTCCTCCAAATCCGAGGCCATGGTTCTCGACCGGAAAAAGGTGGCTTGCCCTCTCCAGGTGGATGGAGAGTCCTTGCCTCAAGTGGAGGAGTTCAAGAATCTCGGGGTCTTGTTCACGAGTGAGGGGAGGATGGAGCATGAGATTGACAGGCAGATCGGTTCAGGGTCGGCAGTGATGCAGTCGCTGTACCAGACCGTTGTGGTGAAGAGGGAGCTGAGCCAAAATGCAAAGCTCTCAATTTACCGGTCAATCTATGTTCCTACCCTCACCTATGGTCATGAGCTTTGGGTAATGACTGAAAGGACAAGACTGCGGATACAAGCGGCCAAAATGAGAGTGGCTGGGCGCTCCCTTAGAGATAGGGTGAGGAGCTCAGTCACATGGGAGAAGCTCAGAGTTGAGCTGCTGCTCTTCCACGTCAAGAGGAGTCAGCTGAGGTGGCTTGGGCATCTGCCTCCTGGATGCCTCCCTCAGGAGGTGTTCTGGGCATGTCCCACTGGCAGGAAGCCCCAGGGAAGACCCAGGACATGCTGGAGGGACTATGTCTCCCGGCTGGCCTGGGAACACCTTGCGCCTTCACCCTGGAGGAAGTGTCCAGGGTGAAGGAAGTCTGGGAGTCCCTGCTTAGACTGTTGCCCCTGCGACCCGGCCCCAGATAAGCGGAAGAAAATGGATGGATGGATTGTAATTGTAATGTTGTTTCCTCATCAAGTTGTATTTTATTTTATTTTATTGACACACATGTAACAGACAAACTCTGCATATTTAGTTTGAGTTCTCCTCTCAAACAAAAAACAACAACTCTTTTTCATCTTGTGATGTCATGTGGTAATACAGGAAGTGCTCCACTGTGTTTTTAACCTCCATACACCTTCACTAGAATCATTTGGATAATTTCAGCTCTGGAATCTCAACTGAACAAAGGGTAAGAGGTAGCTGTTAACTTGAAAACTACCACTACATGACATCACAAGTTGGAACAGAGCATTTTGAGCTTTGGACATGGAGACAGACTAATAATAAAGGATTACTTAAACATGTCTGAATTAAACAAAATTCAACTTCAGGTATGTTTTTGAGGTGGTAACGACATCATAAAAAAAATCTGATTCATTAACAGAAGGATGAAAAATATTGTTATAAAATGTTTTGCTAGGCCTGGATTAATAGCAATATATTCTCAGTTTATGCAACAAAAGCACAGATGTCATGATCTATAAGACAGAACTGAATGAAGTGGTGCATAGGTGTGAGGAACACAACCTTGTCTTAAATGTGGAAAAGACAAAAGAGATTATCTTTGACCCCAAATCTGTGGAGGACCACAGTCCCATTAATATCAGGAAGAAGGACATAAGATGACATGCTGTAAGTATTAAGATGTGTACTTTTACTCTCAGCTCCAATGGAGCCAGCATGTACAATTTGTCTGCTCAAGAATCAGCCAGCGCCTCTATTTTTTAAGATGATTTACATTACATGGAGTGGATAAAAATGTAATGCTGATGTTTTACAGAGCATGAATGGAATTTTAGGTTATAGTAGATCAACGTGGTTTGCTAACCGACCGCTTTAACTTAAATAATAGATTTTTACCTTGACTAAAAGAACACGTTAAATAATGGGTATGGCCCCGAGTTCACTTCAGCAAATTTTTTAGGAGACTGTTGGGAATCTAGGCAGGAAGGTGGCCAGTGACCCAACCCATATTCTTCACAGTCAGTTTGAGTTGTTGCCGTCAGGCAGAAGGTACAGGATCCCAAACTGTAAACTGAGCAGATTCAGACATTCCTTTGTGCCATTTGCCATTAAACTCAGAAAATGCCGTTAAAAAATAAAAGTAGACGGCATAGGGAAGTGTGCAATCAAAACTGCACATAGGCTAGTGCAGTTATTAATAGAATACAAGATTGTGAATGGCTTGCCTGTATAGAGTGACTGTATAGGTTCTGTTGGTGTATCACTCGTTATACTTGGTCTCTTATTTATTTGTGTTGTATGGTGGATGTTGGTGTGGTGCTTATGTTGCTGTGTTGTCTTGTCTTTGTGTTAAAGCATGTGATCCTCTGTCCCAAGACAAATTTCTCCCATGTGAGGCAATAAAGGATTATCTTATCTTTTATCCGTACAGAAGCTGTTTCTCGCCTGTGACACACGTAGGTCTTGGACATTAGGCCCCGATACTTTCCATTTGCTGACATCTGAAATCAACCCTGTGATACACAATCAAGGTCCCACAGCCTCCACATCACTGCCCCACCCCCTCCCCAAGTCCATATCACCATGTACCCTTCCACCCACCCCGGAGTCGTGCCACACTGACGCACTATCCAACCTCCAGCGCACCTGCTCCTCCTGCTCTTAAAGATAATAAAGTGGCATTATAGCAATTCCGCAAAATGGATTATAGCTTTTATACAGCACCTGTTGGAAGTTAGGTGTGATTTGTGGCAGTGAAAAGCCCGATTGACATTGTCACTACAGTAGGGTTCAGGATGAGGATCTAGGCAGCAGAGCAGTCCCTAAATGACAGAGAATTGACTTCCTTTGATTGAAACAAAGGAGACGCCAGACTGTCTTTGTTAGCTGAGCTGTGTCTTTTTTTAGTTATAGAAGAAACTGCCACGAATGAAAATGGTTAACTATCTGATTAAAAGATAGCATTTACTTATTTTTGTGTTTTGAAGTTAAACAGATAAAATTCTGAACCCACCAAGGACTTCATTCATCTGCAAATCTGTGACAGCTCACTAGGTGGTAACCCTATAATAGCTACACTTTAATTAGCTTTAATAAAACATGAAGAAAGACTTTCATAATGAACAAATAGTTTATTAAGACTGATTCAGGCTTAGTGACTACTTAATTAATAAACTAAACCTAACTCTTAACCTTAACCTTAAGTAGTTACTAATCTTGAATCATTCTTAAAGCCACAGTATGTAATGTTTTGGCAAAATAGACTAAAATAAACATTTTCATTAAGATTGTTTCTCTAAACATGCATCCCTTCTGTGAGCAGGCTTGCAGTTCTACAAACCTAACCCTTATTTGGCCTGGAAGAAGGCCAAATCTTCATGGCGATGTTCCTTTGGCTATAATATCCCACAGTATGGCATAAAATTTATATTTGTATTTATGGTTTTAACTTTTTATTTTCATGGAATCATGCAGTTAACTTGCCACCTCTTGAAATCTACATACGATCACTTTAATTTATAAGAAATAAATGAATTAAACATAGAAAACATAGTAACATTTTTTTGTTTTGTTTTGTTTTTTGCTTCTTCCCAGTTGCTCATTCTAAATGACAAAGCAAAGGGGAAAAAACAAACTGTATGCTGTATATACGCATCTTTCTCCCCCATCTCTTGGTCAAACCTGGTCTTCAGATTGTCTACAACAGAGCATGCACTCTGTATTGACCTGAGCTAGTGGCAGGTCCTCATAGGAGCTGCAGCTGGCCGCAGTGACTCAGACATAGGTGCTGATCTGTGGACCACATGAGCTGCAGGCCTTAATGAAGAGGCAGCAGCTGAGGCACAGAGCCTGGGCCCAGGCGGGGGACCATTAGTGGAGGGCTGTCGACAGGAGAGCCGCCTGACAGGTGCGAGTGCAGGGGGACAGGCGCAAAGTGACATGTAGCGCTGGCTAATTATCACGGGGTGCACTGGACGAAAAGACGGAAAAAAGAAAGAGAAGACAGGAGAAAGGTGAAGGAGCGGAACGTTGGAAAGGGAGGGAGCACAGAGTAAAAAGTCTTGTGTCAAACTATATTTGTTGACAGGATGTAATACTAGGAGTGTGCTGAAACAGAGCATGCTTTGGGGCCTTTCTACAAAAGAAAATAAAACATCCAGGTGGTGAGCTAAAACCACACAATAAAAACAAATGTGTATGCCAAGTTTATGTTTAAATGTGCACTGTGTAACATTTCTAGTGGAGGGTCCGTCACCTGCTTGTCTCCATGGAAATGTTATTGCTGTGTCTAGAATGTTCCACAGTATAGATTAAACCTAAATCTACTGTAAGGGAGAAAAGCAGGTTACAGCACTACGCTACATTACCATTACAGTTCAGATCTGTAGAAAATAATCACCTATTCACATAAGAAATTAATGTATTTTTGAGCAATAGAAACACCTTAATGACTAAATGCTAGATGGATACACGGTGCCATGGAACATTTCATGGAAAGCAATAACATCGCCATGGAGACAAGCAGGTAGCAGACGTTCCACCTGAAATGTTGTGCAGGGCACCTTTAACAAGTAACCACTACACAACCTATAACGTTATTCTATTAGGACTAATACCAAAAGAGAATATGCTGCTTGCTGAGTGAGATGCTCAAAACTTTAAAAACATTTTCATTGGTAACATACTGTGCTCTGATGCAACTGGGATTTCACACATTGTTCTAGGTTAGTCTCCTATTATTGCTATCCAATATTTGAGTTGAGCCTAAAAAAATTAACAAAGAAATAGACTAAGCACATTCTTTGATAGTAGCAGCTAAAATTCTCAAAGGGAACATGTGACAAATACAGTTGCATTATAATTAACTGAATGTCCTGTTTTCACATTCAGAACTCTTTGAGCCTAATCCCTCAGTCCCCCTGAGGTGTAGATTTCATCAGAGAACAAACAGGCAGCGTCCCTATAAGGACACAATGTTCCAACTACAAATCTGTCTTTACAATTAAAAGTCCTGATCAAAGACTGGAACTCTTATCACTCATATTCATGTACAAGTCCTTATTTTTGGATTAAAAGAAACTACAACCTGCCCCAAAAAATAACTGCAGGATGTATAAACAATTACATAGAAATGGACCAATCCTATACCAATCGGGTTAGTAAGGGATGTTCGAGTGAGTTTCAGAATTACAACTAAAGTACGCTTCACCCATCTTATACCCGAATGTCAGTTTATCTAGTTATGTCATGGTTATGACATGAATAATCCCTGGTGTAAAAACCTGCCAAGTCACTGTGTGACTGATTGACTGTGACGTCAAAAAGTGGAAGAAAAAAAGATAAAAACTAACATTTACAACAAAGAAATAATGGAGTGTGTATTATTTGTATTGTCTAATGAAATTCTACATATCAGTCTCCCTTTAGTGTCATGGGCTCATTTCAAAGACAGGTCCCCGGTGCAGAGACTGCCTAACATGACACAGACAAATGACTCGGAGCAAATGCCATCAGTGACTCCATAATGGTGAACAGCTCTGTGACAATGGCATGAAATGGCACTAAATGTCAGTGTGCTCTATTAAGACTGTGGGGTCTGTGGGGTCTGTGTGCCATGGCCTGCGCTCCTAAAGGTCTTTGTAACCTGTGGCAGGTCGTTTCCTCCAAAGGAGGGGACCCCTACTTTGTTGTGTCCCTGGAGCAGGCTCCACATACAGAGGTATAAGGCAGTGTACTTACTGCTGCTGACAGGATTAGGGCAGTGACAGCATGACAGCCTCAAATCTTAATGACAAACCAACATGCTTGTAGCTCCTGATACAGTACATGGCCTCCAGGGCAACACTGTACTTAGCATAAAGCAGCCTGGGATTAGAAAGAAACATATATTAAGGCACATGCAAATAAGAATGCTAACCCAATTACAAGCAGTTAATGAAAGTTCAAAGACCGATTAAAATTTAAGCTTAAAGCTATTACAAAGTGCACTGTTGATGCTATATCCAAAGTTTATATTACATAGAGAAGGCTTTATATGTATGCCAAACTTAAAAATATAAATCAAAAGGCTGAAATGAACCTGAAATAGACTAGTTTATGTAATTAAGATGACTGACCATAACAAATATTGGGCCTGCCAAAACAATATAAAAGCTAAAAATGGAATTCTTGATACACTGTCCCAGTATTTATAATTAATAGTTTTGCATTAATTTAAGCTTTTAACAATGTTCAATGTGTTCTTTTTTTCTTTTCAACATCATTAGTTACATTAGTTATTGGAAGTACAGTATGATGATGCACAGGATTTATTTAAAAGGATGCCGATGATTTGAACAGCTGAGAGGAAAAGCATGTCCCAGGGGTGAACAGCAGCTTGTCCTAATGTGACGCTTGTTGGGACGAGTGTCAATCCGTCTCTGTCACTGTCCCCTACGTGCCTGTCCCTGAGACGCACTCCCCCTCCCTCTGACGACTGGAGGGTCCCTCACGTGCTCCCAAGCATTCCCACGCCTTGGCCAACGCACTCTGACATCTGTAACGTAAACAGATGTGCGGCCATGACAGGAAGTGGCCCACATCTGAAGGCCCTGATGGGGTCTATGTGACGAAAACGTGCTTCAGTCACTTGCTAAGAAAAGCAAAAGAGGCGATCTACACCACTGCGTGAGGGGGAGTGTGGAGGTCAAAAGGATATGGAAAACTCAGTGATGGGGTTAACAGCTGGCTTAGTGACAATAGGGGTGGGCGACATTGACAAAAATGAATATCCTGATATATCTTTTGCTCTATACAGTATTCAGACATTTTAAAAAAGGGGTTATTAATATGGTATTAATTGCTAACACATAAGATATATACAGTAGATGACCATGGTATGTACATACATAACATATAACATATTAAAATGCTGAATACGTTTCAGTTTCATTTAATTTCTGACCTTCCCCCCTCGCTTGTTCCCTGCTCTAAGTTACTCCCCTTAGATCTTGGCATATCTCTACTTTAAAATAGGCTTTTATAGGGATAATCTCTCTAAAGCGTAATAATAACCATAGCATTGTATAACAGGATAAAACAACATTCTAACAGAAGAACATTGAGTTAATTAAGAATTGGGTTGATTAAATGTCTCAGTTCAAGTGCCTACTGTCAAATACTCCACAGCAATGAGATGAAAATATAATTAACATAAATCAAAACTTCAAGCTAAAGACTCAACTTAAAAGAGTAATCGAATTATTCCTATTATTTGCAACCAACACCTTCCCCTCAGGCTTGGAGAAGAAATTTGTCAATTCTATCCTCTATATGGATATGAAATGTCTCCTGGTAATGTTTTAAGTGAACCAACATTAAATCACATAACATTAAAGAGCCCATATTATGTTTTTTTAGTGCTGTCAGGTGATTAAAAAAATCAATCAAATTAATTACAGGATTTGTAATTAATTCATCTAATTAATCGCATTTTAAGACTGTGAGAGAGACTGAGGGAGGGAGAGATAGAGAGAGGGATTGTGAGTGAGCGAGTGAGCGAGCAAATGAATGAACGAACGAACCCACTTTGCGATTGTGTTTGTCAGTTTTCATGTGGTCCCTTTGTTCATTCGTTTCCCAAATTCTGCAAGCGTGGTTTGGTGGTTTGGTGGTCTGGTGGTCTGGTGGTCTGGTGGTCTGGTGGTCTGGTGGTCTGGTGGTCTGGTGGTCTGGTGGTCTGGTGAAGTGCGCTCACGCTCGCTCTATCACCGGTAACCATGGAACTTGTCCGGACGTGTTCATCGTTCAAATGATCCGTCAGGCTGGAACAGCTTCGGTGAAGGAAAATTATTTTTGACAAAAGCTACAAATCAGCGCGTTCTTGTTGATGGTCCTGTCTACATTCTTTTTATAAATAAACTTGCTGTTCAAAGGCCCTGGCAGCAATTTACTCGCGGCACGCCAAATTTAAAATGCTCGCACATTGAATTGCCTTTCATAATTAATTGCGTTAATTTTTACAACACGTTAATTTGCAGTGTAATTAATTAATCTAATTAATGTGTTAAACTGACAGCCCTTGTTTTTTCTGATCAGTGCTATAATGTTGTTTCCTGGAGTTGTGTTTTGTTTCATTCACGTGTTTAACAAACAAGTCTAATATATAGTTCTTCTCTCAAACTAAAAGCATGTGTGATTTCATGTGGTAATACAGGAAGTGTTCCACTGTGCTTTTAAACTACTTACACCTTCAATAGAATCATATGGGTATTTTAGCTCTGAAATTTCTCATCTGAACAAAAAGTAAAAGGTAGCTACTAACTTGAAAACTACCACTTCATGACAAGATGGAACAGAGCATTTTGAGCTTTAGAAATGTAGACAGACTAATAATAAAGGGTTACTCAAACATGTGTGAATGAAACATTAAAAATTGCTTTGTTTGGAAATGCAAAATTAGGATAGTGAATATTTTGTGCATTGTGAAAAAAAGACTGCAATAAAAAAAAGGCTTTCAAACAAGGGCATAAAATGATATCTCTGCACTTTTGTTGTTCATTTTATAGTCCATTCCCTTTATGTTCTGTTCTTGAACCTCAACTAGCATAACCTATAATTGACATAACTATAAATTTCATGTGGATTTCTAAACTGTGACCAGATTATTGTCATGAAGGTAATCCAAAACAAATATCAAGGTGCACTATGTAACTTTTTGGTTGGGGGTCTATCACCTGCTTGTTTTTATGGATATGATGTTGCTCTACCTGGAATGTTCCACAGTATGACATTAAACAGCTCATTTACTCAATTGCATGTAATTTTATAGTTAAAAAATACCTAGAAAACATGGATTCTGGCTGTATACCAAATTGAATCATTTGACAGACCCTCCACCAGAAAAGGTACATAATGCACCTTTAAATTTGGTCAGCAGCGCCACATGTCATTTCGGTATTTAGTGTAATCTCTACTGACACATAGTTCCAATTTCACATACTGAGTGAAAACCGATGTTACCTTGTGGATGTCAGTCGGTGTGCTGGCTGGGCGTGGACTCCAGCGTAGTGCCAGTCCAGATGAGTGGAAGAGGCAGAGGCAGGGTCAGGGGGAGTTCTGGTTTTCGTCACGCTGAGGTAGCTGCACAAGTCCAGAAGGTCATCCCTCTTTGTGGTGGAGGGCAGTGAGCCGCAGCCACTGCCAAGGAGCGTAGCGTCAAAATAAACAGTCCATCCCAATAACTGCCAGGATAGAGACCAATAGATATGGTACAAAGAGTTTTTTAAGTTATCATTGAGGGAAACAAACTAACTAACCAATTTTCTGGACAAGAAAGTTTTAAGACTCATTATCAATACTGACTAACTACTACTAAGGTCAATATTATTGTTTATCAGGATATTTATGTAACATATACTTATCACTAAAAAGTTTGTTATTGTGACAATACCCATAGGTGTAAACACTTTGTTGAAAAAATGTGAAAAAAGAATAGGGTTCGACATAGTAGAAAAGTAAGTAATATATTTTGAAGTCTTCAACAGTGACCTTGAACAACACAGCAGCTAGAGTCAGTATCTGGTCAAAGTGATGTCGATCTGAATAATAGATGCTGCATTAATCTGGAGATGTGTGTACTCCATCAGCTCTTTTGTCTCACTGAACAACGAACAGGAGGTGCTTGTCCTGGCACCACAGTGGCATGAGGCTTATGTGAGAGCACAGACTGGTCTTTGTCTGAGCAGAAGCCTGTAGTGGTGGTGACATGAGCAAACAAGCAGACAGCAGACAGTGCAGAGAACAGCAGGGGCCTGAGAATGGATCCCTGGGGAACCCCAATACTGCAGCCCATGTACAGGAAATGATGCAAATATCTAATACACAACACACACCAGCTCATGATTTTATGAGCTTTAAAAAAAACATGTTGTTGATGTTGTTTTTGAGTTTTTCTATTCAAGTCAAAGAAGGATAACAAGAGCACTTTAATATGACTATGTCAGTCAAATAAAATATGTATAGCATCTATGATTAAACTATGATTAAAGAGCAAGTGATGATGGACTCTTTATCTCCCCATTATTTGATCTATATCCATCTCCTGCTTTCAGCAGAGATCTCTCCTGTGGGAAAATGGGACTGAGGCCAAATCAAAAACCTTGTGGACAAATTCTAGGCATAAAACAGAGGGCTTCTGCATGTGTGCGAGTTCACCAGGTCTTTCATATTATTCTGTGTGAAATTGGAATGATATCTAAAAATGGGAACAAAAATGGAGCAGCCAAAGTGGCATCACATGTCTCTTCATTTCCATATTACTGCCTGATTCATCTGTGAGGGGATGGCCCAGCAGCTCCTCAGGGCTCATGAAAAAGGACATTTAAATAGATCAGGCGACGGCAGAGCACTACAACATTTGAGACCAGCCAGTCCATTAGTGCAGGGCTACCTCTGCTCTGGTCAATCTGGACCAAATCACAGTGGCCCTAAATGGAGGTGCAGGAAGTGTGCTGCAGGAAGGAGATAAAAGTGAGAGTACAGGGTCCTGTGGGTCCAGTCCCTTTCATCATTTGTGCAGGAGTGCCGTGTTTGTCATGTAAAACACAGGGCAGACATTATACAGTCAAGGCAAAACTCACTCTGGATCCCTTCAAATGTGAAATGGGGAGGACTGAGTGAGCGCATAGCTGAGCAGCTTCGGCACATAATCTCTCTGAGAGAGAGGGGAGAAAACTGTAGTAATATCAATCAAGAGTCGCTGGACAGAGAAACAACTGAATAAAATATTCATGGGAATAAAATAAGAAGTTCTTTCTAGCATCGAACTGTGAAGTTATTGGAATGTAGTGATTTCACAGCAGACTGTTTACACATTTTTGTACAAAGACTCACAAGTGATCAGTCTGGACACGGACACTTTTCTAGTGAATTTTAAGATGTGAAAATATGGAACTTTTTTCAAAGGTCATAAGAGACAGGGAGTGTCACAAAGTTGATCCACAGACAAACACACACACAAAATGCAAAAATGCAAAAGAGCCCATATGCAAATGGGCTATATGAGACTGAGCTACAAGCTGTTACTTTGATCACGACATCCTTACATGGAAGAAGCACATGTATTCCTTTAGTGGAGAAGCACGTGCCAGGCCTCTCATAATGCAGTGTGAAGATCTGCTGAGAATTAGTCTTAATGACAGGCTTAACATCTGAACGTATCTCCTCATCTTAATCCAGCCGTAAGCAGCAGCAGTCTTCTTCTAACAAGTAGAAAGAAACACAGTGAGGACCAACACAACAAGCTTAAGCTCTAGGCGAAATTGAGGCTGTGTCCCTCACCTTTATTGTTTACATGGCTGTCAACTGAAAATGTCAAATGCAATGACAATATAGTAGTATGTCAACAATGGTGCATGCATTATTCATTATTAAAATGTTCGTATTGCTTATTAGAATGGCTCTGGAACGAGTACAAGGGGCAGTCCACCTAGGGACATTGTCAAGATAACAGCAGAAGAAACCACATAATATATGTGATGCAAATCCATCAAACTAATATAAGAGAACTGAAGGTAAGCGCTTGGCTCTTTTTGTAAATTACACACTGACCACAAGACATATAGTTTTTAGCATTTGAAATAAAATTATATTTTGGATCACGTTACAAATCTTTGGCCCAAGATCTAAACTTGAGTTACCCTGGAATCAAAATATTACAAGTTTTTTTCCCCGCATATTGATCAAACACAATTTTCAATTTGATTTGTATTAAACTTAATAATGTGATTTGTATTTCATCTTAATAATAAATACAAATTATATTACAAATACAAATGAATAAATACAAATTAATTTAAATATCAATTCAACAACACAATACATCATTGCAAGAGGTTTGGCTGTTGACTTCTCAAATGACCCAAGTGTGTCACTGATGATTAGAAATGACTGAATCTAGATCTGAATAAAAATTCAATTAAATGTACGCCCTACTCTATAACTATTCCAGAAATTTGAGTTTATGATTCATATTTCACGCCAAAATGTAATGTTAATTTGTCCTGGTATTGCCAATGTTGCTTAACATTTAAGAAATATATACATAGATTCATGTATATATTTACTTAAATGTTAAGCAGCCAACAAAGCAGTGTACACTGTTCTACTTTTGCATTACAATGAATAGAAGGTTAATGTCTATACACAGAAGGACAACACCTGCTTTCATTTTCATTGCCAAACCAGACGCTTGCTTTTCACCCCAAGGCCGTGCACATTTACCAGCTCACAAACAAATTTGCAACTTTCATTTATTTAAATCCATTGATTATCTGACAGATAATTCTTTCTTACCAGCAAGGTTGTGGCATGCCCGCCTATTAGATGGCCTCTTTTCTGTATCTGTTCCCACGAGCTACGTTTAAAAGCAGAACATTGCCAAGCCACGCTAAACCACAATTATTACACTGTCACTGAACAAATAGGAAGCCCTGTTGTATTCTTCATGAGCTGCAACCATTAGGTTATCTGAAAGTGCAACAGATGCCTTTCCTCCTACTTTCACCAGGTATCCGGATGCCCCCTGGCAACAATTGTACTTGACAAATGAGGCTTGCTAAAGGAATGGAGGGTGGTCAAGCCCCTACCGATGTGACGGAGCGACTTAATTGAAACTATCAATCAGATACAGAGGGATTCTTCCATTTTCTCCAGTTCTGACTTCTGATTCTCACCTGCATAAGCTCCCACTCACCGCTGTGAAAATGTTTCCTACTACTGTCATACTCATGCGCATATTAAGAGCTATGAATGTGCTGCGATTGGATATGGAAAATATTGCTAGTCTGTGCTGTCCCTCTATCCTCATCATTTCCCCACAGCACACTTGACATGTTTCTCTATAAAGCTTGACAATTTAAATTAATGCCTGCTGTCTTCTGCGCATTTTAGCTTATAGACAACTCACCATAGAGAAAACAGTCAGTGCTGCTACTCTATACGAGCTGGGGTTGTCATTTTGAATGTTAAATGTGGGGGCAGTAACAAAAAGGAAATACCTTGCCGGTGTGGAGCCAGTAAAGGGTTAAGCCTATTACAGAAGACCAATCAGGACTGGGGGAGCACTGCAAACCTCCGCAGTGAGAGAGAGAGAGGGAAGGAGGGGAGGGCGGGATGGATGGAGAGAGATACAGACTCCGATGGTTTGCACACTTATCCAGACAGTAACAGCAACACACAGCGCAACACCAGAGTTTGTGAGCTGTGACAGTAATCAAGAGCCAAAGGGATAAATAGAAAAAGAGGGGAAAACGCAAAGCACAGGACTAATCTATCCAGCTGTGGCGTTGAACAACATCTGGAGCTGACGTGACCCCTTGGAAATTCATCAATAATTTTAGGATTACAACTAACGTACCAGGACAAGGGTTGTGGCAGTCGAGCTATATTGTTGAAGGTTTTCTGGAGACAAGAAGAACATCTGTGATTGCTACAATTGGTGAGTTTACCTGTGTGTTTGATGGCATTTTACTTAGTGCTTTGATTACACCATATAGTAAAGTGTAGGTGACAACAAGAGAAATGTTACTCTGAAAAAAGTAGTAGCACATGAAAAATTTAAGAAATTAAAACAGACAGCTGGTATGACAAACATGTAATTTCTGAAGCATACATATTTCATATTATTTGTTGTCATCGCATTTTTTTTTCTGTAGCTACGTGCTTCTAAATCTTCTGCAAAACTTCAAAGCATGACCTAATTACAACTTTCCCCCTGCCATTTTCTTCACAGTTTATGAAATTGAAACACCATACAGTAAATACTAAAGCTCAGTTTCTTATAGCAGTAAGAAGTAGCTTTAAGCAGTAGCATTCTTTTTGGTAACAACCTTGGGAGAGTGACCGATGCGTTCCTCTGAAGCAATTACACGTTTAGCATGATTGTCATACCAGGATGCTTCTGTCTCTTATGACAAGTTCCCAAAGGAATCCCACAGTGCTTCAACTCACAATGTGTCCAATAGCCAAGATTTATGTGACCATTTCATCACCCGGTAGCTGGCTCGTAGGATAATTTACATGCATAATTTAACTCGACTTGAATTGCAAGATGTTACGTCGTCTAATCTCATAGAAAATCACAGTCACAATCTTCATGTGCAGCTTTGTTTTCGGCGCAACAGATACTGTATGTTAATGTAGTGACAAGGAGCGCCAGACACCATGGAGCAAGAACACGATTAGATATCAAAGTCTTGTTGCTATGCTAATTAGTTTTCTGGTCCTCTTTATGTTCTGGATATGTTTATTTTCAATCAACACACCTCACTTGCCTTCTCAAATCATAATTTATTTTCTTATTTTCCAGGTTTTAAAAAATGGACGACTGAAGGGAGATCCGATATTGCACGACTTACTGCTCAAATGTACAAAGGAGACAGGCCTCACAAGCTTACGTTTCCCCCCTCTTGGGATAATCTCCAACTGTTGAATCAACCTCCCCTTTTCATGTCCGCATCCAAATCCGGTTGATCACGAATGTCACGGTGAATAGACGCACTGTGGAGCTGTGATGTTGGGTCTCCATGCCTGCTAGTAAAGTGATGAAGGGTTTAGTACATGCCTCGATGAACCGGGGACTTGTGCTATATGTTTGCAAGTCAATGGCGAGTCTTACCAAGACTGATGAGAAAGCTGGAGAGTGAACACTTGCTTCCATTAGTGCTCCCAAGAGAGAAAAATGGAGGGATGCAACCCGGACGCAATGACCTTTCCTGGGCTTGTACTATACATCACTATGGAGATCTGATAAGGCGCTCGTGGAATATACAGGCAGAGGAATACAACTGATTTATCAATAGATGTCTTATGGCAACAGAGATTTGGATCGGGCTACCTTCCGAGCTGCGAAAGGAAAGAGTTGTGTTTTTTGTTTATTTCTCGCGTCCATGATTTCTGGGAATACCAAGAGAATTTAAACAGGCAGCGGAGGTTCGGAGCTTGACACATAATTCCTGTTCATTTGTCAAGCGTACGATCCAAACTGTGAAAACAAAAGCCTGCTTTGCATCACCTTTCCTAGTGGGGACAGGTGGATGGAAGTTCACCTGCGGTTGGGGTCAAAAAAGTACTGGCAGTGCATTGACAATCCATTGGCTTTCCAGACAGGTGCAGTTCTGGCACACTGCAACTTGGTGATGGACTAGCAGTGATAGGGAGAGCCTGACTGGAGGGCTGCTTGGAACAGATCCTCTCTTTCCATCAGTAGTGTTTGGATGTGATGTTCATCTCTGTGGATGCGCCGCGGACTCCATGGCCTGATTATACAGACCTGCAATTCAGATAGTGCTGGAGGGAAGGGTAAATATTACTAAAATCAATTTCATTTTCTCCTTGTCTTGGGTCCTATTCAGCCTAGATTTATTTCTCTGGGGGGAAAGTGGTGGGATTTTAATATTGCATGTGCTAATCAGTGAGTTTTAATTTAGTCTAGGGGCCTATGTATGACATTTCCCAGCAAACCCAATATTAATTACATAACATAACAACTTCCATCTTGGTGTGTTTGTATTCCCAAAGTCATAGGCAGCTGCTGTAGCTGGAGATGCAATAGTGAGAAGTCTGCTGCTCAAGTTGAAATATTTACACCTTTGACTAAAATAGTAACAAGACAAGAATACCAATGCACAATAGCTAGCTACTTAATCTCACTGTCTGATCTTGTTATTATAACATCAATAATATGAAAGGTATGCCGGAATGTGTTGTGAAATAGAAACTCAGATTCATTGATTTACTCAAAACACCAAAGGATCAAGTTGTCATATTGTAAAGTGTCTGTTTAATCTTAATAGACTGAAAGAAAGGACCTATTGATAGAGTAATAACAGTTGATAAAGAGCCAGTATAAGTATGTAATGGGCATATCTGATCTACAGAACAAATGTAGTTTCTTATCAAATTCTAGACTTCCTTATCTAAAGAGGCTGCATTAATCTGACATGGGCTCTCCTCTCGTACATGCAGGATAATGCATATCCTTTCCCAGCCGGAGGAAGAAGCCACCATGAGTAACGTCACGGTCACAGACAACACCGAACCCATCGGCCGCACCATGAGCCCGGCCACTCCCAGCCCCTACTCCTACCCTGTCAGCTTCCAGGTCTCACTGACGGGCTTCCTTATGTTGGAAATTATCCTGGGTCTGAGCTCCAACCTCACTGTGCTGGCCCTCTACTGTATGAAGTCCAACCTGATAAGCTCGGTCAGTAACATAGTGACTATGAACCTGCACGTGCTCGACGTCCTCATCTGCCTGTGCTGCATCCCACTGACCATTGTGGTGGTGCTGCTGTCTCTGGAGGGGGACACTGCCCTGGTCTGCTGCTTCCATGAGGCCTGTGTCTCCTTTGCTAGTGTTGCCACTGCTGCAAACGTGCTGGCCATTACACTGGACCGCTATGACATCTCAGTGAAACCAGCCAACAGGGTGCTGACTATGGGCCGGGCCCTGGCCTTGCTGGCTGCCATTTGGGTGCTATCTTTTGTTAGTTTCCTTATTCCATTTATTGAGGTGGGCTTCTTTGCCCAGGGTCACGCTGAACTCAACCAGACAGTGGTGGAGAATGTAGTGCATACAAACCAGTACTATACTGAACTAGGACTCTATTACCACCTGTTGGCCCAAATTCCCATTTTCTTCTTTACTGCTGTGGTGATGCTCATCACCTATTCTAAGATCTTACAAGCGCTTAATATCCGCATCGGCACACGCTTCCACAACTCACAGAAGAAGAAGGTGCGGAGGAAAAAGCGGCCCTCCATGACAGCCATGACGCCACAGCAGGAGGCCACAGACGGCTCCCAGAGCAGTGGGAGCCGTAACCCCACTCTGGGCATGCGGACCTCGGTGTCTGTCATCATCGCTTTACGGCGGGCTGTGAAGAGGCACAGGGAGCGCAGAGAGCGGCAGAAGAGGGTTTTCAGGATGTCCCTGCTGATTGTGTCCACATTCCTGCTGTGCTGGACGCCGATTACAGTGCTTAACACAGTCATTCTGAGCATGGGGCCCAGTGACCTCATGGTCAAACTCAGACTAGGCTTCCTTGTCATGGCCTATGGGACTACAATCTTTCACCCATTACTGTATGCCTTCACCAGGCAGAAGTTCCAGAAAGTCTTGAAAAGCAAAATGAAGAAGCGTGTGGTATCCATCATTGAAGCAGATCCCACTCCAAACAATGCCATCATACATAACTCCTGGATAGATCCAAAGAGGAACAAAAAGGTGACTTTTGACGACAAAGATGCTAGACAGAAGTGTCTATCTTCAGAGGACGTGGGGTGAACTCATTCTCCTAATGCAGTATGCAGTCAATAAAGCAGCTACACTGACAATATGTCATGATGAAAAAGGGAACATGTTAATCCAAAGCAGAAATGTAAATATTATGTGCAATAGGATGTAAAGAATGAGGTGACGTTGGATAATTTATTACTATTTATTGAGATCAAAAGTAGATTTCTTAGATGTACTATATACTGTAATGTAGATACTGCATGGCTTTTGTAACTGTAGCAACACCTAGGACATTGCGTACATACTACAGGGAAGAGAGAGCCAGAATTAGGAGTTGTTGTGTATTTGTATATATGGATATTTATAATACATTTTGTGTTCTCTCACCTAAGCAGCAAAATGCTTCCTGTCCCCCTCCCCCAAGTAAACTGTTTGTGATTTTGTAACAGCTGTAAGATTACTCCCATTAATCAATGTGCCCCTTGCTTTGACACCACTCCCCAGTGACTACCGACATTATTGCCTAAAGTCCAGCGGGGGATGACCCTCTGATCCCAGTGTAACTGTAGATATGAGGGAGCAGATAGGTCAGATATGCAGGGTATAGGCAGGAGTACTGTACGCCATGTTGCTGTTTTATAAGCTTGAGTGCTGTTAACACTCATTTAGGGCTAATCTAAACACGCCACAGACACAACAGCACACATCAGTTTTCATCATTTTGTTTGACATAGGCCAGATGTAATCCAAACCCTCTCTGTTTTACTTTAGCAGTCACTTGTTTGAGCCAATGGAAAATCTATGGCTGCTGTATTTCTGTTTTGGTTGATGGAGAACGAATTTACAGTGATACACTGCAATGAGAGAGCTCTTACTTTAAAACAGTTTATACTTATAAACTGAAAAAGTTAAGCTTTGTTTTGCTTTTTTTCATTGATAAATGCTCCCATAGCAAAATGATGAAAACATTGTTTATCAAAGTTGTTTGACTTTAATAATGGTAGTCTAGCAACTATGTTCACACAATACTCAAATCAGTACTGCAATAAACAAGTGCAAACGTCTTAAGCCTAATAAAAGATTCTGTTTACAAGTCTAAACAGCAGATAATGAAGTTTTTCTTTTGTGATTGTCTCAATATAATATATGTAGTGCAGTGTTTGTCAAATAAGGTGGGGAAATTACATTTTTCAAGCTTTCCTGCAGAGATATTATAATAAAGTTGACCTTATTTGACTTAATTTGAATATAGATTTCCCCAAATAGAGTAATATATTCATACAACCATCACAAGATTCAACTGGGGGAAAAATTTAAACTTTTTTCCTCTGAACATGCAGGCGTAGAGCTCATCTAGATGCGGTATAGCCTCATTAGCATATAAAGTCATTTCAGCTTTGGCTGTCAGCTCATTTCTACACTACGCAGATACAGGTCAAGCATTAGATTCTAGTATTCCTCCTGTACTACTGCATATGTATGCCTTCACTATTGTCAGTAATGAGCTTATTCCAGAGTGCTGTCTCACAGTGGAGGACCGAAGAGCCCTTTAGATGGTGCGCTGCCACACAGATTAGACTGGTCTGTTCTTGGAGTTCACCGGACTGAAATGGGAATATTGATGGAGCTCCTTTATGAGGCGCTGTAAACATCAGCGTGCATGCTGCGTGCCTCCGGGGAAGAGGAGTGATTGAGAGCAGAGATGGGATCAGAGCCAACAGCACATGAGTTGACAAGAGCGATGGACAGTGACCTATGAGGAGATGAAACTGTGAGTCAGGGGACATGTCTAATAAATAAACAGATATACAGCCAATCCAGGGTGCACAAATGCCAGGTGAGGCTGCTGAAAGCTTCATTAGGGTTCTAAACATAAATCACTGCTATTGATTGTGCTCTAAAATGAGCCCTTAATGAGCTAAACAATTAGCACTAACCAGACTTTGAGGTCACTCTTTAATTTCCAGCAAGAGCTCAAACTAGAGCCAAAAAGGCTTTTAAGCACAGCCAACACAGGCGCATGCTGGACGTATTGACCCTCTCAGCGACAGATCAATGCTCACTGAGGTCTGCCACCACCACATCTCATTCTTCTATGATCTTATGAACAGCAATACTTAAACAGGAATACTTTATACATGGAAGAGCAGTCAATGTGCTTCTCTGTGGCCATTTATGGTCTCATTATGTCTCACACATTTGAGAACAATGGCCTAGTTTCTATTGTGTACAAGAGGAAAAAAAAATCCCCTGGCGCAGAGTGGTGCTTTTCTCATCTGAGACTTGAATAGTGCAACAACAACCTTGTCTTCTCCTTCTGAAATGTCAGAAGCATTAACAGAAGCCATACTATCAAAGCATACTTACTGTGTCACTGCAGCACAAAATCAATGAGCGCACATAGTCTTGCCATTTTATTTTGATTTGATTTTTAAATTAGATTTGCTATTAACAACATCCGGACATGCATGCATACATCTCATACTCTTGGTGCGTTCACAAAATACTCTCCATTTGAAGCTGAATAGTAGATAAGATAATGGAGGTAGCTGACAAGAGCAGCTGGGGGTGCGCACCTCAAGGTCAGCATGTCTGCGTGGTTAGCCGTTAGGGTAGTGGATGTTAGCGGATGGTCCCTCTAACCTCCAGCTTGCACTGATGAGCGGGTCAATAGCAGGGCTTCATTGCGAGCCTTATTACAATCACTTGACCCATCTGTGTCCCCTATCTCTCCCATCACTGGAGGCTGAATCCTGGGCGATCTCTATCACATCATACATTATAGGGCCCCCACGCTCAATGGCCATCCTTCCAATCGCCACACAGTGTCCCTGGCTCTTCCCCCACTCTCTCACTCTTCTTCCTCCCTCTCTCGCTCTCTCCATCTCCTGCCACAGACACAGAATAAAAGCTGAGAAAATCACATTATTCTGTCTGTTTGGGGCCATTATTATATTAGGTCAGCGAACACTCAACTCTGATTCTGCTTGGGATGAGGAGAAGAAAGTGAATTAGGCTACAGCCAGCAACTCAGTGACAAATAGCAACCCGTGATCATTATAAAAAATCTCAACCAAGCCGCGTTTTGAGCAAGACACTTCATCCAAGACTGCAGATTCGCGGGTGCGATAAAAAAATAATTTCAGTAGACTTATGAGAGCGAGGGCAAAAGGACACAGAGGTGGAGACTTGTGTTAAAATGGCTTCATTGTGTGTTGTTGAGAAAGTAATCATCTGGCATCTGGTTTTTTTCTCCCTCTTTCCTGTTTTGTTTCCTATATTATGAAAAAATTAACTCTTGTGAGCTTTAAGTCATGTTATAATGCTGTTACCTCCTCAAAAACATACCTGGAGTTGTGTTTTGTTTCATTTTTGTAGAGATTGGCAAGTTATTAAATTATGTAAATGAATTCTAGTGAAGGTGTACAGATTTTAAAGACACAGTGGAGCACTTCCTTATTGCCACATGACATCACAGAGTGTTTTCTGTTTGAGGAAAGAACTAAGCCTAAATATGCAGGGTTTGTGAGTTAAAAGTGTGAATAAAACATAACAAAACTCCAGGTATGTTTGTGATGAGGAAACAACATTATAACATAGACCAGAAAATGCGTTGTAGATTGCTGTTGTGGGTTATCAGAGAGGAACAGACATTTAATGGTACACAAGAGCACTCCTTGTTCATAATCCACACGGCATCTTTGGACAACTGCTTTAGCAAGAGCAAAACAGGACAACCAAAAAATAAAAAAACATTGTGTAAAAGCGAGTACTGTTAGGTAAAGGTGATTTAAAAGGAAAAATTGCCTGCATTTGATTATACAACTGCATTATTAAAGAGAAAAGCACTGAATTAGGATATGACCAAAATATTTTTGTGAAGTAGGTATTACAGGATTTACTACTGAATGGTATGTGCCCGGCCACGGAAAAAAAACGTTTTGAGTTATTCACCGATTCTGAAAGTGTAGATTCTAAGCTTTCCAACTATGATTTACACATGGAAATCTGAGAACATTTGAAGAATCTGTGGCTATTTGAAAGCATGCACATCGGATTTTAGAAAACTCTGAAAACAGCTCGTGAAGTTATCTTCTGGGCTCATCTGCACGACATTAAGCTAAGTCCTCCCCCTGCAGATCATCACTGTGGTGTGAGCCTGCAGGGCAGGTCAGAATTAGAAGGTACTGTTACTGGTTTAGTTCTGGTTTAGTCCTTTTTTATTCCTGGTTTAGTCCTGTTTTAGTCCTGGTTTAGTCCTGTTTTAGTCCTGGTTTAGTCCTGTTTTAGTCCTTGATATAGTCCTGGTTTAGTCCTGGTTTAGTCCTGGTTCAGACCTGTACACACACGTACACACACGTACACACATGTACACACACACACACACTCATTCAATAGCAAATACTGTGATACCTTGCTTTGACAATGGACTATGCTCTATAGATGTGGCTCCATTTTTTCACTTTCTACAGTTTTGTAAATTGAAAAATGTAAGCCTATTACATCATTTCTTAAGTGTGCACTTTTTTGGTAGAGCATTACTTTGCCTTGAATGTTCCAGGGTGTGATGTATCTCCATGGAGACAATCCAGTGGCAGCAAACAGGTATACAGCTCTGGAAAAAAATAAGAGACCACTGCAAAATGATCAGTTTTTCTGATTTTACTACTTATAGGTATGTGTTTGGGCAAAAGGAACATTTTGGTTTGAGTCTATAAACTACTGACAACATTTCCCCAAAATTCCAAATAAATATTATTGTTTAGAGCATTTATTTGCAGAAAATGACAAATGGTCAAAATAACAAAAGATACAATGTTTTCAGACCTCAAACAATGCAAAGAAACAAGATCAAATTCATTTTAAAACAACATAATACTAATGTTTACACTTAAGAAGAGTTCAGAAATCAATATTTGGTGCAATAACCCTTATTTTTAATCAAACTTTCACGCGTCTTGGCATGCTCTCCACAAGTCTTTCACATTGTTCTTGGGTGACTTTATTCCACTCCTGGTGCAAGAACTGAAGTAGCTCAGCTTTGTGTTTGTGTTGGAATTCAACAGACGCTGGAATGGAATGGCTGTAATACATGTAGAGATGCCGATTTCAGAAAAAAAGCAGTGGTGTCTTATTTTTTTCCAGAGCTGTAGGTCAGATCTGTGAAGAGGTGACCCTGCTCACCTCTAAGGCTACGTTCACACTGCAGCCTGAAACGACCCAAATCCGATTTTTGTGCCTCTATGCGACCTGTATCTGATCTTCTAATGACAGTGTGAACGACACAGATCCGATTTTTTCAAATGCGATCCAGGCCACTTGGATATGTGGTCCTAAATCCGATACATATCTGATCTTTTGACATGCGACTGCAGTCTGAACGGCCAGGTCGCATTCATCCGACCTGAGTGTGTTTCCTCCAATGAGAGTGGTACAAGTAGGCGTTCACAAATGTGCACAAACGTTCTTCTCGTCATGCGAAAATAGTATATAAACTCGTATCAGTGAAGCGGCGAAGCACGTAGCAATCCCACCCCTCCTGCCTGTGACTCCGCACCCACATGTTCCTTTCTGCAGACGTTGCTGCCACTGCCCCGCAAAACGCTGTGGCCAAAAACCTCGTCCTTCTCCGTCTCCTCCTTAAAACAAATAAGCTGTACATGTTTTGGCTCCGGTACGAAAGCAACTTTAGGCTACTTCCGTAAACATTGAGCGCGTTCGCTGCGTGTGACGTCATCGTGTCCTCCAAGGCGCATGCGGGACACTTTTGGGGAGTTTAGCGTTCACACTGGAGATCACATACAATTCGCATTTAACTGGAAATGTGAACGGCCTCGCAAAAAAATCGGATTTCACAAAAAAATCGGAATTGAGCAAATTGAATAAATGCAAAACAGACATGTTAAATACCATACATTCCAGGCAATATGATTTTCCATGGAGAGGGGCTGGTAGCGACCTCAGAAAAGTTGCATAGTGCACCTTTAAAAACTGACATTTGTTCAGTAGTCTAGCAGCACTGCGAATTTAACAAAAGCACAATCTTTTGATGGGGAACAAAAAAATCACATTAGCCGAGGTTACACACTCCTTAGTAGTAGTACAGATTTACACCTAACAGAAATTCAGCTCATTTGAAAATTTGGCTCCCACAAAAGAAACAGGCGTATTACCCACTAAACCCAAGAGATGTGGTTGCGTGGCAGTGTGCCCAGACTTTGCTTATTGCGTGTTTATGTGCACCTGCCCGTCTCCGTGTGGATACAAACAGTATGTGTCTAGCCAAGTGTCAGCCCAATTGTTTTATGGGACAGTGTATGTGTGTGTATGTGTGCGTGTGCAGAGATTGGTGCCCTCTAGCTCTGATTATTCCGCTACATTGACAGAGAGAGAGAGTTTGTTCTCCTCAATAAACTGAGTAGAATAGTATGTGGTGTCCTGGTCTGGCCTCATGTTAAACACTGGTGGCGGTGAGTCACAGTCACAGATGTCCAAGTCCGCCTGGTTTCATCATCCCATAATACATCTATAGGGCTACAACATTAATAGCATTCAAATCAAAAATTAAATGGTAACTATAAATACAAAAGCTGCAGTTGTTAAGGCAATATTATGTCCTTTGTACAGTAAACAACAATATCCCAATATACAGCTCTGGAAAAAATAAGAGACAACTGCATTTTTTTCTGAAATCAGCATCTCTACATGTATTACAGCCATTCCATTCCAGCGTCTGTTGAATTCCAACACAAACACAAAGCTGAGCTACTTCAGTTCTTGCACCAGGAGTGGAATAAAATCACCCAAGAACAATGTGAAAGACTTGTGGAGAGCATGCCAAGACGCATGAAAGCTGTGATTAAAAATAAGGGTTATTGCACCAAATATTGATTTCTGAACTCTTCTTAAGTGTAAACATTAGTATTATGTTGTTTTAAAATGAATCTGATCTTGTTTCTTTGCATTGTTTGAGCTCTGAAAACATGCATCTTTTTTGTTATTTTGACCATTTCTCATTTTCTGCAAATAAATGCTCTAAACAATAATATTTTGATTTGGAATTTGGGGGAAATGTTGTCAGTAGTTTATAGACTCAAACAAAAATGTTCCTTTTGCCCAAACACATACCTATAAGTAGTAAAATCAGGAAAAACTGATAATTTTGCAATGGTCTCTTATTTTTTCCAGAACTGTATAATTTTTGTGAAATATGCTACCAAGTTTTGTTTTTGTTTGGTGGTTGCAAGCATGTTCTAAAATGCATCTATTAATTTAGCAGCTCATATTTCAGTCAAAATTAAAGCTACGGGAGTTATTTTATGTCCACTGCAAAGTATCCCCTAAGTCCTTAAAGGTACACTATGTAACTTTTTGGTTAGGGGTCTGTCAACTTTTTATTTCTATGGATATGTCATTGCTCTGTCTGGAATGTTCCACAGTATGACATTAAACAGCTCTATCTTAATTTATCCAATTACAGGTGGTTTATAGCTCAAAATACTCAGAGAAAGCATGCTGACTGTGAGGAGGGTTGCCTCTCCACAAATCTGACCTTTAACTTGGTCTGGTTTAGTTTCCATAACGATAGCAAGATTTAATACCATACTGTGAAACATTCCAGACAAAGCAGTAATATCTCCATGAAGAAAAGCATTTGAAGGACCCTACAACAAAAATTTTACTTTTAAATGCACTTTTAACCCTAGAACACTTTCGCTATAAAAAGTAGCACCATCACTTTTGCTGGGTAATTTTTACCCGATATAATATACCCAACAAAAAGTACTTGTCATGAAAATAAATCAAAATATGACAACACATGATGAATTACAGTGTTTTCTTTTAAAATGGGAAGACCCTAAAACATGCTCCACCCCTGGGACATGTGAGACTTCCCTGGTGAAGCACAGACTCCTTGACACACAAACAGCTCCAAACAGCTTGTTTTCACCATAAGATATTCCCTTTGAAATCACCACTTTGTGATATTTATTCATAATCACTGCACTAAATAAGGATAGACACACATTCCAGGACCACTCTTACTTACCTATTTTTTAGGTCCTCTTACATTAAATTCATTACATTCTTACATTCCTCTTTCACTGTTGCCAGGTGAAAATCACCCGAAAGCCCGTAGGAAAAAGTGGGCTTTGGGGTAGGGAAACACCTACACCTTCAAAAATGTCAAAAACAATGGTGAAGCTCCTCAGGGACCCATGACACTCAGAAAAATGCAACATATTGAAAATCATGTAAATACTTTTTGCTCAGGTGAAAATCACCTGGCGATAGTGCTCTAGGGTTAAATTAATTGCTTATAGCAATATTTCTAACACAAAAATCTGTCTTAGCTATCAAAACAGAATGAAAAATCACATACTAGTACAGTACTACAAATTGCAATTACATGGCAATAACCAGTGACCTTCCAAAGAGAGAAAAAACAGACACAAAAAGAACAGGCCCACCACTTCTGCAGCAGTAGATTAAACCAAATGCTTTGATTCATATTAGGTAAACAACTGCTAAAGATGAGCCTGAGTAGGAGAGTCCAGTCAAATGAATGGATTTTTAAAATTTATTTTAACGAGTCCCGCAGTGACTTCAAACTCACAGTGTTGCCTCCTCTTCTGTTTTCAGTTTAGCACCTCTCAAATGTGGAGAGTGGAGACTGCAGCAAGACAGCAGTACAAATACAATAGAAAATACAAAAAGGTACAGTAGGGAGGGGGCAGATGAGATGAGACACACGATTGGGTCCAAATTTAATATAATTTCTAATACAGCGCTGGAAAAAAATAAGAGACCACTGCAAAATTATCAGTTGTTCTGATTTTACTACTTATAGGTATGTGTTTGGGCAAAAGGAACATTTTTGTCACATCCATCCATTTTCTTCCGCTTATCCGGGGCCGGGTCGCGGGGGCAACAGCCTAAGCAGGGAGGCCCAGACCTCCTTCACCCCGGACACTTCCTCCAGCTCCTCCGGGGAACATTAAATGTTGTTTGAGTCTATAAACTACTGACAACATTTCACCCAAATTCCACATAAAATATTATCGTTTAGAGCATTTATTTGCAGAAAATGACAAATGGTCAAAATAACAAAAAAGATACATGTTTTCAGACCTCAAACAATGCAAAGAAACAAGATCAAATTCATTTTAAAACAACATAATACTAATGTTTACACTTAAGAAGAGTTCAGAAATCAATATTTGGTGCAATAACCCTTATTTTTAACCTCAGGTTTCATGCGTCTTGGCATGCTCTCCACAAGTCTTTCACATTGTTCTTGGGTGACTTTATTCCACTCCTGGTGCAAGAACTGAAGTAGCTCAGCTTTGTGTTTGTGTTGGAACTCAACAGACGCTGGAATGGAATGGCTGTAATACATGTAGAGATGCTGATTTCAGAAAAACATGCAGCGGTCTCTTATTTTTTTCCAGAGCTGTATCTTTACATCACATCAGGCATATTAAAAACAGACTTAGAAGCATCAATATCTCCTTATATGATATTCTAATGGCTTGCGGGCCAGTGATTATGACAGTGAGTGCAGTCGTCCTGTGACAGTATGACCATGAAGAATGAACAGGCTCTCTCAGGTTAGTGCACTGGCCCTGGCTCACAACCATCTTAGCCTGACCAATAACTGTCCCCCGAGCTGTGACCTCATTGGCGGATGGCGTCGAGGAACGGAGCAATCAAAGGGCATTCATTCTTCGTCCGTCATCTCCTCTTCCCTCTCTCCAAAAGCTATCGCACTGACTGCAGCTGTAAACATTCCCCTCCTTGACACTCCTGAGACACACTGTGAAAAGCGCAGGCAGATATCAAGCTCTTTTATTCAGAGGAAGTCAAGATGAATGGGCTGAATGTGACGAGGGGCAGAATCCACTAAAGTAATAGGGTTTGGAATTCAGATGTAACTTGGAGACTGAAATACATGCCTTTGTTTGCTATTACAGATAAAAGCTCAAGATCTATTTATATCCATCTCCATGGGCAACCCCCTCATCCAAGCTATTTGTTGTGAGCATTGCATTACTCAAAATAAACACAGATTTGTGCATCTCAGTAATAAAGCTAAAGTGCACTGCAAACAAAGCCATATGTACATGATTCACGACTGTAGGAGACGCCCCTTCTGAATGTCCAAAATAGGCATAATAGTTAAATATATTGTTTTTAGCTTCTATAGGGGCTCTATGTAGCCGCCTCCTGCTTGTATCAACAAATATGTTATACCCAAAAATATTCCTCATGGCGTTAAACTTGTCTATCACCATGGAGACAGGCAAGCACAAGCAGCAGTTACAGGTTTTAGATCAGTTTAATGCCACACTGTACATGTTAAGCAAAGGAATTACATCTCCATGGATATGGAAGTGAAGTGCTTCTAACTGAAAGGACAGATGCTAAAGTTATCGTTAGGTCTAATTTAACATAAGAACGTAGCGCCCTCTAGTGGCCAATCTACAAATGACCTCCATTTGCCACAACAATTATCACCTACAGCTCTGGAAAATAAATAAATAAATAAGAGACCACTGCAAAATTATCAGTTTTTCTGATTTTACTAGTTATAGGTATGTGTTTGGGCAAAATGAACATTTTTGTTTGAGTCTATAAACTACTGACAACACCTAAGCTGGAGGATTTTACCTATGGTGCATGTTTTGGGTTGGTGGGGGAAACCGGAGTGCCCGGAGGAAACCCACCCAGACACGGGGAGAACATGCAAATATATATTGTATATTATCGTTTAGAGCATTTATTTGCAGAAAATAACAAATGGTCAAAATAACAAAAAAAGATACGTTTTCAGACCTCAAACAATGCAAAGAAACAAGATCAAATTCATTTTAAAACAACATAATACTAATGTTTACACTTAAGAAGAGTTCAGAAATCACTATTTTTAATCACAGCTTTCATGCATCTTGGCATGCTCTCCACACGTCTTTCACATTGTTCTTGAGTGACTTTATTCCACTCCTGGTGCAAGAACAGAAATTGGAATTCAACAGACGCTGGAATGGAATGGCTGTAATACATGTAGAGATGCTGATTTCAGAAAAAAGTAGTCTCTTATTTTTTTCAAGAGCTGTATATTAAAATACCACAACTTTCCAAAACAGGACCTGAGCCTTAATTAGCGTTAAATTGTTCAACTGTTTCAATTTGGCACAGAGGCCTATAAATCAACGCAAACATCACAATGGGACGTAGATGGGCTATTTGCACTAAGGTCGGCTTGAGTTTACATTTAAATTTCTGTGGGTTCATATTAAAAGAGATAATTTTATCCATGTTATTTTACCATGGGGACTTACCAGTGGAGTCAGATGACGTTTTATTTCTGGCTGCGGGTGCACTGCAGCTGTTCAGCGTGCACTTGTCTGGACTTCCCAACACTGCTCTGGTGAACTAGGAGGAGGTAAGATAACAACTACATGTAGATTTGCATTGTAGCCCACGTGATTCTGTTTTACACTTACTAAAGGGTCTGTTCTATGTAGCCTGTATTTTATTTTGCAATCCTGCAGTGGAAGGATTAGGATACTATAGGTGCTATGTTTTGAGTGGCGTTTCTTTCTTGTTGCCTGCTTTAAAACTTTGTAGATTGTAAGAATCCATCTCCAAGAATCTCTTAATACACACTGTTTACTTTGTTTTAAGTTGTAATACAGTGATAGTATTGTAGTAGGTATTGTAGTAATCCACTTCTGTACTTGCAAAGTTCATTCAAAGTTCATTTTCTATTCTACAGGTCACCCATAACTGCAAAAATATGACTCTACAGTGGACCGCAGTGGCATTTTTTCTCTATGCAGAAGTCGTGGTGAACATCATATTATGTATACCATTCATATCAGCTAAAAGGTAAACCCAAATAAGCAATATATTTGTTTCTGTTTCTGCCATAAACAAGTCGATTGTGCAGTTGTGTTATTTAGATTTAGACTTAGACAAACTTTATTGATCCACAAGGGAAATTGTTTGTGCTCTTATAATAAGTCTAGGTCTAAGAGTTCATGTTTTTCAAGGTATTTTTTTTTTTAACTATACAATACCTGTAATTGAACAAATGCTATGTTTAATTCCCTACAGTGGAACATTCCATGCAAAGAGAAAACATCTCCATAGAGAAGAGACAAGCAGGTAGCAGACCCTTTACCTTAGTGCACCCTGAAGTAGGGATTTACTTTTTAGGGCAATTCAGAAATGGCGCACACAACACATACCATACAAATATAGTCAGTAGTTTAAAATTGGCTCTATCCTTTTTGTTGTGATTCTAGGTAACACATGCTACACAGACAGTTAAATCTTTACTCCCAAACCTGACCAAAATGATTGTGAAAACCCAACTAAACACTGATTAGTTTGAGTTTGCCGCACATAGACTGGTCTAAATCACACTGAGCCTTTGGAGTGCATGTTCTTCACTAAATATTTAATACAGGGTTGAGGATGTGGAGAATCTTGTGTGTCCAGCTCTGAGTTTCTGAGTGTAGTTTTGTTTTCTGCTCTTATAATAAGTCTAAGTCTAAGTCTAAGAGTTCATGTTTTTCAAGGTGTGTGTGTGTGTGTGTGTGTGTGTATATATATATATATATATATATATATATATATATATATATATATATATATATATATATATATATATATATATACTTTTTGGGGCAAACTTATTTTTTGAACATTTATCATTTTTAGCCTATTCAACATTTGAGAGTTGCTTTTTGTATATTTTTCTCTTTGTACTACCTTTATGGTGTTTAATTTCACACAACATTTAATATTTGTGCTTAAAAATGTCATCATATTTTGATTTAGTTCATTTTTATGTCCAGGAGATGGCGCCCTCATCTTGTCCTTTAGCAGATGCTGTACTGTTCAATAGACCAGTTTCAAAGCTACGTCATCACTGAATGCGCGCGCAGTTCCGACTCAAAAAAAGCCACTGCTGCCATAAAACCCCCAGCGAAGATATAGAAGAGAAGAACTCAAATAAAGAGAAACAGATGGAATAAATGATAGTTCATACCGTTCAAGTGACATATAGACACTAAACTGCTTGTTTAGGGTAATTTGCCCAGGTGTTGAATGGTGTTTAATCATGCTGATTAACTAGCAAGCACAGGACACCGCAAAGACATTAACCGGGTAACCTCTACGACAGACACATGTAAACGAACATGAACAACTTTGTTAAAATGCATGATAAGTTTTCGCATGACCATCATAAATGGCATTTGACATGACTGAGATCACATCTGTGACTCGTGAATTAAGTCGTAGTATGTTACTTACCCCGCAACACAAGTGCAGTTGGCGGTCAGAACGTAGCTTGTTGATGATAGCCCAAGCATTGTACACGGTCGTATGTGTGGTGAGCTCCCTAGGGCTGTCTTTGTTTGGTGTATTTTTTTCGTTTTTTCTTTGAACTTTTTAGATTATTTTGGCTTTTCCCCTCCTCCCGGTATCCCGGCTGAGGGACGGACGCTTTCTCTTTTCCCCGTGAGCTTTGCTCACCCCCGGGTGGACAACGGCGCAATGTCAGCCCCCACGGGGCCTCAGGCCGCGGCGGAGAAGCCGACTGGGAAAGCCGGTAGTAGGAAGGAAGATACTACGGAGAAACTCCCCATCGATATCGTGGTATTTTACCTCCTGTACATGGCCACATACGGCAAACTGGTAGGCATCCATGGATTTGTACGCGCGCACTTTCTCTTGTATATACACTGGGCCGGCTGGTTAGCTCAACTGGTAAGTCACTGACTTTCCCCCCGGGGGTTGTGGGTTCAAATCCCCCCTGGGCAATGAGCTAACCAGTGTGGGTCCTTGGGCAAGACCCTTCACGGTACTGCCCCCTGGGCGCCGAATAAGATGGCTGCTCACTGCTCCTGAAAAAAGGATGGGTCAAATGCAGAAGTCAAATTTCTCCCGTGTGTCACTGTGTGTCATTGTGTGTGAGACCAATAAAGGCTTAATCTTAATCTTAATCTTCTCCACTAAATAACAGTGGATATCTGGCTACAATCGTACTGCCACTCCGTGATCGCATAAGGATCTGGTAGTCAAACCCCGTTGCTCAACGTGAGCTTTTGAATGTAGCTCTCCCTATCGTTAATATTCAATGATTTGCAATAATTAGATAATCCGATATGTTCGCCATGGTTTTCTGCCTCGGAGCTGCGCGCGCATGCCAGTGACGTCATGTTTGTTTACTAACTGTAAAGGGGTCTATAACACTGGTCTACAAATTTTTGGACTCGATCTGCTTCCAAGATAAAAGTGGCTAAATCTAATTTATATTAATAAGATGAACTGAAAATCAATTGATAACTGTGCTGGTTAGCTAATGAATTCAAGACATTTAATTATATTGATTTACATCAAAATCCCATCTGTTTATACAATAGATTTAGGCATTTTTGCTTAAAAATATTTATATTTTGAAAATATTTAACTTGCACTTCTTTATCCATCAAGAAATAAACAAGAAATATTTTAAGACATCAGGTGTTTGAATATCTTATGAAAAAGAAGCTAAAGTATCTCATGTGTTACAACAATAATGTGGAGCCCAACTTTTGTCCTGATCTCCAACTTTGTGACCAAAGTAATGGTGGTTTGCCTTTTTAACCACTGCAGTTATGTTGTGCTTTTGTGATGCAAACGTCACTTCACCACAAATGTAACAGAAGCTATCTGGATTGTTCACACAATTTTGAGGCATCTCTCTTACGTAAAATCAAAACAATGTCTTATGTAAAACTTTAGACAACTTTAAAATGAATGTATTGGGATGTGCAGACAGGCTTTCAGATAGAACTGGTTGCTTGTAGACACACTGTACCTTCTGATAAACTACCATTTTTGCCTTATTTTGCATAAATTTCCTATTTTGACCCAATACTATATCTTGGAAACTACAGTATAGCCAATCAGCACGTCTGACTTTTTCTTTGTTAGTGACCTAAACCAAGAAAAATTTCACTACTTTTGTTCCGGAAGCATTTTGCATGTAGACCAGTGTAATAAGATGAACTGTGAATTAAGGGGCTTTTTGAACCTCTCAGGTGGAGGCGAGTTTTCAGTTGGGGGATCTGGAACTGGCTCAGCCCTTATTGGAACAAATGCTTCTTTACTATGATCATGGTCCTTCTTGTTCTGTTTCTGGGTAAGTTGCATGCAATCTGATCTGCTGCAGGAAGATTTAAAGGGCCATATTTACACTATTTTCTGATCTACGCTATAATGATGTTTCCTCACAAAAAACATACCTGGAATTATGCTGTTTCATTCCCACATGTTTAACACACAAACCCTGCATATTTAGGCTGTCTTCTTCTCTAAACAGAAAGCACTCTTTGATGAACACCTTGTGATAACATGGTAATACAGGAAGTTCTCCACTGTGTTTTTACATTCTGCACACCTTCACTAGAATCCGTCTTCTTCCGCTTCTCCATTTCTGGGTCGCGGGGGCAGCAGTCCAAGCAGATCTGCCGCCCAGAACACAATGTACCAGCACCCATGGATCCCATGGTGGTGGGACCTTCACTAGAATAAGTTGGATAATTATTTCAGCCCAGGAATTGGCAATATCGACTGAACAAACGCTAACTACTACTACTTCATTACATCACAAGGTGGAACAGAGCATTTTGAGGTTTGGAGATGTTACTTAAACATGTGTGAATAAAACAAAACACAACTCCGGGTATGTTTTTGAGGAGATAATGGCATCTTAACATGGCTCCAATCCTTTTTGTGTAATATAGGACCTTTATTATGTGTCTTTAGACGCAGTCCGTGAAGTGCAGAAATACTCTGGCCCAGATCCTATGCAGGATGCCAAGGTCAACCCCAACGTATATGACCACATCCATATGAAGCTGTTCCGAGCCCAAAGAAACCTTTACATCTCTGGCTTCTCTATCTTCCTCTGGCTGTCTGTGTTATTGATTTGCCTATATGTATCATTTAGAATGCTGACACAGACTGATTTATATTTAATCTTATTCATGTTTCCATTTTCTGAAATGCATATCCCAGAATAATGCGTCGAGTTGTGACCTTGTTGAACCAAGTTGCGGTGAGTGCAGAGAGCAGCACTGTCCTCCAAGCTCAAATGGACAATATGGCAAACGCAGCGAAACAGCATGAAGAGGACAACAAGAGGCTTAGACAAGTGAGGAGTGCATTTATGTGTAACAACCCAAATACAGCTCTGGAAAAAAATAAGAGACCACTGCAAAATTATCAGTTTTTCTGATTTTACTACTTATAGGTCTGTGTTTTTGTTTGAGTCTATAAACTACTGACAACATTTCCCCCAAAATTCAAAATAAAATATTATTGTTTAGAGCATTTATTTGCAGAAAATGACAAATGGTCAAAATAACAAAAAAGATACATGTTTTCAAACCTCAAACAATGCAAAGAAACAAGATCGAATTAATTTTAAAACAACATAATACTAATGTTTACACTTAAGAAGAGTTCAGAAATCAATATTTGGTGCAATAACCCTTATTTTTAATCACAGCTTTCATGCGTCTTGGCATGCTCTCCACAAGTCTTTCACATTGTTCTTGGGTGACTTTATTTTACTCCTGGTGCAAGAACTGAAGTAGCTCAGCTTTGTGTTTGTGTTGGAATTCAACAGACGCTGGAATGGAATGGCTGTAATACATGTAGAGATGCTGATTTCAGAAAAAAATGCAGTGGTCTCTTATTTTTTTCCTGAGCTGTATGTTTGGGTAGAAGGAAACAATGTACAAAAGTAAAAATACAACACTTAAAGGGATAGTGCGTTTTTTTTGTTTGTTTGTTTGTTTTTTTAATGTTAATCTCTATGGCTTCCCCTTCAACAGCATCTTGAGATTAACACTGACTTACCCATGACAGCGTGATCTGAGCCCGCTTCTCCTCCGGTTCCGTAGCTCGTAAACGTAGTTCCGGCAAGTTAGCCAGGACAGTTAATAAAGCTTGTTTTTCTTCTCAAAACAACATTTGTCCAAAAAGTGATATATTTGCGTCACAAACAGTTGTCCGCTAAAAATTCAGCAGCGTAATTCACATTTGCATATTTTCTCTAGATTCGCCCAGGTTAGCTGTATTGGCCTGTTCACTTGTAAACATCCCCTTTAAGTGAACAGGCTAATAGAGCTAACCTAGGCGCAGTGATACGAATCTAGAGAAAATATGCGATATATGATACGAATCTAGAGAAATATCTCAGGACACTGTTGAAGGGGAAGCCATACAGATTAACATTAAAAATATTAGGGCTGTCAAACGATTAATTTTCTTGATCGCAACTAATCTCAGAAATTTCATAGTTAATCGCGATTAATCGTGATTTATTTTGCATGTTTAAAATTGATATCTTGCAGTAAGACCGTTCGAATCTAAAGTTAAACTCACAATGCAAAGTATTTCTCACCATTTTTTTTATTTCAAAACAGTGCAGAGAAAGGAAAAAGTAACAATGAACCAGTAATAGTGCTTACTTTGAGAAATTGTAAATAAATGATTGAAGCCCGCTCGAGCTGCCTACGGATGCGTAGAAGGAACAAAATACTAGCAAACTCAAAATAGGGCGTTTAACCGACAATGAGTTTAATTAATACAACCAAATGAGCTGCATATGGATGGTAGAATTGCGAAAAATGCTGGCAAACTCTGATCGCGATTAAAAAAATTGTTCGCGATCATTAATCGTTTGCGATTAATCACGATTAACGCATTAATATTCCCAGCCCTAAAAAAAATAAAATAAAATGCACTATCCCTTTAAGTACAAATTTTTAGCTATCTGTACTTCACCTAAGTAAATTTTACAGTGGATACTTTTCACTTTTACTTCACTACATTTGAGAACGTGTATCTACTTTCTACTCGACTAAATTTTAGATCTGGACTGAAAAGTAATAAGTACTTTTCTTTATGGTTTGACACCTTAGAGACTATTTTTTGGCACATTTATTTTAAGTTAACATCCCAACTTTGAGCAAACCAAATACACAAACGCGGCTAGAAAAATTAAGAAATCAATTGAATCACTTAAAATCTGCTAAATTATTTTTCATCTATTTCATCCATTAATTGTATTTGCAAAATAATTTTACTCTTTACTCCTAAAGTACATTTTAAATAAGTACTTTAATACTTTTACTTAAGTAGATTTTGTCATGTGATGCTTTTACTTTGACTTTTTTAGTAATTGTAGTAATAATAGTAAAAAAAAAAGGAGTACTTCATCCACCACTGGGGCAATATGTACAGTAGGTTCCAATATCAGTATTGGTGATATTAGAAGGGGTTCTAGATATCAATATTGGTCCAATATTGTACATTTAGTTTGGTTTCTGTGTGCATGTGTCATTCCTTGTCTTTTTTTTTTAACAGACCAGTGAGAAAAATTGAAATAGAAAATAAGGCTAAAACCTGTGGCTGTACGTTTACATGCAAATTAGTATCAGATACTATATAAATCTTTAGTTATTATTCTTACAAAAGTGAAAAGCTAATTTGTGAATTTTACTATAACTAATATAGGTGGCACTTGCTTGTTATGGATTTTCAAATCTAATATTGATCATCGGTCGCAATGGCAGCAAGTGAAATGTCAGATATCGGAATCTGCTTAAAAAGTCCATCTCTAGTTGCAGTACAGAATGTGGAATATACTGTTAAAAATGATATAATATTACTCTAATTCCTATGGTCCCCAGGCACTGCTTGATGAGGAAAAAGTGGTGACCGCCAAAAATGAGCAGCTTAAGTTGGAAATTCAGAAGCTTGAACGTCAGCTAAAGACTTCTGAGTCAGGTGAGAACTACTTTTGAAGGGTGTTATTGTGAATTTTTCGCCGTAATGGATCTCTTGTACTTTGGGATTGCAATAGGATACTCTTCAACATATGGTATTTCTTGCGGCAGCCTACAGTCTCTCAAGCATATTATATAATGTACATGAAAGCTCTGTTCTCTTGTGTTGCCTGCAGCTGTGCACAGGTCCCAGGCGGAGGTGGAGGCCATGAAGAAGCAGGCCAAAGGTCTGGCTCAGGAGTACGACAGACTTCTGAGTGAGCATCATCAGCTCCAGGTAAAAATAAACACAACCTCTGTGCCCCCACCTGACAGAAAGGGTGTGATCTATTTTTTTTCCTCCACAGAATCAACCAAGTGCCTCGAACAAAAAGGACCAGTAATTTAGGATTATTTTCTTAATTTTGTTGTATTATTTTAGCAAGATGTTCAAAATTGTTTATCACAAGTGTTTAATATGCAGTGCTGAAATATAATATGATGTTCAAAAGGTGCATCACTATAGCATTTTACCATGAATAAATAACTATGTATTTTGCTTGTGTTTAAATGATCCATTTTGATTGAAATCCTTATGATTATTGGAACTTCCACGGACGAGGGAACCCTTCACTCTAACTTGTGATCGTGCAGATCTGTTTTAAGTGCATATGGCAGTTTTTAGATTAGATTAGAGTCAACTTTATTGTCATTACACATGTATAAATACAGGTAACGAAATGAGACTTAGCATCTAATCAGAAGTGCAAGGAGCAGCAAGTGCGATATATACAGTATATACAATATAGACAGTATGGTTGTAGTGAATTATGTACAAATAAATAGGGCAATATGAACATGTGGGAGTACTTTGTTGTTAATCTGTGTAGGAGATATAAACAGATGTATTATAAACAAGTATACAGTAGAGCTATTAGTATATATGATGAGCTATAAGGGTCATTACAGAATTAGAGGACATTTTACATCCCACCCATCAAATATTAAATAATCCACATACAAAATACTAAAACATACAGTTTCTGAGTGAATTGTCCTGAGACCAAAGCTAAAAAAAAAAACTAAGAAAAGAACCCTTGAAAAGATTTTTTAAAATACCAAATAAGTCTGGAGTACCCCCCCCACCCCACCCCCACCCCCAAAAATGCCATTTTCCTCTTGTCCCACCCCTCTAATGACCAAACTGAATCTCAAATAAAACAGTATTATTATATGTATTATTTGTTTCATTCTCATCTCTTGTAACTGTGGGAACATTTGTTTTAATAGACATAATATTTCAAATAATAATTATTCACAACATGCACGTAATCCTGTTACCATAACATTTTTAGCCTGGTAGAAGAAGAAGAAAACAGAAAACCACATGATCCCCTGGACTCGACATCATCAAACAGTTTTCCAAAAGAATGGGCAGAGCAAAGGTTTGTCTTCTCTTCTATTTTTCATATTTTTATAATATATACTCAACAAAAATATAAACGCAACACTTTTTTTTTGCTCCCATTTTTCCTGAGATGGACCCAAAGATCCAAAATTCACTCCAGATACACAACACTACCATTTCTCTCAAACATTGTTCACAAATCTGTCCAAATGTGTGACATCGAGCACCTCTGCCCCGCCGAGACAATCCACCCCACCTCACAGGTGCACCACATCAAGATGCCGATCCAACATCATGACCAGTGCACAGGTGTACCTTATACTGCCCACAATAAAAGGCCACCCCGAAATGTGCATTTTTTTTTTTTGCTTTATTGGGGGTCTGGGGACTCAGAACCAGTCAGTATCTGGTGTGACCACCATTTGCCTCATGCAGTGCAACACTTCTTCTTCGCATAGAGTTTATCAGATTATCAATTGTGGCCTGTGGAATGTTGGTCCACTCCTCTTCAATGGCTGTGCGAAGTTGCTGGATATTAGTGGGAGCTGGTACACGCTGTCGTATACGCCGGTCAAGCACATCCCAAACATGCTCAATGGGTGACATGTCCGGTGAGTATGCTGGCCATGCAAGAACTGGGGCATTTTCAGCTTCCAAGAATTGTGTACAGATCCTTGCAACATGGGGCCGTGCATTATCTTGCTGAAACATGAGGTGATGTTCATGGATGTATGGCACAACAATGGGCCTCAGGATCTCATCACGGTATCTCTGTGCATTCAAAATGCCATCAATAAAATGCACCTGTGTTCTTTGTCCATAACAGCCTTTGAAGAGGAGTGGACCAACATTCCACAGGCCACAATTGACAATCTGATAAACTCTATGCGAAGAAGAAGTGTTGCACTGCATGAGGCAAATGGTGGTCACACCAGATACTGACCCCCAATAAAGCAAAAAAAATGCACATTTCGGGGTGGCCTTTTATTGTGGGCAGTCTGGGGTGCACCTGTGCACTGGTCATGATGTCAGATCGGCATCTTGATGTGGCGCACCTGTGAGGTGGGGTGGATTGTCTCGGCGGGGCAGAGGTGCTCGATGTCACACATTTGGACAGATTTGTGAACAATGTTTGAGAGAAATGGTAGTGTTGTGTATCTGGAGTGAATTTTGGATCTTTGGGTCCATCTCAGGAAAAATGGGAGCAAAAACAAAAGTGTTGCGTTTATATTTTTCTTGAGTGTAGTTAGCCTTGATTAAATGTCTCACTCTACCTCATGCGACCCTGTTATGCATATGATCAGAATAAGACAATTTTTTTCCCTTTACTTATTTGCATAAATACGTTTTTCCTCTTGATTAGCAATAACAGCTAAACAGCTAGCTTCTACTCCGGAGATAAAGCTAACATTAGTGCGGATTTGCAACCCTGTTACCTGCAACCCTGTTACTGTGATTAGAGTAAATAAATAAATAAACCAAATAAATCATGTAATAAAAATTGTGCCATTGATCCGTAAGCTGAGCTAATCAAGCATTTGATAATTTATTACCTATTATTGATGAATATGTAGCAGAAAATCTGAAAAGTTAAGGTTTATTTTTCAAGAATTTTAAAGCCAAAATGTCCTTCCAATTCTGGAATGACCCACAAACAAGTATACAAATGTGCTATAAATATATAAGTGAATAAATATAATATGTATGAACAATATGTACAAGATATGTACCAGATGAAATATAACACAGAGATATACAGAGGATATACAGTATTGATCATGAGTAGTGGCATGGAAGGAGGGCATGGAGGTTCAGCGGGGGGTAGAGTTCAGCAGGGAAACAGCTGTCAGAAAGAAACTGTTCCTAAACCTGCTGGTTTTAGTCCGAAGGCTCCTGAAGCGCCCTCTGGAGGGGAGGAGCTGGAAAGTGTACAAATGGCAGTTTTTCATGTTTTTCTAATGATTACTTGGTTTTGTGGGATAGGACCTGTTCTTAAAGATCCCATGACATGGTACTTCTTGATGCTTTTATATGGCTCCTTAATGGTTCCCTAATACTGTAAATGAATCCTTCTTCAAAATCAACACTCACTGCATGAGAAACAGAGATAAGATGAGAAAGAGTATTTTTTCTCTCTCTGAACATGCCATTATGGGAGTTGTTGCTTGAATGCAAATGAGGAGAAAAGAGTGGGCCTATAGTAGAGGGTGGGGGAGTGGCCAAACTCTCCGCTCTCCGCTCTCAGCTCTCAGCTGTGCCCTCTGATCCATTTCCGTGTTTTTGCACGGGTGGAGAGATTTGAAGCGTTCCATTGAAAAATAAACACATTTCCACAGAAAATAAAATTAAACCACTGCTGTTCAAAGGTCCAGAGGCTCAGATAAAGGACTTCCGAGCCTAGAAACACTCGGACGTGCCTCCAGGCAAATAAAAAAACGCATTTCGCATTACCTAGCGCATTCGCAGTCCAAACTCTCTGGGCGTGATTTACAGAGACGCTGAGTACAGACAGACGGGGGTGGAACTGCATTTGCATTTCTTTTTTCGATCTGACGTCAATAAGGTGCCTTGTTCAAAATCGCCCGTTTGAGCTCCGATTTTTTGTAACGCAGAAAAGGATCGCAAATGCTCAGTTTAGACATTTTGCAACAGTGGCAGAAAAAAGTTTTTAAAAATCCATCCAAATTACAAATTAAATTACATTTAAATACAACAGCATTTTTCTGGCAGTTTATACTTTTAGTTAACCAACTAAAGATGTTATCATGTATTAGTCTTCTCCAACTAGTTTTGGCCCCTGTAATAGAAGTATCTCTACATATGTCATATCAGCTGCCTGTATCCAACCACAAATTAATTATTAGTTTAAAAAAATTAAAAATAAACTAGTGTTTTTAGTAATATCTTGAAAATAATATGTTAAGGAGGTTGAGAAAAAGTCCAAAGAACAAGCTTGAGGATTGATTGCCAAGTACTTGGAGAATCATGGGACTATTAGAATAAAGAATATAAAAAATGTAAGAATTATAAAACTAGATCAGGGATGTACTCTTAAAATTCTTGTTCTTCGGCTTCTTCTCGTCCCTTTTCTCTTCTGTCTTCCCCATTCACACAAATTCATGAGAGTCAAACCATTAAGTAAGAATTTAATCAGTTAAAATGTAAAAACAACCACCTATGTACAAAACACATTTATGTCACATGAATCTACAAACATTACATTACATTACGTTACATTCTTGTCGCAGCGCATTTTAAAAATCTTGGTTTTGAAAATTTGATTCCTCTGTACAAATATAGCATGTGCTTGAGCAAAATGTCCACTGTTCTGAGATTCTTTGCGTAACTGAGAGAAGGTTTTTGTGCAACATTTGGTCACAATTGCGTTTCTCTGTCGGAGTTACAGTTCAGTGCCAAGATAAACTGCTCACACTGGCCGGAGCTGCTCTCGTCTTTCTTCAACGTCTCCTGTTCTGTGTTCCCATTGGCCAGCGTGCTTTTCTCCTCCATTTTAATATGTCTTTTGAGAACAGCGAAACCCAAAATGCACAAGAAGAAAGACGCAGTCCGTAAACCCAATGTCAGACCGAGGTACACTATCCTGGAATTAAAAAAAAAAGTGTCCTCCATTATATACCAAGAATAGCACGGGGAACGTATAGGAAATGTGTGTTACCTGTACGCAGAAGTGTTGTAAATCCGGCATGCTCCTCTCCCTCCGCACGTCTTGTATCCCCATTTGAGACACGTCGAGTCGATGATGGCTCCGAAATAAATAGGAGCAGGTATTCCGGCTGTTTCAGTTTTAAAAGCATATGTTTATAAGATAATCTATGCTAAGGACAATTACTCTCCTCAAAGTGCCCTGACTGGAAATGTGGAAATGTTTCTGCAGCTGAATTATTATTTCCTCTGGGATCAATTAAGTTCATTCATCATTTATTTTGAAAAATATCGAAAATAGTACTTTTTTCCCCATTTACAGCCTGGTGCGCCCTCCCATTTTCAGCTCAAATACAATAAAAAGAGTCCTTGTATTTTTAAATTCAAATAGTTTTTACGTTTTTATAGTTATAAATCAGTCAGCTACCTGCCTCTATAGCTTTTTCTTTCTGTCCCATATACAGCTCTGGAAAAAATAAGAGACCACTGCATTTTTTTCTGAAATCAGCATCTCTACATGTATTACAGCCATTCCAGTCCAGCGTCTGTTGAATTCCAACACAAACACAAAGCTGAGCTACTTCACTTCTTGCACCAGGAGTGGAATAAAGTCACCCAAGAACAATGTGAAAGACTTGTGGAGATCATGCCAAGACGTATGAAAGCTGTGAATAAAAATAAGGGTTATTGCACCAAATATTGATTTCTGAACTCTTCTTAAGTGTAAAAAATAGTATTATGTTGTTTTAAAATGAATTTGATCTTGTTTCTTTGCATTGTTTGATGTCTGAAAACATGTATCTTTTGTTATTTTGACCATTTGTCATTTTCTGCAAATAAATGCTCTAAACAATAATATTTATTTGGAATTTGGGGGAAATGTTGTCAGCAGTTTATAGACTCAAACCACCAAATATTGATTTCTGAACTCTTCTTAAAGGTCCCATGGCATGAAATTTTCAGTTTCTGAGGTTTTTGAACGTTAATGTGAGCTCCCCTACCCTGTTTAGGCCCCCCCCCCCATGGCTAAAAGTTGCGAAATGTGTAAACTGAGCATTTGCGATCCTTTTCCGCGTTTGAAAAAAAGACAGCCCAAACGGGCGATTTTGGACAAGGGAATTTTCTGACGTCACACTCGGGGAAAGGTTTCCACCCCCCGTCTGGATGTCCACCCCGTCTCTGGAAATCATGCCCAGAGAGTTTGGACCAGCTACCAGCTACAAGATATGAGCTGCATTTTTTTTCTCTTTTGCCTGGAGAGACGTGAGAGTGTTTCCAGGCTCGAATGTCCTTTATCCGAGCCTCTGAAACAGCAGTGGTTTAATTTTACTTTCTGTGGAAATTTGAAAGAGTTTTTATTTTCATGGGACGCTTGTCCTATCTTCCTCCGCTCTTAAAACATGGAAGTAGGAACGGCACACATCGCACAGCTAAACCAGGAAATAGTGGCATATTTGGCCACACCCCCACTCGCTGCACTGGCCTGTCTCTGTCCTCCTCATTTGCATTCAAGCAACAATGCCCAGAATGTTTCAGAACCACATTTCTGAATAGGGCTGCCTCCAAGAGGCTCTCTCATGCACCAAGGCTTGATTTTGGAGAAGGATTCATTTACAGTATTAGGGAACAACTAAGGCGCCATATAAAAGCATCACGAAGTACCATGTCATGGGATCTTTAAGTGTAAACATTAGTATTATGTTGTTTTAAAATGAATTTGATCTTGTTTCTTTGCATTGTTTGAGGTCTGAAAACATGTATCTTTTTTTGTTATTTTGACCATTTCTCATTTTCTGCAAATAAATGCTCTAAACGATAATATTTTTATTTGGAATTTGGATAAAATGTTGTCAGTAGTTTATAGACTCAAACAAAAATGTTCCTTTTGCCCAAACACATACCTATAAGTAGTAAAATCAGAAAAACTGATAATTTTGTAGTGGTCTCTTATTTTTTTCCAGAGCTGTATAACCTTATAATCACAATTTTAAAGAGAAAAAGTCGACTAATAACAATTTTGTTTGACTAAGACTCCAATAACACCAAGAACATAAACAAAATAAATACACTAACCTCTATCATCCACTATCTTCATACTCAATTTCAAATCCAAGAATTGTCATCTTGTCCAACACTGAATCCATAGAAACTTCCCTCAACAACTATAACTCTGCTTAGCTTCAAAATACTCAAAATACTATCTACCTGACACCCATTATTTTCCTATATGGTATTAACTAAACATACTTGTACATAACATAACTTAACCTGCATAAGTAAAGAGACAATGCACTGTAATTTAAAACTATTGAAAGCATAAGGCCGGTGTTTTACCCAGTGTTCGAGTGGCCAGTGTGTGGATTCCAAGTGCAAGGGACTTTAGTTCAGGTTTGATGCATCTACAAGAGCAAAGAGAAGAAAGTATGTGTTAGATATGTTGGATAGATTATGCCTGAACACATGTAACATATAACAGCCATAAAAGGAAAACGCAACAGGAACAGCCTTGGTCTAACCTTACATAAATCTGGTTCACATTATATAGGAACATTATTATAAATCTTACTGTGTTTTCTCTATCTCTTTGTATGGTTAAGACTTAAATGTCCCAGAACTGACAATATACAGTCAGTATTGTAATTTACTGACGCCAACCTGAAAAAGTCAAGCGTAAAGAGTAAATGCAAACCTTAAATTTGGACAACGGAAATTTTGTGTTAAAGGGTCTTCCGCATGTTTTGTTTTGTCTAGAATGTTCCACAGTATGTTATTAAACTTATCTACTTGTTCATTCAATTCAAATGGGTGTTTTTTGATTGATGAAAGTACCTTGAAAGGCTTGCATTCTTACTGTTCATGAGTTTGGCTCTCTTGAAATAGTATTCATCACTTCCAGCCTTTTATTGCAACATTATAGATATAAGATTTTGTTTTAAATGGTTAATCACTACGACAGCATTTTTGAAACCCAAGGATATCTCTCTCTCTCTCTCTCACTCAATCTCTCTCACTCTCTCTCAATCTCCCTCAATCTCTCTCACTCTCTTAATCTCCCTCAATCTCTCTCTCTCAATCTCTCTCTCTCACTCACTCTCTCTCAATCTCTCTCTCAATCTCTCTCACTCTCTTAATCTCCCTCAATCTCTCTCTCTCAATCTCTCTCTCAATCTCTCTCTCTCACTCACTCTCTCTCAATCTCTCTCACTCTCTCTCTCTCACTCAATCTCTCTCACTCTCTTTCTCTCACTCACTCTCTCTCTCACTCTCTCTCACTCTCTTAATCTCCCTCAATCTCTCTCTCTCAATCTCTCTCTCTCACTCACTCTCTCTCAATCTCTCTCACTCTCTTAATCTCCCTCAATCTCTCTCTCAATCTCTCTCTCTCACTCACTCTTTCTCAATCTCTCTCACTCTCTCTCTCTCTCAATCTCTCTCACTCTCTTAATCTCCCTCAATCTCTCTCTCTCAATCTCTCTCTCACTCACTCTCTCTCAATCTCTCTCACTCTCTCTCAATCTCCCCCAATCTCTCTCAATCTCTCTCTCTCTCTCTCTCTCTCTTGCTCTCTCTCCCTCTCTCTCTTGCTCTCTCAATCTCTCTCCCTCTCTCTCTTGCTCGCTCTCAATCTCTCACTCACTCCATCTCTCTCTCACTCACTTTCTCACTGACTCTCTCTCTCTCTCTCACACACACTCTTTCTCAGTCTCTCACTCACTCTCTCTCTATCAATCTCTCTCTCTCTCTCAATCTCCCTCTCACTCAATCTCTCTCCGTCTCTCTCTCACTCACTCACTCTCACTGACACACTCTCTCTCTCTCACACTCTTTCTCAATCTCTCTCACTCTCTTTCTATCAATCTATCTCTCTCAATCTCAACCTCTCTCTCTCTCTCTCTCACTCCCTCTCTCTCTCAATCTCTCTCTCTCACTCTCAATCTCTCTCTCTCTCTCGCTCTCAATTTCTCTCACTCAATCTCTCTCCCTCTCTCTCTTGCTCTCTCTCAATCTCTCACTCACTCTCTCAATTTCTCTCTCTTAATCTCTCGCTCAATCTCTTTCTCTTTCTCTCACTCCCTCTCCAATCTCTCGCACTCTCTCTCCAATCTCTTACAAATCCTGTAATTAATTTGATTTTTTTTTGTTTTATCACTGAGAGCACTAAACTGAATACAAGTTTACAGAAAAATAGTAAACACTATTTTACTGTAACATTCATTTGTCACTTTATTGCAATGAATTAACAGCTCCATTCTGATTTATCAACATTTTACATAACCTACTTTTCAAATTGTGTTTCAAATTACTCCAACATCCATTTTTAGTTCTTCTTAGTTGTTTTAATTTGTTTATTGTTTGTGATTGTTGTCTAACCTGACGAGCAGCATGAATCCTGGCGTCCCCCCGAGAGATATGATAAAAGAGCTCAGCACCGACAAAGCCAGGAAGTACGGAAAAACGTGCTCACAGCTGTCTCCTCGCGGACACTGACCGAGAGACGCTGTGAGGTTCACCGGGAGGGCATCTGGTACAGCAAGACATCTGCAGTTCTCAAATACCTATAGAAGGAAATAGAGGGAAAACCCTGTAACATATAAGGGGGTTGAGCACAGCGGGAGAGAAGAGGCCTGGAGCCATGTTGTCGTTGTTGTTCCACTTAAATGTCATTTGATACAGTAGAAGTATTCCATTAACAATACAACAGGTCTTTAAGGCACACACTGATAAATACCATGAAAAAGTCATAATAAAGCATTACGGATATAGCTCTTGATAACACACTGCAGAGATTCAAGAATTAACTGTAATTTGGTCAAGGTCCAATTTAGATTAAAGGGCCTATATTATGTTATTTTATTATGTCCATTTATTCTATAATGTTTCCTCATCACAAACAGACCTGGAGTTGTGTTTTGTTTCATTCACACATGTTTAACACACATACCCTGCATATTTAGACTGTTCCAATTTGTGATGCACTAATATAGGAAGTACTCCACTGTGTTTTTAAACTTCTTACATATTCACTAGAATCATTTGGATGATTTGGGCTTTGTAATTACTGTAATTTCCAGACTGTTGAGCACACGTGAATATAAGCCACATCAACTACATTTTCAAATAATTATTTGTGTACATATACTCAACAAAATATAAACGCAACACTTTTGTTTTTGCTCCCATTTTTCCTGAGATGGACCCAAAGATCCAAAATTCACTCCAGATACACAACACTACCATTTCTCTCAAACATTGTTCACAAATCTGTCCAAATGTGTGACAGCGAGCACCTCTGCCCCACCGAGACAATCCACCCCACCTCACAGGTGCGCCACATCAAGATGCCGATCCGACATCATGACCAGTGCACAGGTGCGCCCCAGACTGCCCACAATAAAAGGCCACCCTGAAATGTGCATTTTTTTGCTTTATTGGGGGTCTGGGGACTCAGAACCAGTATCTGGTGTGACCACCATTTGCCTCATGCAGTGCAACACATCTTCTTCGCATAGAGTTTATCAGATTGTCAATTGTGGCCTGTGGAATGTTGGTCCACTCCTCTTCAATGGCTGTGCGAAGTTGCTGGATATTAGTGGGAGCTGGTACACGCTGTCGTATACGCTGGTCAAGCACATCCCAAACATGCTCAATGGGTGACATGTCCGGTGAGTATGCTGGCCATGCAAGAACTGGGACATTTTCAGCTTCCAAGAATTGTGTACAGATCCTTGCAACATGGGGCCGTGCATTATCTTGCTGAAACATGAGGTGATGTTCATGGATGTATGGCACAACAATGGGCCTCAGGATCTCATCACGGTATCTCTGTGCATTCAAAATGCCATCAATAAAATGCACCTGTGTTCTTCGTCCATAACAGCCTTTGAAGAGGAGTGGACCAACATTCCACAGGCCACAATTGACAATCTGATAAACTCTATGTGAAGAAGATGTGTTGCACTGCATGAGGCAAATGGTGGTCACACCAGATACTGACTGGTTCTGAGTCCCCAGACCCCCAATAAAGCAAAAAAAAATGCACATTTCGGGGTGGCCTTTTATTGTGGGCAGTCTGGGGCGCACCTGTGCACTGGTCATGATGTCGGATCGGCATCTTGATGTGGCGCACCTGTGAGGTGGGGTGGATTGTCTCGGCGGGGCAGAGGTGCTCGCTGTCACACATTTGGACAGATTTGTGAACAATGTTTGAGAGAAATGGTAGTGTTCTGTATCTGGAGTGAATTTTGGATCTTTGGGTCCATCTCAGGAAAAATGGGAGCAAAAACAAACGTGTTGCGTTTATATTTTTGTTGAGTGTATATAGGCTGCATCTGTCTATAAAGCACAGGTGTCCAAGAAGTTTTCAAGTTCAGAGCATCTACTTTTATTGCCTCTGAAAGCTTTTGTCGTCTTTTTGAGTCAGTTCGTCACGCTGCCAACGTCTCACCATCGACTCATCGATGCCAAGCTCACGTGTAGCAGCTCTATTTCCTTTTTCGACAGCCAGCCTTTAACTTCAAAGCTGCTTCATATGCATTTCTTCATGCATGAAGCGCAAAACAAAATCAAACTAGCATCTTCCTTGGCGCATCTTCTCTTCACCTGTCTGTCTCGCTCTTGCACCTGTCACTTCACGCTCTACTGCGATGTCTCCTCCAGAAAGAGCCAATGTCCTGTCTGGGATCATGTCAGTGTCTGGGATCATGTCAGTGTCTGGAATCATGTCAGTGTCTGGAATCATGTCAGTGTCTCATAGGATTTCAGCAGATTTCAGGGGGTGGAGATAGGTGTATTGATCAGGTATGAGTGGATGTCGGCTACTTAAGTTTGAGACATTTCTTCTTGTCATTTACGCACTCATCTCCATTTAATGTATACAGGTCATTAAAATGTATCCCACTCACTATGTTTATGTTTATTCAGCATCATAACTTATTTTATCACACGACAATAAACTGTTTTAGTGCACTGACAACAGCGCTAGTTCGTGTTATAACTTCATGTTAACTGCACAGACAGCGGCGCTTTCTGCACTCAGGCTGTGCCACATCCGCTGTGTTCATAAAACAAATAATCCATCCATTTATTAGCTGCATTGTTGTAAATCATTGCTGCAGGGTTCAAAGTGTGAGAAAAAATAGCAGCTTATAGTCTGGAAATTACAGCACCTATCTCTACTGAACTAAAGATAAAAGGTAGCTGTTAACTTGAAAAATTACTGCTTCATAACATCACAAGGTGGAGTTTTTTGAGCTTTGGAGGGGCAGACAGACTAATAATAAAGGATTACTCAAACATGTCTGAACAAAACAAAACATAATTCTGGGTATGTTTTTGATGTGGTAACATTATAACAGCAAGAACATGACTTAAAGCTCACACCATTTTGTGTAATATAGGACCTTTAAGATTAATTTTGAGCTGAATAACTAAAGTTGCAGGTTATAATTTTAAATTAAACATTTGTGATTTGATAAATGCCAGATAGTTTAATGTCATACTGCAGAACATTCCTGGTAAGAGTAATAACATAAAAATAAGCAATAATAATAATAATAATAATAATAATAATAATAATAATAATAATAATAATAATAATAATAATAATAATAATAATAATAACAACAACAACCCTTCACAAAAGACTTTAGACAGTGTACTTATTAAGGAACTTCTCAAATATATTAATATAATTTAGACTTTGAATTAAATAAATCTTATGAAACATACTGTGCTTTTGCCAGAGCCTGAGGTGGTGGTGCATCCGGCCAAACACGGAGAGACATAAGTGACGCCATTTCTGCCACAGACTGGGTCCCACTCTCTCCGTGAACACGAGCAGCCCAAGTTACACTCAGAGAAGAGTGAGTGATCCTGGTAGGACAAGCTTTCTGCACTGTACAAACCAACATACAAATGTATACATTGGCTGTCTATATTAAAAATACATCAAAAATAAGCTTCAACCAGTTCATAAGAAATAAGTGTCAGCTAGCAATACAAAGGGAATTATAAGAAAAAAGTCTGGCTGTAGGCATAGATTATTAACGCAAAGAAATTCAATCTATGCTTGTTTGAGCAAGTACATGAGGTAGATTATGTGTAACATATGTGGGTTATTCTGCAACTATCAAAGAATTTGTGTCCCAGGCAGAAATAAGGAAAGCAAAAACATGTCATTTTTTATTCATGCTGCACTTACTAGACACAAAGATGAACTTACAAAAAATGTATGATAGATAAATTACTATTTTTATTATATAAAATATGGTTTTATATTGAGTGTTTTTGCTATTATGTCCTTTGTTCCTTGGTCAGGATTTGGACTCTCAGTCCCTCATAAGACTGAAATTAAATTTGATTCAACACTAACTTCATTGACAAATGGCACAGAAATTCCTTATTTTAATGAAAAATACCATGTGCTTGAAAGATATATTAGTATTTGATTTATTTTTCATAAAAATAACACCTGTCTCTAGGGATTTCCACCACCACAAAATGTAACTTTTAACTTTTTTTTAAACCTTTGTCTACTTGAACCACATCAGTTGTGATGTGACAGGAGCTCATGGCAGGATAGCAGCGTTAACTCCATGGAAGGAAGGGAAACAAGAACAAAATCAAGGTCAAATTTAGGTAGGCTAGAGTAGGTTTATTGGTCATCATTTCCAAACACCTCATATTTCCTTTGAATGTACAAATAATGAGAAAAATACCATTTTATATTGTGTATTTTGAGTATATTTTATGCTAACTTTAAAACAGAGATTAGCATGCTAATGTCACACATTGTGATGAAGTAGAACAAATCAAAATATTTCTAAAAATATGTGTAGGATTTTCTGAAAAATATGACCAAATTGAACTGTAGTAGACTGTGAGCCAGGGCGTCAAAATATGGAAACCGTTACCGAAAAAGTGGCAAAGGCTACCATACCTTTTCTGAAAGCCTGGAATCTCAGCTTTTCAATGATGTATGATGGCCATCTGACAAGAGTAGCTGTTTTGAGTTATCATACATAATAAACAAAGGTGAAAAGGTGAAAAGTCCCTCAGTCGTCCAGGTAGAATCCATGATAAAAGGAGAAGTTCAATTTGTCAACTGGACAAAGTTTGTTTGGTTGAAAACGTTTCGCCGCTCATCCGAGAGGCTTCGTCAGCTCTAATAAGAATACTGGTAAGACACTTGCTTATATCTTGCTGCAGGGAGGAGCTAACTAGCTAACTACTTTCCGAAACTATCTCATTGGTTTCCGTCTTTTGTTTCTCTGGCGTCTAGATAACGATCCCTATTCATCCCTACGACTGTTTTTCACACCTCTGGCCCTGACCTGGCTAGCCCTATTGTTCCCCTGTTTGCTTGATCTAGGCTTAAGAATGGAATTATAGATGGGAGACAAATTATGTCTGACTCCACCATTTCTGTTCAGAGAAGGATTCTCTTTTTTGACAAAAATAGCCTCTTTAACTCCCCTCTCAAACCAATTCTTTTCCCTGTGCAAAGGACTGAATTTCTCTGTGACTCCTAACCACATCCCCACGGTAGACTACATCACGGCAGCGGAAACCGCCATTAGGAACAACAAGCTGGAGACCTTAGACTGAAATTAACAGCTGCATTGAGCAATGCTAAACTTCCACCCTCAAACGTAACACCAGAGGAGAGGAAGGCCATCATTGCTCTAGAGAGGGACCAGAGCATCCACATCCTGCCTGCGGACAAAGGGAGATGCACGGTGATCTTGGACGCAGCTGACTATGAGGCTAAGGTGAACAGCCTACTCAGTGACACGACAACATACGAAGTACTGAAACGGGACCCCACCAATGGGTACAAAAAGAAGATCATTGATTGCTTACAGAAGTTGAGGAAAGAAGAAGTCATTGATCTACAACTGTATTACAGACTGTACCCGGGTGATGCTATCCCGTGCATCTATGGCCTCCGTAAGATTCACAAACAAGGAGTACCACTCAGACCCATTGTGTGTAGTGTTGACTCTATCACATATAATTTGGCCAAACACCTAAAAACCATCTTGGCTCCATTGGTGGGCAACACGGAGCACCACATTGAGAACACAGCCGAATTTGTAAACAAAGTTAAGTTTCTCCAGTTTGGTCAGGATGAGACAATGGTTTCCTTTGATGTAACTTCTCTTTTCACTTGTATCCCCACAGCTGTAGCTGTTGAAGCAGCGAGAAGGAGATTACTACAGTGGCACTTGTAGTGGCCTACAAGATGGCGCTGGTGAGGCCAGCTGCGTGCAGGTGTAGCTCCGTCCCTACTTTTCTTTTTTTCCTCTTTTTACTTGTATATAGTCGTTTTTCTTGCGTTTTCTTTAGAGTAGGTGAAACAGGGCGCAGTCGCGCACCTGGGAAGCTTACTCTCACTACAGCTATACTGTTAGCTGTAGTGTTTTTGGACTTTTAATGAATCTGCGCCAGGAGATACGGGATTTACCTGAAGCCATGCACAGGATTACATACACGCGTGACAAGCTCCTGGATCTACGGGGCCCTTCTCTACTCCACGCGGGGAAACCGGAGGTCCCAGCGGAGATACGGAGAAAGAGGAGAGGCTGCAGGGGCGGACGCCGGAACCGGAGGCCGTATTCACCGAACGGACTATCCAAGGTGATAACGGGGAACCTGCGTTCGCTTAACAACAAGGTGGAGGAGCTTGTCGCGCTGGCCCGACATCAGAGACAATTCCGGGACTGCAGTCTGATGTGTTTTTCCGAAACATGGCTAAATGGGAATATACCGGACAATGTAATCTCGCTGGACGGATTTACTTTGAGGCGCGCGGACCGGACCGTGTCGGGGAGCGGGAAGACACGAGGAGGAGGACTTATCTTCTTCGTTAACGAACGCTGGTGCCACCCCGGGAATGTACACGTGAAACATCAGCTGTGCACCCGGGACATTGAACTGCTCGCTGTGGGTATGCGGCCGTATTATCTGCCCAGAGAAATTGCACACATTATTGTGTTCTGTGTGTACATTCCTCCATCGGCGGATGGTGCGGCAGCATGCGAACAGCTCCACAGCGTCGTTAATGATATGATGATACGTCACCCGCGCGCCTCATTTCTGATCACTGGGGATTTTAATCATACATCTCTCTCCACTACTCTCCCCACATTCACCCAATACGTCACTTTCCCCACGAGAGACAATAAGACTCTGGACTTGTTTTACGCCAACATCAAAGACGCTTACACCTCCGCCCCCCTCCCCCCGCTCGGCCGCTCGGATCACTGTCTGGTCTACCTGCTCCCGCAATACACACCCAGGGTGCGGAAAGAACCTGTGCGGAAGCGGTCTGTGAAGCTTTGGACTCAGGAGGCCTGTGAGAGTCTGAGAGACTGTTTCCAGAACACTGACTGGGACATTTTCACTGACTCTCATGGAGACGACATCAACGGCCTGACCCATTGCATCACAGACTATATCAACTTCTGCGTGGAGAACACTGTGCCAACCAGGAGGGTACGGTGTTTCCCCAACAACCACCCCTGGGTCACCCCTGAGCTTAAAGCCCTCCTGAACCAGAAGAAAAGGGCTTTCAGCTCAGGGGACAGAGAGGAGCAGAAAAGGGTCCAGAGAGAGCTTCAGTGGAGGATCCGACGGGCCAAGAAGGACTATGGGAGGAGGATGGAGGAGCAGCTGGCCCAAAACAATGCACGGGGCGTGTGGAGAGGACTGAGGAGCATGTCTGGTTTTGGACAGAGTGGCAGAGGGACAGCTGATGGTGATCAGCGCTGGGCGGACGAATTAAACTGTTATTTCAACAGGTTTAATGCGCCCCACCCCCTCTGCCCCTCTGCCGACTCCCCCTCCTCCTCTTCACACCTCCCCGGGCCAGTAGGCATACCCCCTTCCCCCTCACACGGACTCAACCCAGCACCAGCCCCCCTCCACCCCCCACCACCACCACCCCCCGCAGTCCACCCCAGTCCCCCCCTCTCCCCCCTCTCCATCACACCGGACGAGGTGAGGAGGGAGCTCAGACGACTCAGGCAGAGGAAAGCCGCAGGACCCGATGGTATCTGCCCCAGGCTGCTGAGAACCTGTGCAGACCAGCTCTGTGAGGTTCTCTGCTACATGTTCAATCTGAGCCTCAGCCTGGAGAAGGTCCCCGTCCTGTGGAAGACCTCCTGCGTGGTCCCGGTTCCCAAAACAACAAACGCCAGGGAACCGGCCCACTACAGACCAGTCGCCTTGACCTCCCACCTCATGAAGACCATGGAGAGGGTGATCCTCAGCCAGCTCCGCTCTGTGGTGAGCCCCACCCTGGACCCGCTGCAGTTTGCCTACAAGCCAAACGTAGGAGTAGAGGACGCCGTCATCTACTTTCTGCAGCGGGCGCTCACCCACCTTGAGACCGCCGGGAGTGCTGTGAGAGTCATGTTCTTTGACTTCTCCAGCGCCTTCAACACCATCAGGCCGGCGCTGCTGCGGGGGAAGCTGGAGGACGCGGGAGTGGATGGACATCTCGCTGCCTGGACCATCGACTACCTCACTGACCGTCCACAGTACGTGCGGCTGCGCAGCTGTGAGTCAGAGGTGGTAGTATGCAGCACGGGGGCCCCCCAGGGTACTGTCCTCTCACCCTTCCTCTTCACCATATACACCTCGGACTTCACATACAACACGGACAGCTGCCATCTCCAGAAGTTCTCCGACGACTCGGCCATTGTGGGCTGTGTGTCAGAGGGGAACGAGCTGGAGTACCGCTCGGTCATCAGTGACTTTGTAGACTGGTGTGGGCGCAACCACCTGTGCCTTAACACTAGTAAGACAAAGGAGCTGGCGATCGACTTCAGGAGGAGACCACTACCTCACTCACCGGTGAACATCCAGGGGCAGGACATAGAGACTGTGGACAGTTTCAAGTACCTGGGTGTTCACCTCAACAATAAACTGGACTGGTCCCACAACACTGACGCCCTGTACAAGAAGGGCCAAAGTCGCCTCCACCTCCTGAGGAGACTGAGTTCCTTTGGAGTGAGCAGGCCTCTGCTCAAGACTTTTTATGACTCTGTGGTGGCCTCTGCTCTCCTCTATGCTGTCGTCTGCTGGGCCCCGAGCAGCACAGAACGGGACAGAAAAAGACTGAATAAGCTGGTTAAGAGGGCCAGCTCTGTCCTGGGCTGTCCTCTGGACCGTGTAGAGGAGGTGGCTGAGAGGAGGGTACTGGCCAAATTCATGTCCATTAAGGACGACACCTCTCACCCTCTGCACCGGACTATTGAGGAGCTGAGCAGCTCCTTTAGCAGCCGACTGAGGCACCCCCAGCGCAAGAAGGAGCGCTACCGCAGATCCTTCATCCCCACCGCCATCAGACTGTATAATTCTAACATATAGGCCAGACGTGCAATATCCTCCTTTTCATGTTGATGCTTGTTGTTACTATTATCATTATTACTATTTTCCATGATTATTATTATTATTACATATTACTATTTGCACACTATATACATGGAACAATTTGAACAGAGTGCCTTAGCTTCATATCCAGGCACTCCGCCCACACACTGGTTTCGTTATGTTGATGATAATTTTACAAAAATCAAAATTCAAGATTTGGAACCTTTTACTGCACATATAAATTCTGTAGATCCTAATATCAAATTCACCCGTGAAGATGCCAATGATAACACATTGGCGTTCTTAGATTGTGCAGTAACGATAGGAGGAGACCGGCGACTCCAAGTAGAAGTCTTCAGGAAGCCCACACACACAGACCAATACCTGCTTTTTGATTCACACCACCCACTGCAGCACAAACTGGGTGTTATTCGGACATTACAACACAGGGCCCAAGTGGTTCCCACAAGCACAGAGGGTAAGGAGAAAGAAGAACAACATGTGCAGGAAGCCCTCTCTGTTTGTGGTTATCCCAAATGGGCTGTTAACAAAACCAAGAGAGACAAGAAACAAGATAATAGAGAATCCGAACCCAGGAGGAAAGGGGTAGCGATTCCGTACCTGGCTGGCGTGTCGGAAAAACTACAGAGGATTTTCAGACAATATGAAATCCCAGTTTATTTCAAACCCACAAACACTTTAAGACAAAAACTCGTCCACCCAAATGACAAAACACCGAGCCACAAACAAAGCAATGTGATCTACTCCATTCAGTGTAGTGAAGACTGCAGTGAGCGCTATATTGGAGAAACCAAGCAGCCACTTCACAAGAGGATGTACCAACACAGACGGGCGTACCAGAGTGGACCGTCATCTGCCGTACATCTTCACCTAGAAGCCACGGGCCATTCTTTTGAGGACAGTGAGGTTCAGATCTTAGCCAGGGAAAAGAATTGGTTTGAGAGGGGAGTTAAAGAGGCTATTTTTGTCAAAAAAGAGAATCCTTCTCTGAACAGAAATGGTGGAGTCAGACATAATTTGTCTCCCATCTATAATTCCATTCTTAAACCTAGATCAAGCAAACAGGGAAACAATAGGGCTAGCCAGGTCAGGGCCAGAGGTGTGAAAAACAGGCATAGGGATGAATAGGGATCGTTATCTAGACGCCAGAGAAACAAAAGACGGAAACCAATGAGATAGTTTCGGAAAGTAGTTAGCTAGTTAGCTCCTCCCTACAGCAAGATATAAGCAAGTGTCTTACCAGTATTCTTATTAGAGCTGACGAAGCCTCTCGGATGAGCGGCGAAACGTTTTCAACCAAACATACTTTGTCCAGTTGACAAATTGAACTTCTCCTTTTATCAAAGGTAGAGAAACAAAGGTAGAGAAAATAATGCGTATAAATCAAGCAGAACACTGACATAGCTGAAGATCTATATTGGACATATTGGAATATTATATTTTGTTTGGTATCATCTTAAACAGGAGACTCTTGACTTTCATTTAAAGCCTTTTGTGAACATTTTGGATAAGTACAGCCAAACCTGGAGCTCTTCAAACTTTTAATCACACACATTTTCCTGCCATTTCCGCCTAAGTCATCTTTTGTCTTTTAATCCTATGGCACCAGGGAGCATCAGAGAAACAAAATCCAAACACTGAAATACTGGCATGACCCTAAGGATTCCGAAAATGTATCATTTACCCAGATTATCTGATTTGGAGGGGGTAATTTTTGGTCTTATATCAGACATGGCGTTTTTTTCAAAGACAGAAACAGTAGTGTTGGAGAATCACCCACGTATTCTGGCACATTTCTACCAGATGGTTATCTTACAATAAATCAGCATGGTTCCTTCTGTTAAACACTCTTTGGTGTATAACGCGTTTTCACGTGACGCCATAATCCGGAAGTCGGCCATATTGGAGGGTTTCGCAGCACAGCGAACAGTGCATTTATACCGCAAAGTAAGAAAAAGCAAAATGGTCCACTGTTGTCGGGTCCTAGGCTGTCACAATAGACCGGACAGAGAAAAACACCTGCAGTTCTATCATTTACCTAAAGTAGTGACCAACCAGGGTGAACAAATAGAGCATTTATCAAAGGAAAGGAGGAGATTGTGGATCGCCAGTCTCCAACAGAAATTGGATGGGAAAAATCAAGACAACATTCGCATATGCTCAGCTCATTTCGCAGCCGGTAGGTATTTCATACTGTGCATTGTGATTGCTAATTTTGAACCAATTTGTAGCGACCATGTTTACATAAACAAACACAGACTAAACTAGATCCAAGGCATAAATGTTAGTTGTAAATACTTGTACAAGTACATGTTCATTTGCTTCATTAGCCCCTACAGTAAACTGTATTGCAATGTTAATATTTCAATCTTCGCAAAATGTGGACAGTAAAAAGCAATATACTCGTACTTAAAGACGTTATACAAAGTATGCCTACCTTTGCCATCACAAAACGCTTGTCTCCAATTTTCCGCACTTTGCGCTCTCATACAGCCACAAACAAACTGGTTGTTGCCTCCAGACCTTTAGAGCTCTTAAAAGGTCTTGTGCTGTATAAGGGCTTGGGGAGAAGACCAAGACCAGAAGACAATGTCGGGAGAGCTTACAGCAGCAGAAGCAACAAATCGCCACTGTCATTGAACAAACTTGAATCCATCTCATACGGATCTTCTCGGCCAATTAAGTTGAGTTTTTTCATATAACGCTTCTTTTCTTTGGCATCCAACTTATCCCTATACAGCTGGTCAACTGTGTCAGAACTTTTGGATTCCGATGTGGAAGGTTTCTCACGAAATTTAGATTTTTTTTCTGCATGGTTGCTATATAAACACATTTTGAGCGCATAAACCCCCCAAGATGGCCCCACATCCGGGTAATCGTCCTGTTTTTCTGGGTTCATGAAAACGCTCTATTGGAGACACTTTTATAATAACAATAATGACTTGAATTTATTAGTTTCTCAAAATTATATAATTGTCCATAATTTATTAATTCAAGATATGTTATAATGTTGTTACCTCTTCAAAAATATTCCCAGAGTTATGTTTTGTTTCATTCATACGTGTTTGAATAATCCAGCGTTCTTACTTTGTCTGCATCTCCAAAGCTCAAAAAATGCTTTGTTCCATGTTGTGATGTCAGGCAGTGGTGGTTTCCAAGTTAACAGCCACTTTTTACCTTTTACCTGGATTGGTAATTCCATAGCTGAAATTATTCAAATGATTCTAGTGTATGGAGTTTAAAAACACAGTGGAGCATTTCCGGATTTACCACATGACATCACAAGTTGGAACAGTGTTTTTACTTTGAGATAAGAACTCAGAGCCTAAAATTTTAAGGTTTGTGTGTTAAACATGTGTGTATAAAACAAAACAAAACACAACTCCAGGTATGTTTTTGATGAGGAAACAATATTCTAACATAGATCAGAAAATAGCGTAATATGGGCCGTTTTAAAATTCCCTTGTGTCCATGTTTTCTACTTATAATACAAATACAGACTAAAGGTTCACTTGTTGTCCCACACTTCCCACCCAGTAATAGCTACAATAATTAAGCTCACAACTCTGGGATCTTAATAATTCATGTTGTATTGTGAAATCATGTGACATTATTGACAGACTTACCCGGTGTATGAAACAGTGACACCTGCCACCAAGGCGTTCTCACAGCCCATGGCGAAGAAGAACAGAGACAGAAAGTAGCCCAGCAGGGAGGTTCCAAAGGCAAACTTGGCTGCTCCCATAATGCCCAGCTTACAGTTCCTCATGAGAAGCCCTCCAGAGAACATCCCCAAGGCCACAGCTGGGATGTTGATGATGCCTACGCAACAACAATCAACAGCAGCAATCAATAGCCGTGTCTCAATTCTCAGTGTGCACAGTTCGGAGTGTGGTTTTAAAGATCCCATGACATGGTACTTCTTGATGCTTTTATATGGTGCCTTAATGGTTCCCTAATACTGTAAATGAATCCTTCTTCAAAATCAACACTTAGTGCATGAGAAAGACACATGTACAGAGTCAGAGTAAAAAAAAAATCTCTGAACGACTCATTCTGGGCCTTGTTGCTTGAATGCAAATGAGAAGGACACAGATTGGTTAGAGGAGCGGGTGGGGGGGGGGGGGCAAATGCGCCGCTGGTTCCTTGTTTTAGCAGTGTGCTGTGCCTGGTCCCACTTCCGCGTGTGTAAGCGCGAAGGAGGAAAGGAGAGCCTTTTCAATGAAAAAAACACATTTTCACAGAAAATAAAATTAAACCACTGCTGTTTCAGAGGTCCAGAGGGTTGGGTAAAGGACTTCCGAGTCTAGAAACACTCGCATGTGCCTCCAGGCAAATAAAAAAACGCATTTCGCATTGCGTAGCTCCTCCGCAGTCCAAATTCTCTGGGCGTGATTTCCAGAGACAGGAGGTGGAGATCCAGACGGTGGTGGAACTGAATTTGCATTTCTTTTTTCGATCTGACGTCAATAAGGTGCCTTGTCCAGAATCGCCCATTTGAGCTGTGTTTTTTTCAAACGCAGAAAAGGATCGCAAATGCTCATTTTAGACATTTCGCAACTTTTAGCCATTGGGGGGGCCTAAACATTGTAGGGGAGCTCACATTAACGTTCAAAAACCTCAGAAATTGAAAATTTCATGCCATGGGACCTTTAAGGGTACTCAGACTGCGCTCAGGACTGTGCATACTTGCACACTCCACGGACCGCATGGGCGTCGGCGAAATGCGGCATGTCTCGCAACTACCAGATGCAGCCGCCGACCCCATTTTCTCCCGTAGAAGAAGCAGCGCGCGGTGCATGCTGGGATATATGACTGCACGAAGTGTGCATTTTCACACAGTTGGTCCACGCCCCGATTTCCATGGAAACGACTGTGGTTTTCAGACTGCGCATGGGATAAAAGCGAAATGTGACAGCAGTTTTCGCGCCGGAAGTGACGTACATACCCTTAAAACCACACTCCGAACTGTGCACACTGAGAATTGAGACACAGCTAATGTTGCTTAAACGTTATGCTATTTTCTGATCTGATATAATGTTGTTTCCTCATCACAAACATACATGGAGTTGTGTTTTGTTTCATTCACACATGTTTAACACATAGATCGTGCATATCTTCTCTCAAGCAGAGAACTCTCTATTCCACATTGTGATGTCCTGTGGTAAGACAGGAAGTGCTCCATTCTTTACTGAACTAAAAGTAAGCGGTAGCTGTTAAGTACTGCTTCATGACATCACAAGGTGAAATGCAGCACTTTGAGATTTGGAAATATAGATGGGCTACTAATAAAGGGTTACTTAAACATGTGTCTGAATGAAACAAAACACAACTATGGGTATATCTTTGAGGAAGTAACATCATTATAATATGGCTTAAAGGTCCATTGGCATGAAATTTTCACTTTCTGAGGTTTTTGAACGTTAAAGGGATATGCCACCCCCAGGTCAAATTTGGGCATCTCCCCACAGTCCAGAGACTAAAATAAGTGGTGAAAGCGTTTTCCTGCTCACCCAGCCATTGTCCGAGTCTGTCGCCACGAATCACACAGCACGCTGCCAGGGGGAATCCCAGTTACGCACCGGGAAGGGAGTTCCCCTGTTGCACAACGTGGTGCGTGATTCGACTGTATTCTTCCGCACTGGAAAATAGTTCCCACCCAAAATGACCAAGGCAAGCTCTCCGTGTTGATTTGCACATTTATTTGCACTCGATATGAATGCGCACTACACATAAAGTAATTGGGAAACGCATCGAGCAAATTAATTCCTATTGGCCGAAATCTTTCTCTGGCGACGTTAGACTCCAGTCTAAGGCGGAGGAGCTGCAGATACCGCGGCGGTCAGTGGCGACAGACTCGGACAATGGCTGGGTGAACAGGAAAACGCTTTCCACCACTTATTTTAGTCTCTGGACTGTGGGGAGATGCCCAAATTTGACCTGGGGGTGGCATATCCCTTTAATGTGAGCTCCCCTACCCTGTTTAGGCCCCCCCCATGGCTAAAAGTTGCGAAATGTGTAAACTGAGCATTTGCGATCCTTTTCCGCATTTGAAAAAAAGACAGCCCAAATGGGCGATTCTGAACAAGGGGACTTTCTGACGTCACACTCGGGGAAAAATGCAAATGCAGTTCCACCCCCGTCTGGATGTCTACCCACCGTCTCTGGAAATCATGCCCAGAGAGTTTGGACCGCAAACGAGCTACGCAATGCGAGATGCATTTTTTTATTTTCCCTGGAGGCACGTGAGAGTGTTTCCAGGCTCGGATATCCTTTATCCAAGCCTCCGAACCTCTGAAAAAGCAGTGGTTTAATTTTATTTTCTGTGGAAATGTGATTATTTTTCAATGGAAATTGTCTCATATCTTCCTCCGCGCTTAAACGCAAAAGTGGGGCCAGCGCACAGCGTACCGCTAAACGAGAAAATAGTGGAGAGTTTGGCCACACCCCCACCTGCTGCACTGGCCTGTCTCTGTCCTCATTTGCATTCAAGCAACAACGCCCAGAATAAAGTGTTTGAGAGAGATATTTTTGACTCTGACTGTCTTCATGAGACATTCTCATGCACTGAGTCTTGATTTTGAAAGATTCATTTACAATATTAGGGAACCATTAAGGCGCCATATAAAAGCATCAAGAAATACCATGTCATGGGATATTTAAAGCTCACAAGAGTCAATTTTGCTTAATACAGTGTCCGATTTTTTTCCATTTATCAAAGTCTAATTAATCCACTTAAAACGCGCAATTTGGCGAGAGACGTCACCTCACCATCGCTCCAGCGCAACCCGAGATTGATATTGCAGGTTTTAAAGCAAGAACTGGACATTGTTCACTAAAAGGGACATACAGTATTTACGAAGCGTGGCGCACCCCGGGCCGGGGTTGTTGAAGCAGAGACCGCGAAAGGAGCACAGCGGTGGGGCAGGATTTGTGAGCTCAGGCCTCGGTTCTTTCTCTGTCACTCCACCAGAGTTTGGAGCGGAGAGGAATGCAGCAGGACTGGCCCAGGTAAAATGCAATAGAATGATGGAAATTGCATCTAAGAAATCCTAAATTTTCTGGGGGAGGACCCCCACACCCTCCCTCTGGGCTAACCACCATATGTTCACAACTTCTCCCTCCACCTCTGATACACTGTTAATATTTAATGGGCCCCAAGCCACTCTGCAATGGAAAACTGGGCCTCAACGTCAAAAACATTAAGAACCCCTGCATTAGAAGAAAAATGTTCCACATGAAACTCCACACTATGCCCCACCAAAATTTTGAAACGCCCCCCCAGTTTGCGCAGTCTAGATCCGGGCCTGTTCCCCAGTACTGATCTAATGTATAAGCAGCACTTATACGTTATATGCAATACAGTGGGCATGGAAAGTATTCAGACCCCTTATATTTTTTCACTCTTTGTTATATTGCAGCTATTTGCTAAAATCATTTAAGTTCATTTTTTTTCTCATTAATGTACACACAGCACCCCATATTGGGTCTGAATACTTATGACCATGTGATATTTCAGTTTTTCTTTTTTAATAAATCTGCAAAAATGTCAACAATTCTGTGTTTTTCTGTCACTATGGGGTGCTGTGTGTACATTAATGAGAAAAAAATGAACTTAAATGATTTTAGCAAATGGCTGCAATATAACAAAGAGTGAAAAATGTAAGGGGTCTGAATACTTTCCGTACCCACTGTATATCTGCTGTGCACTGTCTGTGAGTAATCATTAAGTGTTTAATTGTTGCTGTTAGTTGTTGTTAGCTTTACAATCACAGCAAAATTTCACTTTAAACTCTGAAAGTTGTGAAAAGAGCTTATAAAGTAAACATGGTATGGTGAATAATTATGATGCTCAAAATGCACACGGTAGGTATGGAATAGGTTTGGACCACTACAAATCTTTAAAATGAATTACTTCTGGTACAGCACCTTTAAAACATACTTTCAAACTCAATCCAAAACTATTAAACAGTAGTTTCCAATAAATACTTATAACATGTCATAATTAGGGATGTCAACAATTAATCGACTTACGATTAATTGTCGATCAAGACGTTGGTCGATCAAAATGCATTAATTGCAATTAATCGCTAATCGCGGACACGCGCACCTGCATGGTGACGAAACAAGGCAACCGCGCACCGCGCTGCGCCAAGCTCGACTCACAGCCGCAGGCGCCAACGGCACTGCTCAGCAGCCCGCGCTTACACCGCGCTTACACCGGGGCTCAGCAGCGGGCCTCGCGGGTACACCGGGTCTGCTGAGCACGAGATCGAACCACGGCGCCCGTGCGTAGTCTCAGCCCGAGCCACAAACCAGCTGCACGAAACCAGCAGCAGCACGTGGTGGTTTAATCCAGGTTTAGTCCAGGCCCAGTCCAAGTTTAGACCTGGTTTAGTTCTGGTTTAGACCTGGTTTAGTCCACGTTTAGTCCTGGTCTAGTCTCTTAGCCAATCAGGATGCAGAACACAATGTTACACTATAAAAAAAGTTACACTATAAAAAAAAATTGGAAAAAATAAATAAATCCGCGAACCGCGATAGAGCGAGGGATTACTGTATTTTGTTATTCAGCATCAATACATTTGTCTGCTTTTTACTAAGGAATAATTAATTGAGGAATATACAATATAATAATACTATGATATATTTATGACTCAGTCTTATGTATACTATAGCTTATATTCTTAAAGACCCTATTGAAACACTCAAATTCAGGTGAAAAACGCCGCTTATCAATTAATCGTAAGTCGATCGATAAGGTCAGTCGACTTTAGATTAATGAATTAATCGATAATTTGCATCCCTAGTCATAATTCTTAAAACCTTGAACTGCTCCCTCTCCTTGTCCAATCTTGTTGAAATGTGAAAGACGTCAAAACTAGTTCATCCTGTCTTGTGAGTTTGGCCTGTACTCAAAGCTTTCATTTCTTTGGGTGTACCAACTCCAGATAATGCCGGGAATGTTCCTTAGTATGACATAAAAGTTATCTTTCCATAGAGACAAGCAGGCAAGGCTATCAGTCAGATCTGTACAAAGGCAAGCCCACATCCAGAAAGAATGCACATTTTTCAAAATATCTGTAATTTAAAAATTATAGGCCTATACATAGTAATCCAAGATGGTGGACTTCCAGTTTGTAAAGGGGTGTGGTCACAATAGAATTTTTTGTTCCTCTTGTCATGATGCATCTGGTTTGTGAAAGGACGTCTCAATGGCAAAGGTTTTTGCCTTGTCGCCATGACAATGGAAAAGTGGTATCATTGAGTTTTTGACATTTGTGACCATGTGACCATGTCAGAAATGTGCGTAAATTTTGTACATCTACGGCAAGTAAAATGTTATTGTTCCAAATTGTATAAATTTGTCGATTTTACCAGTGGAATAACATGGAGAGTTTATGTCATCACTATGGCAACTTCTGGTCTTTTTTTGTCCTATACCCTATACCAGGGGTTGGCAACCCGCGGCTCCGGAGCCGCATGCGGCTCTTTGATCCCTCTGATGCGGCTCAGTACAGTGGTCCCTCATTTATCGCGGGGGTTACATTGTAGAAATAACCCACGATAGGCAAAATTCGTGAAGTAATCAGCTTTATATTGCATGTATAAATATCCGTGTATTTCACAGCTCCTCTGACCGAGGTGCCTGGTGCCGCCGTGCTGTTGCGGGATTTGTTGGGGAGAAAACTTGCAAACATACAGCACTTCAGAGCAGTGACGGACTGGGATCAAAAAACGGCCCTGGCATTTTGCACCTACAAACGGCCCCGTAGACCGTGGAACGGGGTGGAGGGGTTCTACAGCTCTGCACCGTGCGCACCGGTCACATGGCTCCGGGAGTCCGGCTGGATGCGCGAGGGGCGCAGAGACAGTTACTGGATCCGTCTGAGTCTGCTGAGTCTGTCCCTGGTCTTCGCATCCTTCCTCATGCTCCAGAGAAGGAAGCACTGGGGCTGAAAGCGGAGCCTGGTGCGGCTCGGACTGCTTCTCATTCAAACACAGAACTGTAGTGAGAACGCTTCCGTGCGCTCTCAGGACTGGTTCCGCCGTCTGGACTCCAGGTTCCACCAGTTCATTCTGCGGAAACACTGCCGCTACCTCCCGATGTGCATTAACCACCTGGAGAAGTGTGCGCGCGGACACGTGCATCTGCTCATCGTGGTCAAATCCGTGACAGAGCATGACCGGCGCGACCGGCCCCAGGTGAGACGCACGGCCCTTCTGGGATGTGCCCAAATGCCAGACCGCTCAGTCCATCACTGCTTCAGAGTCACACTGCTCGTGATCAAACATTTAAATAAATTTGGCAAACTGAACACATTCTGTACTGTACAGGAGACACGGCACGGAGGAGAATGACGGACAAAGACAAAGGTCTACAGTCCCTTAGCCAATAAGGATACAGAACACGATGCGTGTTGATACACTATAAAAAAAATCAGCGAAACAGCGAGGGACCACTGTATTTAATTAAAATAAAATTCTATGGCACAAAGGTAAAAAAAACAACAACGTTATATGTAGTGTTATTTCATTTTAAATTTCAAAAGGGTTTTGTGCCTCCCAGTGTTTTCTTTACTGTGGTAAAGTGAGTGGTAAAGGTTGCCGGCCCCTGCCCTATACCCTAATAGCCTAATGCATTTTCTGTGTGTTTAGGGGCGCTGATGTGCCATTGTATTTACAAAAGTTAGAGAAGTTTTAACAGTTGGCAAATTTTAGTGACTTTTCGCTGCTGTTCACTGGGTGAAAAATGGGCAAGCTGGTTAGGAAAAAATAAGACGAAGAAGAAAGAAAGAAAGAATAATAATTATTACATAAGAGAACAATGTTCCACTTTTTTTTAGCTAACAAGCAATACATTTTCCGAAAGCTCTGGTGCCTTCCTACGTCATGGCGGGGGTCCCTGGTCACTACGGGTGAGTCACGTCACATCATTTCACTTTCTGGCCACTAGTAGCATCACTTTGCGATACTAATATCACCAGCTTCTGGTGCTCGGGCCTAATAATAATTTTAAAAAGCATGTTTCAGAACCTATAGAACAGGGGTTTAGTCTTGATTTAGTCCTGGTTTTGTCCTGGTTTAGAAGTGGTTTAGTCTTGGTTTAGACCTGGTTTAGTCCTGGTTTAGTCTTGGTTTAGAACTGGTTTAGACCTGGTTTAGTCCTGGTTTAGTCTTGGTTTAATCCTGGTTTAGATCTGGTTTAGACCAATTTACCGGTCAATCTACGTTCCTACTCTCACCTATGGTCATGAGCTTTGGGTAATGACCGAAAGGACTAGATCGCGGATACAAGCGGCCGAAATGAGTTTCCTCCGCAGAGTGGCTGGGCGCACCCTTAGAGATAGGGTGAGGAGCTCGGTCACACGGGAGGGGCTCGGAGTAGAGCCACTGCTTCTCCACATGGAGAGGAGCCAGCTGAGGTGGCTCGGTAAGCTAACCTCGTTTTGTGCTTTTCCGTATAAAAGCAGTAGTCGAGCAGTAGTCGAGTTATATATAAAATGAAACCAGGGGGGATTGTGGAAGGGCAGGGCAGAATTAGAAGGTACTTTGTTAATATGGAAATGCGTTTATAACTAAAAGTCCATATTAGCATTCAATAATGCACAGGATAATACGTTATCACACACAGTCTTGGTTTAGTCTTGGTTTAGTCCTGGTTTAGTCCTGGGTTATACCTGTTTTAGACCTGTTTTAGTCCTGGCTTAGTCTTGGTTTAGACCTGGTTTAGTCCTGGTTTAGTCCCAGTTGAATCCTGGTTTAGACCCGGTTTAGACCTGGTTTAGTCTTGGCTTAGTCCTGGTTTAGACCTGGTTTAGTCCTAGTTTAGACCTGGTTTAGTGCTGGTTTAGACCCGGTTTAGATCTGGTTTAGTCTTGGCTTAGTCCTGGTTTAGACCTGGTTTAGTCCTGTCTTAGTCTTGGTTTAGACCTGGTTTAGATCTGGTTTAGTCTTGGCTTAGTCCTGGTTTAGACCTGGTTTAGTCCTAGTTTAGACCTGGTTTAGTCCTGGTTTAGTGCTGGTTTAGACCCGGTTTAGATCTGGTTTAGTCTTGGCTTAGTCCTGGTTTAGACCTGGTTTAGTCCTGGTTTAGTTCTGGTTTAGTCCTGGTTTAGTTCTGGTTTAGTCTTGGTTTAGTTCTGGTTTAGTGCCGAAATAGATGCAGAAATAATCTGATATGACTCACCCATAAAAACGCGGTCACTCGTATCCATGTATGCACGTGTCATGGTCTTTAATAATCCGGAGCTCCAGATAAAAGGACATATCCCGAACTTATCCCGTGTCCCGAGACGAGAGTTCCTTCTTACGTAGCAAGTTAAGGATTCTTCTTCTCTTGGAAATGCCGTGTAAACATTCACGTGGCTCGCTCACAGCTGTGAGCGATCGGCCTCACAGCTGATCGCTCAACTCGAGTACTGGTGTGCGAGTGACTTTTTTTCGCTGAAAACGCGCGGTGCCTGCATTAACTTACCGATTTTCTGGGCACAGAAGCGCTGTGAACAGTGGCTACAGTTTTGAATTGCTTAAAAAAATGTCAGCGTGAGAAATGCCATGTGTGGCGTGTGAGCGTGTGAACACGTCGAATTGCGTGTGTCACACTCTCAAAGCAAAAAAAAGTGCAAATCAACACGGAGAGCTTGCCTTGGTCATTTTGGGTGGGAACTATTTTCCAGTGCGGAAGAATACAGCCGTATCACGCACCACGTTGTGCAACAGGGGAACTCCCTTCCCGGTGCGTAACTGGGATTCCCCTGGCAGCGTGCTGCGTGATACGGCTGTATTCTACCGCACTGGAAAATAGTTCCCACCCAAAATGACCAAGGCAAGCTCTCCGTGTTGATTTGCACATTTATTTGCACTCGATATGAATGCGCACTACACACAAAGTAATTGGGAAACGCATCGAGCAAATTAATTCCTTTTGGCCGAAATCTTTCTCTGGCGACGTTAGACTCCAGTCTAAGGCGGAGGAGCACCAGATACCGCGGCGGTCAGTGGCGACAGACTCGGACAATGGCTGGGTGAGCAGGAAAACGCTTTCCACCACTTATTTTAGTCTCTGGACTGTGGGGAGATGCCCAAATTTGACCTGGGGGTGGCATATCCCTTTAAATACCTGTACCTTGGTATTTCATTACATATTTTATTACCTTTTTTTATTATATTGGTTACGTGAAGAGTCCCTCAGTCGTCCAGGTAGAATGATAAAAGGAGAAATTCAATTTGTCAACTGGACAAAGTTTGTTTGGTCAAAAACATTTCGCCGCTCATCCGAGAGGCTTCGTCAGCTCTGGTTCTAGTGCTGGTTAGACCCTGTTTATATCTAGCTGCAGGGAGGAGCTCCCTACACTGAAATAGCTCTGAAACTATCTCCACTAATCTGTCTCTTTTGTATTACGAATTCCTCTGGCGTCTAGTATTAGCATATCCATTCAGCCCTAGGAGGCGCTCACTACACTGAAATAGCTCTGAAACTATCTCAACTAATCTTTGTCTCTTTGTCTCTTTGTTTTACAAATTTCACCTGACCAAATCTGCCAACTGCTGGAAATTTATCTGAACACCACCTATTTCCAGTTCAGAGGGAACTTCTACAGGCAAATTCATGGCTGTGCGATGGGCTCACCGGTCTCCCCTATCATGGCTAATTTATACATGGAACAATTTGAACACACACTGGTTTCGGTATGTTGATGATAATTTTTCAAAAATCAAAATTCAAGATTTGGAACCTTTTACTGCACATATCAATTCTGTAGATCCGAACATCAAATTCACCCGTGTAGATGCCAATGATAACACATCGGCGTTCTTAGATTGTGCAGTAACGATAAGAGGAGACCGGCGACTCCAAGTAGAAGTCTTCAGGAAGCCCACACACACAGACCAATACCTGCTTTTTGATTCACACCACCCACTGCAGCACAAACTGGGTGTGATTCGGACATTACAACAAAGGGCCCAAGTGGTTCCCACAAGCACAGAGGGTAAGGAGAAAGAAGAACAACATGTGCAGGAAGCCCTCTCTGTTTGTGGATATCCTAAATGGGCTGTCAACAAAACCAAGAGAGACAAGGGAAAGAAACAAGACAACAGAGAATCAGAACCCAGGAGGAAAGGGGTAGCGATTCCGTACCTGGCCGGCGTTTCGGAAAAACTACAGAGGATTTTCAGACAATATGAAATTCCAGTTTATTTCAAACCCACAAACACTTTAAGACAAAAACTCGTCCACCCAAAGGACAAAACACCGAGCCACAAACAAAGCAATGTGGTCTACTCCATTCAGTGTAGTGAAGACTGCAGTGAGCGCTATATTGGGGAAACCAAACAGCCACTTCACAAGAGGATGTACCAACACAGGCGGGCGTGCCAGAGTGGACCGTCATCTGCCGTACATCTTCACCTAGAAGCCATGGGCCATTCTTTTGAGGACAGTGAGGTTCAGATCTTAGCCAGGGAACAAAACTGGTTTGAGAGGGGGGTTAAAGAGGCAATTTTTGTCAAAAAAGAGAATCTGTCATTAAACAGAAATGGGGGAGTTAGACATAACTTGTCTCCCATTTATAATTCGATTCTCAAACCAAGTCAAAAACAGACAAAGAAACATTAGGGCAGACAATCCAGGGCAGAGGGGTGGAGAGGGTCGTTAGGCTTGAATAGGGAGGCTAAACTAGACGCCAGAGAAATTTGTAAAACAAAGACACAGATTAGTTGAGATAGTTTCAGAGCTATTTCAGTGTAGTGAGCGCCTCCTAGGGCTGAATGGATATGCTAATACTAAACGCCAGAGGAATTCGTAATACAAAAGAGACAGATTAGTGGAGATAGTTTCAGAGCTATTTCAGTGTAGGGAGCTCCTCCCTGCAGCTAGATATAAACAGGGTCTAACCAGCACTAGAACCAGAGCTGACGAAGCCTCTCGGATGAGCGGCGAAACGTTTTCGACCAAACAAACTTTGTCCAGTTGACAAATTGAATTTCTCCTTTTATCATTATATTGGTTACTTTGCTATGCTATTCCTATATTCCTATACTTCCTGACTATAAGTAAATTTTGTAGTAAACTTTAACTTAACATATTATCCTGTGTATTATTAAATTATTGAATGATTCTGACCTGGATAGACCACAATGATAGTCATGATGGGAGAGGGCTTAGCTTAATGTCATGCAAATGAGGCAAGGAGGGCTGAAGAGACGAAAACTTCGAGAGGGATTATCTGGAAACTAGAAAATGTGGTATGGCAGCATTCAAATAGACACAACGTTTTTAAATATGGTCTAATTTGCACTTGTAAGACATCACTGGAAACCTGTACTTTCAGAATCTGTAAATAACTCAAAACGCCTCTGTGACGACTTGGCATTGGTTTTCCTGCGGTTAGACACATATGTCCCCTTGATGCAGAAATAATACGATAATATGACTCACTCCATAAGAACGCGGTCAGCTCCGTTGTAAGTCTGCTGTGTTGTCGATAGTTCGCGTATTCACGTGTACCGCGTATATCTACGGACATTAATTATCCGGCGCTCCAGAGAAAGGGACATATCCCGAACGTATCGGCGAATTTCGCTGAAAGGTGAGGGATTTTCATGCTTGCAGTGAAGCGGCGAAGCACGTAGCAATCCCACCACTTTTGTCTGCGACTCTGCACCAACACGTTCATATTGATGCTGCCACTGCCCCGCAAAACATGTGGCCCTTGTACTTCTCCGTCTCCTCCTTAAAACAAATAAACTGTACATGTTCTGTCTCCGGTACACAGCAACTTTAGGCTACTTACGTAAACATTGAGCACGCTCGCTGCGCATTACCTCGTCGTGTCCTTCGGGGCGCATGCTCAAAAAATTGGATTTCATAAAAAAAATCGGAATTGAGCATTAAGCCCTGGAGATCGACTTGGTCCGCGATCGACTTGTAGATCGCAATCGACCGGTTGGCATGACATGTTAAACTGACTTCTAACTAAGCCAATTCTATTCACTTCACTAAAACTGCACTCAAATTTGTCCCACACATAAGTTTTCTCTAATGACCAAAAGGTGTTTGTCATATCATGTGGCATCTATTTAAAGTGTGTGAGCTGGAGCTGAACACATTCATCAAACATAAACGTAGCCTATATTCTGCATCTTTAAATAACTCAGGGAGTCCACTCACCCATGAGAAAATTGGCCTTGGATGCAGACAGGCCGTAGTGCTGCTCGATGTATTTGGGCTTGTATGTGACCATTCCAATCAGAGAGTTGAACTGGATTATGGTCACACCAAGGTAAAGGATGTAGACAGGGTTTCCAAGCAGACTTTTTAAAGTGGGGATGAAATCTGTGGAAATACATGGAGCATATTCTTTAGTTTCAAATAATCATCATAAATACATTTGTACAAATGGGAAAAGTTCATTTATTCATTAGTTTCATTCAAAGGTGGACTGGAAGTATTAGGTCCAATGACCAAATGAATGTAATGCTGTGCATGTATACAAGACTGAATTTATACAAATAAAAATGTGTATCACTGTACAAATGTTATGTAATGTTATTCGTTGTTTTTTATGTAATAAAGTACAATACGTTTTGCCCAGCAGCTCTTAGAGTCAACATGAAATAGCTGTATGTTGTCTGCATCTAGATAGAAAGCATTTTAATCCATGAACCAGGCAGTAATACTGGTGTGCTGTTAGCCTGCTAGTTGTTCTCTCTAGCTGTGAAAAGCACTTATAAACTTATCCAAATCAAGATCAGAAATGACTGTGATCCTCTGAAAACCATTTCAAATTAAAGTTTAGTTTTTTAGGTTTCTACAGACAGTAAAAATATGGTACAGTGCCTTTAAATGAACAAGTTTGTGAAGCCCTTTGAGACAGACTTTAATTTTGGCCTATACAAAAAAAAACTGAAATGGAACTGAATATTTCACTATACAATAAAATGCAATAAATAATTAAATTGTGACACTGAATAAAGTCTAAATCAGGACATGGGCTCACACCAGAACCAAAAAAAGGACACATGTGACTGACTGAATTACCTTTGGCCATCTGGTGGAGGTCGGCCGGCTCCTCCTGTTTGAACTTGTGCTGCATCCGTGGGGAATCCTTGATGAAGTGCGCCTGCTCTGGACTGCTGCTCGAGTCCAATTTCTCCAGAGGGACTGGCAGAGACTTGGGTAAGAACCAGAAGGGTACAGCAGACATGAGGGTCACCACACCAGTAATGATGTACCCGAGCCACCATGCCCCAACCCAGCGGGCATCACCGGGGGTAATAGTCACCGTTTCTGTGGAAAAAGGATACAATAATACACTCACATTCATATTTTTGCAAGTCCAAATACTATGATACTAGTGCTATTTATTTGTGTAGTCTTACCCATGTCCACATTGCCAACATCCACATAAATTTTGGCACATAATGAACCAAGAAGGTATCCAAACACAGGCCCAATCACAGCTATAGTTTGGACACAACCTGTGCAGAAAAGATAATCTGATATTACTCATGACTTTGACACATTTTAAACAGTACACATGTGCTTAGTGTTGTTTTTAATGTTCTGCATGTAATTCTAATGTATTTCTTGTAGAGGTCCAACAACTGTTTGTCTCGAAGGGGATGTTAATGCCTTGCATTAAAATGATCTACTCCCCTCCCCAGCAAATCGCATCCTGTCTCTCCGCATCTCAGACAAGCACTCAAAGCTCCAGGCCAAGAAACAGGTCAGCAGGAGAGATAACCCTGCTCAAATTGAGTGCATTTGAAGTAATTTGTAATATTTTTTGCAATAAAACACCTGTAATTGAATAAAAGCAAGATAATTTTAAAGGCGTACTATGAAACATTCCAGACACAGTAGTCATCACGGAGACAAGCAGGTAACGGACCCAGAACCAAAAACTTACATCGGCAAATACTGAAAACAAAATAAAGCAGAGGGTGTGTACAGTGGTCCCTCTCTATATCGCGGTTTACTTTTTGCGGCCTCACTCTTTCGTGGATTTTTTTTTTATTACAATTTTTTTTATAGTGTATCAACGCACAATGTGTTCTGCGTCCTGATCAGTGACGGACTGGGCGGTCTGGCATTTAGGCACATGCCAGAGGGGCCGCGGCCGTGCGTCTCACCTGGGGCCATGAGTACGAGACCGAGGCTGGCAGTGTCCAGACCGTGTTTCTTCTCAGGACCGCGTCCACGGCTAACGACGCAGTCGAGCCAAGAAGCGAACACGCACATCATAAACACAAACTTCAATATGAACGAAAGACCCGCATGAAACCAGGCAAAGAGCCACATGCGGCTCAAGAGCGGCCCCGCAACCGCATTGCCGTGGTCCACCCGCTAGATATTTGGTCATTAGCCGTGGACGCGGTCCTGAGAAGAAACACGGTCCGGACACTGCCGGCCTCGGTCTCGTACTCGCAGCCCCAGGTGAGACGCACGGCCTCGCGCCGGTCATGCTGCTCTATCACGGATTTGACCACGATGAGCAGGTGCACGTGTCCACGCGCACACTTCTCCGGGAGGTTAATGCACATCGCGTCCCAAGACGTGGCAGCGGCGTTAGATGACCACAGTGCGCCATATGTGCTCACACTGTGTTTGAATCAGAAGCAGTCCGAGCCGCACCGGGCTCTGGGGCCGCCCGCTTTCAGTCCCAGTGAGTCCTTCTCCACGAGCTGGTGGAGCATGAGGAAGGATGTGAAAACCAGGGACAGACCCAAAAAGAGTCACTTCCTATGGATCCAGTGACTCATGCCCCCCCCAACGTGTCATTATGAATACATTTTCTGGTTGAAAATCTACGAACATTTGAGTGTTTAAACGCGACAGAAATGTGAGAAAATGCTAATTTCAGTCTGAGAAAAGAGTATAATGTGTGTGGTGAGGCGTTTACAGCCTTAAAACATGTAGAATAATTGTAAAATATAAAGTTGTTCTACTTCGCAGATTTCGCTTATTGCGGGTTATTTTTAGAACGTAACCCCCGCGATAAACGAGGAACCACTGTATACCAATATAGAAAGCAGCATTCTCGGACCGAGCGTAGTCATCTATGTAAGATATTCCTAAGGGCTGAACCGGGGTCTCTCCAATTCCACGAAGGACATTTCCCAAAAACACATAGATCCACATGGACACACTGGACTCACGCTCACAACCTGCAAAATACAAACGTTGACCTGAAAAAGTTGAATAAAAGAATGTGCTCCCAGAAGGGGTAATTTTTGCCTGCTCACCTGTCATGGCCGACTCAGGTGGGCCAGGAGAACATGGGGTAAGTACACTGGATGAATTCAGGGAGGGTCTGACTGCTGTGTGAATCTTGTAGCTATGTACACAATAGAAAGAGTGTAGGCATTGTGGAGCTCTAGATATGTCAAGGTGAAATACAACCAGCCACACACAAGGAGACACTGCAGGTGAATAGGGAAAAATGTTAACATGAATGTAAAACAACAATGTATTGCAAGTGTTTCATCATAAAATCAGCAAAATTGCACATATTTGGTATTAGAATATTTGATTCTACTGCAGATTGGTTTACAAATTCTACGTTCGCTCCTTTTGGGGATTTTGAACTTTAAAATCAGGCTTGGAATTAGATATCAACAAATCCTTCTGTACAATCTGTCAAAATCTTGCTAAATAAAAGACTGGACAGTTGGACAGGTGTATGCAGGCCCTACTATAAGGGGTGATTTTTATGTCCCTATTGAAGGAAAATGCATTTTGAGAATTTACAGTGTCCTATATAAATCTATGGATGCAATTAAATGTAATTAAATAATCAAACATCTTTCGATATAGCAGATTGGACAGTTTTGTTGTTAGCACATAAAAACACATTAAGAGAACAAACTGACCAAAAAAGAAAAAAGTGTTAGTGTTACCAGTAGTGTCTCACCTTAAGGTACAAACATAAAAACAACAAAGCCGTGTAAAATATATAATACTGCACCTGCTGTGTACCCACCTGCCAATTAAGAAATGAGGCATAGCAATCAGGAAGGTCCCAAAGGACATGAGGACACAGCCCAGTGCAATGATCTTGGGCCGGTGCAGTTTGGCACCAAAATAGCTCACAAAGGCGATCACCAACAGATTTCCTGTAAACAGGGCAGGTTTTTGAAGAGGGTACATTATGCAAAATAGATTTTTACTGAGCTTTCTGCCATGTTATAATGTGTGAGTATTTTTGCAATCTCCTGGGCTCTCTTTGAACCCTCCTTACGGTTAGCTGTGAGCAGGGCTGGGCATTACGGCCAAAAAATCTTTTTTTTTTGCACACATTGGATTATTATGATTCAGAGCAGGGACTGCTAGTCTTTCAAAAAGGGGAAGCTCTTTACATTTTCATTCATCGTATCCTATTATTTAAGAAATTGTAAACTTCCTTCAATTACATTTGTATAGATATTCTAATTTAAACTATTAACAACAGAGTACATGAGATTTGCTAGTAAGAATGTCAGGAGTTAACTTATAATTATTCTCAATTTCACGATTTTACAATTTTTCAAAATCTTTATTATTAAAAGTATGAATTAATCAAATACATTTGATTAATTGCCCATGTCAGCCATGTTTCCACATGACAATTCTCCATAAATACACAAAAACATGATACAAAACTACACACAACTTAACAAACCTGATCAGTTAAGCTGCTTTTATTTTACATCACTGAGGTAGACCTTGAATTCCTCTTCTTACTCCTGTATAGGCATTATATTAGCTGTGGTATTGGAATGCAGATGTTTGGAGCCAGTTTTCTTTATTGTTTTCTAGAGTAATAATAGTTTTTAGTTTTTTTTTACTAGCACACTGCACCTCTTCTCTCGGCTCATTAGAGGACACATTCTCTGTATTCAATTACTCTGAGACATTGGAGACAGTAATAAAGACTTGCCAATTTCGAAGCTTCCATCAATGATGCCGATCAGATAACTTGGGATGTCAAAGCGGCGCTCCAGCTGTGTAATGGTGCTCTTCATGTAGCTGCCTGACAAAGCTTTGGCAAAATAGGCAAAAGACAAAGCAGCCAGAAACATCTGCAAGCACAGGGAGAGCGAGCACTTTAATGACTGGGATTAAAGGTGCTGTAGGCTATGCACTTAAAGGGACAGTGTGTAGGATTCGTGGCGCATAGGTGGTTACTAGCTATTCCACTTCCTCTTTTGGCTACGGCAGACCTCGAGGGTCACCCGGACGCGACGTACCGCCGACATCGCGCGTGCCCGCGCACGAACCGCGCACCGCTGTATACATAAAACGGTCCCCCGTTCACTTTTTTTTTTTCTTTTCGCATGAAAACACACAATCCCGATCATGATTCATGACAATCTACACATCAAATGAAACCTTACAGTCTCCTCTTTTTGACTATGCAATTCATTTCCCTGCAAAACAATCACTCCCCGAGCACATGGGGCTTTTATACAGAAAAGCACAAAACTTAGCTTACTTAGCTTACCTTTGAAGGCTTTGCACAGGTCAAACTCTGTATTTCATCATAAACTTGGTCTCAATCTGTCCATAAGGATCCAGCGAATAAAATCCAGTAAAACAATTTAGTCCAAAATACGTGTTATATCCATTACGATGTGTGATCCGGCAGCATGCTCCCCCTCCCCCCCTCCCCTTCCCCTTCTCTCCTTCGCTCCTGGCTGCATATGGGAGCAGAGGAACGAAGGAGAGAAGGGGAAGGGGAGGGGGGAAGGGGGGAGCCATCTGCAGCGCGGCTAAGCAGCTGTTAGCCGGAGCCGAGGCAAAGGATGAGCCCAAATGTCCTTCTGCGGCTCTCGTATTCAAAATGGCTGCCTCTATATGGGGAAGATCCCCCTTTTATGTGACTATATCTAAGTCCAAAAGAATACTTTGATTTCATGATGGAAGTGAAAAGGCTTGGAAAACAATGTATTTTTGAATGGGTATCTTCAATTTCAGTAATTAACAGGTAAAAATCTTACACACTGTCCCTTTAAGACTTAGACACACTTTATTGATCCACAAGGCAAATTATTTGGACACAGTAGCTCACACATCACAATATAATATGATAACAAAGAGAAAAAAATAAATGGTAATAATAAATTCTAAATAAGTAGCAAAAAGACAGCAAGAGACTGGTGTCAAATAAGACATGATTATATAAATAAATGTATATGTACAAGTCAAAATAAAATAGAAAAAATAAGTAATAAAATATAAAATCACAGCTTTATACAGGAGACAAGAAAGGCAGTGCAGTGATGATGATTGAAAGGACATAGGGTTATCTGTTACATAAGATTGAGTTGTTGTACAGTTACAGTTAATAGAATAAAACAGAATAGAATGCCTTTTATTGTCACTATTCATATCTACAATTTACATTATACATACAATGAGATTGAAAGCATCTCACTTTAGTGCAGACACTTAAGATATATATAACACAGCTGGATATGTACTACTCAGTATAAAAAACAGTGCAAAAAATGTGTGCAAAAAAAAAAGTCCTGGACTACGCATTGGTTACCAGGTTATTGCAAGTCTTGCTCAGATATTGCAGCAGGGGTGACACATACAACCATATACACACTTGACAGTCTCTACATTGCAGAGAGAGATGTTTCACAGAACTCAGTTTAGCATACTGTACTGCATTAAATATTATCAACAAGCTATAGCATTGTGTTAAGTATTGCACCACCGGATATTGCACTGTTATTAGGTATTGCACAACAACAGGTGGATATGCTACAAAACCCAGTTCAAGATATTACACAGTAATAAATATTGCCCAGGTGGATATGCTACAAAAACAATATTACTACACTGTAATAGATATTGTCCAACAATATATTGCACCGTGTTAGGTAAATGCACAACAGGCAGATGGGAGGAGAGTGGGGGATGGGAATACGGGGTGAGTCAGTGCATGAGTGTTCAAAGTGGTTATGCCCCTTGGGAAGAAGCTGTTTTTGAGTCTGTTAGTCTTGCTTTAATGCACCTGTGACGCCTTCCTGAGGGCAGCAAGTCAAAGAACTGAGAGCCAGGGTGGAAGCTGTCCTTGATGATGTTGTTGGCTCTGCTGAGGCAGCGGGAGGTGTAGATGTCCATCAGAGAGGGGAGAGGGCAGCCTATGATCTTCTGCACTGTCTTGACTACCCTCTGAAGCCACTCCTATCCGCCTTGGTGCAGCTACCATACCACACCGTGATGCAGGAAGTCAGCAGGCTCTCAATGGATGCACAGTAGAAGGTCAGTAGCAGGCTGGGGTCAAGTTCTTTCTTCCTGGGCACCCTCAGGAAGTATAGACGCTGCTGGGCCTTCTTAGTGATTGCTGTGATGTTTTCAGTCCAGGAGATGTCATCGGAGATGAGAACACCAAGGACCCGGAAAGTGTTGACCCTCTCCACACACTCGGCATTGATGTAGAGGGGGGCTAGGTCTGTGCGGTGCCTCCTGAAGTCGATGATGATCTCTTTGGTTTTCTTGGCATTCAGAGCCAGGTTGTTCTCTGTACACCAGGCGACCAACTCCAGTACCTCCTCTCTGTAGGCTGACTCATCACCCTTTGAGATGAGCCCAACCACTGTTGTGTCATCAGCAAACTTCACTCTGAGGTTGCTGTCGCTGGTTGGACTGCAGTCGTGGGTGTAGAGACAGTACAGGAGGGGGCTCAGCACACAGCCTTGTGGGAACCCGGTGCTTAGGGTGCGGATGGGGGAGAGGTGGGGGCCGAGTCTCACAGTCTGGGGTAAGTTGGTCAGAAAGTTTTTAATCCAGATGCATGTTAGAGGAGGGAGGCCAAAGGTGTTCAGTTTGGTTATGAGAATGTCTGGGATGATTGTATTGAAGGCTGAGCTGTAATTCACAAAGAGCATCTGAGAGTAGCTCTTCTGTTGCTCCAGGTGGTTCAGCACAGAGTGGAGGGCTATGGCAATGGCATCATCTGTGGATCTGTTCGCACAGTATGCAAACTGGTGGGGGTCAAGGTCAGGTGGAAGGTAGTCCTTGATATGCAGGAGGACCAATCTTTCGAAACACTTGATTACCGGTGTGAGTGCCACAGGATGGTACAGGACGCCACAGGATGGTAGTCATTGAGGCTGGTGATAGGGGACTTTTTTGGTACCAAAGGGTGGGTGAGTTGTTGTATAGTTGTAGGGAGTATTATCTATTGCATAAGGGTGAGTTGTTGTACAGCTGTATGGAGTATGGTATGAATTTAGTCCTGTATCTTTCGCTGTTTGAGCGGAGCTGTAGGAGCCTGTTGGAGAATAAGCTCCTCTGTCACTCTAGTCTGGTGCAGTGGGTGAGCAGGAGTGTCCATGATGGAGAACATTGAAAGACCTGAGCTTCCTCAGGAAGTACAGTCTACTCATGCCCTTCTTGTATACAGCATTACAGTTGTCCCTCGAGTCCAGGCTGTTGTTCACATGGACACCAAGGTACTTGTAGCAGTCCACTATTTCCTCCTCATGGCCCTGGACAGTAATAGGGTCCACTGGTGTCCTCTTCTTCCTGATGTCAATCACCAGTTCCTTGCTCTTGTCAATGTTCAGGAGCAGATGGTTTGCCTGGGACCACTCCACAAAATTTGCAATCAGCGTCCTGTACTCCAGCTCCTGTCCATCCCTGATACACCCTACCACCGCACAGTCATCAGAGAACTTCTGCAGATGGCAGGACCCGGAGCTGTACTGGAAATCAGAGGTGTACAGAGTGAACAGGAACAGAGACAGGATTGTACCCTGAGGGGCTCCTACATTACTGACCACAGTGTCAGACAGGGTGGTCCCCAGTCGCACATACTGAGGCCTGCCTGACAGGTAGTCAGTAATCCAGGAGACAACAGAGGGGGCTGACACCCGTCCTGAGCATCTTCTCACTCATCAGAAAAGGCTGGATTGTGTTAAAGGCACTGGAGAAATCAAAGAACAATATCCTCACAGAGCCCTTAACGCCATCCAGGTGAGAGTGAGCCTGCTGCTGAAGATAGATTAAAGCATCATCCACACTAATGTGGGCCTGATAGGCAAATTATAGAGGATCCAGGGATGGTGCCAACAGGGATGTGAGCTGAGCCAGAACAAGTCTCTCAAACACTTTCATGACATGAGATGTCAAAACAACTGGCCTGAAGTCATTAAGTCCAGATGGGACAGGCTTCTTGTGCGCTGGCACAATGCAAGAGGTCTTCGGCAGCGCCGGTATCCTTTCAAGCTTCAGGCTCAATGTAAAGAGAAAGTGCAGGATCTCAGTGAGCTGCGCTGCACATGTCCTCAGCACACGGGGGCTGACTTGGTCTGGTCCAAGAGACTTCTTTTGGTGAACTTTCTCCAACTGCGACAAGAGGAGAAATTCAATTTGTCAACTGGACAAAGTTTATTTCTCCAACTGCCTTCTCACCTGCGCAGGTGACAAAGACACTGAGCTGGGTTTCTCCGTGGGGGTGGGAATAGGTGTGGGAGCAGAGGTGATGGGTTGATCAATGTTCATCTGAGTGGTCTGTGGTGAGGTGTGGACTGGGCATCTGGGAGGTGTCGCGATGGGGGTGTCGGGGATGAGAAACGATTAAAATGCAAATTGAGTAGGTTTGATCTGTCTGGGATACTGTTCTGCTTCTTATGTTTGGTCAGTGTTGACAAGTTGCATGTGTACAATAAAACGCTTCAGAATTAAACGCAGACTGTACACAGTGTACAGTACACTTATGTTGACTTCAAGAGCTGCTTATGCTGCATATATCTGAACTGGGGCAATACTTGATTTACTATGTATTTTATTTTACTCTCAGAAGTCACTAATTACACATTTACTGGTTTTAGCAAAAGTAAAACTTAATTGGTGTTCCAATAAAAAAAAGTAAATGTAAGAATACTTCCCTTTCACAAGCGTGCATATGGTTGGGGTCTGTTTGAAACCCGTGTAGTGTACAGTAGCACTATAATGGTTTGAGGATATTGAGGATGTCTTCTTTCTGTAGTCACCTATAGATATGATGGTTGCTAACAAAGACAGGATTAGAGGCGACCTCTCAGTCAGACCCATGCACACATAGACCTGAGGAGTAATTGGATACACAGATGTGAAAAGAGGGAGCTCACTACCCACCAATCTGTCATGTGTCATTACTATTGACAGCTGACAGCTCACAAATCTGTGTCTGTGCTAGAATCATACAAACATTAAGTACAGCTAATCAAATCAACCAGAGTCTTTCTTACCAGCTGTAAGTGAATAAATGTCCATATAGTGAATATTGTGAGATAGGGACAGCAGAGTTTTGTGACTACTGTATGCTCCAAGGTGTATATATTGTCTAGTTGTAGATGAAGAGATCTTTTGAGGAAAAAAAAATAAAAATCAGTAGTTTACTTTCATTACTTTTTCTGCATGTGTTATCAGTGAAGCTAATGCGTAACCTTGCATATTGATATTGTGAGTTCACAAACTTACTACAATCCATATTAAAGGACTCCCACTGTAAGGTTAGTCAGGTGGACCAATCACAGAGCAGCACTGATGAGGAAATATGTGTGGAAGGTAAGCACTTTGTGCATTTGTGCACAGGTACGATGTCTGTGCTTTTTTCTCAACTGAATGTAACAAACGTTTGATTTTTATTTTTGTTTAATTTCTGTTGTGACACTTCAACCAATCAGATTCAAATAATCGTCATGATGTTCCAAGTTTTCCGATGTCTTTTAGCGAGAGTTCAGAGCACTACATATATCAGGCTGGCGTGAGCCAGGTTAAAAGTTGAGTGATCTGGAGAAGAAACTAATGTTCTAGTTTTTCATATAAAGTGTTTCCATTCATAATTGAATACAGCATGTTCCAACAGAGTAGCTAAAGATACATTATTCTCCCTTTACTGTGCCTATGTGAGAGCTTTGTATAGCAGTGATTGTTAGCTAATGTATAGGTACACAATGTGTCAGCTGATATGAATGAAGTGCTAGCAGCAGCCTGTGGAGATCAACTTGTATCTGCTCAGCTCAAACCTGTTTCTGCACTGGCATATAAATGAGAAAAGGGTTCACGCCACAAATGCAGCTATGGCAACCATCTGGGTGGTCTGAGATGGGTTAATACAAGAGTTTGCATAAGCCTGAGCTTTGCATTAATGTTAGGAGAGTTTGGCTATTCATAAAACAGAATATTACTACAATTGAGGCTACAGACCAGAGGCCAAGTGACTGTCTTTTTGAAAAAGGTAAATGTGTAACTTTTGTACTATTGTCTTGAAGAATTTCTCATGAAATGGTCAGTGTTTAGTGTCATTAAACACATTTGACCTCAATGGGGTTCTGGAGGTTTTCTTTGTTGTCCCCTGGGACAGTTTCCTGTGAATGTTGGTTTATCTGTTCTCCTTGCCAATGCCTGTTTCAATATTTAACTGTTTCAGTTAAATCAACAGTTTTGAAGGCTTGCAAGGTGAGAGCTGCTTTGATTTCAGGCTATACAGAAATCAAATGAATTGAAAATACACAAGACATTCTATAACCTATTCAAGTCCTCTACAAATGGCGTTTTGAATTGATACTGTACAGTGGTTTGCAGATACTATTGTACCTGCAAAATGTATTCAATCTTTTAAATTAGTTTAAAGGTCCCATGACATGGTACTTCTTGATGCTTTTATATGGTGCCTTAATGGTTCCCTAATACTGTAAATGAATCCTTCTTCAAAATCAACACTCAGAAAGACATGTGTACACAGTCAGAGTCAGAATATCTCTCTCTGAACGACTCATTCTGGGCCTTGTTGCTTGAATGCAAATGAGAAGGACACAGATAGGTTAGGTTAGAGGTCTCCTTCTGCGCGGAGGCAGAAGGAGAGGAATTTCAATGAAAAAAACACATTTTCACAGAAAATAAAATTAAACCATTGCTGTTTCAGAGGTCCAGAGGGTCGGGTAAAGGCCTTCCGAGCCTAGAAACACTCGCACGTGCCTCCAGGCAAATAAAAAAACGCATTTCGCATTGCGTAGCTCCTTCGCGGTCCAAACTCTCTGGGCGTGATTTCCAGAGACAGGGGGTGGACATCCAGACGGTGGTGGAACTGCATTTGCATTTCTTTTTTCGATGTGATGTAACATAGTTGCCTTGTTCAGAATCGCCCGTTTGAGCTGTGTTTTTTTCTAACGCAGAAAAGGATCGAAATGCTCAGTTTAGACATTTCGCAACTTTTAGCCATGGGGGAGGGGGGGGGAGCCTAAACAGGGTAGGGGAGCTCACATTAACGTTCAAAAACCTCAGAAAGTGAAAATTTCATGCCATGGGACCTTTAATATAAACAATATTTAAGTCTATACATGTTTCGTTTATGTTATGCGTTTTTTTTAAGTAGTCCTACATCCCAGTTCACAGCACGTGCCCTGGTTTAGTGCACAAAACAGCATTAATAATAATAATCCCAGCTAAAGCAGCATGCTTAGAACACCTATGTGCACATGGACACAACTGGGTCTTATTTAAAAAAAAACAACCAAACATGTAAGTGTTTCAGTAAGATGCTGGATTACCAAGCACCAGACATGAAGTACACAAAACAAAAGCATAAATGGCTTTCTCTATACAGTTGCCCAAGTATTTTGTTAATCAGCTTTAGGAATAATTGTTCATTACTTCTTAATCTAATTCAGACTGTGACCTTTTACAAAACCTCAGACTTTGTCAAAGACCATTTTATAAGACCGCTGTACACTCACTGACCAGGTGATTACATAGGACACACTACACTACATAATGAAATCCTGTTATCTTTTAGTTCAGCCAGTCATATTATATTAACATAGTACATTCAGTGAGGATTCAGGTCAGAGAGAGTCTTTTAAGGTTTAAATCAATTTCAGCATTGAAACAACCCAAATGAGAGATTCATGTGAGGCTCATTCTGCTTTCTGATTGGATAGTTGACTTGAGAACAAAAACATCAAACTATAATATAAACATCAAGTCCTGTATTGAATGAATCAACATTACAATTGTTATCAATAAAAGCTATGTTTGATTTGAACATGTTTATCACATATGTAGGAATGTACACAGATAGGTCATGTTTATGAAATTCAACAAGATATAATTAACCATTGTCACGACTTACCTAACTATAACCTGAACCTTAACCTATCTGAAATGTTAACTATGTGACTAATTTGATAAAAGAATTGTCATGTGGACCTTATTTCAGTTTCCATAATGTGAGTGTGTATCAGTCCCCACAATAAGATAAATACCGCACTAACACACTGTGTGTGCATGCGTGTGTGTGTGTGCGTGTGTGTGCGTGTGTGTGTGTGCGTGCGTGTGTGCGTGCGTGCGTGCGTGTGTGTGTGTGTGTGTGTGTGTGTGCGTGCGTGTGTGCGTGCGTGTGTGTGTGTGCGTGTGTGTGCGTGTGTGTGTGTGTGTGTGCGTGTGTGTGTGTGTGTGCGTGTGTGTGCGTGTGTGTGCGTGTGTGTGTGCTTTGGCGTTTGAACTGTCTGAGAAGGGCAGTCTGTTTACAGTACGGCACTGTCTATCCATGAAAGTACATACAGTGATATATTGACCTTCACATATGTAGCCTCAGTGCTGCTCACTTTCATGTGATTTGCTTCACTTGAGGCCAGTCAGGTGACTTTGAACTGACGAATATGTGGATTCTGTGGCTGTCTCTGTGTGTCTGTTCACTGTACATCTGAATGTGAAAGTTACTATATCACACATTATTTAGGCTTTTGTTGTGCACTCCAACAACAGTTTTATAGAACTTTTAAATAATAGGGAACACAGGTAACTAGTGGACTTTAACGTTGCTATGTAATTTTTCTGGTGGAGGGTACTCCTCCTGCATGTTTCCATAAAGATGCAATTATTGCTTTGAATCTGATGTGCAGCAAAAGGACATTCAACGCATTTATCAAGCACAATGGTATCATCCGTATCACCTGCTTGCCTCTATGGACAGAAATACATTCAAGATAAGAAAAGAGATAAGATAAGACTTTATTAATCTCACACAGGAGAAATTCAGTTGCCACATTAGCTCCAGGCAGTTAGAAAGTTAGAACAAAAAGTGCATGCAGACAAGATAAGTAATAACACAACAATAAGTAAATAAGAGAATATAGAATAAATTGCACGTTTAGACTATATGGTGGAGATATACAGTCTGATAGCTTTACTATAGAACATCCCAGGCAAAGCAGTAACATTTCCATGGAGATGACCAGTTTACAAATGCTCCACTGGAAAAGTTATGAACACCTCATATTGCTCAGGTTACTCAAAATATGACAACAAACATGCAGGACCTTTAGCTTATTCACAAGTGAATGTAGACACCCAAAACTGTGAATTAAGTTTATGGAATATTGTCCTCGTAGGGAATTTTGTTCTCTGCATTTGACCCAACCTAAGGAGACCCATCACAAGGACGTAATTTGCTTTTAAAATGATAAATGTAACAGGGGTGGTCAAAGGAAATCTATTGGAACACAGGCAGAATATTCAGTCTCCACACATAAAGGCACTACCCAACTTTACTCAACTTGCAAGTTGAACCCACCAGCATGCCCACTGCCATATACTTTAAAATGTAGTACTTGCATAGTAAACATGTCAGGTGCTGGTAGGTGTAGTACCTTGAGGTTAGGGTGGCAGGAGCACTTCTCAGCTGAGGAGTGGAGGGGGTTGTCCAGCATCCAGTTGTTTGCTGTGGCTTTGTCTATAGGCTTCATGATTGATGTTTTTCTTTCTTCAGATGTTGTTGTTTCTTCCCTGTTGAAGATATTAAAATAGAAACATATTATTGATTCTAGTCCATCTCATGGTGTCAGATACATGTATATTAGGGATGTCAACAATTAATCGACTTACAATTAATTGTCCATCAAGACGTTGGTCGAACAAAATGCATTAATTGTAACTAATCGCTACAGAGCCGCATGCGGCTCTTTGATCCCTCTGATGCAGCTCAGTACTTTGGTTCTTCATTTATCGCTGGGGTTACATTGTAAAAATAACCCGCGATAGGCTAAATCCGTGAAGAAGTCAGCTTTATATTGCGTGTATAAATATGCATGTATTTCACAGTCCCTCTGACCGAGGCGCCTGGCGCCGCTGCGGGTTTTGTTGTAGTGAGAACGCTTCCGTGCGCTCTCAAGACTGGTTCCACCGCCTGCCGCTACTTCCCGATGCGCATTAACCACCCGGAGAAGTGTGCGCACGGACATGAGACGCACGGCCGCGGTCCTTCTGACATGTGCCCAAATGCCAGACCGCTCAGTCCTCACTGCTTCAGAGTCACACTGCTCGTGATCGAACATTTAAATAAATTTGGCAAACTGACCGCATTCTGTACAACAGACATGGAGGAGAATGACTGACAAAGACAAAGGTCTACAGTCCTTTAGCCAATCAGGAGGCAGAACACAATGCGTATTGATACACTAAAAAAAAATCTGCGAAACAGCGAGAGACCACTGTATTTAATTAAAATATATTTTATTTTAGTTCGTTCATTTTCAAAATGGCACAAAGGTAAAAACAAAACAAAAAAACCAAAACGCAGTGTTATTTCATTTTAAATTTCAAAAGGGTTTTGTGGCTCCCAGTGTTTTCTTTACTGTGTGAAACGGGTCCAAATGGCTCTTTGAGTGGTAAAGGTTGCTGACCCCTGATGTAACCCTTTCCTCTCTGGATGTTGCCATACAACTCACAGTAGAGCTGGACCTAGAACCATATATTTTTGAAATTATAAAAGCATGTAACTTACATGCTTTTATAATTTCTTGATTGTTCTGGTTTGAGGCCCTGTAATGTTTCATGCTGTGTCCAGGGGCCATGTGAAATTTAGGCCTATATTTTGTACTGTAACCCTTCACAGATTAAGGGAGAGAAATATTGTTGATAGTTCAAAATAAATGTTGAGAATGTCCAAAAAATAGCCTGGATTCACTGGTTTCATCATAATATGTAGACTAAATAACATTCTGTTATTTCTTTCTTCTTTCATTTCTTCTGTTCCTTTTAATTTCAAGATTTCCATGCTGCAAGTGCAACAACTGAGCCAGTCCTCAATTTATTTTCAATAAAGAATGTATTTTGTTATTCAGCATCAATACATTTGTCTGCTTTTTACTAAGGAATAATTAATTAAGGAATATACAATATAATAATACTATGATATATTTATGACTCAGTGTTATGTATACTATAGCTTATATTCTTAAAGACCCTATTGAAACAGTAAAATTCAGGTGAAAAACGCAGCTAATCAGTTAATCGATCGATAGGTTCAGTCAACTATAGATTAATGAATTAATCGATAATTTGCATCCCTAATGTATATACATTTACTCCTCCCCATACTGAACAGCTCTTGGTTCTCAATGGTACATGAGTCTCCTGCTTCCATAGTCTTTTAGTCTTTTTTTTTTTTAAAAGGCTTTTACCTTTTATAGTAAAAGGTCTCTCTCGTCAATAAAAGGTCTCTCTTGTCGCCCGAAGGAGCGACGTGGGGCCGTCCTCCCGTGGACCCATCACCCGCAGGAGGATCCATAGGGGGCTGGTGCAAGGAGACTTGGGCGGAAGTCGAAGGAAGGGGCCTCGACAACCGGATCTGAGGACATGGAGACTAGCTCTGGGGAAATGGAATGTCACCTTGTTGGGGGAGAAGTAGCCTGAGCTTTTGTGGGGGGTGGATCGTTACCGACTAGATATAGTCGGCCTCACCTCCACGCATAGCTTGGGCTCTGGAACCCAAGTCTTTTTTTTTTTTTAATCTTTTATTATTTCAAGGTACATAATAACACATACTTTAGGTACATAATAATACATATTTTAACACCACAATAACATTCGCAAAGCACTCAGAAGACACATCGGGGGATGTGGGCACGGGATCAGAAGTCCAACCGAGGGGAGCCAGTTCACGAGATGAAGAAAAGCGTATTGTCTGGGGTGAAGGTGAACTCAGTTTCTCTTGCGGAGTGGAGATGGCGAACGTGGGCGCGAAGGAGCGCTCTGAAGAGGGGGCCAGTGCTCTCTGTGGAGGTGGTGGTTTCGTGCTACGAAGATAGAATATCTGGCCATGGACAGGACGAGGCGGGCGGCGTCCCAGTTGACCATGGCAGTGTCCGGCCCCTGAGGTCGGACCTGTCGGACGGGTCCGAAGAGGCAGAACCATAGCTCGGGGTCATCGATTCCATGGGCCACCGGCGGTGGGAGCCTCAACGCCAGCCTCCGAGCAAGAAGGTCCAGTAGTCTGGTCCAGAACCGCCGCACGACAGGACACCGGGCGGCCAGATGGAGGAGGTCTTCAGGCGCCTCACCGCACACCGGACAGTCACAGCTGTACCTGTCAGGGTGTATTGCGTGCAACCTGGTGCAGGTGTAGATGATCCTGTGTCTCAACTTAAAGTCAAAATTACTGACTTGGGGTGGGGTGTACCAATTATATATGTGGGCCCAGATGGAGGTAGTGTCATGTGTGGGAAACGTCTGTGACCATCTGTGTTCTGCAGAAGGGCGCCGAGCGACCCCGGCCACCAACAGCCGGTAGAAGGTGTGCGCCTTCGTCTCCATCAGCCTCAACATCCTCTCCCCCCATACAATATCAAAATCCAGAGAACCCTCGCCCTCTTCTTCCCTATTTACCTCCCCCAGGTCAGGGGGGCCTGTCTCAAACAGGTCACCCCACTTCGCCAGGACAGAGGACTGGATCACACTTGCCTTCCTGAGAATTTCGGCTCTCCTAAACCCAACCCTAGCCCTCATAAACCTGCGCCTGATTTCCTCTATGTCAAACCTGCCTGACACATCTATAAGCTGTCCTACCTGTTTAATCCCCACGCTCTCCAGAACCCCACTGAACATGCTCTCCCTCCTCCCTGGAGGGTCGGAGAGCATGTCAGGGTTGAAACGCAGAGGCATCTGCCCAAGTTGCCACAGGGAACGCAGTGCCGCCACAGTGCACGGGCTCAGCGCAGCCAAGGCCTCAAACACATCCCTCTCGAAAGGGGGGAAGCGCTCAAGGGTGACTCGCCGGGGGAGCATGCACAGGTTAAATAAACCGTGCTCACCCAGGTGATCTACCTGAATTGCAAAGAAGTCCTTCCACTCGGCTGTGAAGCCGGTGTCAAGGAACTTCCTGATTACTTTAAGACGCAACACGCGCTTCTTAAAGGGATATTCCAGGATTTTTGACATGGGGGCTCATTTCCGAGTTAGCCAGAGGGCTGCAGAGATGTGGAGACACTTTTTAGCGAATTTCATGCAGTCCTTCCAGCTGCAGAGTTTTCAGATGCTAGGCTAGCGCAAGTCAACGGTAAATGGTAGCCGGATTTAAATCAGGGTTACCCACTCCAAAGTGCACCCAAAACAAGTCAATTATAACGGCAGACTGTCGATGTAAATATATGATGATTGAGTAATTTTTGAAATCAAACTGACTGTGAATAGCATGAATCATTCCATATCTGAGGGACTAGCTTCGCAGCAGCAGCGGAATTTTACTTTACTCTAGTTGGTTGTGAAGTGACCAATCACGTAAACAGAGAAGCGAGAAAAGTCGTAGTAAGGAAGACCACAGAGTGAAGAGGTGAATTTTAAAACAACTACCGGGCAAAATGGTTTTTCAGTGTGCATTTAGAAAATGTACAAATAAAGCCCGCAGGTGGGCACCACAAAGTTTTCACAGCTTTCCGGTGCACGATCGAGAAAGGACGCGACTGTGGCTTGTAGCTGCTGGCTTAGACATCAACACACCGGCGGAGACGCTACATAAACAGAAGATTTGCAGTGATCATTTCGGACCAGACGACTACACCAAATCCCTTGGAAAGCCTAGTCTGACAACCACTGCAGTACCATCTGTCTTTCCAAGCGCAAGATCCCGTGATGAAGAACAGGTTTGTACCTTTTTTTTAACCAAGCTTGCTCATGTCGTTATGTTATGTGCCGTGTCGGCCGTGTCGTTATGTGCTGGTCAAAAGGCATGCACGCTCATAAAGTTGTTGCTAGCCCATGAACATTCATGTTGAGCACGGAACTGAAAAGACAGCCCCGCATTGATCGTTCATTCCAACGAACAATGCAACAACCCGGTTTTCTGTAGCTGTAGCGGGGGCTAACTCACCGACACTCTCTCGCGTTCTGCCCTTTCAACATCCATCTCTCTCAACTCTTCGTCTGTATATTCCAAGCATCGGGGAGACCTCCAAACGTGGCCATGTCTGGATTGTAGAACAGGGCAGGCTACTGCCCTGCTACTGTAATGTACTGCTACGGCTAACGACGACAGCTGAAGGTAAACAAATATCAGCTGGAAACCTAACTGCAAGGTGATATCACTCCGCCCATGCCTAGCTAGATCGGGAAAAAAACGCGCTGTTGCATAAGGACATAAATCCTTTAAAGTACAAGGTTGATTATATTTCTAAAATTGTTCCATCAACACAGACATTTGCATCGACAGTCTGGCGTTATAGTTGACTTGTTTTGGGTGCACTATGGAGTGGGTAAGCCTGATTAAAATCAGGCTACCATTTACCGTTGACTTGCGCTAGCCTAGCAACTGAAAACTCTGCAGCTAGAAGGACTGCATGAAATTCGCTCTCTGCAGCACTCTGGCTAACTCGGAAATGAGCCCCCATGTTAAAAATCCTGGAATATCCCTTTTACAACCAAATCAATGAGTTTAAGTCCCCCTTGGTTGTACTCACCTATCATAACATTGTGTGCAATCAGCCCATGTTCTCTTCTCCAAATAAACCTATTCATTGCATTGCTGATTTTGTTTGCCACTGCGTCCGGCAAGTCGTACACGGTGAGGGCATGTACGAGCTTGGACAGGCACAAGGCATTGACGACCAGTGTTCCCTCTAAGCTGCGCGCCTGCGCAATTGCGCACTGCTCGCACATTCTCAGCGCACAAGAAAACCTTATGCAGCGCACTGTAAATGAATTAGATCTATATTTTTTTCTGTATCATTTTGCTGTGTAACTCAGTGAGTGACAGGTGCCCAGCCAATCATACGATACGATTCACTTACGCTACGCAGCCAATCATGGCATTGACAGTACTTGTGTACGTGCCCTGCCCATACACGCTATAACAGTAATAACAGTGCAGCGGAGTTAAGATACGCTAATGCTAACCAGAGCTCCCTCTAGGTGCGTGCGTGCAGCGCATAAAATAAAATCTAACCTCAACTGACAAACAAAGAGCTGGTTAGACGCACGGAACGACCAATCTGATAGATGCACATGTGAATGTGACACGCGTCAGGGAGAAGCCAACTACAGACACATTTCCACCGCGTTTCTCTAGCTTCCTTCAGTAGTTGTAGTTGCACATCTCCACTGCCAGAGCGGCAGATCATGGAGGGAAGAACACAGGAAGAGGAGACAGGTAGAGCCATAATGTAATCTTCCCCTGTTTACTTTCTTTTCATAGTTTTTTTGTGAGCCAAAAAGACGGGACTTTCTCAAAGTGTGAATCCTCTCCCCAGAGCATTATACCACAGAGCGCTGTCACTCATAGAAAATTACTGAAATAGGCTAATAATTAAAAAACAAGATATAAAGTGATAATAATTTATACTTATTTTGGTGATCATTATTTTGGGAAAGATTAACCATCTTATGGCCTATAGGTCCTACAATCCATAAAAAAAATCTGCAGCTATATGCAGGCTATATTTATCAAGCTAAAAAAAATCTCTTAATGTAATTTTACAGATTTATACACTGCTCATTTATGGGCCGTAGCCCACTTTTTTTTTTTATTTTAAGTTATTTTAATTATTTGAGGTTATTTTTCAAAATATTGTACTGTTTAATGTTTCACTGACGCAACATGTACAAAGCTCATGAACAGATTTTTCTCTTTGTCATTCTAAGTGGACCAAAAAAATCAGTTAAATTAAAAGTAATCTAACGCAAATAACTGCAGTAATTTGATGAATAAGCTGTAACTTGTGATGATCTCAGGTGTGATACTGGTGTGGCCACAGTGTGCATGTCGGATGTCGCTCACAGGGGTCCAAGGAACGCTCAGGGAGTTAGTGTGTTTGCTCAGACACATTAAAAATTAGGGGGAACATTGTTGACGACTAAAACCTTGCCCTTGATTTTTAAATTGCAAAGCCGCCATAAATTCATGCAAGCGTTAACACTGTTGTACAAACCTGTCCACAAATTGTCTCTACAGGCCGCTCTGTCCCCAGTGGGACGCCGAGGACCCTGTAAAGGTCCGCTGCGTTCCTGAGGCCCCAAGTGTTCTGGGCAATTGTGAGGCTTCCGCAGAAAGCCACGGAGGACTTGTCGAGATTGACTTTGGCGCCTGAAGCCAGGCAGTAGACATTGAGCACGTGGAGAGCCGAGTCGAGGCTCTGCAAGTCCCGAAGGATAAGATTTGTGTCGTCCGCGAATTTAAAAATTTTGTATTCGCTACCCAAGGGGCTCGTGAGTCTGTGCACGGTCTTGTCTTTCTTCAGCACAGCAGCGAGGGGTTCAGCCACTGCTGTAGAGGATTGCGCTTAGCGGGCACCCCTGTCTGACCAACCTCCGCAAAGGGAAGGGGTCAGAGAGGAGGCCGTTGCATTTCACGCGGCTGACCACGTTTGAGTATAATAAGCGGATCCAATTGATGAACCTATCCTTGAAGCCAAACCTTCCCAGAACTCGATAGAGGAAGCTGTGCTCTACTCTATCGAACGCCTTGTTGAAATCAACAGAGACGTGGATGCCACCCATGGCGTGTATCTCCCTCAACAGGTACTTTAAAGAAAGTATTGTGTCTGAGATGTCGCGCCCCGGGATTCCGTACGCCTGCGTGTCTGCGACTATCTTGCCTAGGACGCGCTTTAACCTACCTGTTAGAATGCGCGATAGGATTTTGTAGTTGGTGTTGAGGACACTTATAGGCCTGTAGTTGGCCAGGCTCTCTCGAGCACCTTTCTTGAAGACTAGGGAAGACTCCTTCACTCTTGAAGAGTGAAGGAGTGCGAGCACCTCCCCTCCCTCTCGATATCATGAAACAGCGCGTGGAGAATGGGTGAGAGCCGTTGAGCAAACGCCCGGTAAAACTCAGCGGTCAGACCATCCTCGCCGGGACTCTTACATTTATTGAGCCCCTTGATGGCCGCAAAAACTTCATATAATGAGATGGGCTCATCACACAAGTCTGCGTCACTAGTGCTAAGCCTCACCTCCAGCGCATCTAGTACTTGACTGCAACTTACCTCACTAATCCCCTCACTGTCAAATAAATCCGAATAAAACTTGCCCGCAACCTCTAAAATCCCACCTGTGCCATTCACTAACCTGCCTGTATCATCCACCAGGCCATCTATATACAACTTTCCTTGCCTGGTCTTCTCCAGACCATAGAAATAAGCGGTCGAGCGCTCCCCCTCCACCGCGTACTGAGCCTTGGCCTGGAGGATGGCACCCTTAACTCGATTTTCCTGTAAAACGCGGAGTTCAGCCTGCAGTTCCAGATACTCTGGGTCCACAGGGCCCGCCAGAGACGTCACAGCCAGCACTTGGAGGCGGTCACGCACTGCGCGCTCCCGCGCAGTCTGCTCCCACCTCCTCCGCTTGCTGTGGCAGATGGCCAGTTTTTTTATCCGGGCCTTCGCCCCATCCCACCAATCTATTAGAGAATCATATACTTCAATTTCAGTGTCGAAACAGTCGCATAGCCTCTTCATCTTCTGAACGAAACTGGGATCGTCCAGGAGAGAGCTATTGAACACCCAGCCTCCCCCATTCCTCTTCCCACCTGAGAAGTCAAGGCCGACCAAGAGAAGGGAGTGATCGGTCCAGCCCAAGCACGTATACGTGGCCCCGCTGATAAACTTAAGTTCCGCGGGGAGCGGCAATGGGCTGGTGTGGGCCTGCTCACTGCCCCACAGCTCAGCCACCGTGTGTTGGAGTTCACCCCGGTGAACGAGAGGGTCGTGTCCCTGCGCCTTCGGGTCGGGGACAGGTCTCTCACTGTTGTGTCGGCCTACGGGCCAAACAGCAGTGCAGAGTACCCGGCCTTCTTGGAGTCTCTGGGAGGGGTACTGGACAGTGCACCGACAGGGGACTCCGTTGTTCTCCTGGGGGACTTCAACGCCCACGTGGGCAATGACAGTGACACCTGGAGAGGGGTGATTGGGAGGAATGGCGTCCCTGATCTGAATCCGAGCGGTGTTCTGTTACTGGACTTCTGTGCTAGCCACGGTTTGTCCATAACGAACACCAAGTTCGAGCACAAGGATGTCCTCCAGTGCACATGGCACCAGGACACCCTAAGCCGAAGGTCAATGATCGACTTTGTTGTCGTGTCATCTGACCTCCGGGCGCATGTCTTGGACAGTCGGGTGGGGAAGGAAGCTGGAAAGACCTGGCAGGTCCAAGCATATAGTGAAGGTCTGTTGGGAACATCTGGCAGGGCCCTCTGTCAGAGGGACCTTCAACTCACACCGGGAGAGCTTCTCCTGGATTCTGGGGGAGGCTGGGGACATGCAGTCCGAGTGGGCTTTGTTCTTGGCCTCTATTGTCGATGCGGCCACTCATAGATTTGGTCGTAAGGTCTGTGGTCCCTGTCGGGGCAGCAATCCCCGAACCCGGTGGTGAACACCCGAAGTAAGGGATGCTGTCAGGCTGAAGAAGGAGTCTTATCGGGCCTTGTTGGCTCATGGAACTCCTGAGGCGGCTGACGGGTACCGGCGGGCCAAGCGTGCTGCAGCCGGGACGGTAGCAGTGGCAAAAACTCGGGGTTGGGAGAAGTTTGGAGAGGCCATGGACGACTATCGGACGGCCTCAAAAAAATTCTGGCAAACCATCCAGTGCCTAAGGAGGGGGAAGCAGTGCTTCAGTGGAGAGCTGTTGACCTCAACTGGGGATATTGTCAGATGGTGGAAGGAATACTTTGAGGATCTCCTCAATCCCGCCATCACATCTTCTGAGGAGGAAGCAGAGGCCGAGGACTTGGAGGGAGACTCTATCACCCTGGCTGAAGTCACTGAGGTGGTTGGTAAGCTCCTCAGTGGCAAGGCTCCGGGGGTGGATGAGATCCGTCCTGAGTATCTTAAGTCTCTGGATGTTGTGGGGCTGTCTTTGCTGACACGTGTCTGCAACATCGCGTGGCGGTTGGGGACAGTACGGCAGACCGGGGTGGTAGTCCCTCTGTTTAAGAAGGGGGACCGGAGGGTGTGTTCCAACTATCGGGGAATAACACTTCTCAGCCTTCCCGGTAAGGTCTATTCCAGGGTATTGGAGAGGAAAATACAACCAATGTTCAAACCTCGGATTCAGGAGGTTTTCGTCCTTGACCAGCTCTATACTCTGCATCGGGTGCTCGAGGGTTCATGGGAGTTTACCCAACCACATGTGCTTTGTGGATCTGGAGAAGGCATTCGACCGTGTCCCTCGTGGGGTCCTGTGGGGAGTGCTCTGGGAGTATGGGGTTTGGGGCTCTTTGCTAAGGGCTGTTCGGTCCCTGCATGACTGGAGCAGGAGCTGTGTTCGCACTGCCAGTAGTAAGTCAGACCTGTTTCCGGCGCATGTTGAACTCCGCCATGGCTGCCCTTTATCACTGGTTCTGTTCATTATAATTTGGGGCTGGAGGGTGTCCAGTTTGGGGACCACAGGATCTCATCTCTGCTGTTTGCAGATGATGTTGTCCTGATGGCTTCATCAAACCAGGACCTCCAATGTGCACTGGGGCAGTTTGCAGCCGAGTGTGAAGCGGCTGGGATGAGGATCAGCTCCTCCAAATCCGAGGCCATGGTTGTCAACTGGAAAAAGGTTGCTTGCCCTCTTTGGGTGGGTGAAGAGTCCTAGGATGGAGTGTGAGATTGACAGGCGGATCGGTGCAGCGTCGGCAGTGATGCGGTCGCTGTACCAGACCGTTGTGGTGAAGAGGGAGCTGAGCCAAAAGGCAAAGCTCTCAATTTACCGGTCAATCTACGTTCCTACTCTCACCTATGGTCATAAGCTCTGGGTAATGATGGAAACGACAAGATTGCGGATACAAGCAGCCGAAATTAGTTTCCTCTGCAGAGTGCCTGGGCACACCCTTAGAGATAGGGTGAGGAGCTCAGTCACATGGGAGGGGCTTGGAGCGGCTGCTCCTCCACATCGAGAGGAGCCAGCAGAGGTGGCTCGGGCATCTGTTCAGGATACCTCCTGGACGCCTCCCTTGGGAGTTGTTCCAGACATGCCTTGGGGTCCCACCGGAAGAGCTGGAGGAAGTGTCTGGGGTGAAGGAAGTCTGAGAGTCCCTGCTTAGACTGTTGCCCCCGCGACCCGGCCCCGGATAAGCGGAAGAAAATGGATGGATGGATGGATGGATGGGCCTGTCTTTGTCTAAAGCACTTCTTATATCCTCCTGGGACACGAAGAAAAAAAGTGTATTGCAATATTTTGTGTGTGTGTGTGTGTGTGTGTGTGTGTATGTGTGTGTGTGATTTTTTATCTATTTGGAGTAGGGCTGTTAGTTTAAAGTGTTAATTAGATAAATTAATTACACCGCAAATTAAAGCGTTATAAAAATTAACGCAATTAATTATGAGTGGGATTTCAATGCGCGCATTTTAAATTTGGCGTGCGGGGCCTTTCAATGGCGAGTTTATTTATAAAAATGTGACGGAGCAGGTCCGTCTTGTCCCCGAGGAGCGCACGTGAAGACACGCGCGCCCGTTCCCGTATCTGCTCCGCTCCGTGCGCAGAACCCTTTTCAATTCCCCATAACCTCTCCAGCGTGTTCTGCCGTGACTAAGGCTGCACACTTAGAAGCGCCAGTTTTGCCCATCCAAATCGCTAAACCTGTGAGATCTGGTGCGATCTGGCAAACCCGCGGGTTCCGGGGGTCATGTGAGCCATGAGTAATTTGCACGGGCAATAATTTTGGGCAATTATTTGTATTCTCTGTATATCTGAAGATTTGTATATTATTTATTGACATTGCATGAAAGCTACTGTACGTGCTCACCTTTTGGCACCAGAAATATTAGCCATTTAATAGTGGAATGGTGTAAATGAGCTTTCGAATGAATGTTCTGTAATGTGTGTGTGTGTGTGTGTGGGGGGGGGGGGGGGTTATTGTTAAAGAAAATTTTACATAGTGTCTTTAATGAATTATCAAAGTGTTATACTCTGCAGTCTACAGTCTTTTCACTGTACCACTTTAAATCACACCTTTTTGACACCTTTTTTGCACTGTGGGAGAGCACAATAAACCACCTAAAAAATGTATTAAAATGTGATTAATTAGATTAATTAATTACAAATCCTGTAATTAATTAGATTATTTTTTTAATCACCTGACAGCACTAATTTGGAGGTACCGGAACACCTTAGCATTTAGATTTTGTTAATTTTATTTTTATTTATAATTTTATAACATGTCCTCTGTAATGAATGCCAGGGACATTTTGGTGTTAAATCCATGTGAAGTTAACAACCAACCAATAACTTTTTTGATGACCAACATCTCTGACATGCTTCTACAGTTGCTTCAAAAAGTTTTTTGACTCCCTTTTAATTTCTTACATTTTTTAAAATCATAGTGGAGCCACAAACTAACTCATTTTTTTTTATCCCAGACATAATATTATCCTATAATGCCCCAGCCCCAGTTAGTCAGAGGAACCTATTCCCCCCATTCATGCACACAGAGCCAGCTAACTCACTTCTTTAAAATTGCAGCTGGATTGGTAGTGGGCCCTAATGCACCTGGAAAAAAATTGAAAATTTAAATTGAATCCCTTTTAATTTTTATATTTGTCTACTTGTCCAAAAGTGCTCATATATTATATGAACCCTATCATATATGCCAAGGCCTTGTGTATGTTACATAGGCTACTACATTTGTTACTATGAACCCATGTCACCAATGAACCCATGCCACCAAACAAAAGGAAATATATATTAAAAAAATTAAAAAATCTGTGGCCTTATAGTTCCTCCCTATACAAGGATTTATTGACCTTTGCACATCTGAGCAGCACAGTCACTGCAGCACTGTAAGTATAAAATTGCTAGGCTACTAAAAAGGAACTGCAAAAGGTTCCTACAGTACAAACACCCACAATCACTGCTGTAATGGTTCTGCACCTTTGTGAGTCCCTTTGTGCTGCAGATTGGTCCTGATTTTGGAAACATACAGACTCTCTTCAAAAAACACAGGAACAAGCCTGAACCAACCTAGATCTGGTTCAGCCAAAGGGAACTGGCCTTAGAGAGTGCAGAGCAGGAGTCCAGTGGTGACTGAGCTCCTATACGCCCAAATACAGATCAGAAGGACTCAATGAGTGCAGCATTACACTGGTCAGGTATTTCTCAAAACCGTGATTCAAGTTTCATGCAGGACAAGAAAAATACAAAACTCAATGCCCAAACTAGTTTAGGATGCCCTGAGCTGCCTTCTTTTGGCCAAAGAATCATTAGAGCTTTGTTACCTGAAGTGTATAGCTGCAGTGAGTGATGTTTGTCCTTCTGAACTTGTCTTCCATCTGCACCATAAACATCACCTATGATATAGTATAGTCTATGATTTGCATGGACTATTAAGATTAAGTTTAGGCTTAAGCCTTTATTGGTCTCACACACAATGACACACAGTGACACACGGGAGAAATTTGACATCTGCATTTGACCCATCCTTTTCAGGAGCAGTGAGCAGCCATCTTTTTCGGCACCCGGGGGGCAGTACCGTGCTGGGTCTTGCCCAAGGACCAACACTGGTTAGCTCATTGCCCGGGAGGGGGTTTGAACCGACAAACCCCAGGGGGAAAGTCCATGACTTACCAGTTGAGCTAACCAGCCGGTACTATACTATAGTCTATCTCACCAGTGTCACCACTGGACTCCTGCTCAGGTCTCTGTCTAAGGCCATTCTTGCCCAATGGCCGTAGACAACATAAAATGGTATAAATAAAGGATTTTTGATTTTCTTTTCCTTGTACCATGGCAAAAGGAGAAATTCAATTTGTCAACTGGGCAAAGTTTATTTGGTCGAATACATTTCGCAGCTGAGAAACGTATTCGAAACGTATTCGACCAAATAAACTTTTGTCCAGTTGACAAATCGAATTTCTCCTTTTGACATAACAAGTGTGTTAAACCTATTTGACTGTGTTTTCTTTGTTCTGAATGTTAAATTATATTCCAAATGGCATTGTGCTTATCTGGGGTATGTGTATTTGTGTGAAATGTGCATATTAAGGAGCTACATTTGAGAACACTAACAAGCCTGTCCACTTTCCATTTCAGTGGGCACATAACAGATGTTAAGTGTCCATGCAGAATGTAAAGCTAAACAACAGTGAGCAGAAGTGACAGACAGAGTTAACAGAGGCAGTATGAGCACCAAATGGACAATAATCACATTGTTGGATTGAGGCACACTGCTGGCTTTTTCAGATGAATATTTTAAAAATACAGGTTTATAACATTAAAATGACATTGTGTGACATTGAGGCTTTCTTAAACTTGACATGTACTTTATGTGTGAGGTTTCTGTGTCTACAGTACATGATGTGACATAGACAGTGGTGCTGGAATCAGGGCAGAGCCCACACAAAGTCAGACTCCAAAAGCTGAGATGAGACAGGTCCCCAGACACTCCTCGGGCTTTGAACTGCAGCACAGAACATGACAACAGTCCAATTCCTCTAAATATAACATGCATCAGCACCTGTGAACAGTCCGTGAACAAGTGCAGCTCCCATTTAAATTAGTAAATATATCAACTACATTTTGCATGCAACTAGTGTGAATGCAATAAATGTAACATTTATGAGGAGAAACTTTGGCAGAGTGGTTAGCGTTCTGGTCTCTCAGCTTCAGCTGGATCTTTCCACAGACCTGTGACTTATTGTTATCCCTTGTTCAACCGAGGGTGTGCCCTGCCTACGGCCCATAGTAACTGAAAGTGTCCGTTATGAGCCTGTAGTCCCTTCTCTCTTTCACTATACAGGCGTCCTTACAAGTTTAGTCACGAATATTTGATTGTCTGACACCCTGATTGCTATAGATGGACAAGGTTTGCAGTATACGGAATATTAAATACAAAATATAAACATTCTGTATCTATCTAAAACTAGAGCCGTCCATTACACTTGAATATCATCTCCACATCACTTCTCTCAAGTTCTCTCCTGTATGATTGGTGTGAAGAACACTGTGTTATCCAGGAGAAGGGAAGCGCGGACAGTGCGACGACCAGACTCCAGTCAAAACAAACCCAAATGTGGAGCACGCTCAGTCACACTACGTGCTCTGCGACTTTCGACGCCACGTGCTCTCTTATTCAGGTCCATTCATCATCATGCATTGTGCAAACTCATTTATCTGCATCAGAAGTCTACAGTTCCTAATAATCTACAGTATATACACGCCTCTTTAGTTGCACCGTGCGGTAAATGAAAACGTGGCTGCACTTATTGAAGCCTACCTTGTGCAGTATCCTGTTTGTTTTTGTCCCGAGGTGTTTCTAACTTCTTTTGGGAGACACAAAGGCTTCTTGTCGCGTCTGGGTCGGCCGCTGCGTGCAGTGCATCCTCTCGCTGAGTGCGTGCCGTGGTGTGCAGGAGTAGAGGAGTTGTGTAGTGGGGGTGCTGCAGGGTGGGTACGGAAGCAGGCAACGTGCGCTCCAGTGTACGCGCTAACATGAGGCTGTCCACACTGTACTGGCGCACAGCAGGACAGATCCTGCGCTCTCATGCGCTTCAAACAACACGAGCATGGAAAACAATACGCTCTGTGTTAAGAGTACCACTTATTTAGCGGATCTAGTTGCACCCAAATTCTACAAAAGTCCGGGAACAACGTGTTCTACAATGAGGCGCACAGCCAACACCAAAATAAAGAATCGCACCCAGAGTGCTGTCCAAACCAAAAGACGTAAAACGATATTTGACTCATCATAAATCACTTGAAGGGATAGCTTATTACAACTAGGCTATTTCTATTATGTAGGCCAAACTATGTCTTCATTCATTACATACAATAAATAGTCATGGAAAACTCAGATGTATTTAATAACTTTGCCTTAATAATGGTTCAAGCAAAGTCGCAGGAAAACGCAGGTGTGTAAAGATGAATTCAAAAGTGGACTGAGACCTTGCGAAGGTAAATTGACTGATAGTAAATTGATACTAAGCCTATAATATTAGGCTATTATGTTTTGCCATAACACCACCGTGGTTTGGTCATTTGTTTTTTAATAGTGACTCAATTAATTTGTGTAGGCTACTATAATTCGCTCATTACTAGGCTATAGAAAAAGACTAAAAAGTGCCATAACGTACAGTAACCAATGCCTTGGGCAAATCTAATGAAATGTCAGCAGATAAAGTCATAATTGTGTGTCGTTCATGTGGCCACAGTGCATTTCTCATGTTTCTCTGTTGCCATGGGGACGGCAGGGAAGCCTATATATACAGCATGTCTCCTCTCTCCACAGGTGAGCACAGACCCTGCAGGATCAGTCTCATGCGAGCAGCTCAGGTGGCTCTACTTTTAGAGGACTGGAGTGTGTTTGACACCTCCATGATTTAAGAACATGCTAACTACACAGACCAGGCTATGGTCACTGCACTCTCACATCCAGTGCACTGACAACTTGAAACGTTCTTCTGAAAGACAGCCTGGACAGTTTGACATGCACAGTTCACCGCAGGTCAAGATCAAACTACTAGAGGCACAGGTCTGGAAGTGCTGCCCTGTCATCACTCTTGACTCTCTCAAATCCTTAAAAGTACACTGTGTAACCTTTAGAGAGTCTGCTACCTGCTTGTCTCCTGGACACGCTTTTGCTTTGCCTAGAATCTTTCACAGTAAGGCTTAACTATATATGTTGCATTTATTAAATTACAGGTGATTTTATTGTAGTACCTTGAAAAAGATGCGTTCTTATTTGACCTGATGGCATCACCTGCTTGTCTCTGTGGAGATATAGTACATAAGTCTAATATGTACTGTGGAATATTCAAGGAAAAGTAACATCTCCATGACAGACTCTCCTTTGGAAAAAAGTTACATGATGCAATCTTATTCACTGCTAACTACCAATCTCTTCACTTCTCCTGGAAATGTATAAGAAAATTACAAGGTTTTGGCAGAAATAAAAAGAATGGAGACAAGAGGAGAACAGAAGTTATGTTTTGTAATTCAATGTATTCACATTACAACATCCACATAGTTAAGTTTGTGACAACTTCTACTGATCTGCAGATATATTCACTGTTATCATACATAATACCAATAGGCACTTCCAGTAAGTCTGGCAATATTGAAGCTACAGTATTGTGTCTAAATTACAAAATGGTAAAAATAAATAATGTATATTTCAAAGAGTTTTTGACGTTTTAACATTTCTTTACTGTACAGCATGTACAAAATGAACCTGCAAGAATCAATGCCATTGGTTTCACAAATATTTGAACTTCATGTTGGAGCTTTTTCACGTGGTATAAGTGCAAAGTACGTAAGTGAAAAGATATAAGACAGCAATTCATTATTTAGGTGTCAGCTATAAAAATATTTCACTTTTTGTTTTCATAAAGCTTGTTTGGTTCTGATGGTTACAGTTATGTTACAGGTGTGTGTGTGCACATGTATGGCTAATCAAACCAAGCCATAGATAAAATGTTACTATCAAAACGCATGTGCTGGGGTGAGAGTCAGGGTACGTGGTCCTGTCTGAGGAAAATCTCACATGAAAGAGGAAGCACTGATAAGAAAAAGCACAAATTTAAAATTAGCAAAGATTTCCCTATTGTATTAAAGGCCCCGTATCCGATTTTCCCACGTATTTGAGCAAACCTTGTCTTGCCCCAGTACAAATTTGTGTATTGCCTACACAGCTTTTGAGGTCAACTATGTCTGCTGGAAAGAGTTCCATAATCTGGAAGTGCGCGGTAAGCATGCCGATTGTTGTTAGCTTTACTGTCACAGCAAAACTCCACTCTAGCTTCTGAAAGTTGTGTGGCTACGTTTGGACCACTACAAGCCGTCTAAAATGAACAACTTCTGATTTTCACGCTTTTAAGATAGTAAAAATCAGATTTGTCCAAGGAAACATAAAGCAGAGTCACATTTAGGCAACAATTTAAGATTAAAGATGCACTATGTACTTTTTCTGATACATCGTCTGCTTGTCTTCATGGTGATTTTTTCGCCCAGCCTGAAAAACTCCACAGAATGGACACTTATCGTTCATGGGGAAAACCAAGTAACGCCAAATTACAGGTCAGATATGTGGAAAGTCAAGTTCGCGCACAGTTAGAATGCATGATTTCAAGATCATCTGCAAAAAAATCAAATAAAATAAAAACTTGTATATTAATAAATGCAAGACAGATGCCAAGCTCAATGCCATACTGTGGAATATTTCAGGCGACAAGCAGGTGACGGACCCCGTAGTGCACCTTTAATGTTCCTTGGTAGTTTATTTTATTTTTTGTTTATTTTCTATCAGCTATCAGAAAATGGTGGAAGTTTGTGCTTTGAATCTTTCATATATATAAGACCATAACTATACATTTTAGTTACGCAAATAATCCATGTATTATTTCACCATTATTTAATTCGGTCTTCCTCCTTTCATGTTTTTGGTTTCTTTTTGACGATTGACATTTTGTCTCTCCTTGATTTTTGTTTTTATAACTCTTATTTATCATTGAAATTCTTGACATATTTATCTTGGTGCACTCTGGCTACTCGTTCAATTCAATACACTTTCCACCATTTTCCTATACAATGTTATAAATTGTGCAAGGACATCGTTGAGCTGCAATAGTACAATGCTAAGAAATGTCAGTCCACTATGTATATATGCCTTTAGAAAGGATTTTTAATGTAATGTTCATGAAATATAAGGAAAGGCAATTTTGAAATCCTTATGGCAATCACTGTTATTGCTTTAAAGGTTAAATGATACATAAAACCAAAGAGGAGACATGGCGTTCTTGTGATGCATACTGTAGCTTGACAGATGTTCTTATAAAGTATAGAATTAGCCAACCGAGTCAATTAGTGTTAGCTGTTGTGTGCTAAGTGGATTGTAGCATGAGTTATTCATGCGTATAGAAAGAACAGAGAACCTTTGTTATACAGTACTTTAGTTCAATGAGAGCCACATAAAACTAAACATAAGTTAGTACAATGCTTGAAACATGGCTTCTCTGAGATTAGATGAATGTTTAAAGTTCCCATATTATTCTATTTTCTAATCTTTTTCTTTCTGTTATAATGATGTTTCCTCATCACAAACATACCGGGAAATCCTGCACATTTAGACTTCTCTCAAACAGAAAACACTCCACTTTGTGATGTCATGTGGTAATACAGGAAGTGCTCAGCCCTGGAATATCCCATCTCTATTGAACTAAAGGTAAAATGTAAAACTAGGACTACATGTCATCACAAAGTGTAACAGAACATTTTGAGCTTTGGAGATGTAGGCAGACTAATAATAAAGGATTACTCAAATATGTAAATGAAACAAAACATAATTCCAGGTATGTTTTTGAGGAGGCAGCAACATTATAACCTGCCTTAAAACTCACAAGAGTCAATTATGTGTAAAAAGACCTTTAAGTGGTCTCTACCAATCATATCCAATGACTACCAAACAGGATTATAACTGAATCAAAAATGATGGAAAGAATTGTCAATGGAAGAGACAGGAAGTGTATAGTAATAACAGTTGCCATATAAGGAAGAAGGCTGTGTGTGTACAATGACACCTGAATGGGTCAAAGAATGAGATTAGCTGGAGATGATTCATTGCTTCACTGAATGCATAACACTAAGTTACATGTCATGTCTGTGGTGATAGCTCCTATAATACGCAAAACTGGTTCTTGTGAGATTTAAGCCATGTTATGGCTGCTGTTACCTCCTTAAAACATACGAGGGGGTAATCCGTGAAGTGAGTTAAAGCGAAAGACTGACTTATTTGGCCAATCCAGGTTTGTTAAATCCTGAGTTATGTTCCACCAAAGTGACTAATCAGAGGTGACACTGAGTTGCTGCAGTAACAAGCACTCAGACACAAACAACAAAAGTGACTTTTATAGTCGTGTGTTGCTTGAGACTTTTACACTCCCGTGCATAGGACATGTGTGTGTGGAAGTTTTTTTACACACAGACAGATGCTGGTTTGGACTCTGAGGACGACAGTGGGTTCTTTCTGTTTGCTCCTTCATCATGTCTGTCTTGCCCTTCATTCCCACGTCTCTCGCTCCCTGTCAAACTGCAAACACATCGGCCTGGATTTTATTGTTTCTTCTAAGCTACATGTGAAGAGTTCTGTTACAGTTCACTTTTATGCACAGTGAAACTTAAGCTCCACACGTACTACTGCGCATCAGGAAGGGCTCAGGCATCTTCAGTCCCCGGGCGCATTAACCAGGCTCCGCACTCCGCAGTCAGCCTCCTCTCCACCCGCGGAGTGACTGGGAGAGGAGGGGAGCGAACAGGAGAGGGAGGAGGAGTCGTCTCTTTCCTCCTCAGATCAGAATGACCGAAAAAGTTCAGTGTCTCAAACATATCAATATCAAACTCTTGTCCGTGCGCGCTGTGGCTCCTCTCTCATTTAATAAAAACATTTTAAAAAAGTCACACTTTGAGCCCATTTTCCGTGATGTCATTGCTCCATTGATTTGGCCTTCACCACCAGGAGCAAAGTGCAGCTTAAACTTCTGGCCTGAGCTTTGGTCAGACTCTGTCATGGAACGAGTCGAGGCTTAAACTGGAGATGGAGCGAGTTTCAGCTCAGGATTTTAGGATAAACCTGGATTTGTTAAGCGACTTCGATGGAATACCCCCAAGGAGTTGTGTTTTGTTGCATTGTGTTTTGCTTCACATGTTTGAATAACGCTGCATTGTTAGGCTGTCTAAATCTCAAAATGCTCTGTTCCACCTTGTGATGTCATGAAGTGGTAGTGTTCAAGTTCAAGTTTTACCCAAATAATTCTAGTCAAAGTGTATGAAGTTTAAAAACGCAGTGGAGCACTTCTTGTATTATCACGTGACATCGCAAGGTGGAACAAAGTGTTTTCTGTTTAAGAGAAAAAATCTGTCTAAATATGTACGATTCGTGTTAAAGAAACAAAACAAAACTTCAGATATATTTTTGATGAGGAAACAACATGATAAAATAGATGAGAAAATAGCGTAATATAGGCTCTTATGTTTTACAATGAGCGATGCTAATTCATTTAGACAGTAGACCTATTTCAAATTGCTAACCTCAAAGGAAACATATTTTTTTTTACTGTTGTTTAGTAATAAACTATTGCACATATATTTCCTTGTCGATATTGAGCTTAAACGACTCACTGGCTGCGGTTACATGCGCACTCAAAAAACACATTTTTGGAGCTAAGAGATTATTAAAATGAAATGTAAACAGCAAAACCATCTGTCTTCTTTCTGACCATGGTCCCTCTGAAAACTCACATCAAAGTGTGCAGTTTGCATGCCCTTTAAGTCATTTTAAAGGTCTCCAAATCAGATATTAAACAGATTTCGGTGAATTTGTAACCATAGTCAACGACAGAAACTAGATTAGTGGCTAACTGCGCCTGGCCCCATCTCTTTTTAGTGACATTTTAAAGTTAAGCTGTTTTTACTTTTGGAATAATGCACAGTTTTGAAATTCAAGTGATCCGGGGACTATATTATTACACAAGGAAGTAGAGAGTCGTTGGCACGGATTGGCCATAGGTGACACGTGCCAACTTCTGAGCCTCAAATGCAGGACAATACAGGATTACGTGCGTACGCAAAACACAACTCCATTGTAACTTGGTTTAAAGCTCATTAAATTGGTCTTACACAATATATTAACTGAGAGCAAGATAAATAAACACAATCTAAAAGTCTGCTCCAAGTGTTATTAATTATACAACTGAAATGACATAAATTAGCTTGAGAGGTGGTCACATGGGCTGGGTGGTGAAATTACGCTCTCAGTTATGGTTTCTGTTCTTTAAGTCAAGTTCTTTGTTTATGTTTTTTGGAACAAAATGCTCTGGGACAAGCTAATCACTGTCCAAAGTACACTTCCCAATGGCCTTAGTGGCGTGACTCCCAATGGAACTAAAAACAAAGCACATATTACACTGATCCCTCACTGTGAGTGTCTCCCTGAGGTGTACCTGCCAGACGAGGATTAGACTCAAGTTTTATCAACAACAATGCTATAAAAACCAATAAACAATGGTAAGGTAATGGTAAGTTTTTTCTTTTTTTAACTATAGCTGTCTTTGTCATAATATGTTGGCTATAATTAGAACAATGCAGGTCTAATTTAATGGATTCCTGAGAATTCTTAAAGTCAATATTTCGGTGCATGTCCGTAACTTTGAAGAAAAGGAAGATAATATTAGTATTTCTGAAGGACCACAACCTACTAGCTCTGTCTACAGCTTAGTATCAATACATAATTTGGTCTGTATGCAGAATTTAAAGGCAAAGTAACGTTATTTTACAATCTGAGCCTTCTTTCGGTAATAAAACAAGTAGTTTTACTCACCCATAGCATTTTTCTGTCAATTGGAGCAGTATCGCAGAACTTATGTTGAGCCGTTCTGTTCTAGTAATGATCCCGTATCCGTTAACATGGTGCTGTATCATTTGCTCGGGGCATTACTTTGCGGTGTCCAAATAACACAAACTTTAGCACTTTTCAAATCATAGAAGCCCGATGTCTTAATGAAAAATTTCGTTTGAAGCAAAAGTGGCCTGTAATCCGAGATTTAGCCATAGTTTCGAGTAGATGAGGACGCCAGTGCGCATGCGCGGACTGTGCTATCAGCTCCCGGGACCCAAACATGAAACGCAAAGCTGAAAACTATGGATAAACCTCGGATTACAGGCCACTTTTGCTTCAAACGAAATCTTACATTAAGACATCGGGCTTCTATGATTTGAAAAGTGCTTGTGTTATTTGGAGACCGCAAAGTAATGCCCCGAATACAAATGCTAACAAATGCTAACAGAAACGCCACAACATAACTTTCTTCAAACAGCTCCAAATGACACGAACGTGATATGGGTGAGTCAAACGACTTGTTTTATTACCGAAAGAAGGCTCAGATTGTAAAATAACGTTACTTTTCCTTTAAGATTGATAATGAAAATAATAAAAAAAAAAAAAAGAAGACGACTGCTACCCACTGATCTGTCAAGCATCTTCTGTAATGGTAATGTGCAATGGAATGAACCAAGATAAAGAACCACATCGTCTATAGGAAAAGCATAGGAAATGAAACTGGAAGGAATGACATTTCTAGCTTAAATAAAATAGAATGACCAATGCTCCCTAGTTGCTCCCTTATCATCCATATATATATAAAATAAGTATAGTGTGGTGCATGTGAGACCACAAAACCCGGTGAACTTGACACACAAGTAAAAGTGTAGCGTGTTCATAATATAGTTGCATTCAGAAAATAATTAGTTATAAATTGGCAGCAAATCTCTGCAGTCCTGCATGTGTCTCCATATTGGATTGAGGTCCTTTGACAGTAGCAAAATAAGTCTTTATCCCAAACGAGTGTATTGCGATGTGGAAAGTTCCTTTAGGGTTTGGTGTTGCCAGAAATGGAATATAATAAAAATTTGTCATATCAAAATGTACCACCCTGTTATTGTGAAATAGGCACACTTATCCCAAACATCTACAGTGTTGTGTCAAAGTGATGTGCTGGCAACAACAGGAGTCCCTTTATGAAAAATACTCCATCTCCCATGATTCTCTGTTTCATTCTTCTACCCCTTCTTGTCTCGACCAATCAGGTTCATCCACAGTCACCTCTGGCTCCTCCCCCTCCACCAGCTCCTCCCTGCTGGCCGGTTCCTCGTCCTCTTCATGAATGGCCAGGATGGGTTCTGCTACATTGTTCAGGAGCACAGACTCAGTGCCCTGGCTTTGTTTGGGCGTCTCTTCTGCGATCACCTTCTTCCACATCTCATGGTTCTCCAGCAGGTGCTGTGTGATCTGACAAAATGCTTTCCTACGCTTTTTAGGGACGCCTTTCTCTAGAGAGACAGACATAAAAGTATTCATTAATAGTTCAGTATTAATACAAGCAAGCAGAACAAGAAAGTGGTGACTACCTCTCTATATACTAGTTTATATATAGTAATGTGACCCAAAGTGAGCTGTTAGGAAGTAGTGTAGGAAAATTAATTTCACTAAACAAAATGTTTTTCAATTTGTGTGTAGCTATTAAAGGAGAATTAACATTTTTTACAATCTGAACCTTATTTTTGGTAATAAAACAAGTTGTTTTACTCACCCATAGCACTTTGGTGTCTTTTGAAGCACTTCCGGAGATGTTTTAGATTTGGGATATCGTAACGTGAGTTCTCGGGGCATAGGTTTGCGGTCTCCAAATAACACAAACTTTAGCACTTTTCAAATCATAGAAGTTCAATATGCTAGTCTACACTTTAGTTTTTAACAAAAGTGGCCTGTAATCTGAGATTTATCCATAATTTCGAGGAGATGAGGAGGCCAGTGCACATGCGCTCAGTCACAGCTTATTTCGCTCTCAGCTCTCGGGACCCAAACATGAAACGCAAAGCTGTAAGACGTTTGGACCATCGTGTTTGCAGTACCCACTTCAGTCAGGACAATTTTTTACCAGCAAAGGAAAAGAAAGAAGGCCAGCGGATTCAGTGCACGATTCTGAGAAGTAATGCGATACTGATGGCTGTTCTCTGGTGTGCTGCTCCTAAAACTGTCTCCGCTTCATTCTTTCTGTATCCATTCTGTCTCCTCATCCGTATACTCCTCTTCAGTCCTCAGTCCTCCATAAGTCCTCTTCAGCCTCAAAGTCCGAATCTTCTGCCATGTGTCGCTTGCAACAGAAAAGTTGCGTCTTCTTATCTGCAAAACAGCTGTGACTGAGCGCATGTGCACTGGCCTCCTCATCTACTCGAAATTATGGATAAATCTTGGATTACAGGCCACTTTTGACTCAAACAAAAGTGTAGACTTAGACATTGAGCTTCTATGATTTGAAAAGTGCTAAGGTTTGTGTTATTTGGAGACAACAATCATAAGCCCCGAGAACTCATGTTATGGATATCGCTAATCTAAAACATCTACGGAAATGCTCCAAATGACACCAAATTGCTATGAGTGAGTAAAACAACTTGTTTTATTACCAAAATAATTGCCTGGAAGAATCCATGACTCATCGCTGTACCAGCGGATGAGTCTGGTAACGCTTGATCCACAGAATGCGCTGCTGTTGCGCGTAGACAGACAGCTAAGTGAACCAATCAGAGATTGCGCCATCTTGATTCAAAACTGAGGAGGAACTTCCGCTGCCTAAGAGTGACTTTGCGGGCAAAGGCGGGTGCACTGACGTCACCATCTTTGAACGAATCAGAATCGCGGAGTCCGTTTGTAACCAGAGGAGCGAGAGTGGATGGAGGGTGTCCAGATGGTATCGCGCTGTATAGGAAATACAGAGAGATATCATTTGGCTGGCCAGGTAACCAAAATAAGGCTCAGATTGTAAAAAACGTTAATTCTCCTTTAACTATACAAAATACAAGTATGAACAGCTATTAGCTCGACCCACTTGTACATAAACCTGTAAGTGAGCATTAAGTTAAGGCAAGGTTTATTCATCCTTCTGCATCTGACCCATCTTTCCACCATGAGCCGCTGGGGCAACCTGTCCGGAGCAGTGGGAGACTGCAGTTCAGTTTCAGATCTTGTGTTCTGTTTTGTCTTTTGTCTATATTGCGCATGTTTTGGGTGTACATACTGTATATATGTGTCAAATATTGAATAGAAATATAATTGGTGTAGTCTCTTACGTGATATCTCGGAGCTGGTGGATGTGTCTTCCTCTGCTGTGTCCTCCTCCTCTTCCTCATCTTCATTCTCCGGCTCATCCTCCTCAGAGCAGGGCTCCACCCACCGCCCGGGCATGAGGCTGGCAGAGTCATACGAGTGGCACAGAGGCCCTACAATGTGTGTGATGAAAGACTCCTGCAGTTTTGCCAGCTGTGGTTTGGCTCTGTCCATGAAGGGGCTGATGGGAAGGCCCAGGCTGGACTCCTCGTCACCCTGAGGTGCAACACACAAGGCTTTAATAATCATCATGTTTGTGAAAGAGGTCAATCCATTTTATTCATTAAAGAGAGTGCAATATACTTCTGTGAGGTATTAATTGTTAATGCATTATATATTTAGGTTGCCATGTTCGCTTTTATTATTATTAGGTACTCAAATGTAAAATTTCAGTTTTGTTTTTGTCCACCTCCCCCTTTTTGTTTTGTCCACCTCTCCTTGCTCTCCAGAGTGCCAATACAATCAGCCTGCATTCCGCAAAGAAAATTACTGCACATGGCCTCAGGTTTGTGAAGGTGTAGCGTTGTTTTGTATCCTGCTCTGGTATATGTATGAAAAATGGCAATGCAGAAGCACAGGGCTTGTGAGTCTTGTGTAAGAAGTGCGGGCTCATACAGCTAACTATAATGAGGGTTTGAATAGTCCCAGGAGAGATCACAAGATTACGTCATGCATAGATGACATATAAAATCACTTGAGGCATGTTTTTGATTAGGGGACATTATACCATGGTAGTGAGCTCTAATTGATTTTGTATAACACCCCCTCTTTAACTAAGTGTCTTTATTTTATTTTATTCAAATGGTGGTTCTTATGGCACAATGGTCTGTAAAAGTAAGAACCAAATTAAATGATCTACCTCACATGTAACCTGGCAGAAGCCATACTGATATGTGTCAGTTTCTCATGTTCCGGCACAAGGTAAACACACATACACAATTCAAAATGAATACAGATATTATTGACTTTGGGGTCAAAGTACATAAGACAGCCAGGCACAGGAGTTCAACTTTTTTTTTTTTTTAAATACTGTATATATAATATTTTTATTGTTGTACTTTGCCTGAATAAAGGCGTGTTTTGCCGATCTCAGTGAAGTGTACTCATTAGGATTCAGTAACAGGTGTACCAAAGCCCAGCGCATTAGAATTGGACATGTCTAGTGGGTTATACACACTTCCCTATTCCTCATGGCTCCTCTGCAGCTAATCAATGGCCTCACATCTGCAGTGGGCATGCAGTTACCCGCATCACTTTATATCCTTCCAGACTAATCACATGTACGGCCCTGAATGTGCTCCTGCCATTGGTTACAGCCTCACACGGACACAGCAGGTCCTGATTAGCTGCTACTATCATATGTTTCTCATCAAAGGGCGCTGAGCCTAAATAAATAATATCAGCTGGACCAGGTCATGAGGTACATTTACTGTACTTTTCAGAGGCACATACTGTACGGAGCCCAACAGGGCAACACTGTATTTGTGTATTATAAGATTTGAGAGGGAAAATTGTTTAAAAAAAATAGGGAAATCTCAGAGACAGCACTCTTGTGTACAAGGCATATGCTGCAGATGAACAACATAGGGATTGTAACAAGGTTTAATGGTTGTCTTGGAAACTGACTCCTGAGTCATCCCATACACTTTAGATTAGATTAAATTCCAACAATTCAGATCCAACCTAAAGCCCAAGGAAAGTTATCAGAATATATCCAGGTAAAGATGTAAAAATGTGAATTTTCTTCTACCTAATTTACACTGTAACTGGAATATGGAATGAGAATGAGAATGTGCAATAGGTAATTTCAAATTATTAGGTTTATATAGTACATATATAGAAAATGTTGTACATTAAAGGTCCTATATTACACAAAACTGACTCTTGTGAGCTTTAAGCCATGTTAGAATGTTGTTACCTCATCAAAAACATACCTGGAGTTATGGTTTGCTTTATTCACACATGTTTGAGTAAATCTTTTTTATTAGTGTGTTTACATCTCCAGAGCTCAAAATGCTCTGTTCTATCTTGTGACGTCAAGAAGTGGTAGTTTTCAAGTAAACAGCAACGTTTTGCCTTTAGCTCAGTAGCGATTGGCAATTCCAGCTCTGAAATGATCCAAATAATTCTAGTGAAGATACTGTATGGAGTTGATATACACAGTGGAGCACTTCCTGAATTATCACATGACATCACAAGGTGGAGTGGTTTCTGTTTGAGAATTCAGCCTAAATATGCAAGATTTGCGTTAAACTTCTGTGAACAAAACAAAACACAACTTCAGGCATGTTTTTGATGAGGAAACAACACTGTCACATAGATCAGAAAAATAGTGTAATATGGGCCCTTTAACAGTTAAAAAAAATGTACTTGTACGTTCATTACCAAAATATGTCTCGTTTGTTATAATATATTTGTATTATAATGTGTTCTAACATTTTCTAACTAACTTTTTTTTTTACATTTTATGAAAACCCTATTCAAAATCAATCAAACCCATAATCTTCTAGTTGCTTGACGAAAGCACTAATGTAAAGTGTTGATATTCCTTTTAGACAAGATAAAAACCTAATACAAATGTGACTAACAATTCACAATAGCCACTTGGCCTTCAGTGAAATATCTTCATTGTATTTTTCACAATGTAGCTCTGAACAATGTAACATCTCTTTAGTCTGCACATGCTCAGAAGAAGGTCTAGGAGCTTGTTTTCAGCTCAAGGTTCTTGGGCCTGTGGCCACCGGCTGTCTCTATAATCATATACAGCCTCTTGTGTGCATGACAGTTGCCTAGGATCCCTGCGTGCGTCAGTCACATTGTTATTTGTTTTCCTTTCTTTTTCACACTTTCTTGGTGGATGTTACATTATGATCAGCAGGGGGCAGTGTGGAGGCCCACCACATATGGAATTAGCAGAGCTTAGACACACTTTTACAGCCATTTGAGCAAATTGTGCCAAAGGTTACTGGGGTTAGTAGAGAAATGGCTGCGTAAAGTCTTTGTGAGAGTAATCGGGTCACAAAAACAATACTATAAAGAGCTAAGGCATAGGAGGTCAGATGCTGCCCTGATTCAATAATATTCAGATATCTTTTATTTGTTGAGATAATTATATAAATCCCATGGTATTTTTTTCATGAGAATCCTTGCAATGTACCTTATCTTTTATGAGATGCTCTGTTAGTGCTAGTAAAAAATGTATGTTCTTGAGCATAATCAAACTGCGCTGTGGTGATGTGATGAGAGTTTGGGGCTCTTTTTGAAGTTCTCCTGGATGTTATTTTTGCGTAGAGTTCTACTGGAGAGACACTGGCCTCTTCTGGTAGGAAGTCTGATTGCTCTTGACATTGTCAAAAAGACTGACTCTCCAGAATGATGAAAAATTAGGACAATTTAAAATCAAATATTATATTGTTTGAATGGTAAAACGTCCTGAAAATATAGGAATAAAAGGAATAGAGACATGTGTATTAGCATCTATTTTGGTTTTCTGCAGTTCAACAGCTTTAAAGTGCAGTTCTAACCCTTCACTTCCTTGTTGCAATTCCTACCTTATACAAGTGCATGTGTAAGTGCATTAAAAATGTCCCATGTCCTTTCCTGTCACTGTTTTGTCAGTGTTGGACACAGGGCAGTGAGTGGTCTGTGGACAGCACCTGCTCATAGAACTCATTGACGATGCCCTCGGTCCACTGCAGGTGCAGGTCTTTACACTTGAGAGGCCCGTTGATGTCGGCCAGTTTGATGCACATCTGACACACAAGCAGACGGTCATTCTCATTGGACCAGTCAATCCCAGTGGAGGGGTCATCACCCACCTGAGGAGATAATGTGGAGATAATGAAGTACATGTTCAGATCTCAGAAGCTAAGCAGGGCTGGGCCTGGTTAGTACTTGGATTGGAGACCACTGAGAATACCAGGTGCACAATGGGGCAGCAGTGGCCCAGTGGTTCCAGTGTCTACACTGCCATTGTGCCCTTAGGCAAGACACAGTTTGGGGACATGTTTTTATTAAATTTCTTTTTTTTTTTTTTTTTTTCTAATAAGCAGCCATATTCATTGTTTGTCCCCAATTGGCTAATTCACCTGTCAATCACGCCCATCTGAACTTGGCAAAATTAAATGTTGACCAGAATCATATCTTTGGTATTGACGTGTGTACTCTGGGCCCCGGACATGAGCTGCTAATGCTCAAAAGTTGTCAATTATCAGACTTGTTAAGAAATAAATGTATTAATTTATTATCTTATTTATCCATCTTCTTCCACTTCTCCATTTCTGGGTCACAGGGGCAGCAGTCCAAGCAGATCTGCTCCCCAGAACACAATGCACCAGCCCCCATGGATCCTCCTGCGGGTGGGGGGTCCACGGGAGGACGGCCCACATCACAACTGGCCTTGATGTACTTCTGTCATGGTATGTCTGTCATACCAGTGTCCACAGACACTGGGGGCAAGGTGAGGTTAAGTGCCTTGCCCAAGGACACAACGGCAGCACTCATCTGTGTGAGCTGGGAACACACACGGTCAACCTGCCAAGAGCGGGATACGAACCCCCAACCCCTGGATCAATAGACAAACGCTCTACCAACTGAGCTACTGCCGCCCTTTATTTATTTATTTATTTAGTTAGTTAGTTATTGTTATCTTTCATAATCTTTATCAAGTTAATCAATTATTAACATTATAGTATACAATAATCTTATACATATTTCAATCTAGTCTCTTTCTCTTAATGTGCTTGGGATCAGATAAATACAGTGTAGATTACAGACTTTTAACCTGAAAGTGCAGTCAGAGCATGTGATCGTGCTTCCAGGAAACTGGAGCAGTTGAGAGAACTGAGATTTTTCTCTTGTATAGTTTGACCGTCAACATTCTTCTGCTCTGTTGCTCACAAGAGAACTATGTCTGTACAAAACTTTGTGCATAGCTGAGCCTGGCAGAGTCTTTGTTCTTTGTATTTCATAGTCTTTCATGACATTTCTCCCTCTTTTAAAATCACTTCTCTATAAATGTATTAATTATTCTACATTATCATATTGCTATTTGTATATTGAAATACTTTTATAGACACATAGTTCTTTACCTTGGCATTGAATTCAGCAAGGAAGTCAAAGTGTTTCTTCAGGTCAGTGGCAAGGATGGCCTCGATGACCAGGAAGCGAAAGCGTTTGAACTCCACGTGGTCCAGATTGACTAGGAAGTTGAACTCAGGCCGCGACAGGAACAGGTTCCAGGCCGAGGCGGCGTGGTGGTTCTCCAGCACTGAGCGGTCATTATAGAGGACAGCCTAAAAAGACACACTTCAGCATTACTCACCGGATCTGAGGGTAGTCAGATGACAGTACATATTTAAATTGGATAAAAACTACTCAATAGGTCCATGAAGGATTTCAAAATATATTATTTGAGTAATATTTAGCTTAGCCAAACTGGGTACTTTACTTTCCACTTTATAAGTAGAATATACAACAGATATAGAACCCAAGCAGGATCCTCCCCATACGTTGCTACTTCTTCAAATTTAATTTAAGGTGGTTTACAATGTCTTAAATAAGCATATGATAAAAATAAAAACACTTTGAGGGCCCATCACGGGCTAGGATTGACTGTAAATCCTTTTTCTGTTTTTGGGTCTTGGGCTATAGAGGTAGGCCCTGTGGAAAGTGGATTTCTGTTTGTCGTATAAGTGGGCTAGATCAGAGGGCCCCCCTCTCCTTTTGATGGTTCTGCCTGGTGTTAACAGCGGCAGTGTAACTACCTGAGGAGCACTGGTGGCCACCAGGAAAGCGTTGGTCCTCCCGGGGTGGTCGTAGTCATGCATGGCGGCTGCCACATACAGAGCCATGAGCTCCAGGGCAGGGATGAGGCCGGACAGGCAGCCGTAACCGTCCTCTGACACAGTGTAGGTCTTAGACACCAGGAAGCCCATGTGACTGTGTGTTATCCCACTGTCAGAGTCTGCCCAAGGGCACAAGACCAGAGGGTACAGGGTCAAGAGCTGTGTTACTCTTAGCTCAAGTGATCCTTTCAATAAACAGAGAGGGTTTATAGCAACAGATTTTACTTCTACAAATATTGTTATAAAGTAATGATTATGACAGCTTTGCTTGCTTATCAGCATCCATTATGTGATTTATGTGATAAGGTGTGACATGTAAGTGTTTTGTTGTAGTGACAAAACTGCCAGGTTTTCACACTGCGCTGTAAACTAAATTAACTCTACTAGTATATGTGTCACTTAATCCATAATGCAAATATTATTTTCTTGTCTTTATTTTCCAAAAGTTCTCCATAACAAAGGTTTTCAAGACAAGAAACAAACATTTTAGCTCAAATTGCAGCACTGACAGCTGCTTTCTCATAGGTCATAGTTGCTTTATTGTCAAAAACAATCATATGTACATGTACATAGAATGAATTCGAAATTTAGTTTCCCCACTAACCATGTCAACATAATTACTACACAAAGGGTGAAATTTGACTTCTATACTCCAGCCTCTATATTTCACTGTGTTACTACACTTTACATGAGAAGTATTATTTTGAAGTACCAATAGCCTTAAGACATCAGTCCCCTTACATGTAGATCAAGGTGTAGGTGTAATGCGCACAGACGAATTTAAGGAAATATGGAGGTCTAATCTGTCATGCTTTTCTACACTTCAAATAGTGAATGTTACCACCAAAACCAAGGCCCAGAGAAGAAGAAACAGAGTAGGAGTAAGAACTTATACTTGAAGGCTACAATAACACAATTCTGGCCTATACTTACAGCACTGAAACGTTCTTAAAAGTCCCTGTTATTTTAGATATCTGTAAATGAAGGTCAGATTATGTATACAATAGCACCCCGTGTGGATAACTGTATATTACCTGAGTCACTGGCTGATCCGTGGTCATTGAGGAGGCTGGGCAGACCAGGCACAGGCTGAGTGGTGAGGTACCAGACCGCATGAAGCACATCTGTGGCATGCACCCTATTGTGGTCTGGGGGAAAAAAAAAGACACCAGTATGTTAGAGTTCTGTTCAAACTCACCAGGGGGCAGTGCAGGCTTCTATATTTAACTCCTCAGAGCCATGATTCCTCCACAACATGTTAGACCAAAAGTTAGATCTTTTTGATTTAACAATACCTATCCATGGGTCCAGAATGATAAAAAATTAGAACTGTTGCAATAGCATTTAAAATTATATATATATTGAGAAAAAAGTCCTCAAAAGGAGAGCCACGAATATGAGAAACATTTTTTTTACATGTGGAATATAATCCAGATAGGTCTATAGATATAACAATTATAAGGAAAAGTCTCAAACGCTAAATTTAAAGGTACACCTTTCAGGTTTGCTTGTTGTATGCGTGGTAATGCTATTTCATTGCCTGGATAAATACACATGTGCATACATTTAACATAGCATTAAAATGATCTATCTCCATGGACAGGCAAATAATGCAAGAAGGCCAAGTTACATGTCTGATCTGTGGAGAGTATAGCAACAATAAACTTGTAATTGATCAATGCAAGAATAGATCGGACAGAATAATACGATACTGTGGAGTATTCTAGGCAGCCAATAAGATCTTCATGAAGACAAACAGATGGCAGACCCTCCACTAGAAAAGTGCACCTTTAAAACCAGGTCTAAACCAGGCCTAAACCAGGACTACGCCACTTTTGAGAACCAAAACCTCAATTAAAGCGCTCAACATTTTTCCTGACTTGAAATTGCTGTCCTCTAGTGTTAAGTCTGAGTATTGCACCTGTGAGAGGCCAATAGAAGGAGCTTACACGGTATGTCCCTGTACCCGTTCTCAAGGGCGTGGAAGTAGTTCATGAATTCTTTAACAGGGATCTTGAAGGTCTCGAACAGGCCCGTGTCTTCAAAGAGTCGGTACGAAACCTATGGCACAACAATCTTCTGTTATTGATTTATTAGAGCAATAACAATGTCTTTTTTCTTTAAGTTTACCACTTTCTACATTTTATATGCACTCAGAAGTCATCAAATATATGAAGCAAGATATATAGAATTATGTAGCAACAAAAAAAAGTGAAATAATTAAATTCATTTTTATTTTTCTCCTATTAAAATCCTCAAAGTGGCCACACTTTGCTTTGACAGCTCTGCAAACAATTGGCCTTTTCTCAGTGATCTTGAAATGGTCTTCACTTCACCACTGTGCCTTGTCAAGGTAAAAAAAATTAGAAAAAGTGCAAAGCAGTGGTCAAAAACCACTTAAAAATCTATCTAAAATCTAAAACAAGTTTGGAGTTTGTACTCATTCATAGTTTTGGTGCCTTCGGTGAGAGTCTACAATGGAAATAATCAAGGAACTAAAGAAAAAATATAAGTGAGTGTGTCCAAACTTGTGCTTCTCTATTTGTGCTTCTCTATTTTATTATGACAATTATGACGATTTGCAGCTACTTTGAAATAGAACCCCACTCTTTGTCCTGGATGTATTTTCATACCTGACTGAGAATCCTTCCACATTTCCCACTTGTTTTCTCCATCAGATCAAAGATGGGAAAGTTCCAATTATTTAGCTGGCTCATCATCGGCTCCAGACCCTCCATCAGCAAGGGTTCAGGGGCCAGAATGGGTTTGTCCTGTACACATACAGAAGCACTGAGTGAAATAGAGTTCACATATTTCAGTTTAACAGTACACACAGTGGTAGACAGGCTGACCTCCGGAGGTATTAGTGGGTGCAGGATGACGTTTTGAGAGGTGCACTTGCCCTCCTCGGTGTCCTCCTCTGTGGGTGCTACATCACCGCTGTCACTGTGGTTGGCCTCGTGGATGCTCTCGTAGTCCGATGATGCAACCACTGGGTCCTCTCCTGCATGGGCACAGAAAGACCGAACAAAACACTCGTTACAAGCCTATTCAGTTAGTATTCAGTTACATGTGAGTAACGCTTTAGTACAATTGCACTAGAGTCAAAATATATTACAATGTTAACATTACACTTACTTGAGTTGACTCCTTCTGATTTAATTAAGTTTTTGTGCTCTATCCTTTGAAAAGACCAGTTTTTGTGTAGAAACTGAAGTAATGCCCTTCAATTCATAGTAGCTTTGAATTAAAAATCAGAAGTTAGATCCAGTATAAGTAGTATAAGTGTATGCCACATCGCAAATATATGCCAAATCTTAATCTACCAATTTACTTTGTTTCATTTGTTTCATTTTTTTCAATTTGCATTTTTTTTTTTGCTTAGCAGTCCGGGTGCCTTCAGAATTGAGACTTCCCCATATTGTAGCTACTTATGTCCAATGCACATCCTGGGGACATACCTGGCCGAGGTATCCTGTCTCCTTTGTCCATCGAACCTTCTCCATGACTCAGTTTGATGTATGGCCTCCCACAGCTGCAAACAGAGTGAATACAGGTTAGAAAAAAAAAAAAAAAAAGAATAAATTGTTTGACTAAATCTTGGCTAAAACTAATAATAATTATAGACCAAAACTCCATTAACTACAGCTATTCTTTGGAGAATAGTTGTAGTAGTTAATGTAGTTAATAGTTGTAGTTTATACCTATTCTTTGGAGGTATAAAAAAACCAACTTCTGTGGCACAAAAGCCTATGAGCCAAATAGAATATGGATCAGTGACTATGAGAATTTGAAGTGCTTGTGACTTTGATGTGTTGTGAGTTGGTAGAAGTTAAATTAAAAAGTCAAATCCTAATGGGATTTCTCAGTCTCTGTAGCAACAAAAAGACTTGTTAAAGAGCCTAATAGAAGAAGAAGAAGAAGAAGAAGAAGAAGAAGAAGAAGAAGAAGAAGAAGAAGAAGAAGAAGAAGAAGAAGAAGAAGAAGAAGAAGAAGAAGAAGAAGAAGAAGAAGAAGAAGAAGAAGAAGAAGAAGAAGAAGAAGAAGAAGAAGAAGCGACTTTAGTGATCTCACACAGGAGAAATTCTTCTCTGCATTTAACCCATCCTGTTACTGAACTGGAGTCACTTTAACTGCTGTTTGTTCACTGCTCAGAATCAAAGACATTTATTGTGCAGCGTTCCTGTGCCTTTTAACCTTACACTGTTGTGTTTTTTTAGTTGATTGTACATACTTATTATTATTATTTATCTTAATTTTGATGCATGCTCATATTTTCCAACTGTTTCTGAAACTTGCGTTGTGACACTGCAATTTCCCCATTGTGGGACAAATAAAGGATTATCTTATCTTATCTTATCTTATCTTATCTTATCTGTTATTAGGAGCAGTGGGCAGCACATTACTGCTCCCGGGGACCATCTCCATGATCTTCTTGCTTCGGTTTGGTCAGGCCCTAAGCTGGAGGATTTTACCCATGGTGCATGTTTTGGGTTGATGGGGGAAACCGGAGTGCCTGGAGGAAACCCACCCAGACACGGGGAGAACATGCAAACTCCACACAGAAAGGCCCAGGCGACCCAGGGATCGAACCCAGACCATGCATGCAAACTCCACACAGAACACACACAGAAAGGCCTGGGCGACCCGGGGATCGAACCTGGAACCTTCTTGCTGTGAAGCATGAGTGCTACCCACTCAGCCATAAAACACAAAATCAGCTCAAATGTCATAATTGGTCTGTCTTCTCAGATTTATGACACGCACAAGCCAAATTTTCTTCCAGGTGAATTGGCCCAAATGACCTTGACCAGAACCTTTGACTGCAAGTTTTTTGAAAAGCTCCTTGATAAGACAATATTTAATATTTATTGTGTGGGTTTGAGGATAAAGGACTGATAGCATTCTAACATGTTAAACATGAATATATTTCAATTACTGACTGTACTGAGCACCAGTCTATGGCCCTCGATCGGCCCTCTGCTTCGTCTGTGTTTAGATATGTGGCCCTTGATGAAAAAAGTTTGGACACCCCTGCAATAGTTAAAATGTATGTACTGTATGTCATTTTTGTATAGCCTATTGCTTAGAAAAAAAACAACTAAACTTTAAAGATGCACTTTGTAACTTTCCTGGTGGGAGGTACATCACCTTCTTATCTCCATAGAGATGTTATTTTTTTTAAGAGAAAGGAAAAAAAAAAAAAAGGTAGGTTATTTCATACTGTGGAACATTCCTGGCAAATAACAGACTGACATATTTAATGTTCTAAATTAACTTTAACAAAAAAAATCCTTATTACATTTACCCCTCGTGAATAACTTTTAAACACCTCACTAAAAGTCAGCCATTGATGTGGTTAAACAGAACGACATGATGTTTTGGGAATAACCTAACCAATATCTTTGGGAGCTTCCTCTCTCTCTGTGCTACACCACCATGCTTCCTTATGCGACTGGAGGTGTTTCCAATTAAAATGCTTCCACTTAAATGTAGTCGGAGCAGCCGGAGCACAGGAAATGCCTGGAGTGTGCGCGGTGGTGTCAGAGGGGGTACAAAGGGCTGCTGTGTGTCTATCAGCTTCTGTGTGATACATGGAGTGAACAGACCAAAGCCCGACCCACAGCGCACTAACTCTAACGTTCCGCACTCAGCTTTAACAAAGAACCGGTGTTTTCACAGCCAGCTGTTCACAGCCAGTGTTTTCACAACCACGCTGCCTCTAATGTGGAACAGGTGTGGAATATCCAGCGGTTTGATAGTTTGGCCAACGAACACTTTGTACAATATTGCTGAGAATTAAAAGGTAGCAGAGAGAAGCTACCATGCATTTTGTGTAAGCTTTTAAAGGTGCTGATTCTGATCTGATTTTTATGGCCTTAAAAACATGAAAAACAGAACTTTATTGCTCACTTTTTGAACACATTCTGAGCATCCTAATTATTTAAGGTGATGAGTTCATAAGCACATATTATAACTTTCAGAAGTCAGAGAATTAGGTCCAGCCCACCAACATTACTTTGTGGTTCTTGTACAATTAAACACTTTGTAATTAGAAGCAGACAGCAAAGCAGTTTCATTTTGACAATATACTGTTTAAAGAAGTGGACAAAGGAAGTGTGACATCCCCTACAGACAGGGGTCTCAAACTAGTGGCCCGGAGGCCAATTGTGGCCCACGGGACGAGAGTTTGTCGCCCCGCCTTAACATGAAAGTTTAATGTTAGTGCAGCCCACGAGTTTGATATGTATGGCACTTTACAGTGTTGTGTGCGGAGCTGAATGAACCTACCAACCACGGTGGGGTATATGGCTCTCGGGGGCGGAACATTAGCAAGGCTTGATGCAAGCAGAGAAACATTTCTTAATGAGTGACAATTACAGCAGCGTTGCCATGGAGTGTTTTCTTCCATGCCTGGCTGGCTGCCTCATTTCTATTGGGCACACACTCGACATTCGTCCCAGCGTGCTGCGTTCACAACACTTATAAAAAAAGGTTTTTTAAGTTGCTGCTCAGCGGGATATTATATGTATATAAATATTGCTTGACAGCAAGAAGGTTCCGGGTTTGATCCCCGGGTCGCCCGAGCTTTTTTGTGTGGAGTTTGCATGTTCTCCCAGTGTCTGGGTGGGTTTCCTCCGGGCACTCCGGTTTCCCCCACCAACCCAAAACATGCACCATAGGTAAAATCCTCCAGCTTATGTCCTGACCAAACCGAAGCAAGAAGATCATGGAGATGGTCCCCGGGCGCCCTAATGTGTGCTGCCCACTGCTCCTAATATATATATATATATATATAATATTATATATATATATATATATATATATATATATATATATATATATATATATATATATATATATATATATATATATATCAATAAAGTTCACTTCTTCTTCTTATATACCCGTAATTTCCGGACTATTGAGCACACCTGAATATAATATTATATATATATATATATATATATATATATTTTTTGTACATATATAGGCTGCACCTGTCTATAAGGCACAGGTGTCCACGTCTTCAAGATGTTTTCAAGTTCGGAGCATCACATTGTATTGCCTCTGAAAGCTTTTGTCGTCTTTTTGCATTAAGTCAGTTTGTCACGTCTCACCATTGACTCATCGATGCCAAGCTCACGTGCAGCAGCTCTATTTCCTTCTTCAAGAGCCAGATTGCTTGCCTTAAACTTCAAAGCTGCTTCATATGCATTTCTTTGTGTTTTTCCCATGAGGAGGGTGTGTGCATGAAGCGCAAAATAACTGTTGAAAACAAAATCAAACTAGCATCTTCCTCGGCGCATTGTTTCTTCACCTGTCTGTCTTCACCTGTCTGTCTCGCTTTTGCACCTGTCACTTCACGCTCTACTGCGCATGCCTCCTGCAGAAAGAGTCGCTGTCCTGACCATGGATCTGGTCCAGTCTGGGATCATGTCAGTGTCTGGGATCATGTCAGTATCTCGTAGGATTTCAGCAGATTTCAGGTTCCCCTGGGGGTCGGGGCTAGTTGTATCAATCAGATATGAATGGATGTTCGGCTACTGAAGTTTGAAACATTTCTTCTCGTCATTTACGCACTCACCTGCATTTAATGCATATGGGTCATTAAGATGTATCCCACTCACTAATGTTCATTCAGGATCATAACTTTTTTTTATCACATGGTGATAAACTGCTTTAGTGCGCTGACAACAGCGCTCGCTTGTGTTGTAATTAACCCTAACCCATGTTAACTGCACAGACAGCGGCGCTTTCTGCACTCAGGCTGCGTGTGCATCCACTGTGTTGATAAATGAATAATCTGTCCATATATTAGCCGCATCGTTGTATAAGCCGCAGGGTTCAAAGTGTGAGAAAAAAGTAGTGGCTTATAGTCCGGAAATTACAGTATATTTATACACTTTTCAATGGCACTTAGAGTGTTAATATAAGGTCTCTCTTTCTGACAAAATGTGTGGCTCGGCTATGCAAGAGGAAGCGCTGCCAGGTCCCTAGCAGCAAGGAGTAGGCAAGAGAAGCCATGTTCAGAAAAACAGTTCATGTTCTTCAATGTTCCATTCATGTTCAGAAGAAGGTTAAAGGTTAAAGAACAGTTAATACAGAGATCTGAATCTGAATACAGCAGATATAGAAGACTGAATAAACCACATATTCACTGACTAGAGAAATCTAACTATTATTATTATTTTCATTATTATTATTTTATTTATTTATTACTGATTGATATATTTATTTTCTTATCAATTCTTAATTTGGTTAGTTTTTATTGATTTATTTTGTGTTTAAACAAATAAATAAAGAGATTTGAGAAGACTGGATTTTTTTTAACAAAGCTTTTCTTGTAGAAAACCTGATGCTTCCCAGCCTCACTCAGACTCTGCCTCCAGCGGCCCCCAGGGAAAATGAGTTTGAGACCCCTGTCCTACAGCGTTCGGCTCCAGTCAAATGAGGCCTGCGATGCTAAGGTTACAGGGGCAAATTTGGAGCAAGTTTTTTCACTTGCTTCACATTAGGAATAGGAGTTTATTAATGGACAAATTGGTGAAATAAAAACATGTAGTGCGGGTTAATAGGAACATTTTAAGCCCACAATGTTGAGGTTCACTGTAGCAGTTACAGCAGTAAAGTGAATTGAGTTGAAGGAACCAGCTAGCAGATTAGCTATGTCCATTTATACAATCTATGATTTTGACCCTAAGAGCTGCTATCTTTACTGGGACAAGATTTGCTCAACTACAAGGAGAAACATTTGAAGAAGACACATAGTATTTTCTTAGTGGTAATAGACAGGTATAAAATAGTTGTAATTATAAATGGCAATGCAATATTGATCTGAAACAACTAGAAATAGAAATTGGCCCATTGACTTTCTGTCATGTACTGCTGTCCTGCTCTTCAGCAGCAAATTATGTAGCAATCTTGTGTATTTTAGCTCAAGTAATAGTTTTATCGTCTACTTATTGACTTTTCAACATGAGCAATAATATTCAAAGTAACTGTATTTTTACTCAAGTACATGTTTGGAAGACTTACATCTGAACAGGGTCTAGTGTTATTGAAAAGTGTAGAAACTGGCACACACTATGAGTCGAGCTGTTTTGCCAACGCAGCAGAATTCCCAGGCTGACTGACATTGAGCCATCAGAGCAGAATGTAAATAAGATCGTCTCATTTTCACTTCGGGAATCTGTCCATCAGCTGCACAGGCATTCCGATCTTACAGCATGAAAAACGTTACAGTAATAAGCAGTGCACTTACAGCAATTTAAATGTCTAAAAAGGCTTAACCCATAATACAAGGATCAATGTACCACCCAGCGTGTTTTTGTCTGCATTTTACAATGTTAGTAATGGAAGCCAGAGGTCAATCGTGGCTGATACTGTAACACTGCAGATGTTTTGATAGATGTAAAGCAGCCAGAGCAGCACTGGACTACTCAAATAACAGTCTATTGAAGGAGTGTTTTGGCTCCGCTCATGTAAGTAAGCTTTTCCAGGTATGTACTGGATCAATGCCCACGACCACTAGCATTAGCCTGTTCCATTAACTGTGTAACATAAAATCGAATTCTGTGTGTATGGAGTTTTGCTTTTTGAGTTTAACTTTTATTATGTTACAAGGTCAAATATTTAATTAGTAAATGCCGTGTCGGCCTGTGCCTAGGACCGCCCCTGGGAAGCTCCATGGAGATGTCAGTGTGTTGCCTGGAATGTTCCACAGTATGGCATTAAACTTATGTATTTCCATGGAGACAAGCCTGTGATTTTGCAAGGTTAAGTCAGATCTGTGGAGAGGCAATTTTGTTCACAGTAAAAATTAATTTTCAATAATTTAACTCATTCACTGCCAGCCTGTTTTCAAAATCTAACCCCTTAGAGTGCCAGAGATTTAGAGCATTTTCACAGATTTTACAAGACTCACAGAATACTGAGTTCTTTGACTATATAAACATGGCACACATCAAAATAAAGCGTTGACTCTCTTCTTTCACCTGGAAAAAAAATATGTTTCTAACCTTTTCGGTTCTCAAATAAATGATAGTAGAACATAGGGAAGTTTCAGCAAAAACACTGGTTTTTGAGCAAGAAATGGAGAAAACGAGCGTTTAGTTCAGAGAAGGATTTCGAGCAGATCAGTGACTTTGACATCAATATTTATCGATTTAGTGACACCTCAAACATCTAAAATAACAGAGAAAGAGATTTTTGATGACAAAGTACATTTTTTATTTACAAATATAAGAATATAAGGCTCTGTGAATTGAAAATTCGTTCAAATCAATAGTGGCAAGAAATGTTTACAGGATATAATAATATATTTTCATATAAAATAGAACTTTGTTGAGGCTTTGTCTGAGGCCCAGAGTACAGACCCATAATAAAAACTAATATATATACACACACACACACACATATATGTACACACACACAAGCCCATGCATAAACCTTTACACACACACAGCTACACACGCACACACATATAACTTCATTCATTACAATTACCACACAGCAGCATCACTGCTCCAAGTCAGTAAACTTCTTCTTTGGCGCTGTCGTAGTTCTGAACAGAGTTCCTGCTCCGTGCAGCGCACACATGATACGCCCCCTCCTCGGGCACAGCAGATCTCTGCTCAGACCTCGCTGCTTGATCCGGCTTGTCTCTGCGATCCTCTGATCCAGGATCCTGGGTCCCAAGAGCGATCTGATCGCTCCATAGGCGCTGATCAACAGTTATCTGCTTTTTCGGGTTCTCTGGCCTCGCCATCTTACACACATCTATACACACGCTGCACTCCTCCTTTCTGCCGCGGCTCTGATCGGCAAATAATGATACAAGGTCGCCATCTACAGGTTGAGAGGTGTGAATTACACCTTAAAAATTGCGCCAGGTTGTATCCTAGCAACCCCCGCTGAAAAACGCCTTTGACGTCTATAGACGTCACGGCACTCAACGGTTGGATTCGAGGGGACGTCAATAGACATCTCCGGCACTGAATGAGTAAAAGATGTTTATGTTTAATGCCATACAATGGTATTTTACAGATAAAGCAATAACATCTCCATGGACACAAGCAGGAGGATCACGCCTTTCACCAGAAAAGTAACATGGTGCACCTTTAAGAAATTATATAAAGTAAGGTAGCAGAGTGGTTAGCCATTCTGTCTCTTAGCAAGGACTTTTCAGTTTAGTTTTTATTTGATACTTGTTCAAAGTGTATTCTGAAAAAGATATGAAAACATATCTTGAAGGGTAATAATACATACTCTGCCCCCTATCTTACTTAATATTACAAATGTGACGTCTAGCTGCCGCCTTGTCTGAGACTTTGCTGTAATTCAGTCCATTTCTTTACTTAAGCTCTCAGCAAGGTGATAGATCTCCTTTTGGTTCAAAGCCCAAGAGAACAGCAGCCGACCAAGTTTCGATAAACATAGACCCCATTATTTTAACTTTAAGGAATCCACCTACGCCAAGACATGAAGACTTGAAGACACAAACATACTTTACATGTTAAAACGCTAATGCTAGGCCAGTTTGATAAGTGTGTGTTGTTCTTTCCTGAGTGCGAGCTGACATGATGGAAAAACAGAGTGGAATCAAGAAGCCTAATGTCCTAATTAAGATTTTACTGATTTGATGGAGCGGTGCAGAGACAATTGAAGCCATGTGTTGTTGTTTTTTCTACCGCTTTTTAATGCTTTCCTATTGAATTGAACTCTGCTGCACTGTACACGACCTACATATGAGCAAAAGGTTCCAAAAAGTTCATCAGTGAACAGTTAACATCTCTCTAAAGATGTAATAATATTTATTTATTTATTTATTTAAATTAGGACAATGCATATTAATCAAAATGTCAGCAGAGAGCTCCATTGTATTATGCCGGAGTTAGCACAATAGCTAATTTACATCCGTAGTCCTAAGGCAGGTAAGAACAAAACACATTCACACAGAGAAAACATATATCTATATATTAATATTCCATTATCTGTCTTTTTATTGCTAAACCAAATCCCAAAGCACATACATTCATTGTGATTTTCATCTCTAAAAAATGCTATACAAATACAATTTACTTCTTTAATTTAATTCTTGCTTTCCTCTGATTCTGATATGACATAACGTTCCAATTTTACTTTAAATTCTGATGTGAAATCACAATATGAAACAATTTGATATGTGTGTAGAATCCCTCAGTCGTCCAGGTAGAATCCATTCAGTTCATGAACTAAAGAAGCAGCTTGGATGAGCTGCGAAACATATTTGACCAAACAAACGACGACTTTTGTCCAGTTGACAAATTGAATTTCTCCTTTTGCCAACCTGACATGACATCACATTCCGATATGACATCACATTCTGATATGACATCACATTCTGATATGACATCACATTCTGATATGACCATATTCCGATATGACAGCACATTCTGATATGACATCACATTACATTTTGACATCACATTCAGATATGATCACATTCTGATATGAAATCACATTCTGATATGAAATCACATTCTGATATGAAATCACATTCCGATATGACATCACATTCTGATATGAAATCACATTCTGATATGAAATCACATTCCAATATGACATCACATTCCAATATGATCATATTCCGATATGACATCACATTCTGATTCATGGAAATTATTTGCCATGTAACTATAACTGAATGAAAACGTCTTAACATTTATCAATAACATGTAATTGGTGATGGAATAAACAAAAATTATATAACATCATGATATGACACTAAAGTCCAATATGATTACATTCCAATGTGACATCACATTCCAATTCATTCAATTATTTGCCATTCATCTATAACTGAATGAAGATGTCTTAACATTTATCAATAACACACGCATGTTTTATTTGCCACATGTTATGCATCACAAATAGTTATTAGATTCCGGCCAACACTTTATAAACACTGCACACTATAAACAATCAGATTTATGGTCATTTGAAGAATTGCACAGTAACAATAAACAACGTAATGTTAGCAGCTTTAAACCAAAGGAAGTACCTGAGTGAAACTAAAGCAAGCATAAGGAGAACATGCAAACTCATCACATTCTGATATGATCGCATTCCAATGATCACAAGGAGAACAAACACTACACAGAACCCTGGACCTTCTTGTTGTGAGCCGCAAGTCTTAAATACTGCAACACGGATTACATATTTTATTATTTTACTTTTACAAGCTAGTATATGGCATAAACTCAGAACTGGATGGTTATTAGTCTGTAGAGAGTTGTTACTAAAATATTCTACAATACCAATGAGAGTATCCCATGTAAGTAGCTGTACACTGTACATTAAGTAGTTATACAAACTGCTTTAAAAATGTTACTCACCCAAACTAGTTAGAGAGCTTGGCCACAGCACAGGCCCTGACCCAGACACCAAACAAACAGGCCTATTCACTACTGTAAACAACATGGCAGCTGTGAATGAAGTCATACTGCACAGCTTGTTACTATAAGATCCATGTTTAATTATAAATTTAACTAACCTAAACAGAATCACTACACTAGTCACTATTTAAAAATATTTAGTGGCATGAAACCATAATAACCTAGGTATATTTCTGTACATGCAAGTTTTGTTAGAAAGTTTAATTTGACTTCAGGGTGTAGAATGCAATACCAAATACAGCTTTGTAATTTGAAATATTTTGATATCTAAATTTACCATAGCATTGCAATCCTAGAATAAATATTGTGCTTTTCTGCCAGTATTTAGTATTGAACTATGACATACTTTTTGGTCACTATAAACAGTAACGATCTAAAGGTCGATTGCTATGTTCAAAACTGCAGAACTGAGAAGCCCTGCCTCTTCCTAAATGCCATATTACATTAGCATTGTTGAAAAATCGAGTGACATTTTTGAAACCTACATGGATGACCCGCAGTATGACATTCTTCCATAATTGTAACAAAGTATAGGGATGTGAGGTTTGTGAAAACAGACTGAGCTAGCCCTCACAAGAATACCTTTTTTTTGGTAAATATTCTCGCATCAATCACCATGTTTCCACCTTTATTTGATTAATATGTGTTTTTAAAAAATCTCATTGTATAATATATAATCATTTGACTTGTCTACTACAATAAAAATTAGTTGCATTAAACTCAAAGTTTGAAATGTGATAAATGATTAAGTTCATAAATCATACTTTTGAACCATGACATTTTTTTTTTTTAAATAATTGCAATAAAGTATAGGGGTATGGGCGGGGACAGGAGTTAGGTGAAAATAGACATTTTCTGAGCACTCAAGTCTCAAATGCACCTATCCTATAGGATTTACTCAAACAAATGCCCCCTTTAAATAATTCTTTTGTCTTTTGTATATTAGTCCATGCAGTAGTAATTCAAGCATTGGTCACATTGTCTACTGGCAGCTCTATACACAAACACACCAGTGTATCTTCGCTCACATGACCATAAATCTGATTGTTTACAGTGTGCAGTGTATATAAAATATTGGCAGCGGGGAGAGTGTGACTCATTAGCCTGGTTGGCCTCTCTGTCGGACTGGAGCCACATGTTTTTTCTAGAACATTTGGACTGGGTTTGATAATTAGTGTTAGCATCAACACAACAACACTGACAGTCTGTGTTCTTTCATGCATGGACACAGCTCATATCTGCACTGTACACTGTTTAATTAGTTACAACAATATAAACTTCTGCCTCTGTTCTGTATTTGATGGGCATGGAATATTCATAAAAACATATTTTTCATGTTTATTCTGCACACTCATATTAGGTCAATTGTCCACATCTCATTGACAGTTAGACAAGCTGCTCAAGGTGACGTCAAGGTATTCCCAGACTACTACCTAATGTATGGAACAAAGAAGAAGGCAAATGTGTTTATGTAAGACAGTTTTGAAGTTAACACTGTTTAATTATCAGTGGTGGAATGTAATGAAATAAAAGTAGTAAAGTACTGTACAAAAATAATAATAATAATAATAATAATAAATAAATAAATAAATAAATATATATCATTTTAAAAAGGTACTTTACTACTTTTAGTTTACTTTTACTTTAAAGTAGATTTTATCATGTGATACTTTTACCTTTAGTTGAGTATTTCTTTGCTCTGGTAACTGTACTTTTACTATATCTTTTAGTGTATCAAAATTGAAAATCTTCCACCACTCTTGCATGCTAACTAGCATGCTAACAGCGCACCAGCCTTATTTCCTGGTTCATGGAGGACAAAAATGCCTTATAATTAGGCGCAGACACTACACAGTCATCACAGTCATTTAGATATGGTTTTACAATATCTATCTATACTGGGGCAAGACAAATCTTACTTTATTTCATGAATAAAATGTATATGTAGTGCTTTTAAAGGTGCACTGTGTAACTTGTCTGGTGGAGGGTTTGTCATCTGCTTGTCTCCATGGAGATGTGCCTTATTCTGAGCAATAAATAACACCTGTAGTTGAATAAATGCAAGACAGATTAGTTTAATGCCATACTGTGGGCACTTTAAATGAAAGCATTAACATCTCCATGGAGACAAACAGGTTGCAGACTCTCTCCAGAAAAGTTACACAGTGCACCTTTAAAGGTCCCATGACATGGTACTTCTTGATGCTTTTATATGGTGCCTTAATGGTTCCCTAATACTGTAAATGAATCCTTCTTCAAAATCAACACTCGTGCATGAGAAAGACACATGTACACAGTCAGAGTCAGAATATCTCTCTCTGAACGATTCATTCTGGGCCTTGTTGCTTGAATGCAAATGAGAAGGACACAGATACGTTAGAGGAGCGGGTGGGGGGGTGGGGGGCAAATGCGCCCCTGTTTCGCTGCGCTGTGCACTGTCTCCCACTTCCGCATTTTAAGCGCGGAGGAAGAAAGGAGAGGAATTTCAATGAAAAAAAACACATTTTCACAGAAAATAAAATTAAACCACTGCTGTTTCAGAGGTCCAGAGGGTCGGGTAAAGGACTTCCAAGCCTAGAAACACATTTCACATTGCGTAGCTCCTTCGCGGTCCAAACTCTCTGGGCGTGATTTCCAGAGACAGGAGGTGGACATCCAGACTTTGGTGGAACTGCATTTGCATTTCTTTTTTCGATGTGACGTAACATAGTTGCCTTGTTCAGAATCGCCCGTTTGAGCTGTGTTTTTTTCTAACGCAGAAAAGGACGCAAATGCTCAGTTTAGACATTTCGCAACTTTTAGCCTTTTTACCTAAACAGGGTAGGGGAGCTCACATTAACGTTCAAAAACCTCAGAAAGTGAACATTTCATGCCATGGGACCTTTAAGCATTCAATCAGTAGACTATAATTTCTCAAAACACTACTTACAGTGCACAGTAGCAGCTCTGGCCTAGTAAATAAGCAGTGTTTATGTGAGAGAGAAAACCAGTACAAAGGAGAAAACAAACCAATACTGCTCTAATATAAAAATATTTTAAAAATACAATCATTTTCAAGTACACATGAACCAGAAATTCTCAAGTCAAAATTATGGAAATTTCTCAAAAACTATAAATTGTTTTAATAATATCCAAACACAGTGCCATAGCAACCCCAAACTAATTGTGTGGAATGCTTGCATGCTTGATCACTGCAAATTACATTCAAATTGTCCACAATGTAATCAAGATATTAAATGAACAGTTTTGTTTATTCTAGATAGAAGATTTCACGGTGGTTAAATGGTAAAACAAAAAACGAAGTAAGCTTGGATATTTGTAGAACAGGGATGCAATATATTTTGGCTCGACATAGACTTCTGTACTTGTCCTTTTGAAGTCAAGACAGCAGCTTTGGCCTCATATGACCACAGAGTTTAGTTAAAGGTACATTATGTAACTTTCCTTTACCTTCCTTCCTTTACCCCCCTGGAGATTTTATTGCTTTGCCCAAATTTTTCACATATTATCTGACTTTTTTTTTAATTATAGGTGCTTTGAGCAGGATCATCTCTCTGTAGATCTGATTTGTGGCTTGGCCTGGTGTTCACCTGTTTACTGCTATGTTGTGGAACATTACAGGTAAAGCAATGGAAGTAAGCCACTGTACATACTTTGTACTCTTTTTAACATTCTAACATGATTCGCATAAATATAACCCCAAATAAAATAATAGCAGTTTTAAAGGTCCCATGGCATGAAATTTTCACTTTCTGAGGTTTTTGAACGTTAATGTGAGCTCCCCTACCCTGTTTAGGGCCCCCCCCATGGTTAAAAGTTGCGAAATGTCTAAACTGAGCATTTGCGATCCTTTTCTGCGTTACAAAAAATCGGAGCTCAAACGGGCGATTTTGAACAAGGCACCTTATTGACGTCAGATCGAAAAAAGAAATGCAAATGCAGTTCCACCCCCGTCTGTCTGTACTCAGCGTCTCTGTAAATCACGCCCAGAGAGTTTGGACTGCGAATGGGCTAGGCAATGCGAAATGCATTTTTTTATTTGCCTGGAGGCACGTCCGAGTGTTTCTAGGCTCGGAAGTCCTTTATCTGAGCCTCTGGACCTTTGAACAGCAGTGGTTTAATTTTATTTTCTGTGGAAATGTGTTTATTTTTCAATGGAACGCTTCAAATCTCTCCCCCCGTGCAAAAACAAGGAAATGGATCAGAGAGCGCTCAGAGCAAGAGCGGAGCGTTTGGCCACGCCCCCACCCTCTACTATTGGCCAGCTCTTTTCTCCTCATTTGCATTCAAGCAACAACGCCCATTATAGAGTGTTCAGAGTGAGAAAAATTACTCTTTCTCAGCTTATCTCTGTTTCTCATGCACTGAGTGTTGATTTTGAAGAAGGATTCATTTACAGTATTAGGGAACCATTAAGGAGCCATATAAAAGCATCAAGAAGTACCATGTCATGGGATCTTTAATACAGTATAGCTCATTGGACTTTGGTAACTTAAAGGAGAATTAACGTTTTTTACAATCTGAAATAAGTTTTTTACAATCTTATTTCGGTAATAAAACAAGTTGTTTTACTCACCCATAGCACTTTGGTGTCATTTGGAACACTTCCGGAGATGTTTTAGATTTGCGATATCCGTAACGTGAGTTCTCGGGGCATAGGTTTGCGGTCTCCAAATAACACAAACTTTAGCACTTTTCAAATCACAGAAGATCGCTGTGTCAGCGTAGACTTTAAGTGGAGTCAAAAGCGGCCTGAAACCCGATATCCAGCTATAGTTTCATTTGATGACGTCATCATAGAGGACAGTGCGAATGTGCGCAGTCACAGCTGTTTTGCAGATAAGACGACGCAACTTTTCTGTTGCGAGCGACACATGGCAAAAGATTCGGACTTTGAGGCTGAAGAGGACTTATGGAGGACTAAGGACTGAAGAGGAGTATACGGATGAGGAGACAGAATGGATACAGAAAGAATGAAGCGGAGACAGTTTTAGGAGCAGCGCAGAGAACAGCCATCGGTTTCGCATTACTTCTCAGAATCGTGCACTGAATCCGCTGGCCTTCTTTCTTTTCCTTTGCTGGTAAAAAATCGTCCTGACTGAAGTGGGTACTGCAAACACGATGGTCCAAAGGTCTTACAGCTTTGCGTTTCATGTTTGGGTCCCGAGAGCTGAGAGTGAATTAAACTGTGACTGAGCGCATGCTCACTGGCCTCCTCATCTCCTCGAAATTATGGATAAATCTCAGATTACAGGCCACTTTTGATTAAAAACGAAAGTGTACACTAAGACATTGAGCTTCTATGATTTGAAAAGTGCTAAAGTTTGTGTTATTTGGAGACCGCAAACCTATGCCCTGAGAACTCGCGTTACGGAGATCTCAAATCTAAAACATCTCCGGAAGTGTTCCAAATGACACCAAAGTGCTATGGGTGAGTAAAACAACTTGTTTTATTACCGAAATAAGGCTCAGATTGTAAAAAAAAACGTTAATTCTCCTTTAAATAAAATTAAAGAACAGATGGTATTTTTTTATATTTGTATTTGATTAATCTATCTTCTATAATCTATCTATCAAACTAATTGCAAAAGTTCTGACTATACAGCCAGTGTATAATGAAGCTAAAAATACAAAAGCCTACATCTCCCATAGAGAAGATTGGCATCAGTGGTACTGTAATCCGGTGCTCTCTGCAGCGATAATGCTCTGGGAGTGTGTCTTAGTTATTCAGGTTAATGCGTTTACCTCTGGGCAATATTTCCATTCTGGCTCCCACATGCACACAGTCTTTTCCCTACTTCCACTGCTCTCTTGCTCTCTGCTGGGAGAGGCCTTGTAAAATCAGTATGGATATTTAGAACTTAAGGAGGCATCAGAGTGGGATCTGCTTAGTCCCATTACCACAGTCAGGACAACAGACAACAGGTTCTCTTATATTATCTTAGGCTACGTTTATATGATGACGGTCTGAACAGAAGACGCAAAAGTGGTGTCGCGTCTTTGTCCACTTTTTATTCCGTTTAGATGAGCATTTTCAGGAGGAATACGGTGACACAAAAGTGTGTGGAATTCGATTGGGTATGCATGCCAGGCGGCTAGGTGGTGCTGTGATACATTATCACTATGTCCGCTCGCAAGCGTAGAATCATCTGCACCGCGAAAAGCAAAACAAAACATGGCTACCGGTAGCAAAAAAAAAATTTGTGTGGTCAGACGAAGAAGTTCAACTATTGCTTCAGACCACGTTAGACTACAAAGCAACGAAGGTACAACAAGGTGTGGACTGGGAGTCCTGCCAAACAAAGTACACTGATATATGGGCTGATGTGACGTAAACGTGTACGCGATGTCAGCAGATTTGACCAGAGTTTTGCATCTTGGGCAGTGAAGATGAAAACACTACGGCGGAGCGTATTCAAGTTTTCCACTTTGGAGGGCAGTTTCAGTTTTTTCCCCCAAAACACCGTCACCATCTAAACGAAAGGCACTTCTGATAAAATATTTTGCCGTTTTTGCCCATAAGTATTCTCGTGTAAACAGGCCCTTAAATTATAAGCACAATGTAATACACCACAGTGGGACATTAGGACATTTTTGCCCTTCGACTTTGCCAACTACAACACCGTTTTCAAGCCCCTGAGAGAAAGTGCATTGACTAGTTGGTGTACATGAAGATTAGGGGATGGGCCTATTTATCTTTTAAAATCCGTAGGCCCAAAAATGAATATTAACCTGAAGTAAAGATCACGTTTGTGTAAACATAAAATATACAACCATGTAAAGCTCTTCAATTTCCATTTTTACTCATTAGTCTGTTCATCTGCATTGAATATTGCATTGATTTACATTGATATCGGCCGATACTGATCCATTGATGTTGGCCAATATGGAAGCTGGAACTGATATTCCACCTATGCCTAATGAACATTTTACACAAATTAAAGTATTTCATATAATAGTTTAGAGGTAAGACTTTTCTCTTCTCCACTGAAGCGGAAATGACAACATGAATAAGTGCAGTTTAGCAGCAGTAGCAGTAAAAGTGTGTGGGGCAGAGGAGGGACAGTACCTGCATGTGAGTGTTTCATGGTAGGGTTTGATGCTAGCGCTGCGGTCCCTCCTGACCGGCCCTGGCTCGATGGTGGGCAGGCCTGTGGCTGAGGTGGTGGTGGTCCATGTGGACGAGATCCTCCTCAAGAGCCCCGGATGCAGACTCCTCCTCAGACGCTGTTCATCAAGACATGAAAGCAGTTTAATGAGGACATATTATGGAAAATGTAACCTTTTATTTCAATTGAATCTGATAACATTTTCCCTCATTATTAGCTCACTTAAAATTGTATTTAGATTGACTAATGCATGTGTGAGTAATCCTGTATTGTCCTGTATCTAGGGCTTGAGTGCTCAGAGAATTCCAATTTTTGCCTCCTCTGCCCTTGTCTGATACTAATTTGTGTTTATTTAAAAAAAAAAAAAAAATCAAGGTCATAGGGTTCAAACATGTTGTGTCGCCATACAAATATACAGCTCTGGAAAAAAATAATAGACCACTGCAAAATTATCAGCTTTTCTGATTTTACTACTTATAGGTATGTGTTTGGGCAAAAGGAACATTTTTGTTTGAGTCTATAAACTACTCATAACATTTACCCCAAATTCCAAATGAAAATATTATCGTTTAGAGCATTTATTCGCAGAAAATGGCAAATGGCCAAAATAACAAAAAAGAAACCTCAAAGAAGACCTCAAACAATGCAAAGAAACAAGATCAAATTCATTTTAAAACAACACAATACTAATATTTACTCTTAAGAAGAGTTCAGAAATCAATATTTAGTGCAATAACCCTTATTTTTAATCACAGCTTTCATGCGTCTTGGCATGCTCTCCACAAGTCTTTCACATTGTTCTTGGGTGACTTTATTCCACTCCTGGTGCAAGAACTGAAGTAGCTCAGCTTTGTATTTGTGTGATGGGAATGGCTGTAATACATGTAGAGATACTGATTTCAGAAAAAAATGCAGTGGGCTTTTATTATTTTCCAGAGCTGTATGAAAATTCAGTGCTAAGGTGAGAAGTAACTATGTAGGAGATGTGGAAGTCAATAATCCCATTTAAATAATAATAATAAATATAGCTGCAAGCAGCAATGTGGGGACAAGCACCGAAGGTTCATGTAGGCCTCAGCATGTAGGCCGCATGCAGGGTCTGACAGGGTCTAACAGGGTCTGACAGGGTCTAACAGGATTTAACAGGGTCTAACATAGTCTGACAGGGTCTAACAGAGTCTGACAGGGTCTAACATAGTCTGACAGGGTCTAACAGGGTCTGACAGGGTCTAACAGGATTTAACAGGGTCTAACAGAGTCTGACAGGGTCTGACAGGGTCTGTTCTGGCAGGGTTAGACCCTGTCAGAACAGACACATCAAAGACAGATCAAAGGTTGCTAGGTGTGTTGCTAGGCAATTGGCCCTTTCTTCACCTGGGGGTGTCCTGGGGTTGTCCCAGGTGAAGAAAGGGCCCGGGGGAGAGCAAGGGTGATGCAGAGCAAACACTATAGGGTGCCTAGCACCTATGGTGCTTTTCCCCTAAATATATCTACAAGCAGCAATGTGGGGCCAAGCATCGAAGGTGCATGTAGGCCTCAGCATGTAGACCGCATGCAGGATCTGACAGGGTCTAACAGAGTCTAACAGAGTCTGACAGGGTCTAACAAGGTCTGACAGGGTCTAACAGCGTCTGACAGGGTCTAACAGAGTCTGACAGGGTCTATCAGAGTCTGACAGGGTCTAACAGGGTCTGAAAGGGTCTAACTGAATCTGACAGGGTGTAACAGGGTCTGACAGGGTCTAACAAAGTCTGACAGTTTTCATAAACTATAATAATCTTGTTGCAGGTGCTGGGGTTTAGATAGAGGGTCTGACAGGGTTTAACAGGGTCTAACAGGGTTTAACAGGGTCTGACTGGGTCTAACAGGGTCTGACAGGGTCTGACAGGGTCTGACAGGGTCTGACAGGGTCTGACAGGGTCTAACAGAGCCTGACAGGGTGTAACAGGGTAGTTAGACCCTGTCAGACTCAGAAACAGGGTTTAACAGGGTCTAACAGGGTCTGACAGGGTCTAACAGAGTCTAACAGGGTTTAACAGGGTCTAACAAGGTTTAACAGATCAAAGACACATCACAGACAGATCGGTTGCTAGGTGCGTTGCTAGGCAATTCCTGAAAATTCCTGCAACTTTGACCTGCTGGTGGCACTAGACGGTTGGGGCTGGGGGCCTATAAATTGCTGTGGGTAATGAGGAGACTGGCTGGAATGTGCATGCAAAATTTCACATCTTTTTACCAGACGGTTCTAGGGGTTGCCATAGACTCCCATGTTGAGGAGAATAATGTATAATAATAAGAATCAGGAGACAAGACACATCAAAGACAAGATCAAAGGGTTGCTAGGCAACGTCGCTAGGCAACGCAGTACAAACACTTTTTATTTTTATTTTTTATCTTTTAATATTACAACATATTTTATCACCACAATAACATTCACTTTATCACCACAATAACATTCACAAAGCGCTCAGAAGACACATCGGGGAATGCGGGTACGGGAATAAACACCACTGGGCAGTACAAACACTATGGTGCCTAGCACCTTCAGTGCTTGGCCCCAATAAAATGTAAAATGTTGACATAGGTATGTTATAGTTCCATATTAAGCGCTAAAAAAAACCCTTTATACAGTATGTCTTCTTTAATAACCACGAGTACATCTGTGAGCATGACGGAGTATTGTACAGGGATGAAGCAACAGAGTGTTTGGATAAAAGCACTCAGCTCTCCACCTCCATGTTTATGGCCAAGTCATCTGTCAAATCCATCACTTAGATGAGACAGTTGTTTGGCTTCACCTGCCTAGAGAGAAAGAGAAAGATGCAGGGGATGTCTCTGTCTGCATCTGTCTTGGTTTGATATTTGTTTTTCTCAGCTCTGAATCTTAGGAACCTGGTCTGTGATCATAATAACACGTGCAACGATGTTAAAACTAGGGGCGAAGGTTTGTGACTATTGAAATAACACTAAAGGTATGATAATCGTATTTGTTAACTGGAATACACAGACACTAAAAAGCTAAAGAACAAACAAAGATTAGGTTAGGTTAGGTTTCTTAATTAGTCTCCACCAGGGAGAAATTTGTCTTGGAGGTAAGGGAAGGTTGCAGTACAGACAGAAATATACATACATACTGTACATAAAGACATACGGACATACAATATACATACATGACATCAGATAAAAGATAACGGTGTTGGCACAGACATAGACGTATTGGGTGTTCCCACCTCCGCAGACAATGACCTTATTACATCAGTGTTTTAAAAGACAAGAGTAGAGCTTTTGATTTTTATTAATAAATATTCTCTATTTTTAAGCATTCAGTCACCAGATTCGCCACCTTTTTTGATTAACATGTATTTTAAAGGGATATGCCACCCCCAGGTCAAATTTGGGCATCTCCCCACAGTCCAGAGACTAAAATAAGTGGTGGAAAGCGTTTTCCTGCTCACCCAGCCATTGTCCGAGTCTGTCGCCACTGACCGCCGCGGTATCTGGTGCTCCTCCGCCTTAGACTGGAGTCTAACGTCGCCAGAGAAAGATTTCGGCCAAAAGGAATTAATTTGCTCGATGCGTTTCCCAATTACTTTGTGTGTAGTGCGCATTCATATCGAGTGCAAATAAATGTGCAAATCAACACGGAGAGCTTGCCTTTGTCATTTTGGGTGGGAACTATTTTCCAGTGCGTAAGAATACAGCCGTATCACGCAGTACGCTACCAGGGGAATCCCAGTTACGCACCGGGAAGGGAGTTCCCCTGTTGCACAACGTGGTGCGTGATACGACTGTATTCTTACGCACTGGAAAATAGTTCCCACCCAAAATGACAAAGGCAAGCTCTCCGTGTTGATTTGCACATTTATTTGCACTCGATATGAATGCGCACTACACACAAAGTAATTGGGAAACGCATCGAGCAAATTAATTCCTTTTGGCCGAAATCTTTCTCTGGCTACGTTAGACTCCAGTCTAAGGCGGAGGAGCACCAGTTACCGCGGCGGTCAGTGGCGACAGACTCGGACAATGGCTGGGTGAGCAGGAAAACGCTTTCCACCACTTATTTTAGTCTCTGGACTGTGGGGAGATGCCCAAATTTGACCTGGGGGTGGCATATCCCTTTAAAAATCTCAAATAATCATTCAACTAGTCACTAATAAAAAAAGTCGACTAAATTAATTCTCAATTGCAGGCGTAATGAAATGTGATCAATTATTGACTTTATATATATTTCAATATATATAAAATATTTCACATTTCTTTCATGAACTACATTTTTCACCGGTTATCTCATCTGCCTCTAAGCAAGCCAATAATCTTAGTACCTGAGAAAGCTTCCAGCAATTAGTTACAACTACTAGAAAAAATACATCCCCTTGGTCGAAACTGCTTTTTCCTAATATTAAAACCATGTTCCCCTGAATATCTGACTTTCCTTGGCCAGAGGAGTGTAAATACAGTACATGTTGACAGTTGTTGGGACAGTATGGGGCTTGTAAAGTATTTGTTGTTGTTTCAGGTCAGATAGGAGTCAGCTCAGGCCTTTTTGACCTTCATACAGGAAGTGGTCTGCTGTGGACGCAGAGCCAAACAACCAAATCTACCAACAAGCTTCTACTCAGTTCAACTCAAATAATCCACTAGATTATCCAGTACAGTCAAGCATCAATTGTATTTGAATCTCTATTCACTCTCCTTACATTGTCTCTAGTCCTGTGGCTTTCAAATCTTTCACTCCAAGTGCCCCCTATCATGGATCTATAATATGAGCACTGTTCTTAAACTATTATACTTCCAAGCCTGGGTCTAGGAAAATATTTGACTGTTTGAGTACCACCAGATCAACCAAGTTTAAAATGGGACTATAATTGAACCAGCACTACAATTATCACAGTTCCAGATTTAAAGAATTTACCCAAAGGAGGACATACATGTGGATGCCAGCTAACACTAGCAGAGCACTGCAGAGGAGCCTGAGTACCCTCAGGCAGATTTCACTTACCACCAGTGGTAACTGTACCCATGTTTGAGAAACACTACTCAAGACAAATTCTTTGTAATGGCACATCTTCTTAAACAATAACCAACTGAAAAAGACAGATCAGCATATATTTCCAACATATTTTCCTTTACCAAAACGCTATAAAAAACACAAATATTAACAATAGTTTTCACATGTTAGGTAGTGAGACAGGCATAACAGGCTCAGCAGACTGACCACTCCTTGGACAGTTTATTTAAGCTTCACTTTCAAAGTCCCAACAGTGGACAAATACACCTGCCAGACAAGTCATTTACTTAAAGGCCATGGACAGGCTTCTCTCAAATCCACAGAGGACCTTCTCCCAACTGAAGTGTCAGGCTAATTGGATCCATACAGGGACATAGCTCGTATTTGTGTTCCTCCTTCAGAGGAGGAACATTTTGAGTGTGTCCCATCTGCACATAAACTCTGGCGGAGCACATCTGTCTTGTTGACACAGCTGCATGGGGCTATGAAAGAGAGGACAGGGCAGCGGGCAGTAGTCGCGTTCTATTTTTCTTCGCTCAGCGTTAGGAAAATGCAGGCGTTCTTCAGAGGATGCTAAAAGCTTAGAGAGCAGGAAGCAGTCATTAGCTCAAACATGGCCTAAAAGATTAACATGTGTGCATAAGCCCATGGAGTATAAATCATTTGGCTCTGGATAAGTGGACAATACATGGCTCTATCTGTGCTTTCATTGGACCATTCTTATGAGTTAGCGTCCAGCTCTTGGCGTACTGAAGTAATTTGCAGTTATCATATCTCTGCAATGTTCAAATGGCAAAGTTATAGCCAAATGGTTTTCATTGTTGCATTACAGAAAACATATCCATAATTTGACTTTGAGGGTAGTTTGCATGTTCTTTTGTTTCCAGGTGAGTATTCTTGTATTACATTAAACCCGTGCTGCCAATTCATTTAACTATAGGAACTGTGGACAGTATGCAGGCTCATTTGTGTGTGTTGAATTCCATTTTGTATTTAAAAAAAAAAATAACTGGGTCCATTTTTATAACTAAAAAAATCAGATAACCTAGTAATTAGATCTGATTTTTGATTTGTGTTTCCATCAGATTACTCACTACTCTGATAACTCAAGAAATCAGATAATGTCCCCAACTGGAATACAAAGCTTTCTTAGATTTCTTAGATTTACCAGTATTTTTTGTTGAACTCCTGAACAATTTTCCTTCTTCTTACAGTATATTATGTTGCATACCTTGTGTATGGAGGTCTTCTCCCCCTTCTCGGGCACATCCTCTGAGTCAGAGCAGGTGTAGGCGTCACTGGGGTTGAGCAGGGGTGCAGGGCGCGGCCGGTGCAGCGGTTGAAAGGTGAACTGGGTGGTTAGCAGGTTGCTAACAGCTTTCAGAGACGTGCAGGTGTTTGGGGGCAGAGAGGGGTCTGCTAACAGATCTGTGATGAGTCCATGAGCTTCTCCCATCACCGCAATGTCCACCATAACAGTGGTGCCTGACGACTGCAGACAGAGAGAGAACGAGAGGGAGATATGTAAGTGGCTGTCATCAAAACAGTTAAATGTTTTGCAGCAGTCCCAAGTTATTCCTCACTTTCTTGACATATCTTAGCATTCTAATTATTCACCACATTGAGTTTACAAGCACTTTTCACAAGTTTCAGAGGCCAAAGTATAGTTTTGCTCAAGTTAAACAAAACACTTCCTGATTAATTCACACGGTCACAGTACGTGTGTGCACGTGTGTGTACAGGACTAAACCAGGACTAAAACAGGACTATAACAGGACTAAAACAGGACTAAAACAGGAATAAACCAGGACTAAAACGGGACTAAACCAGGACTAAAATAGGACTAAAACAGGAATAAACCAGGACTAAAACGGGACTAAACCAGGACTAAAACAAGAATAAACCAGGACTAAACCAGGACTAAAACAGGACTAAGACAGGACGAAACCAGGACGAAACCAGGACTAAAACAGGACTAAACCAGGACTAAAACAGGACGAAACCAGGACCAAACTAGGACTAAAACAGGACTAAAAGAGGACTAATCAAGGACTAAAACAGGACTAAAACAGGACTAAAACAGGACGAAACCAGGACCGAACCAGGACTAAAACAGGACTAAACCAGGACGAAACCAGGACCAAACTAGGACTAAAACAGGACTAAAACAGGACTAAACCAGGACCAAACCAGGACTAAAACAGGACTAAACCATAACTAAACCAGTATTTAATCTAACTAAACCAGTACATTAAACCAATACATTTCATATTGTATTGTAATAAATTGACAATACAGGTGACTTTGGCTTAACATATTATCCTGTTTATTATTGAATTATTGAATGATTATATGGACTTTTTGTTATAAAATCATTTCCATTTTAACAAAGTAACTTCTACTTCTGACCTGCCCTGAAACACCACAGTGATGTCAGTGATGGGGGAGGGCTTAGTTTAATATCATGCAAATGAGCCAAGAAGGACTGGAGTTAGAGGATCTTTAACGCGGCGTTTCTCAGCTTGTCGTTTTCAGAATGTGCTGCATTCAAATGGCAACAAATTCTTCAAATGTTCTCAGATTTCCATGTGTAAGGCATCGTTGGAAAGCTTAGAATCTACACTTTCAGAATCAGTGAATAACTCAAAAATAGCTCCGGGAGGACTTGTGTCTGTTTTTTCTGTGTTTGGGCACAAATGCCAAGTGCCAAGTTAGTTACTTACTTTTTTATTCACAAAATAATATACCAATAAAAATGAATAATTTTTTCCCCCTGGAACATTCCTTTCATTACAAAGGGGAAATTACAATCACATCAGTGTAGCCCTGAGCGATAAATTGAACTGTGTAAAACCTGTGAATTGTGATAAAATAGAAATTGCAATCTGGCAAGTAATTCTACACCCAACCTGCTCTAATGTATATATTTCTGCAGAGGGTGAGTGTTTACAACATATGAAAACCCTCTTACACATCACAGCAACATCACGTGCCAGTCTACATTCAGGCAGCGTGGTACTGGGCCTTAATGAATGGGCTCATTAGCAACATGTCTCCGGCAGACTCCGACCTATGACCTCCTGACCCCTGACCTTCGGACCCACAGCTACTGTGTGTTTAGTGCTGTCTGCTCTGAGCTTTGAAGGAGCGTGTGCAAGAGCAGCTCATGTTTTCGCATAACCTGCTCCTAACACCAACACCAAACACATGTCAATATTTGGCTTTCCAAGTCCCATCTGTAATGAACTGAATGATCCACTTTCTGAATTTATGAGCTTGAAGTAACTAAACAGGATCAACATTAGGATTCATGACCATAAGACTATAAGGCCTAGAGCTGACCTAAACCAGGACTAAATCAGGTCTAATGCACAACTTAATGGACCAAATCAGGACTCATCAATTAGGAAATGTCCAATTGTTGGATTTTCATGGAAAGTGGAAAATGCGGTAACTAGTTTCAGATTTTACTACCAAAACTAAGTAGTGAGAGGTCCTTGTTGAGCTCCTTTGGTTTTAAATGCAGAATAAACTCAAAACATATTCTTCTTTACATCATACCCATGGGTTCAAATGGACAATGTGCATAAAATATTACAAATTATTCCGGCGGCACTGTGGCTGAGTGGCTAGCACTCATGCTTCACAGCAAGAAGGTTCCGGGTTCGATCCCCGGGTCGCCCAGGCCTTTCTGTGTGGAGTTTGCATGTTCTCCCCGTGTTTGGGTGGGTTTCCTCCGGGCACTCCGGTTTCCCCCACCAACCCAAAATATGCACATAGGTAAAAATCCTCCAGCTTAGGTCCTGACCAAGCCAAAGCAAGAAGATCATGGAGATGGTCCCCGGCCGCAGTAATGTGCTCCTAATAACAGGATGGGTTAAATGCAGAGAAGAATTTCTCCAGTGTGAGATCAATAAAGTTGCTTTCTTTCTTTTCTTTCTTTCTTTATGCAATGGTAATTGGTTATAAACATTATTTAGTATAGCGCTTTTCCAATTTCAAGGCACTCAAAGATACCAGATCATGAGTAGCATTAAACTAAGCTGAATCTAGACCTGTAGATGAAGTACCAGGAGCTGCACCATAGTTTGGGAACTGCTGCCAGGATAAAAGTACCTGCTAATTTATAACAAGGGTTAGCCTGAGCAGCCAGCCTGTTTATCAAACACACTCACACTGCTCATACTCTGCCCTAAGAATGTTATCTGATTAGTTTTCTCCTCCATCCACGTCTCCCTGACAGCTCGCCAGCTCGGAGAATGATGCTGTTTACACTGGCTTGTGGTGGCTTTCACCGCTCTCCACACAAGGGACCAGTAAGACCAGCAGTTTTGTGTTTCCTGATCAAAGGAAAGGTCTGCAGATTAGACTGGGAAAATGTATTGAAAAAAAAGATAAAATTTGCCCCTATAACTGCTGTTATAGAGGGGGTTATGAGACTACGTCACTTCACGCTTTATACTGCACATGTGTCCTGCAGAAAGAGCCGCTGTCCTGTCTGGGATCATGTCAGCGTCTTGGAGGATTTCAGCAGATTTCAGCCTCTCCCGGGGGCAGGGCTAGTTGTATCGATCAGGTATGAATGCATGTCCACTTACTGTAGTTTGAGCCATATCTTTTCATCATTTACGCACCCATCTCCATTTAACGCATAGGGGCCATTAAGACGTAGCCCACTCACTAATGTTAGTTTAGCATCATAACTTTATTTTTTATTATTAACAGTGCTAGCTAGTGTTGTAACTTCATGTTAACCGCACAGACAGCGGTGCTTTCTGCTCTGTGCTGTCAAAAAATCAATACCCAGATACTAATTGGTACTAACAGAAGAAATGGGACAAAGTTGAACCTTTCCTGTATAGTTTGATGTTCCTTTTTATTATCACTGAGGTATCAAGATTGGTATTGAGTATCAAGACTTTAACATAGTATCAAAATCAAGTTTGAAATGTTAGTATTTTGCAGTGACATCAACCTGGGGTTTTTCTCCATGTAAGTCTATGGTGCAATGTTCAGGAATTACACTGCCAAATATGTTTATAAATGAAAACTGAAGAAAAAACACAAAGTGGAACAACATTTAACAACACAACACACTTTCAAGAGCCTGTGATAAGCATTCATGATCCTGTTTAGGTGTTTGATTTTCAACAAAAACGTGAGAGAGACTAACTGAAAAATGCTAGCTTGTTTATGATTGCAACGTTGCTTAAAGGGACAGTGTGTAAGATTTTTACCCGTTAATTACTGAAATTGAAGATACCCATTCAAAAATACATTGTTTTCCAAGCCTTTTCACTTCCATCATGAAATCAAAGTATTCTTTTGGACTTAGATATAGTCACATAAAAGGGGGATCTTCCCCATATAGAGGCAGCCATTTTGAATACGAGAGCCGCAGAAGGACATTTGGGCTCATCCTTCGCCGAGGCTCCTGCTAACAGCTGCTCAGCCGCGCTGCATATGGCTCCCCCCTTCCCCCCTCCCCTTCCCCTTCTCTCCTTCGCTCCTCTGCTCCCATATGCAGCCAGGAGCGAAGGAGAGAAGGGGAAGGGGAGGGGGGAAGGGGGGAAGGGGGGAGCCTCGTGTAAAGAAGCATGCTGCTGGATCACACATCGTAATGGATATAACACGTATTTTGGACTAAATTGTTTTATTGGATTTTATTCGCTGGATCCTTATGGACAGATTGAGACCAAGTTTATGGTGAAATACAGAGTTTGACCTGTGCAGAGCCTTCAAAGGTAAGCTAAGTAAGCTAAGTTTTGTGCTTTTCTGTATAAAAGCCCCATGTGCTCGGGGAGTGATTGTTTTGCAGGGAAATGAATTGCATAGTCAAAAAGAGGAGACTGTAAGGTTTCATTTGATGTGTAGATTGTCATGAAACATGATCGGGATTGTGTGTTTTCATGCGGAAAAAAAAAAAAAAAGTGTTTTATGTATACAGCGGTTCGTGCACGCGAGCTGGCGGCGCTACGGCGCGCCCGGGTGACCCTCGTGGTCTGCCATAGCCAAAAGAGGAAGTGGAATAGCTACTAACCACCTATGCGCCACGAATCCTACACACTGTCCCTTTAACAGAACAAATCAGCTCACCGGTTGTCGTTCCAACTACATCAGCTCGTTCTAGTCAGATTGCGTCAAATTAAAGCTCAGATTAAAGTCGAACTTCAGTAACAGATCTATAGACAGAGCAGTGCCTACAGTTAGCTTCACACCTCCAGGGAATGTTAATTAAATTAAATAAAACAAAACAAAAGGCAGAAACTTGAAGTGTAATCGTCCAAACAAGAGTATTCAGTTATATTTCTGAAATGCTGCGGTTAATTACACAGTCCATTCACATCAGACGTAGAAATACATTTGTAACTCTTTTCTGATTGCCATGATATCATCTGTTTTCATTGGAATTGATGCATTATTTTTGCCCACCCCAAAACATTCACATTTTAGAATACACACGATTTGGAAAAACCTATTTTGAAAGACAGTCTACCAACCATCGCTTTACGCACAGGAGAATCGGTATTGATAAGTATGAAAGATGATCTGCACTGGGACAGCCTAATCTCTTTAAAAGACTTCCTGATGGAGTCCCCCTCATTTCCTCTACACTGTTGACCTCTTCCTCTTTGTGTTCCTGTACGCCTCACTAATGCATGCTGGGATGTAAACACATGCTGTAGCTCATTTACAACCTGATATAGTGGACTGGACAGGCTCAAACAGAGATATATGTGGGACATCTGGACATACTTCAACTCTTTACTCTTGCATGTAATCTTCAATACACATTATATGATACAGCAAGCAGGTCTGACAATGGAAATAAGTTAAAGGTCCTATATTACACAAAATTGACGTTAGAATGGTGTTATCTCCTCACAGTCATACCTGGAGTTGTGCTTTGTTTCATTCACGCATGTCTGAGTAAGTCTTTATTATTAGTCTATCTACATCTCTAAAGTTCAGAATGCTCTGTTCCACCTTGTTATGTCATGAAGTGGTAGTTTTCAAATTAACAGGTACCTTTTACCCATTGTTCAATAGAGATTTGCAATTCCAGGGCTGAAATGATCCAAATGATTCTAATAACGGTGCACGGAGTAGTGGAGCACTTCCTGTATTACCACATGGCATGGCAAGGTGGACCAAAGTGTTTTCAGTTTGAGAGAAGAACAACTCCAGGTATGTTTTTGATGAGGAAGCAACATTATAACATATTTTATAGCATAATATGGGCCCTTTAAGTCAACTATAATATCATGTTTGTTATAAGTTTGTACAATGTAGGACAGAGTGAATTATACGAAAACCTAACCTACACGTTGGCACATACAGCTCTGGAAAAAAAAAGAGACCACTGCAAAATTATCAGTTTTTCTGATTATACTACTTATAGGTATGGGTTTGCACAAAAGGAACATTTTTGTTTGAGTTTATAAACTACTGACATTTCCCCCAAATAAAATATTATCGTTTAGAGCAGGGGTCAGCAACCTTTACCACTCAAAGAGCCATTTGCACCCGTTTCACACAGTAAAGAAAACACTGGGAGCCGCAAAACCCTTTTGAAATTTAAAATGAAATAACACTGCATATAACGTCTTTTTACCTTTGTGACATAGAATTACATTTTGAATATGAACGAACTAAAATAAAATACATTTAATTAAATACAGTGGTCCCTCGCTGTTTCGCTGATTGTGTATCAACGTGTATTGTGTTCTGCATCCTGATTGGCTAAAGGACTGTAGACCTTTGTCTTTGTCAGTCATTCTCCTCCGTGTCTGCTGTACAGAATGTGTTCAGTTTGCCAAATTTATTTAAATGTTCGATCACGAGCAGTGTGACTCTGAAGACTGAGCGGTCTGGCATTTGAGCACATGCCAGAAGGGCCGCGGCCGTGCTCTATTACGGGTGGTCAATGCGCATCGGGAAGTAGCGGCAATGTTTGCGCATAACGAACTGGTGGAACCTGGAGTCCAAGCGGCTGAACCAGTCCTGAGAGCACACGGATGCATTCTCACTACAGTTCTGTGTTTGGTGCAGAGCTGTAGAACCTCTCCCTCCCGTTCCACAGACTACGGGGCCGCTTGTAGATGTAAATTGCCAGGGCCGATGATCCCAGTCCATCACTGCTCTGAAGTGCTGTACGTTTGCAAGTTTTCTCCCCAACAAAACCCGCAACAGCGCAGCGGCGCCAGGCGCCTCGGTCAGAGGAACTGTGAAATACACACATATATATACACGCAATATAAACCTCACTACTTCACTGATTTTACCTATCCAGGGTTATTTCTACAACGTAACCCCCACGATAAACGAGGGACCACTGTACTGAGCCGCATGAGGCTCCGGAGGATTTATTTGCAGAAACTGAGAAATGGTCAAAATAACAAAAAAGATGTCCGGGGTGAAGGAGGTCTGGGCGTCCCTGCTTAGACTGTTGCCCCCGCGACCCGGCCCCGGATAAGCGGAAGAAAATGGATGGATGGAACAAAAAAGATACATGTTTTCAGACCTCAAACAATGCAAAGAAACAAGATCAAATTCATTTTAAAACAACATAATATTAATGTTTACACTTAAGAACAGTTCAGAAATCAATATTTGGTGCAATAACCCTTATTTTTAATCACAGCTTTCATGCGTCTTGGCATGCTCTCCACAAGTCTTTCACATTGTTTTTGGGTGAATTTATTCCACTTCTGGTCCAAGAACTGAAGTAGCTCAGCTTTGTGTTTGTGTTGGAATTCAACAGACACTGGAATGGAATGGCTGTAATACATGTAGAGATGCTGATTTCAGAAAAAAATGCAGTGGTCTCTTATTTTTTTTCCAGAGCTGTATACTGTATACACAAATATGAGAGAACCTGCAACTTCATACAGAAAGGCCCCTTAGCCCAGGATTGGAATCTGGGACCTAACCACTATGCCACAGTACTTGGTTGTTATAATAATAATAATCATAATAATCATAATCATCATAACGGTGCAATGGATCGTGTCAGCTCTGTATAGGCCAGTACCATTTTTCAAGATTTTTGGGCCATAACTTTCATCATATCAGGTCAGAAAAGTCAGAAAATTGTTAAAAAGAAAACTAGAACAAACTTGGGACAGTCTAATCAGATGTTAATGATCCCATGACATGGTGCTTGAATGCACATGAGGAGGACAGAGACAGAGACAGGCCAGTGCAGCGGGTGGGTTGTGGCCAAATATGCCACTGTTTCCTGGATTAGCGGTGCGCTGTGTGCTGGCCCCACTTCTGCGTTTTAAGAGCGGAAGATATGAGACGCTTTCCATTAAAAAAAACACATTTCCACAGAAAATAAAATTAAACCACTGCTGTTTCAGAGGTTCGGAGGCTCGGATAAAGGACATCCGAACCTGGAGAGACTCTCACGGCTCTTCTGGCAAAAAAACAAAACAAAAAAAACGCATCTCGCATTTCATAGCTCGTTTGCGGTCCAAATTCTCTGGGTGTGATTTCCAGAGACGGGGTGGACATCCAGACGGGGGGTGGAAACCTTTCCGCGTGTGTGACGTCAGAAAGTTCCCTTGTTCAGAATCACCCGTTTGGGCTGTCTTTTTTCCAAAAGGAAGAAAAAGAAGAAAAGGATCGCAAATGCTCAGTTTACATAATACATTTTCAAGTAGCAGGTATGGGGTACCCCAAGACTGCATAGTGACATATGTCCATGGCAACATCAGTGTCTAAAATGTCCAACCATGTTAAATATTGTTGTCAGATATACTTACTGTACCTCATTGTCTAAAAACAGTGGCCATACTTTTTAACCATTAACCTTTTCATATATTATGGTGCACAGTTGGAGGGTGAAGTGTCTTGCTAATGCGTTAGAAAAGGCCAGAATGAAACCACAGACCGTAGAAGTAGTGAGAGAACCTTAAAGGTCCTATATTATGCATTAAGCCATGTTATAATGCTGTTACCTCCTCAAAAAGATACCTAGTGTTTTGTTTTATTCACACATTTTGGAGTAATCCTGCAGTATTAGTCTACATCTGAAAGCTCAAAATGCCATCTTGCGATATCATGGAGCGTTAGTTTTCAAGTTAACAGCTACTTACCTTTTTTTTTTAGTATAGAAGTCCAAATGATTCTAGTGAAGGTCTAGGTCTAGCAAACAGAAATTTAAATAAAGATGAGTCATGTATTTCAGATAAGATTAAGGCTGCGTCCCATTACTCTGTCTTACCCCTTCCCCTTTATTTACGTCTTTGTCTTGCCCCTCGATATCGAGCTGAGAAGGCTCGGGGTACGAATGTTCCTATTTCTAAAAAAATGGGACACCACTCGATTCCCTTTGCGTCATCATCCCTTACCTCTACCTGGCTGCTACGTCTACAGAGGCGTCAACAATTGACGCAAACAAATGTAAACAAAATGTCAAGGATTATCGGGTACCTCAGCTCGACAAAAAAACTAGCTTGTTTATACATAAAAGTTTGATGAAAATGATAACGTCGGCTAAACAGACATCACTACAATTAAAACTGCAACAACAGTTCACTAAAAGTAGAACATAAGCATCATAATTGTAAACCATGCTAAACTGTTAATCGATAATTACAACTGCTGAAAATACATTTATGAGACTCCTTGGCTGGTCGATGTGAAGCTGCTGATCCCAAAACCTGCCTGAGCTTGTAGGCGTACCCCTTTGTTTCTGGTCTGGTCAAGAGCTTACATCGTTTCAAGGGCCCACGGTCGTGGCTCTAGCCCTTGATCAAAATTAAAATCGGGACACCCCTTGCCCTCACGTGAGCGCGCAAAACCAAGGGGGCAGACAAAGGGGTTAGACAGAGAAATGGGACGCAGCCTAAAGCTTAAGAAATGTGCACTGTAAAATATGTAAAACATTGAACTCTTCCTTTGACTTATAAGGGTTTTTGGTATAGTAATTATTCTAGCAACTTTGTGGGTCTGTGTCCCTATCTGTGGCAGTGGTGATTGTTTAGCCTCGCTGAGGACAGTCCAAAATGGCAAACTAAACTATTAAATCCATGTGTGAATCCATAAATTTGAATCCGAAATTTTTATCAAGACACACCCGGCACACTTGTCAGCAGTGAAGAATGGGTCAAATGCTGAGGACATACCTAGTGACGATAAGTGTACCCTAATCTTAATGAATGAATGAATGAATGCTTTATTTGTCATTGTATATCTACAACGAGATGAGATTGGAAATGGACGGGTCAACATCTTCCCCTGTCAGGACATGATGGACCTTAAAGCAACCGACGTGCAGAGTTAACATCATCAGCGATAGAAGAACATGAACAGAATAGAAAATGCAGATACAATCAACAACAATAGTTACAAACACATACTACAAATACAGTTTCAGTTTCAGCGGTTTCACATGGGGGGTCTTTTTGTTTGGTTTACATTGACGAAACTGAACTGAGGCGGAAGGCTATGTAAGGCAAGGGCAGAGTGTTTCCAGATACGTGTCAGTGTGTTCTAGCCAATTGATGTGATATCCTTTGATTCATGGTGAGCTCAAGCGCACTAGTGTGTCCAAGCACACTAGTTGAAAATCTTGTAGATAGTTAAAGTCACTAATTGGGCACCAGGACCTCTTCAAAACCCACTGTAGTTATTTGTCATAGAAACACACTTTCAAAGATCTCCTGTCTGTCTCCTAGCCACAACAGACAGTTTTTGCTCCTGCTAACAATCTAGCACACACACTTAGCAGTGCGTTCACGATGTGTTATGACACTTCTCTGAAAATAACAAGAGCTAACGTGATCAGTGCTCACAGTGGCCGTGTGAATGCAGCCTGAACATTGAGTCAATAGACATGTCATAGATTAACACAGAGTAGAGTTCATGTAAACGCTGTGTGAGCCAGGCCAAACAAAGAGGCCTTTGCTGAACACTGAGGAGCTGTTCACACACACATGCCCCCTATATGTGGCTCAGAGCAGGTGGATGTGTTATGCACAACTGATTAGAATGTACTTACTTTATACCAAGTCACGACAACTGTAATTATATGGTGTTCCTAACGGCAAACAAGTTGCATTACAGTATGGCAAAATCCTGCATGTAAATGTTTTGGTTGAGGTATTGCAGAAAAGTTGCCTGGCAAATCTAGAATGATCTGTGTGTTTTTTATTCAGTGATCTCAGGCCCTTTGTCACGTCTCCAGTCAGAACCAAAGACGCATGTAATCAGTGACGCATGTGAGACAAAGGAGCTCAGCGGTCACCACTTCTTTCACCTCAGATTAACACATCCTAGTGCTTCGCTCATTGATTCTGAAGAAATAGGCTATGTTTTTCAATCCCTTGTGATATTTTTTTTCTTCTTAAGCAGACATATTTGGTTTGATAGGGACAAACCCATCTGAACTTGGGGAGATTCACATTACTTGTCTAGATTCACATCTTCCTGAAGCACTGAAGCAAGCACAAAAAATGAATGGACAGTACAACATACTGTAGGTTCCATCTCTGTTGAAGCCACAGCTTAAACTCCACTACATCCTGCAGCTTTACAATCACACTGTTTCTATATTAGAAAACATAACGGCTAATGATTTATGATTTATTTATTTGATTTATTCTTCAGTATGATGACAGTTAAAACAAAATAGAAAGACTTAAAGGAAAAGTAACGTTATTTTACAATCTGAGCCTTCTTTCGGTAATAAAACAAGTCGTTTGACTCACCCATATCACGTTCGTGTCATTTGGAGCTGTTTGAAGAAAGTTATGTTGTAGCGTATCCGTTAGCATTTGTATTCGGGGCATTACTTTGCGGTCTCCAAATAACACAAACTTTAGCACTTTTCAAATCATAGAAGCCCGATGTCTTAATGAAAGATTTCGTTTGAAGCAAAAGTGGCCTGTAATCCGAGATTTATCCATAGTTTTCAGCTTTGCGTTTCATGTTTGGGTCCCGGGAGCAGTCCGCGCATGCGCACTGGCGTCCTCATCTACTCGAAACTATGGCTAAATCTCGGATTACAGGCCACTTTTGCTTCAAACGAAATCTTTCATTAAGACATCGGGCTTCTATGATTTGAAAAGTGCTAAAGTTTGTGTTATTTGGACACCGCAAAGTAATGCCCCGAGCAAATGATACAGCACCATGTTAACGGATACGGGATCATTAGTAGAACAGAACGGCTCAACATAAGTTCTGCGATACTGCTCCAATTGACAGAAAAATGCTATGGGTGAGTAAAACTACTTGTTTTATTGCCGAAAGAAGGCTCAGATTGTAAAAAAAACATTAATTTGCCTTTAACATTTTCTAGACCATGACTGAAGACCTGTACAAATCCAAACTATGGAGCAGCCTCTTCATACTATCTACTGTACGTCACGTCAGTTATGGGAGTGCGTCCTTCTTTCCTTGTGTGGTTCTACTGTGGTTTCTTCATTTTTCCCATAGCTGTTTCCCCTGGTCCTGAAAGAGGGTCTGAGGACATGGGGATGTTGTTTTGCATAGTCTGATAAAATATTTGTTTGTCTGAATCAGTATGTGAACCCCTCTGAGGCAACACAGCCATAATGATAATAAATGTTATCTAAAAGTATTACAGACTGCTTATTAAAAATGTCTGAAATGCTGAACAGAGTCCCTCAAATGTGTTTTATGTATCAAAAATGTACGTATGATTTTAGAGCTGCATAAGCAGAACAATTTGATATTTGGTTGTGTATTTGTTAAAGATCCCATGACATGGTACTTCTTGATGCTTTTATATGGCTCCTTAATGGTTCCCTAATACTGTAAATGAATCCTTCTTCAAAATCAACACTCAGTGCATGAGAAACAGAGATAAGCTGAGAAAGAGTAATTTTTCTGACTCTGAACACTCTATAATGGGTGTTGTTGCTTGAATGCAAATGAGGAGAAAAAAGCTGGCCAATAGTAGAGGGTGGGGGCGTGGCCAAACGCTCCGCTCTCTGCTCTGAGCGCTCTCTGATCCATTTCCTTGTTTTTGCATGGGGGGAGAGATTTGAAGCATTCCATTGAAAAATAAACACATTTCCACATAAAATAAAATTAAACCACTGTTGTTCAAAGGTCCAGAGGCTCAGATAAAGGACTTCCGAGCCTAGAAACACTCGGACGTGCCTCCAGGCAAATAAAAAAACGCATTTCGCATTGCCAAGCGCATTCGCAGTCCAAACTCTCTGGGCGTGATTTACAGAGACGCTGAGTACAGACAGACAGGGGTGGAACTGCATTTGCATTTCTTTTTTCGATCTGACGTCAATAAGGTGCCTTGTTCAAACTCGCCCGTTTGAGCTCCGATTTTTTGTAACGCAGAAAAGGATCGCAAATGCTCAGTTTAGACATTTCACAACTTTTAACCATGGGGGGGGGGGGCCTAAACAGGGTAGGGGAGCTCACATTAACGTTCAAAAACCTCAGAAAGTGAAAATGTCATGCCATGGGACCTTTAAAAATGCATTATGTAACTTTTCTGGTGGAAGACAGAATAACACCAGGTCAAATTACAAATCAGATCTGTGGAGAGACGAGTCTGCACACAGCAAAAATGCATGTTTTTCTAGGTATTTCTGAGCAATAAAAACAACTGAACAAACACATATATAAGTTTAATACTATACTATGGAACACTCCAGGCAAATCAATAATATTTCCATGGGGACAAGCAAATAGAGGACCACACACTAGAAAAGCTACACAGTGGACCTTTAATGTTCCTTTAGCTGATATAGCAGGTACATAAAACATTACACGTATGCATGTGTCTATTTAAAGGACCTAAATTATGCAAAATTCATTCTTGTGAGCTTTAAGCTATGTTATAATATTGTTACTCAGCCTAAATAAGCAGGATTTCTGTGTTAAATGTGTGAATGAAACAAAGCACAACCCCACATATGTTTTTGATCAGGAAATAACATTATAACATACTTTAGATAATAGCATAAAATTAGCCCTTTATTATTAATAATAATAATAATAATAATAATAATAATAATAATAATAATAATAATAATAATAATAATAATAATAATAATAATAATAATAATAATAATAATAATAATACACATTTTGAGTCACAAACTGGTCTAAACAAGATTGCTAAAAATGCTGTTCCTTGTTTCTAAAATTGTGCAATGTGGAAAATCCATTTGAGAGAAAAATTACTCAAAAAATGAAAATGCCCCAGAGGATTTACTGGGGAGATAGTTATTTGATAGTCTTCGTAAACACTTTTTGATAATATAAGCAATAGGAGAAATAAATGGAGAGAACACATCCAAAGTGTGTAATATAGTTCAATAATTCGACTTGAATGACGCAGTAGGCTTAAAAAATAATAATGTGTTAGTTTTTCTGCCGTGAGTTTAAGGAAATGGGATCTGGGGGAGTGCAGCCAGGGAGCTCAAGTTTATAATACTACAAAAAAAAAAGACCCCATTTTACTCTGCATTCTTATACCAAAAATGCAGGTAGCGGGAAAAAGTATGAGGGGCCATTCAAGACATTATTGATTCTGACCGTCTTACATACATATTCTCACTCTCACATACATATATTCTCACTGTCACATACATAATATATATGTGAATATACTGTCACATACATCTATTCTCAGTCTCACATACATATTCTCCTTGAATGTAAACTCACGGGGCAGGGTCAGTGGATGCGCATAGTGCGCAGAGGTCACAAACTTTCTGCAGAGTCAATCTCTACAGACCTCCAAACTTCATGTGGCCTTCAGATTAGCTCAAGAACAGTGCGTAGAGAGCTTCATGGAATGGGTTTCCATGGCCGAGCAGCTGCATCCAAGCCATACAAGTGCAATGCAAAGTGTTGGATGCAGTGGTGTAAAGCGCCGCCACTGGACTCTTGAGCAGTGGAGACATATTCTCTGGAGTGACGAATCACGCTTCTCCATTTGGCAATCTGATTGACGAGTCTGGGTTTGGAGGTTGCCAGGAGAATGGTACTTGTCTGACTGCATTGTGCCAAGTGTAAAGTTTGGTGGAGGGGGGATTATGGTGTGGGATTGTCTTTCAGAAGCTGGGCTCGGCCCCTTAGCTCCAGTGAAAAGAAATCTGAATGCTTCAATATACCAAGAGATTTTGGACAATTCCATGCTCCCAACTTTGTGGGAACAGTTTGGAGATGCCCCCTTCCTCTTCCAACATGACTGTGCATCAGTGCACAAAGCAAGGTCCATAAAGACATGGCTGAGAGAGTTTGATGTGGATGCTTGACTGGCCTCAACCCAACAGAACACCTTTGGGATGAATTAGAGTGGAGACTGAGAGCCAGGCCTTCTCATCCAACATCAGTGTGTGACCTCACAAATGCGCTTCTGGAAGAGTGGTCAAAAAATTCCCATAAACACACTCCTAAACTTTGTGGACAGCCTTCCCAGAAGAGTTGAAGCTGTTATAGCTGCAAAGGCTGGACCGACGTCATATTAAACCCTATGGTTTAAGAATGGAATGTCACTTAAGTTCAAATGCGAGTCAAGACAGGTGAGCAAATACTTTTGGCAATATATATATTCTCCCTCTCACATAGCTATATTTTCCTTTCATATACACTCACATATTTCATCTCTTAAGAGAATATGTGCATGTGAAAGAAGAATGTATGTGTGTGTGAGAAGAATGTATGTATGTGAGAGAAAGTATAGTGGAAACGGAAGGCCAGGCATTTATCAAGCTGTGATTGGCTGAAAATATCCTGATCCAAATGGCACCAGCGAACCGTAACTCATACGGTGTTCTGTGGTCTTCTTTTCCCCTAACAGTAAAAACATTATTAGTGTTTAATGGAAATCTGTCCAAATATGAAAGTTTGAGCAGACTTTTCATTGCGTTAGCTGCAGATTACTAGTCAAATTTTTAGCTCAAAGCTCAGAGGTTCACGTAGTCAAAAACAAACTTGTTTGACACTTTTGTGGTTTATGGCCATATTTTAAATTTACAGTTGTGTTAGTAATGATTTCCTAAAGTTAAAAGCATGTACTCACATGTTTTCTCCACTCTCCAGATAGGCTTTCCACTCTGTGTTTTCAAACATCTGACTGCCGCTGCACGTGATGGGATCAGGAAGAATGTATCTATGTGAGAGTGAGAATATATGTATGTGAGATTGAGAATATATGTATGTGAGATTGAGAATATATGTATGTGAGAGTGAGAATATATGTATGTGAGAGTGAGAATATATGTATGTGAGATTGAGAATATATGTATGTGAGATTGAGAATATATGTATGTGAGAGTGAGAATATATGTATGTGAGAGTGAGAATATATGTATGTGAGATTGAGAATATATGTATGTGAGAGTAAGAATATATGTATGTGAGAGTGAGAATATATGTATGTGAGAGTGAGAATATATGTATGTGAGAGTAAGAATATATGTATGTGAGAGTGAGAATATATGTATGTGAGATTGAGAATATATGTATGTGAGAGTAAGAATATATGTATGTGAGAGTGAGAATATATGTATGTGAGAGTGAGAATATATGTATGTGAGAGTAAGAATATATTTATGTGAGAGTGAGAATATATGTATGTGAGAGTGAGAATATATGTATGTGAGATTGAGAATATATGTATGTGAGAGTAAGAATATATGTATGTGAGAGTGAGAATATATGTATATGTGAGAGTGAGAATATATGTATGTGAGAGTGAGAATATATGTATGTGAGAGTAAGAATATATGTATGTGAGAGTGAGAATATATGTATGTGAGATTGAGAATATATGTATGTGAGAGTAAGAATATATGTATGTGAGAGTGAGAATATATGTATGTGAGAGTGAGAATATATGTATGTGAGAGTAAGAATATATGTATGTGAGAGTGAGAATATAATGTATGTGAGAGAATATATGTATGTGAGAGAAGAATATACTGTATGTGAGAGGAGAATGTATGTATGTGAGAGTGATAATATATGCATGTGAGAGAAGAATGTATGTATGTGAGAGTGAGAATATATGTATGTGAGAGGAGAATGTATGTATTGTGAGGAGAATATATGTATGTGAGAGAGAGAATATTTGTATGTGAGAGTGAGAAGATATATGTGAGGAGTATGTATGTGAGAGAGAGAATATTTGTATGTGAGAGTGAGAAGATATATGTGAGGAGAATGTATGTATGTGAGAGTGAGAATATTTGTATGTGAGAGTGAGAATATTTGTATGTGAGAGGAGAATGTATGTATGTGAGAGGAGAATATATGTATGTGAGAGTGAGAATATAATGTATGTGAGAGAATATATGTATGTGAGAGAAGAATATACTGTATGTGAGAGGAGAATGTATGTATGTGAGAGTGATAATATATGCATGTGAGAGAAGAATGTATGTATGTGAGAGTGAGAATATATGTATGTGAGAGAAGAATGTATGTATTGTGAGGAGAATATATGTATGTGAGAGAGAGAATATTTGTATGTGAGAGTGAGAAGATATATGTGAGGAGAATGTATGTATGTGAGAGTGAGAATATTTGTATGTGAGAGTGAGAATATATGTATGTGAGAGTGAGAATATATGTATGTGAGAGTGAGAATATATGTATGCCATTACTTGGTATGGTTTGATACTTGTTAGCATCAGATAAGTAGCAGTTTGTGGAAGGAAAGTTAAGAAGAAAAGTATAAAAATGCAGGAAGTAGCGGTGAGTTCTAAAACTGAATACATTTATCTACAGGTATAGCTCTTCCATGGAGATGTTATTGCTTTGCCTAGAATCCTCCACAGTATGGCATTAAATTTATCCATCTTGTATTTATTTCATTAGGTGTGTTTTTATTACTCTAAATTACTTTGAAAAGCCAGCATTCTTAGTGTGAGTGAGTTTGCCTCTCCACAGATCTGACCAGTAAACTGGCCCTGCGTCACTGCCGGCTTTCTCCTGAGAAATTAAAGCCCTACTGTGAAACATTTCAGGCAATGGCAAAAGACACACATTCCAGGCAGGGAGACCCTGCTGAGAAGTTATGCAGTGCACCTTTAAACCTTCATTTAAAAATCCCATGACATGGTACTTCTTGATGCTTTTATATGGCTCCTTAATGGTTCCCTAATACTGTAAATGAATCCTTCTTCAAAATCAACACTCAGTGCATGAGAAACAGAGATAAGATGAGAAAGAGTATTTTTTCTCTCTCTGAACAGGCCATTATGGGCGTTGTTGCTTGAATGCAAATGAGGAGAAAAGAGATGGCCTATAGTAGAGGGTGGGGGCGTGGCCAAACTCTCCGCTCTCCGCGCTCAGCTCTCAGCTCTGACCCATTTCCGTGTTTTTGCACGGGGGGAGAGATTTGAAGCGTTCCATTGAAAAATAAACACATTTCCACAGAAAATAAAATTAAACCACTGCTGTTCAAAGGTCCAGAGGCTCAGATAAAGGACTTCCGAGCCTAGAAACACTCGGACGTGCCTCCAGGCAAATAAAAAAACGCATTTCGTATTGCCTAGCGCATTCGCAGTCCAAACTCTCTGGGCGTGATTTACAGAGACGCTGAGTTCAGACAGACAGGGGTGGAACTGCATTTGCATTTCTTTTTTCGATCTGACGTCAATAAGGTGCCTTGTTCAAAATCGCCCGTTTGAGCTCCGATTTTTTGTAACGCAGAAAAGGATCGCAAATGCTCAGATTAGACATTTCGCAACTTTTAACCATGGGGGGTGGGTGGGGGGCTAAACAGGGTAGGGGAGCTCACATTAACGTTCAAAAACCTCAGAAAGTGAAAATTTCATGCCATGGGACCTTTAACAAATTAAAGGTGTTTTGTATTAGCCTAACTATAACTATTTTGGGCCATTGTTAATAAATTAATAAAGGTTGCCAGGTAACATTTCTGGAGTTACATCTATGTATGTAATATTTCCTGTCCATGTAAAATAAATTTCTTGGAAAAACAAAACAAAACAATAATAATAAAATAGACCACTATGGTAATAGTGCTTTATGCTTTACCAGATCAGGAATATAAAAACAAGAATCATCCTAGTCCTAGTTTCCAAAAGCGTAATCTCTTTGGGATAGGTAGGAAAACATGGACAGTAAAAGCATCTCTCTAGAGTATAAGATGAATATTAGGATTCTGTAAAATAAATCAGATCTGACAAAATGATGTAAATGTTAAGCGTGGGTTCACAGTGGACTCCAAACATGAGCTGAACACAGATTGGTCATGGGCGCTGCAGAAGGGGCTCACACTGGGTAAAAATGGCATGTCTATAAATACAAACCAATCTAAATGTCAGATGTCTAAGAAAAGGCACCATGCTAAGGTGGTTTATCTCTTCTCTCAAATGTACGAATAATGTTACATAGAAAAGATTATTGAGGACAGACAAGACAAGACAAGACAGAAAAGACAATACATTTAAAGCAGCTGCCATACTGTGGTATATTATAGGCAAAGGAACATTTTCATGAAAACAAGGAGGCCATATAAGAGACAGGTTTCTGGAGATGCAAGCCCGCTTAGAGTGAGGATGCATGTTTATCTATGTTTTTTAGCGCAATTAAAAATCTCTTGTCTATTTTTAGCTGAAAGTTTACACGGTGGGGATTAAAGTAAAGACATCTTTTTTACTTAAATGCAGTACTTTACTACTTTTACTTTGTTACATTCCAGCACTGGCATGGGCCAAACTGAAGTAGCCACAGGTCTAGAGGAGATGCCAACATAAGCCCAGGCTTCTTGTATGTCTTGTCAGCCTGGGGATTATTACAGGATTCCACTGATGGATGCACAGCACAAATGTAAATAAACTCAAGCTGACTGACCACTGGGGTCTAATGGAGGCTTAATCAATCACATATATAGGGCAAGTATTCTGACATTCACTACAGAAGGCTAGTTGTGGAGAAATTCTATTCAAAAATTGGAATATTACAGGAAAAACTGGTTAAAAATCTTGTTGGAGCTTTTTTTTTTTCAGTAAAGAAAAACCTTCTTGTCTCCATGGAAATATTATTGCTTTGCCTAGAATGTTCCACAGAATAAACCTATTACTGTCCAAGGGAGACAAGATCTGTGGAGAGTCGTCACAGAAGGAATTTTAGTATTTTTGAGCAATAGAAACACACAATAAATAAATGCTAGATGGATGGTAGATGTTTAATGTTTTACCATAGAACATTCCATGGAAAGCAACAACATCTCCATGGAGACAAGCAGGTAGTAGACCCTCCACCACAAGTTACACAGTGCATCTTTAAGTAACAAAATAGGGTACTTCTTCCAGCAGTGGCCCATGTTAACATTCAGAGGAGCTGCTATCCCTTCTGTAAGCTCAGACACCTCCTCTCCTCTCTACACTTCTTCTGACTTTACCAACATGGACACATTAGCTGACACATTTTCCAAAAGCACATTTTCTTTGTTCCTGTCCCATTCCAAAGCTGAGCCCTGGATGTTTTAGCTTAGCGATTGACAGTAAAGTTAAGTATGGAAAGAGCTATTTCAATATTTGCCTTTGACTTGGAAACACACGTCGGTTTGGGAGCATTAACGGGCTGGGAGATTAGCGAAGAAAAGGGCAATTGTATGTAGAGAGGTTAGATGACAAAAAAATAGGTGAAAAATAAAAGCTGACATCTTGTAGGATTTTTAAAGATGCATGGTGTAACATTTTACTAAATAAGAACAATTTCAAATGTAGTGGTAGAAGAAGTATTCAGTTTTGTTACTTAAGTAAAAGTGTAGATACTGGAGCAAAAGTAAAAGTTAGGATTAGGGTAAAAGTTAGGATTAGGGTAAATCACATGAAAAAATATTGTATTATAAGTTATTATTAGTAGTATTATTAAGTACCTGTACTTACAGAGTAAAAAGTATTTTAAAATGTATATTTTTGTTTGCTCAAACTGTGAACATGTCAAAAATACCCCCTTCAGCTTTTTCAGCAGGACTCATACAACAATAAAAACTATGTTTACTTTTCAGAAAAGAAGAGAAGAAATTGTGTAACTAGAATGTTAAAATGTTTCTCAACCATAGTCCAAATGTCCACAAATCCCAGAGTAAAGTAAAGCCTCCTTGATTTCTTACACTGTATCATTTGTGGAGCTGTCAGTGAATCAGCAGCATGTATTCTTTCAGAGGAAATCCTTTTGATAGCAGAGTACTGTACTGTACAAATGTACAGTACTCACAACACCTATTATTAAGTACAGGTAAGCAGAAGTATCACTTGGCAATAGCATTTGAGGTGTTTCAAAAATGTGTGTTTTCACCTACCCTCTAGCCCCGCCCACAGACTATAATGGCAGCTGGTGTTATACTGAATCTCAAAAATGTCCTAGACTACCAATTACCTCAAATTGCTATGCATAATGGCAAAAGGAGAAATTCAATTTGTCAACTGGACAAAGTTTGTTTGGTCGAAAATGTTTCGCCGCTCATCCGAGAGGCTTCGTCAGTTCAGAACTGACGAAGCCACTCGGACTCTACCTGGACGACTGAGGGGTTCTTCACACATGCTATGCATAATATTATGCAGTATTGCCCTGTAAACATGATTTTGAGCACCATTTGAACCATAAAAAAAGCAATGTGACTGGTCCGCTAATATAAGCATGGAGTTAAATATAATTTGAAGCCAGAAATGCTTAAAACGAGTCTATAATCGAATAGTCAAGGCAATCATTTATGAACTTAAAACTGTCCAGGATTTCTACCTGTGATGAAACTATTAAAGTAAATCTGTAATGGAGTGATTTCTGAGACCAAGACTTCTTATACAAGACCTACTGTGCTTGTGTCTGCTATATAGTTATAAACTATGACACTCAGAAGATCATTATGTAGGCTCCCATGCATAGCTGTAGATCACGCTAGCGTGTAACAGATTTTTTTTTTTTTTTTCATTTGAACCAAAATGACTATGTGTCAAATCCTATTTGGAGAAGGAGGTAAGTACAGAGCAGTGGGCATATGCTGGTGGCAGTGAAAACGGAGTTTGATTGGTAATATGGCGTCTTGAAAATAAGTGATTAAAATTGTTCAAACATGCACAAATCACTGAAGATACAACTTCAGATGAGCAAATGGTATGGGGAAATGGTAAATGGTTTTTCCACCTTCAAGGCACCCAAAGCGCTTTACAAGAAGGAACCAATCACCCATTCACACCCATTCACACACCAGTGTACGCAGACACTGGGGGCGAGGTGGGTTAAGTGTCTTGCCCAAGGACACAACAGCAGCATTCATCTGTGGGAGCTGGAATCGTACCACCAACCTGTGGGTCAGTGGATCTGACAGCTCAACCACTGATGTTTCTTATGTCAAGAGTGGGATATCAACAAAGGAAACAACTATAACATGGTTAAAATATCTGAAAAGATCATTTTGCATAAGCTCTCTACTTTAATGAAACAAGCGTGAATGAAGAAATAAGGTAAATAAGTCTCTTGACCAGGATTACTTTTTGCACTATAATAGCTCTATCACTGTTTTGTGTTATGTATACAGCTCCTGGTCTGGGGGTTGTTTTGGAGGGAGTAGTTCTTATGTGAACGTGGCTAACCTGTGATCCTCGGGAGCCCCTCTTGTGGTCCCAGTCTGAGCGAGAAAGGATCTGTGGGAAGAGACACACACATGGTCAGACCACTTCCTGTTTCCATTCTACATTCTCTTCCATACACAGTCGGCACTGAACCCGCATATAGCTTTATAATCGAGGAAATCCATGCAAATAATCTGAAACGGTCCCATATTACTCTATTTTCTAATCTCTAATCTCTGTTATAATGTCGTTTCACAAACATACCTGGAGTTGTGTTTTGTTTTGTTTCATTCACACATGTTTAACACACAAACCATACAGTATTTAGGCTGAGTTCTTCTCTCAAACAGAAAACACTCTGTTGTACCTTGTGATGTCATGTGGTAAAACAGGAAGTACTCCACTGCTTTTAAACCCCACACACCTTCACTAGAATCATTTGGATAATTTCAGCCCTGGAATTTCCAATCTGTACTAAATTAAAGGTAAAAGGAGCTGTTAATTTGAAAAGAATTTGAAATAATTGAGTATTCTGAGCTTTGGAGATGTAGACAGAATAATAAGAAACTGTTACTCAAACATGAATGAAACAAAACACAACTCCAGGTATGTTTTTGATGAGTTAACAACATTATAACATGGCTTAAAGAGTTAATTTGGCATAATATAGGACATTTTAACAACCCAGTGCTGAAATGGTTTGAACAATGTATGAAAACTGCTCTCTCATCTCTGACAAAAAGAAAAATTATAATGATGTAATCTTTTTTTTTTTTAATTATTATTGTAAATACAGTTGTAAATAACATCAGTACAATTCATCCTCATAGTGTGGACTGCTTTGCTTTCACTTTTCTTTAGTGGCTGTTGGTCTGGAGGCTGTGGGTTTTAACACTGTCTAATTACTGGCTGACTGTTCCTCCCACATGCCTTGTAAAACATTTTTCCCTACTTTCTTGGAAGTCAGTGAATGCATCAGGAGTGTTCTGTCACTGTTTCTTGTATGGTACACTACAGTGGAGCCAAGTCAAGCCATAACTTCCCACACTGCCCCAGTCCTGCACAGGGCACGGCAAAAAACATCTCCAGAGGGAAGAAGATCCAGATAAGCAATGGATAATTCAGAAGTATTCAGCAAATAACCATTAAAGTTACACTATGCAACTTTTTCCATGGTGATGTTAAAGGAAAAGTAACGTTATTTTACAATCTGAGCCTTTTTTCGGTAATAAAACAAGTCGTTTGACTCACCCATATCACGTTCGTGTCATTTGGAGCTGTTTGAAGAAAGTTATGTTGTAGCGTATCCGTTAGCATTTGTATTCGGGGCATTACTTTGCGGTGTCCAAATAACACAAACTTTAGCACTTTTCAAATCATAGAAGCCCGATGTCTTAATGAAAGATTTCGTTTGAAGCAAAAGTGGCCTGTAATCCGAGATTTATCCATAGTTTTCAGCTTTGCGTTTCCTATTTGGGTCCCCGCAGCAGTGCGCGCATGCGCACTGGCGTCCTCATCTACTCGAAACTATGGCTAAATCTCGGATTACAGGCCACTTTTGCTTCAGACGAAATCTTTCATTAAGACATCGGGCTTCTATGATTTGAAAAGTGCTAAAGTTTGTGTTATTTGGACACCGCAAAGTAATGCCCCGAGCAAATGATACAGCACCATGTTAACGGATACAGGATCATTACTAGAACAGAACGGCTCAACATAAGTTCTGCGATACTGCTCCAATTGACAGAAAAATGCTATGGGTGAGTAAAACTACTTGTTTTATTGCCGAAAGAAGGCTCAGATTGTAAAAAAACGTTAATTTGCCTTTAATGCTTTGTTCCTCAGTACAGCATTAAACTTCTTCACAGGGCAAAGCACGATGTTAACGATGTTAACAGAGGTTACAGGACAGATCTGTGGAGAGGTGAGTCTGCTCATAAGAAGAATGCCTATTTTATTTTTTTATTTTTTTTAGCATGAGCAAGACTATGTGCAATTGAATACATGCGTATGGACAAGTTTAATGCCATTCTGTGGAACATTCAAGGTATAACAATCACATCTCCATGGAAACACGCAGGTAGCAAGCCCTCCACCAGAAAATTGAAAGAATGTTCAATTACTCTGGTCTAAAAATTTTGGACTTGATCTGCTTCCAAGATAAAAGTGGCTAAATCTCATTTATATTGATAAATGAACTGAAAATCAATTGATAACTGTGCTGGTTAGTTAATGTATTCAAGATATTTAATGATTGTTTAATGATGTTTTACATCAAAATCACATTTGTTTATATAATAGATTTAGACATTTTTGCTTAAAATAATATTTATATTTTGAAAATATTTAACTTGCACTTCTTTATCCATCAAGAAATAAACAAGAACTATCTTCGGACATCAGGTGCACACAGTTTCAAGGAATCTCTCTTATGTGAAATCAAAAAATATTTGATGTTAAAAGTCTAGACATATTAAAATGAATGTATTGGAATGTGCAGACAGGCTTTTAGATAGAACTGGTTGCTTGTAGACACACGGTACCTTCTGATAAACTACAGTTTTTGCCTTATTTTGCATAAACTTCCTATTTTGACCCAATTCTATATCTTGGAAACTATAGCCAATCAGCACTTCTGACTTACTTTTTCCTATATTAGTGACCAAGAAAAATTTCACTACTTTTGTTCCGGAAGCATTTTGCTTGTAAATTTCTAAAACATCTAGCATGATTTGAGATGTGGGTCATAGAATTTTCAGTTAGCCTATGTTAAAATAATGGAGACTTTAAGATGCTAAATGCTAAACTTAAGAGTTTATTCAAAAGTATTCTGAGACTGTATTGTAATAAATATTTACCAGGAGTTACCCAGCAGCTAAGTGGATTGTTACATGGCTCTTTTGTTTACTTTGTGATATTGTTGCTAATGCATCTATTTCGATTTTCCAATAGTTTTTTGACATTTAATTCCAAGCCCTACTTAGCAGAGTTCATTTGACCTTTTTGAATCGTAAGCCAACTTTTTACCAAGAAGAACCACAACTCAATAGCATCCCTCGGTCAATGGGTCAAAATGAAGCAACTTACTGGAAAGAATTTATCTTTAATCATGTTCAAAACAAACAAAAGGTACAGTTTCACTATTTCAACTCTGTAAAACCACAAACCTTTCAATTTGGACAATAAGGTGATTTTTTTTCAAGAACACCAGTGTTTATTGAGATGTAAACTGCAAATCAAGATCCTTAACGAGAAGTATGCTCCTGACCAGTTCACTAAAGCTATTGGCAGCCGGGAGCCTTCTGGTGCCAAACCCCATTTTACGTAAGCATCTGATAGTCTTTGTATAACAACCTTTGGGAGACTTAAGAGTTCATTTGTACCGATACTGTAGCTTTAAAACCTATGGAAGTTGACAGAGGTCTTATTCATCAGCAATATTTTTTCTTCCTTGTTATTCCGAGATAACAAGATAATTAATTTGTGATCTCGAGAAAACAAAACAGTTATTCCGTGATCTCGAGAAAACAACTGAAACGTTTACCACCATGTTGTGACAGGCTGACGTCTGGGCTATTTCTCATTCTGAATAGACACATTTTGGTTTTGGTCATTAGAATGTCTGGAATAATAATCGATCAGCTGTTAAGGCTACGTCTTCATGTCGTCTCCCGCCTTCGTTGTCTGGTCTACAAGGGGGCGTAGCAGTAGCTAGGCCTACATCTCAGCTGTTTTCTCGAGATCTCGAAATAACAGTTTTATTTTCTCGAGATTAGAAATTAATTGTGTTGTTTTCCGGAGATCTCGAGTTAATTTTCTAGTTATTAAAGGAAAAGTAACGTTATTTTACAATCTGAGCCTTCTTTCGGTAATAAAACAAGTCGTTTGACTCACCCATAGCACGTTGGTGTCATTTGGAGCTGTTTGGTAAAAGTTATGTTGTAGAGTATCCGTTAGCGTGAGTACTCGGGGCATTACTTTGCGGTCTCCAAATAACACAAACTTTAGCACTTTTCAAATCATAGAAGCCCGATGTCTTTAGTCTACGATTTCGTTTGAAGCAAAAGTGGCCTGTAATCCGAGATTTAGCCATAGTTTCGAGTAGATGAGGACGCCAGTGCGCATGCGCGGACTGTGCTATCAGCTCCCGGGACCCAAACATGAAACGCAAAGCTGAAAACTATGGATAAATCTCGGATTACAGGCCACTTTTGCTTCAAACGAAATCGTAGATTAAGACATCGGGCTTCTATGATTTGAAAAGTGCTAAAGTTTGTGTTATTTGGAGACCGCAAAGTAATGCCCCGAGTACTCACGCTAACGGATACGCTACAACATAACTTTTACCAAACAGCTCCAAATGACACCAACGTGCTATGGGTGAGTCAAACGACTTGTTTTATTACCGAAAGAAGGCTCAGATTGTAAAATAACGTTACTTTTCCTTTAAGGTGGAAAATAATCATTACGAGCATGGCCTCTGTCGGCTTCCGTAAAAACCCCTTAGTGTTTCAGACTATTTTTCCTAAAATGCCTAACTAAGCTGACTCTATTCAAACAGAATCAGTTTCAAAGACAAATGGCTGGACTCTTTGTGAAGCCGAGGCTCTGGAGTCTTGGCATGTGCTGTCCCCTAAATGTCTTTGTACTCTCATTTGAATTGGGAACAAACTCTACACAGAGGACGGTCAGATTTCAAATTCTGCCTAAAATGTTTGGGGTAAATATAAGATTAATTGTAGCTGGTGTCCCTGGGGATGGCCTGAGAGACAGCAGATTGAGTATGTGTTGGGTCTTTTTTATTTTATTCATTTAAAACCAGGACAGGGCACAGAAAACATTAATCTCAGACTCAGAGAGAAAAGATCTGTGCAAGATTTAGCTAGTTACGTTCCAAGTTACGTTCCATCTGTAGTCCTTGGGTGAGTACAAAATTCATTAAAGAAACTATTTACATTAAACCAACTAAAATAAACCACTATTCAATTCATCTTTAAACATTTAAAAGGATAAACATGAATTCATTCTAATTTCCATAAACACAAGATTTCATATTCATCATTATCTTTTTCAACATCCTCTAAAATGTACATTTATCAAAGTCATCAGTATTATTATCCACTAAAATACAGTTCATTAAAAACATCACCATCAAGACAAATGTCATAAGTCAAACACAAAACATTTATGTCTACACAATATCTCTTCAGTACAATCACTCAGAATGTTTAAATGTTTGAAAGGTCCCATGGCATGGAATTTTCACTTTCTGAGGTTTTTGAACGTTAATGTGAGCTCCCCTACCCTGTTTAGGGCCCCTTCCATGGCTAAAAGTTGCGAAATGTGTAAACTGAGCATTTGCGATCCTTTTCTGCGTTTGAAAAAAAGACAGCACAAACGGGCGATTCTGAACCAGGAAACTATGTGACGTCACATTGAAGAAAAAATGCAAATGCAGTTCCACCTCCCGTCTGGATGTCTACCCACCGTCACGGCCAGAGTTTGGACGACAAACAAGCTACGCAATGCGAAATGCGTTTTTTTATTTGCCTGGAGGCACATGAGAATGTTTCCAGGCTTGGATGTCCTTTATCTGAGCCTCTGGACATCTGAAACAGCAGTGGTTTAATTTTATTTTCTGTGAAAATGTGTTTTTTTCATTGAGACGCCTCTCCTTTCTTCCTTCGCGCATAAAACGCGGAAGTGGGGACAGTGCACAGCGCACCGCTAAAACAAGGAAAGAGAGGAGAGTTTGCCCCCCCCCCCCACCCACTGCTCTGGCCTGTCTCTGTCCTCCTCATTTGCATTCAAGCAACAACGTCCATAATAAGGTGTTCAGAGACATATTTTTTGACCCTACCTGTGTTCATGGGTCTTTCTCATGCACTGAGTCTTGATTTTGAAGAAGGATTCATTTACAGTATTATGGAACCATTAAGGCACCATATAAAAGCATCAAGAAGTACCATGTCATGGGATCTAGAAGAAGCCTAATATTGACACTCAGAAGCCATTGTTTTAGCCCATGAGAGAAAGTGCGGTAGTTGGTGCAAGTTTTAATCCAATCCAACTTTATTTATAAAGCACTTTAAAAACAACACAGTCGACCAAAGTGCTGTACACAGGTTAAAACGCACAGTAACATCAAAAACAGAACATGATAAAAGTCAACTACTCACACTGAGTTAAAAGCCAATCTAAAAAAAAAAAGAGTTTTAAGAAGGGATTTAAAAACAGGAAGTGAGTCGGCCTGTTTAACATTCAGTGGAAGTGCATTCCAGAGTCTTGGAGCAGCCACTGAAAAGGCCCTAAGTTTCCTTTTTGTCTTCGGGACAAGGAGAACCTGACCTGCAGACCTGAGAGAGCGGGAGGGCGTGTAGGGCACCAGCAGGTCAGACACATACTGTGGGGCCAGGCCATGGAGACAATTAAAAACAAATAAAAGAATCTTAAAATCAATACGAAACTGAACAGGTAGCCAATGGAGAGATTGAAGAATGGGAGTTATGTGATCAAATTTCCGAGAACCAGTTAAAAGACGAGCAGCAGCGTTTTGGACTAGCTGAAGACGGGAAAGTAAAGTTTTGTTGAGACCTGAGTATAAGGCGTTGCAATAATCTAACCATGTCGAGATAAAAGCGTGGATTAAAATTTCAAAATTATGACGAGATAAAAGGTCAGCTGGAAGCAAAAAAGGGAATGCCGAGGTCAGAATGTAGATGAGTAAGATTTTCTGGTCATCTGCTCTGATCGTAACTGGATCTTAAATGCGGAGAAAATCTATGGAGCAGCCGCATCTCAGAATAAAAAATCATATCATCTTGAGAATTCCCATGTCAAAGCTGAAGCATATCTCACAAAAAATGATCCAGGGACTTGTAAATAGGCAGAAAAAAGTCCAGGTGGAATTCATTTAAAATTCCTATTACATTTTTTTTTTTTTTGTGGGTTTGGGGTACAAACTGGTACAGAATCCTTTCAGAATGGTTGATTTGAGTGAAAATAAGTGTGTTATAGACCTCCATTATTGTTTTACATGTCCATGAGATCGAGAGTTCCTGTTTTCAGACACTGGGCAAACAGAAATTAGTTCAGGAAAAAAAAGTACAAGGGCCCCTATCAGTCCCCTCAGAACTTTAACAGGTCATATATTATACAAAATGTACTCTTGTGAGCTTTAAGCCATTATAATCCCGTTACTTCCCCAAAAACATACCTGGAGTTGTGTTTTGATCAATTCAGTCTAAACAAAAAAAATCTATTTAAAGTTACAGATAATTATTTTATCTTTTTTTTTAAAGATGTTAACATACAAAATGAATATAGGGATGAAATGATGACAAAACTAAAATGATATTGTAACATTTTCTACTTCCATCAGCTCCTAAATGATCACAACTGACATCTATCTTGCAGCACACTTCAATTCCAATGAATATACGTTTTCTAAAACATGCCACACACAATGATCTCACTGCAGTAGTCTGTGTCCCGAGTGTCCTTGCCATCTGTGTTGTATCCTGGGTTTTGTAGTTCTGAGCGGTCCTTCCTGACAGCCTGCTCATGATATGCTCCGTTCACTCGCACCGGGCTGTACTCACTGCTCTCTCAGGCATCAAACTCAACTCACTCTGGGCTGAAAACGTCACGAAGATCTGTGTCTCCATTTTGACAAGTAAACCTGTTGTAAATGATAATATTTACTGATTTTTAGTGCACAACTGATAGGAAGAATACTTGAATACCTGCATTAAAGGTGCATTATGTAACTTTTTGGTTGGGGGTTCGTAACCTGCTTGTTTCTATGGATACGTCATTGCTCTGCCTGGAGCGTTCCACAGTATGACCCTTATGATCCTTATGCCATGATAATTACTATAGCTTTGCACTGTTTCTCCTTATGACCTTTTGTATATAGCTGAGATATACAGCTCTGGAAAAAAATAAGAGTCCACTGCATTTTTTTTCTGAAATCAGCATCTCTACATGTATTACAGCCATTCCATTCCAGCGTCTGTTGAATTCCAACACAAACACAAAGCTGAGCTACTTCAGTTCTTGCACCAGGAGTGGAATAAAGTCAACCCAAGAACAATGTGAAAGACTTGTGGAGAGCATGCCAAGACGCATGAAAGCTGTGATTAAAAATAAGGGTTATTGCACCAAATATTGATTTCTGAACTCTTCTTAAAGGCAAAGTAACGTTATTTTACAATCTGAGCCTTCTTTCGGTAATAAAACAAGTCGTTTGACTCACCCATATCACGTTCGTGTCATTTGGAGCTGTTTGAAGAAAGTTATGTTGTAGCGTATCCGTTAGCATTTGTATTCGGGGCATTACTTTGCGGTCTCCAAATAACACAAACTTTAGCACTTTTCAAATCATAGAAGCCCGATGTCTTAATGTAAGATTTCGTTTGAAGCAAAAGTGGCCTGCAATCCGAGATTTATCCATAGTTTTCAGCTTTGCGTTTCATGTTTGGGTCCCGGGAGCTCAGAGCACAGTCCGCACATGCGCACTGGCGTCCTCATCTACTCGAAACTATGGCTAAATCTCAGATTACAGGCCACTTTTGCTTCAGACGAAATCTTTCATTAAGACATCGGGCTTCTATGATTTGAAAAGTGCTAAAGTTTGTGTTATTTGGAGACCGCAAAGTAATGCCCCGAATACAAATGATACAGCACCATGTTAACGGATACGGGATCATTACTAGAACAGAACGGCTCAACATAAGTTCTGCGATACTGCTCCAATTGACAGAAAAATGATATGGGTGAGTAAAACTATTTGTTTTATTACCGAAAGAAGGCTCAGATTGTAAAAAAACGTTAATTTGCCTTTAAGTGTAAATATTAGTATTATGTTGTTTTAAAATGAATTTGATCTTGTTTCTTTGCATTGTTTGTTTTGTCTGAAAACATTTTTGTTATTTTGACCATTTGTAATTTTCTGCAAATAAATGCTCTAAACGATAATATTTTTATTTGAAATTTGGGGGAAATGTTGTCAGTAGTTTGTAGACTCAAACAAAAATGTTCCTTTTGCCCAAACACAAACCTATAAGGAGTAAAATCAGAAAAACTGATCATTTTGCAGTGGTCTCTTATTTTTTTCCAGAGCTGTATATTGTATTACTTAATTTCTATAGTTTATTTTTTACTTATTACATATACATTTGTATAATTATGCCTTATTTGACACCAGTTGTTGCTGATATTTTATTTTTTATTTTAATGTGTATTGTGTCCAAAACATTTCTCTTGTGAATCAATAAACTTCGTCTAAGTCTAAGTCTAAGTCTAAGTCTATATCGATTTAGGATTAGGGTTAGGGTTAGCTCTTATATATGAAAGCTGGAACAATATATTTTTTGGGCTCGATATTTATCATGCATACATTTAATTTGTAAAAATGGGGAGATTGTTTGTATTTTTGTTGTAATACAATAAGATTTGAGCTGTAGGGGGTAGAATAATTAACTTCTGGCTAATTATTGGTTCATTCTTGAATATTAACATTTATTGTAGTATATCTCTGTAACAATATATCATGCTTCAAAATATTTTATGGTGACAGGCCTATTCCTACGCATGGTCAAATCAGAGCAAACAAAATGTATCACAATGGAAGCCGTAATCTGAATGGACACAATAAGCAAATCGCAAAAACTTCAATTTTTTAAGTACCATAATTTCCTTCTCAAACAACAAAAATCCTGTCTTATTCGGCATAAACGTTTGTCAGTTCTTATTTCATTTCTTCGTCTATCTATACTTTCACATTGAATTGCATTAGTGAATAAACATAACATAAGAGTAAGACGTTTTGCAAAGCTTGTCGGAGAAGGAAAACTTGCAAGTACTCACCACAAGAGCGGTGTTTTGTATTTTGCTTGCTAATACTAATAGTGCGGTTTGAAGCCTAAATTACATGATCAAATATCGTAATATGTATTTCTTAGAGTTAAGTAAAGTAACTGTACGAATACCACAAAATATATCATTTATAAAATTACGCCTTATTTGACACCAGCCTTTTGTTATTTTTGCTACTTATTTTGAATGTATTATTACCATTTGTATTTTTGCTCTTTGTTATTATTATATTATATTATATTATATTATATTATATTATATTATATTATATTATATTTAGGGCTGGGAATATTAACGCGTTAATCGCGATTAATCGCGATTGAGTTATAATCGCGAACAATTTTTTTAATCGGGCGATCAAACGTTTGCCAGCATTTTCCGCAATTCTACCATCCATATGCAGCTCAAATTTGGTTGTATTAGTTAAACTCATTGTCGCGTTAAACGCGCTATTTTGAGTTTGCTATGTATTTTGTTCCTTCTACGCATCCGTAGGCAGCTCGAGCAGGCTTCAATCATTTATTTACAATTTCTCAAAGTAAGCACTATTACTGGTTCATTGTTACTTTTTCCTTTCTCTGCACTTTTTTGAAATAAAAAAAATGGTGAGACAATGAACCAGTAATAGTGCACTTGTGAGTTTAACTTTAGATTGAACGGTCTTACTGCAAGATATCAATTTTAAACATAGCAAAATAAATCACGATTAATCGCGAGTTAACTTATGAAATTTCTGAGATTAGTTGTGATCAAGAAAATTAATCGTTTGACAGCCCTAATTATATTATATTATATTATATTATATTATATTATATTATATTATATTATATTATATTATATTATATTGTGATGTATGAGCTACTGTGTCCAAATAATTTCCCTTATGGATCAATATAGTTTGTCTAAGTCTAAGTAAGTCTAAATAAAAGAATATGCCTGTATACATTTTAGTACATGTATTTAGTAATTTCCCAACACTGCTGATGACAACCTCGTATATTCACGGTATCGGTTTTGGCGACAGTACCGGGGCAGTGGTGCTAAACATGAGACAGTCGTAGTATCATGATGAGGCTCTGCAGGCGCACTTATGTAATCCAGGCTTTCGTTCATCTGCATCTCTCACTCTCCACACGAGCCTTCACGCTCCACTTTGAAACTGTAATGAAAACAAGTCAAATCTGAAGCAAAAAAAGTGCTGATTAAGCCATTTTACAGGCCAAAGTTGGGCTTAGAGCTACAATTGTGCAGTATTAGAGTTTGACTAGATGAGTATTTCAAAAGACTGATGAAATATCTTTAGGCCAGTTCTAATCTTGTATAAATGTCTAAGAGCTACAGTATGTCAAAAGATATTCAATAACTATCTTGTTTCTTAAAGGGCCCATATGACACTATTTTCTGATCTATGTTGTAGTGTAGATTCCTCATCAAAAACATAACTGGAGTTGTGTTTTGTTTCATTCACACATGTTTAACATAAAAATCCTGCATGTTTAGGTTGAGTTCTTTTCTCAAACAGAAAACACTCTGTTCCACCTTGTGATGTCATGTGTTAATATAGGAAGTGATCCACTGTGTTTTTAAAGTCCAAGATTTCAGCCCTGGAATTGCCCATCTCTACTAAATGAAAGTGCAATAAAGGATTACTAAAACATTACTGTTAATTAAAAAAAAATATTTACCTCAAAATCTATTAAACCTAAACCATTAGACTTAGACTTAGACTTAGACAAACTTTATTGATCCACAAGGGAAATTATTTTGGGTATGGTAGCTCACACATCAAACATAATATATAACAGATGGAAATATAGATGGAATAGCAGCCAAAGAGCAATAGACCAGTGTCAGATGAGACATAATTATAAAAATAATGATAATAAATGTACATGTACAACTCAAAATTTAAATAGAAAAGTATAAAATACATTATCAAATAGCATGTACAATCCCAGCTATATACAGTTGTAGGGAGTATTATCCGTTACTGTTTTGCATTTAGTCCTTTTGATGCATCCAAAAAGATGTGTGTATTTTTTTTTTTTTTTTGCAAATGGAAATCCTACTTAATAACACAATATCCGTATGGTTTTAGGTTTTCCAAAGTAAAGCATGTTCATTTTCACCATAGAAGAGACTATACATGGAAAGTAGGCCATCGCTTAATGTATTGTTTGCTTTGATCTCGGGTAATGCAGGCTATATGCTACGAGATGTCAGATTTAGGTCATTTTGCACAAGCACTGAAGCCAGCAACTTTAAAGGGCCCATATTAGGCTATTTTCTATTTTCAATGTTATAATGTTTCCTCATCACAAATAATTATACCTGGAGTTGTGTTTTGTTTCATTCACACAAGTTTAACACACAAACCCTGCATATTTAGGCTGAGTTCTTGTCTCAAACAGAAAACGCCTTGTTCCACCTTGTGATGTCATGTGGTAATACAGGAAGTGCTCCATTGTGTTTTTAAACTCCATAACACCTTCACTAGAATCACTTGTATAATTTAAGACGTAGCATTGCCAATCTCTGTCAAACTGAAGGTAAAGGGTAGGTGTTAACTTGGACACTACCACTACATGACATCACAAGGTGGAACAGAGCATTTTGAGCTTTGGAGATGTAGGGTCAAAGTCAAAGTCAAAGTGAACTTTATTGTCAATTCACTATGTAACAGACATTACACAGAGGACTGAAATTGCATTTCACCAGACACCAAATGTGCAATTTAAACTAAACACACACACACACACACACACACACACACACACACACACACACACACACACACACACACACACACACACACACACACACAGACACAGCTACACTCATGGACATGAAGTGTATACAGACATCAACAATCAATAAACATAAGACATACAGGTAAACATATACTCTTCCAACAAGAAGGAAAGTTTGAGGTAGAATGAAATGTGCAATATGTAAGGTGCAATAAGTGAAGGTGCAATCTGTAAAGTGCAAGAGTGCAAGTAGCATGGACATCAGTATGTGTAAGATTGTTTTTTTTGTGGGTTTTTTGTGTGTGTGTGTGTGTGTGTGTTTTATCCTTTATTTATCCCTATAGGGAAATTATTTCTCTGCATTTGACCAATCCTTCAGGAGCAGTGGGCAGCTCATTTTTCAGGCGCCCGGGGACCCATCTCCATGATCTTATTGCTAGGCTTGGTCAGGACCTCAGTTGGAGGATTTTACCTGGATGTCAGTAACATGTTCATGGAATGTTCGTGGAATTTTCTTCAGTGTGTTGTTTAGCCTGATGGCTTGTGGAAAGAAGCTGTGTGAAAGAAAGACATAAAAGACAAAAAATAAATAAAAAAATCTCAAACATCAAAAACACATCTCTGGGTATGTTTTTGCTGAGGTACATATATATATAACATGGCTAAAAGCTCACAAGAGTCAATCTTGTGTAATAAAAGACCTTTGAATAATATTTTGCTATTGATCTGAGACACGGCAGTAATTACATTTTCATCGCAATATGAAAATTTTGATTTCAGTTTCAAAGTTAGCCTGATAAAATATAAATTCTCTCATTTAAAAAGACAGTTGAATGCAATGTTTGGTAGTTAATGTTCATGTATGTTTCATGTTACCATGAATTATAGATTTTTTGCAGTAACTATATCTGCTCAAATTAATATCTAGTTTTGATAGTAGTTTTAGTATTTATCTGGGTATCTGTGGTACTTTTTAACAACCCAAATCATAAATATGTCTTGCTCTAAATACACACTGCAGTATATTAACAGCTGGGACAATTGTTATTCATACCACTTCATCTTAACAAAAGGAATCACTCTTGAATTGCTTCAGTGTGAACTTTTAACCTAGTGCAAATGGCAAAGTCCGTCATGGAGCTCCGTCAACAACAGAACCATGAATTGTGAGGGAAAGAGGTTATCCAAGCTTGTTAATCCTTTCAAAACCGCATCAATAACCATAAAATTGTAAGAATAATAACAGAAAATGTCATGTTTGAGCATTTATGGCCTTGTTTTGATTCTTCTTAAAAACCCAGGACATCCCACAAGCTGCCAGTACATGCGCAAGAGGTGTATGAGCTCCCAATTTTTCATTTATTTGGAAAATTAATGAAAAATCATAGCACAACCCAGTGAGGAAAAAAACAGCTTGATACATGTATGTGATGTTCTATGCTTCAACCCCTGCTACATTCATTACACTGCATATAACTCACAAAGAGGCTAGCGTATGCATTCCATCACTCAGGGCAATATGGCTGATTTATAGGTGACTAACGCGAGTCCTCTGTAGCAGAAAATGTTGTTAAAAACAGACCTGCGTCTCTCAATCTCTACTACAAACATGACAAGCTTGATTAAGCGTGCCGCCTGAGCCTTTTTAGGTGATTTAGGGTAGTTAGCAATCTGAAGAAGTAGTCTATATGCTTGGAATATCTGAGGCGGTCTTTTGATACGCCTCCAGTCCAGTGTATCGTAGCTCTCAAGTTTGACCTGATGTTCGTGCTCCCGTTAGAGAACTTCAGTTGCAGAAGTAGCAAATTACAAGGCTACGAATGGATAATTCTGAGAAGGTTTTATCCTAGAAAGTCAAAGCAAATTCTATTATATGTTACATTTTCAAATCAAACTACAAATCTAATACACAGGTTGTGAAATAAGAAAATGAATAAATACACACACAGCTAATTCAGATCGATGTAGCTGTCAGTCCGAAGCCTGGATAAATACTGGGAGTTTGTTTTTTCACTGATTTGGACATTACAAGTTCCACCTCAGTGCATGCTCAGCTACATACAATCGGACACATGCATAAAATATAGGACATGTAAACAGATATGATCAACAACAAAGGTTTATATTGTTTAGGTAGTGGATAAGTGAAAAGCACTGTACGTGATTTTGTGGGGGAAAAAAATAAATAAATGTTCATTGTAAATGGTTTGCAGCAGTCCAGAGTTATTCCTTGTGTAGTCCTAGCATTGTAATTATTCGCAAACAAAAGTTGCTAATCAGTTTTGCAATGCTAACAACAACTACCCTGCTACCTGCGCAGTTCCTGGTTTGCAGAGGTTAAAACGCTTTAGAGTTAGGCTACCTTCAGACTGCAGCCTGAAGTGACCCAAATCAGATTTTTTTGCCTCTATGCAACCTGTATCTGATGTTTTAATGACAGTCTGAACGACACAGATCCGATTTTGCAAATGCGATCCAGACCACTTGGATATGTGGTCCTAAAACCGATACATATCCAATCTTTTGATGTGCGACTACAATCTGAACGGCCAGGTCGCATTCATCTGACCATCAACAAGCGAGAGTGGTACAAGTAGGCGCTCACAAACGTACACAAATGTTCTTCCCGTCATATGAAAATTGTGTATGAAGTCCATGTCATTGAAGCAGCAAAGCACATAATAATCTCACCACTCTCAGCACCAACACGTTCCTTTCTACGGACGTTGCTGCCACTGAACCACAAATCTCCAAGGCCAAAAACCTTCTTCTTCTCAATCTCTTCCTTAAAACAAATAAGCTGTACATCTTCTGGCTCTGGTACGACAGCAACTTTAAAATCTCCAGGCGCTCAATGCTAGTGTCCATGTTTAGGCGACTTCCGTAAACACTGAGCACGCTCGCTGCGTGTGACCTCGTCGTGTCCTCCAAGGCGCATGCGGGACACTTTCGGGGCGTTTAAAGTTCACACTGGAGATCACATACAAGTCGCATTTAATTAGAAATGTGAACGGACCTCGCAAAAAAATCAGATTTCACAAAAAAATCCGAATTGAGCTTTAAGCCCTGCAGTCTGAACACAGCCTTAGATGCAGACAACGCTCAGCCTTATTTTGACCCTAAGAGCTGCTTTTATAACATATTTGTATACACGACAAAAAACAGCCAGCCCCATTAAAGTAGACTATTATTGCCAAAATACAATGAAGTTACGGTACTTTGAAAATCTCAAGGAATTTCAAAAGCGTATTTTCTCATCAGGGTGGAAATCATTAGAAAGCACAAATGACATTTCAATATGTAGCCTACATATCAAAACACACTATAGGAGAAGCAAAACAAAGCAAAAGTCCACTGCACTGCTTTTCTATTTTGTTTTATGTAAATCAACAGAACCTTCTCTTTCCAGGAATAACATTTTAGCTACAGCGAAAACCACATACCTCGCTGTCAACATACAGTATCATATTGGATAGACTGGCTTCAGAGTGATCCCTGTGCAGGCCATAAGAACACTCTATTGATGTATTGTATTGCAGAGGCTATTTTTCCATCTATAAAGAGATAAGGACAGACAATAATTCCTCATTGAGCTGTTGTGGAAAAGTCAGTTGTGGTTCACTGGGTTTATGGCAAATGCATAACACTGACCACTGACTAAGAGAGTAAATACCTGGGTTAGGAGTAAAACGCACACTTTGCATTTTTGTAAATAATCATCCAAATCTATTTTTAAGTAATTAATAGAGGCGAGATGAGACGGGGTCCACGAGAATGAGATGAGAGTTTAAAATAATTTACAATAATCTGATTTATTTTGGTCATGTCACTTTAATATTGTTATGTTATGAATGTATTTTATGCATTGATATAGTTTTTAAAAAATGAACAAATTCAGGAATTTTCATATGTTTTTAATTAATTTTGATTATTATTATTTTGGTCACATGACTTTAATACAGTATATTGTGTTGTAAATGTATTTTATGTATTGATATAGTTTTAAAAAATGACTAAATTCAGTAATTTTCATATGTTTTTAATTAGTTTGGATTATTATTTTAATTTGGGCACATGAGTTTAATATATTGTGTTGTAAATGTTGCCTGGAAGAATCCATGACTCATCGCTGTACCAGCGGATGAGTCTGGTAACGCTTGATCCAGAATGCGCTGCGGTTGCGCGTAGACAGACAGCTAAGTGAACCAATCAGAGATTGCGCCATCTTGATTCAAAACTGAGGAGGAACTTCCGCTGCCTAAGAGTGACTTTGCGGGCAAAGGCGGGTGCACTGACGTCACCATCTTTGAACGAATCAGAATCGCGGAGTCCGTTTGTAACCGGAGGAGCGAGAGTGGAGCGAGGGTGTCCAAATGGTATCGCGCTGTATAGGAAATACAGAGAGATATCATTTGGCTGGCCAGGTAATTGTAAATGTATTTTATGCATTGATATAGTTTTAAAAAATGAACAAATTCAGTAAACTTTATGTTTTTAATTTAATTTTGATTATTATTATTATTTTGGTCACGAGTTTAATATATTGTGTTGTGAATGTATTGTATGTATTGATATAGTTTTTAAAAAAATGAACAAATTCAGTAATTTCCATATGTTTTTAATTAGTTTTGATTGCCTTAGGACAACGGATGTGAACTAACTATTGTGCTAATTCCGGCATATTTACATTGATGCTGTTTGTTGACGTGTTGATTAATATGCATTGTCCTAATTCAAATAAAATTAAATAAATAAAATAATATTATTATTATTATTATTTTCAGTCACATGAGTTTAATATATTGTGTTGTAAATGTATTTTATGTGTTGATATAATTGGAAAAAACAATCCCAGTGAATTTCCAAAAGCAGATTCAGAGTTTTCAGAGTTTGTTTGTTGTTTGGTAAAGTCCTGATGAGGTAGTCCAAGCACAGCTCAAGATCTGGGAATGGGCCCCTGAGGCTGTATGACAGAAGCTCACTGCTCTTCACAGGTTGGTTTCAGGATGAGTCAAATGCAGAGAACATCCCAAATAGAACATCCCAGAACACCCAATAGAGATTATGGAAACTAAATATTATCTTCAAACATTCTTAATATCTGCTGTCAGTCTTTGGAAGGTGCAATGAAAGCAGAGTGTACCCATGTAACCCAAGATAAGCACCCTGTGGCCACTTCAGATGGTCAGCTCTCACATGGGCAGGCCCAGTCCCAGAGCGGCTGTGAGGGAAAGTGTTAAGAGGCACTGTGAGGGTGCCAGGGCCCACGTCTGCCCCGTCCAGAACTGAGGAGTTGTGGAGTGGAGCCAATGCCCGAGGACTCAGCCAGCCTCTGGGGCCCAATGCAAACAGTGTCAGAGTAAATAAAGTGACGCAGAATATGGAAAAGACTGAAGGCTTCACCTGGGGAAGTTTTTCCTTTTGTCTTGAGGGCCATTACTCTCCTCAAACTGTACAACTCATGGTGTTTGAATGTAACTATAAAATAATGAAAATAAAAAACACCAGGATCATGTACAGAGGGTTAATACAAACGTTTTAAGACTAAAAAAAGGAGCCTGAGCCTGAGTTACTAGATTCAAGATTCAAGATTGTTTATTTGTCATATGCAGGTCAACAATGCAATGAAATGCTTAGGATCAGAAGAACCCGACTTGCTAAGATAGTCGAGAAGTACTAATAGCATACAATATTAATACAAGGGAAAAAAGTAAACAATATAATAAAAATATGTAATAAAATATAATAAAATACAAAGGCACAGGTAGGATTAAATAAGGTGTGAGTAGAGTATTTCACAGTATTGCACATGGATTTTATATTGCACATAGTATAGTATAAGTATTGCACGTAGGTTATGATGCAGGTTATTGCACAGGTAACAGTAGCATTTACAGTGAGGTACTGAAATACATGCTACATTCATATAGAGCAGCAGCAGTAAACATTATGCATTACGAAAAGTAGTTTAGTGCAGTATTATTGAGAGTTCAGTATTATTTAGAGACTCAAAATGAATATTCTGAATAAGTATTCTCGGTACATGTATTCAATTACTTCCCAACACTGTCTATTTTATTCAACAGTCTGAGTGAATTTGTCATGGAAGAGAGATGTACTCTATAAGAGAAGTAATCATTGTGTAATTTTTGAATAATAAACAATGAAATGTTTACTTTCATTGACAAGAAAAAATATAGTTAAGATATTACCTATTCATATTTAAAACAAAAAACATGAACAGCGTCAATGCAGACAACACCTTAACATCAAACTTGTGTAAACAATTTGAAAATCCCTTGATCCCTTGATTCAGTTTATGGTTTCTCAGTAAGTGCCGCATAGACGTATTTTGTTATGCTGATTCCACACTATACGCAGGTTAATGAAGCTACTGTAGGAGGCCAGAGATCAGTGCAGTCCTGACCCTGGGGTTTCTGCAGCACCTCTCCATCCAATTACAACCTCCCTCTCTCTCTGCCAAGTCTGGAGGACGCACACACAAACAGCCCCGGGCCATAATGTTATTTCTTTATACATTCTCCTCTGTAGCATTACTCTCACCGCTATGCCTTTAGCTTTGGTGGACAAAATGAAAGTAGGTCATGTTGGACTAAAAAGAGTATTCCTCTGAAAGCTTACGCACTGACAGCAGCTTAGCCCACAGTGCGACACAGTAGCACAAATATTGGAATAAAGGGCTTTGTGATTCACTATAATCTGGATTTAAACCTGGAGCTGGAGGTGTATAATTATCCCATAAAACTCAGTACTGTTTTAAGAACTGTAAGTCATTTTAAGGACTACTAATTTGGACATTTTTACGACTATTTGGAATGGACATTTTAACAATCGGAATTTCCCTTATTGTGACACAAGTGTTTTAGCTAAAAGAGAATGGAGGGATTTATAATTACCTCATACATTTAAATAAAATATATGTAAACATAAACAACAATTACGAAAGTTGTAATTTCTTAACTAAGTCTGATATAGCAAGTTTACTGAGCCATCTAGATCTAGCCATTTTTACAGTCATTTGCATAATTCCCAGAAGAATCTTTTAGGGCTGCATAATATATCGAAATCGAATCAAAACAGCAACGTGAGCAGATGCAAACATTAAATTGCAAAGACTGTATTATTTATAATAGAATGTTAATATAATAGAATGTTATATCAAATGTTAAATAATGTAGTATATGTAGTTTAGAGCCACACTTTAGAGCCACACTCTTACACTGTCACTGAAAACAGAAATAATAGTAGAAATTCCCTGTCTTTAGAAGGTCTGACCTCTGCTCTCGGTTCAATCAACTTAATCGATTTCCAATCTGACCCCCCCCACATCCTTCCTTATGTAACCAACAAAAAAGATCACCTTATGTTATATCTCCAATTGTTTTTCTGTCATTACATGTTGTTAAATTGTCATTGATTGTACTGCATCTTTTTCTACTCTGCAACCAAGTTGGCGCCGCGAATGGCAGCCCTGGTGCTCGGAGTGTCTGTCCGCTCTAGAAGCAAGAAGTATCGAAGCAAGTTCCTAATGTTGTGAACCTGTTCACTCATATGGCAATAAAAAACCTTCCTGATTCCTGATTCTACATACATGTTCTGCAATACATGGCGGTGACATGACATAGACCAATCTACTACGCATCTATTAACGCATCAGTTAGTAGATGCGTGGCTGCTGATCTCTCTGGGGACGGGACCCCAAGCCCGTGGAGCAGGGCGTATGCAAAGCGCGATGGGGCGACCGCTGCGCTTAGCCCCATGTGATGCGGAGCTCTGCGCCAGCCTACTCTGGGCACATCGCCACACTCGGAACTGTAACAAAGCCTGGAATGGTCCGGGGGTAGCCTGGCCCAGGCTGCCCTCTGCTCAATAAATGGGCCATTTGAGTTCATTTTCAGAATGCCAGGTGCACCAAAGAGGCTAATGCTGTTTCATTATTTCATTTAGTTTAGTTCATTTGTTGTACCTTTAGTAGTTTATCATGTCTAATTATAGTTTTTTATTTATTTAATTTGTATTATTACATAATTGTTACATAATACTATTTATTTTGTTTTACCAAAAAAAAGTTAAATACAAGAACAAGTTAATATTGGTTGCAGTAGGTCTTGAGTTAAGTATTTGAAATACCTCAAGATTTAACATCAATTTTGGTAAGTAATTCTCCACATCCAACTTGAAATACAGGTCTTTCTCTAACATAATATGTATGAGCAAACTCAGTTCATATTTCCTTTTTCAAATCTTCTTGAAGCTGGTTACAGTGTGAACAAAACACTATTTGAAACAGGTATCACAAATCTAATCAGAATGGCAATCACAATTAGATTTTTTTTTTTTTTTTTTATGGAAATAAGTATATAATAAGTATCATAGTTGCCATGAGAATTAATAATTCTGTGGGAATGTTCCTGAAAGCCTCATGCAGGTCCAGTATATTTCCAAGCAGAGCGTCCAGGTGAGCGTGCGTAAAAAGTCCCGCCACAGCTGTCCGCTTCAGGGATGTTATAAATCTATCCTTCAGCCTGCCTCCACTGGCTCCTATTCACCAGCGCTTAATGTTTTACAGGTTTTTAGCGTTGGGGGTCAGTCATTGTGGGTCATTTGCGTCATCAGTGGTGGGAAGGGAGCTGTAGAGGTGGGCTGCCAAAGCGTAGAGGCCAAAGCGAGGAATGAGGAACTTGTGAGAATGTGTGTGAAGAGAAAAGCACTCTTAAAGCTGCTGTGCATATGGGACACTTTTTCCAGAAGCAAATGCAGAATGAATGAGAACAAATGGGGAAAACTGATTCTAAACTGTTTATAAAAATGGCCAGCTCTGAAAATATTTGGGTTTCAAATACCAACGGAATAAAATAAGTAGATTCAGCTATGCAGGGTTTGGAAGTCTTGCTGTATCAAAATAAGGAATAAACGAATGCTGAACCAGTTTTAAAGGGACAGTGTGTAAGATTTTTACCCGTTAATTACTGAAATTGAAGATACCCATTCAAAAATACATTGTTTTCCAAGCCTTTTCACTTCCATCATGAAATCAAAGTATTCTTTTGGACTTAGATATAGTCACATAAAAGGGGGATCTTCCCCATACAGAGGCAGCCATTTTGATTACGAGAGCCGCAGAAGGACATTTGGGCTCCGCCTTCGGCAAGGCTCGTGGTTATGGGTAAACAACGACAAGCATGTCCTGGATCACACGTTGTAATGGATCTAACACGTGTTTTGGACTAAATAGTTTTACTGGATTTTATTCGCTGCATCCTTACGGACAGACTGAGACCAAGTTTATGGTGAAATACTGAGTTTGACCTGTGCAGAGCCTTCAAAGGTAAGCTAAGTAACAAACCTCGTTTTGTGCTTTTCCATATAAAAGCCCCATGTGCTCGGGGAGTGAATGTTGTGCCGGGAAATGAATTGCATAGTCAAAAAGAGGAGACTGTAAGGTTTCATTTGATGTGTAGATTGTCATGGTACACGATCGGGAATGTGTGTTTTCATGCGAAAAGAAATAAAAAAACAGTGAACGGGACCGCGTTCTATTTATACCGTAGTTGTCGGCGAGAGCTCACACAGCGCCGGGTGCGCGCTGGTACGCGAGCTGTCCGCGTTACCTGTCCGCGTCCCCGAACCCACGACCTCTGGGGGACCTCAAAAGCATTACAGTTTTTAAAGTTTTAAATTAACTTTACAGAACATTTGTTCATATTTCTTTAAATGGGTATGAATTGCACAGGAGTATATTGTTGTACATATACATTTAAGGAGAAAACATTACATATTCTTTTATGTAGTGTAAAATATTATTAAAGGGGCCCTGTGCGATCTTTGCATCAATAGGAAGAATCAAAACAAGGCTAAACCATAGGGCAAAACCAAATACTACAAGACCCAATCACTGCCTCTACTACAGCTCTAGAAAAAAATAAGAGACCACTGCAAAATTATCAGTTTTTCTGATTTTACTACTTATAGGTATGTGTTTGGGCAAAAGGAACATTTTTGTTTGAGTCTATAAACTAGTTCCCGCAAATTCCAAATAAAAACATTATCGTTTAGAGCATTTATTTGCAGAAAATGACAAATGGTCAAAATAACAAAAAAGATACATGTTTTCAGACCTCAAACAATGCAAAGAAACAAGATCAAATTCATTTTAAAACAACATAATACTAATGTTTACACTTAAGAAGAGTTCAGAAATCAATATTTGGTGCAATAACCCTTATTTTTAATCACAGTTTTCATGTGTCTTGGCATGCTCTCCACAAGTCTTTCACATTGTTCAAAAGTTCAAAACTCCATGCACAGCTTCCAGGTGCTGGTAACAGCAGGAACATAATGAATAATTCCAGAAAAAAGCAGTTTACCGTACAATCGCTTGACTTTCTTCTTATTTCTTTATTGGGCTTAGAGCGAACAAGGCGTTTCACTTCTACAGCATCATCAGGTTCACCTGAGTAGCGCCAGGTGTGACTAAGTACCATCCGTTTTTTTTATATATATATACAGTAGTAGAAAAACAGACATATCATTCAGTGTACATAATATATATATATAGTTTTTTTTTTTTTTTTAATATCACAATTAAACATTACACCATGCAGACCAGTGCAGGGTAATCAGAATAACATGAATATATATTAACACACTATTTACACACCACTCAAGCAATATTTACAAGTAATTATTTACAAAAAGCAGCTCTAATCATGTGCTTCATTTAGTCCACCAGGTTCAATAGTTGACAGTTCATTAATCCAGTAGGCTTCCCTCCTTAAAAGTTGTTTGAACCCCCCCCTTGGATTAGGTGGCACTTTCTCAATGCCAACAAACCTCAGGGAGGCAGCAGAACCATGGTTTCTTTCTCTGTAATGTCTAGCTATAGCGTAATCAAAATTGTTGTTTCTTTCACATTGTTCTTGCGTGACTTTATTCCACTCCTGGTGCAAGAACTGAAGTAGCTCAGCTTTGTGTTTGTGTTAGAATTCAACAGACGCTGGAATGGAATGTCTGTAATACATGTAGAGATGCTGATTTCAGGAAAAATGCAGTGGTTTCATTTTTTTCCAGAGCTGTATATGTTCTGAGCACACACATTTTGAGGACTAATTCTATTTGATTTTAGATTGTTAATTGCTATGACAACAGCCCTAAACTCATCATTCGGAAACTCATGGATATACTATTAAAGAGCCACAGTTTTCCTTCCCTGTACCATCTCTGCTCGGTCCACCGTTCCCCTGGCTTGAACACTTCCTCTTCCTCTCATTGGCGAAGAGTGACTAATAGGATTTATCCTCTTTAGGTTTCCTGGAAGAGACTTAGATTTATCCTCGGAGGGTGTAGGGGCTGTAGAGGAGATAAAGGGAGAGAGTGGCCTGAAGGAGAGCTCACTGGGACTACTCCAATGTTCTGACCTCGAAATCAGAAAGTATGCCACTGACAGAGCTAATCTAGAGCTAGTTATGTGAATGCAAAATATCCATAAGTCAAATATTAGGGAAACTACACATCTGAAAGTTGGATGTATTCTTACATCTCCAAGGTGTTTGGGGATCTAATTGTGATTTTTCTGACAAGTACTGCAATTGTAATGTATATTATTATATCATGTGATTTCTTTTTAAAGGTCCTACATTACACAGAATTGAGATTTAAGCCATGTTATAATGCTGTTACCTCATCAAAAACATATCTGAAGTTGTGTTTTGTTTGTGTCAGAGTAACACTAGAATATGGGGCAGTCTGTATCTCCAAAGCTCAAAATGCTGTTTCACCTTGAAGCGGTAGTTTTCAAGTTAATTACCTTTTACGTTTTGTTCCCACTAACCTTTTTGTGCCCAAGAACTATTGATTTTCATATTTTTATTATAACACCTGTGTCAAATTCAAATGACCTATCTATTCCAGCAATCTTTTTGGATTGCATTCTAATTTGCACAGCCGTATCTTTGGACATGTTTCTTCTTAGCTGATGAGCCATGACTGACAGACATAATGATGTTGTAGCTTCTCACTTTCCTCTGGGTGAGAAAGGGGGATGTGGCGGGTCCAACCTGGCAGCCCACCTCCAGTATTCTGCCAAAACCATTAGCGTATAATGGGCTAGTCAGGAGAGCCCAGGGACAAACACAGTGCCCACTTGTTTGTTTGTTTTACAAGGCTGAGCTCCGGACTGAAAAATGCCAGTATATATGCCAGTGTAGCTAAAATCCACTACTGAGGCACTGAGAAGGTGGACAATAGTGAGAGATCAGACTGAAAACAGTTCATAATGTGTTGTGAATAAATGATCTGAGAGCTTCGGACAGTAAACAATAGCTGCAAGTGCTATTGGGAACATTAGACTGCAAAAATAAATATCCATTACAGATTATTTCATTTTAAAATATCTTGAATCCTAGAATATTTCAAATAATTGATGTAGTTTTTACATGATGCTTCTGACTACATGGCTTTAGGGTTGTCAACAGTATCGAAAATCAGACTAATCAATAAAACTAATATTAAAACTAGATACACATTTGAGCAAGTCACATTCAGAGGACAGAAATTCACCTTTTCTGAAAAGCTTTAGTATCAGAACAAGTACAAAACCACATAAACTAGTATATGCCCATGGAACACTACGCACCTGTATGACTGAGGGATTATAAAGGGATTAGATATAAAACCACTTGATAATAAAGAAAGCATGTTGAAAATGACATTCTATTGTCTAAGAGAGTGTTTTTTAGTATAAGTGTGGTATAAAAATTGATATCGAGTATGCAGTCTATTGCTTAGGCCCAAAATCAAGTCTGAAACTACATTATTTGCAGTAAATGGGATAAAGAAATTACGTTGTGCATTCATAAATTCTTACTTTTGCAATAACCAGTGTAAGATTTCTGTAATGCTCCAACAATACCAACACATGAGCCACAATCATCATTATCCCCAAACGTGGCGTGTTCATTTTGAGTCCATTGTTTTGTTATTTAGCTGTTGATTAACTTTGAAAGGCTCTTGTGACGTACATAGACTGGTCCAAATGAGTTACAGCCTCTTGTCGCAGCCAGACTTATGGCTTCATAAAACCTTTTACTGGAGAAGAGTGACACCAGGGCGCCTTTGTCCCACAATCATCGTCCAAATGAATCATTGCACGGCCACAAACACCTACACTAAATACACTCACGTCTCAGTTCACTGGCAGAGCGCTGTTTTCATCTATAAATCTCATCTTTCATCTTCATCTATGTCCAGTAACTCTTTAAGGTAATGCCTCTTGTGTACACTATCTCTTCTACCACACCAGCACATTTCAAAAGTTAAAATCACTTGAATTCATAGTCATTTTTTGACTAGGGTAGACTTTCTTATATGACCTAGAATATATTTAAATGTGCACTAATATCTAAATGTATCTACTTCAATGGAGAGAATCTAGGCCAAGTTGCAGAGCAGATCTGCGGAGAGTCTAATTAAATGAATACTTGATAGAATCCTCCAAAAATCCTCCAAAAATCAGGCCCCACAAGCTCCATTGCTCTCCTCTGAGGTTTGATAATGGTGTTCACATTAAACGCACACAGGCCACCGGTCACCAAAACTAGCCTGACCAGTTTGGAGTGAAAAAGCCCTGGTCCTGGTCACCACATCAAAATTAGGATCAAATTGGGACTAACCCCGAACTCAACGTTGCCTGGTTTACACCAGACCATGGCCGTTTCCCAATTCACCGACGGCACACTTGTGAGCGTCCTTGGAACGGGATATGCGTCATATCCGGCGCGACAAGCACCGTTCCATTTGTTTTTTTCCCCCTGCACCGTCGAGATGAGCCCTGAACTGCGCCGTCGTTTCCATGGAAATCGGGGCGTGGACCAAGCGTGCAAACATGCACGCTTCGCACACTTAAAAGCCCCAGCATGCACAGCGCGGGAGGATATATGACTACAAAGACCGACTCGCCAGCGACATCCACAAGTGAGAGTTGCGACGTCACTATAAAATATACGTACTGGTTCACCTCACCTACAACTGTGCTACATGAAACTCTTCATAAACTACGCTAAACATGTGTGACAGTAGCCGTAACGGCATAGATCACGGCACCTATATTACCGTTCACATGCTTTTCCCCTTCCCACTTCTATATTTCCTTTGCTGTTGTAATGCTGGATATTCTACAGTGTCGCCATGTCCAGGGTTTACTCTAAGCTGCGCACTGTTCGCACATTCTCAGCGCACAAGTGCAGCACACTGTAAATCAGGGATGAAAGAGCTTTTTATTCAGCCGCGGGGTCATTTTTTTATATCTGCAAAGTGCGAGCCGCGCGGGGGGTTCATTTCGGATGTGGAGTTAGTGTGTGTTTGCTCAGACACATTAAAAATTAGGGGGAACATTGGCCATGTCCCAATTCCAAGTATTACTAGTCGCAATAGAATAATATTTTTGTCTTTAGGGAACAAGGAGCAGACCACCCGGCTCATTGAGCTGAGGCGGGACCTGTTCAATTTCGCAGACGCCCATGTGAGAAACGTAGTGCACTAAGGACAGAGCGAGTGTGCGCCGTCTCGACGACAGACCGAGTGCACACTCACAAGCGTGCCGTCGGTGAATTGGGAAACGGCCCATATCACAAGTGATATATGGTCTAGGAGCCACCTACTAAATATCTCGTAGCGGAGGTGTGTTTTACGATTGCCAACGGCCGTTTATTGGGCATTACGAATGTCTATCATTTGGCGTATATGTAGCCCATAGCCAACCATGTCAGTTGTCAGTTCAAACTACAAGTTTCCCTTTGTGGCATAGTACACGTGACTGTCTTTCCACCCCTCCCCGCTCTCTGATTGGCTCCCAGAATCAGGAGAGCTTGCTTAGCCTAGTTGCCAGGCTGTCTATCAGATCGGAACGAATGAAAGCAGCCTGGGATTTCCCAGGGTAAACTCAACCAGGACTAGAACAGGACCAAATCAAGTCTTCATCAGGACTAAAGTCGGATCAAGCCAAGACCAAAGGTAGTTAATGACTCCTACAATTGCACGAGAAGTCCAGCTAATACATTGTTTCATCTTTAATTCACAGCCTGAGTCAGCACAGGCCTCTTGTGTTTGTGTGTGTGTGTGCGTTTGTGTGCGTGCGCGCATGTGTGCACGTGTGTGCGTGTGTGTGTGTGCGTGTGTGTGTGTGTGTGTGTGTGTGTGGGGAGTCATTTGACAGCTTAGGCCCTCACCCACCCTCTCCTCTCCCCCCCATAGCTACACACAGAGCATTTACAATCCCATCAAGATTCCCACTGGAGTCCAGTCAACAAGCCCTCTCAAGCAAACAGCTCTAAATCACAGGCCGGTATAAATCACTTCAGTGCAAGTGTGAACACAGAGTCACCCACTGTACCACCATGTGTACGTGCCCACACTGAGGTTTACGGGCTGCAGAGGCACATGAGGCATTGATGTCTGCTTCCTCAAACTGTAATCGGCAAAAGACTGGTCTAAAACAAAGAAATATGTTAGTACCTCATACCTCTTTCTAGTCTAATATCAGTATCTGTGAGATCAGAGTTTTTTCCAGATAGGTTTCTGGCAGATATTGAGAATTTAGATTCAAATTCAGATAATGCTGTTCCCTCATCACAAACATACCTGGAGTTGTGTTTTGTTTAATTCATGCATGTTTATGACCTTGCCAGTCTTTACTGACAAAAGGTAAAAGGTAGCTGTTAACATGAAAACTACTGCTTCATGACATCACAAGGGGGAACAGAACATTTTAAGCTTTGAAATGTACGTGAATGAAACAAAATACTCCATGTACATTTTTGGGGAGGTAACAACATTATAACATGGCTTAAAGCTGGCGTAAAGCTCACTTAAAAAGTATTTTTTTTTTTGTAATATGGCTTTTTTAAGAAATATAAAGCATTTACACCTGAACTAGAAGATACCTGGTTCATATCCGGGTGGGCTCTCTATACCAGTGACGTGTGGTGAGGGTCATGGCTGGTGAGGCACTGACGTCATCAGTGACCTCACAGGTGTTGGGGCCAATTTCTTTCCCTGTAATATCGTAATATTTTTGATGTGAAGCTGAAAATGAATTATTATTGTTCAGTGCATTTTCCAGAGCGCACCGAGTGGCGTCATAAATTAAAATAGCAACATTTTTAGCACGATCTGGCCCTGAATATGAGCAGTGTTTAACAAGGCTTCTTTGCAAATTTTTCAGCTCACAATATTCCATCTGAGTCCAGACATTGTCACAGGAAGATGAGAAAAGAAGGCAGGAAAACAAGAAAAGACAATTTCTTACCACGCTGTTTGAAAAGAGCGAGTCTTTCGTCCCATAGCTCCTGTGTTGGTCTTCCTTTAATTATAACCTCCTGCTTCAACCGAGTCCAGTTTAGAAAACTGCTTGAGCTTTAATATGTAATCTTCCTTCATTTAAAAAGTAGGGCCAGAAAAGAAGAAAAAAAGTGAATTTGAACGGATTATTAAACTTGACTCTAAATTTTAACTTGCTGTCACTTATTCTAATCTGCTGGTCCAGGAGTTGCAGAAGAACCCTGGGCTCACGAGTGCCTCTACCATGAGGCCAGGTAACTACGTGCCTCATCCGGCGCCTTTTCACAGGCGATTTAGCACAGAATCTGTCACTGCTGAGCTACGGCACAGTCAGTCCATGTGAGGCATGAACGGCTGGTGCCTCTCCGCACGGCTCTTCTCAGTATTTGAACAGTAAAAGTAAAAGAACAGTAAAAAAAAAGAATTAAAATGGCGAAGTGAAATAGAAAATAACTTTATAGTACAAATCATTGGATAAATATAACCATTTATTTTGTCATTTTACTTTTTTCTCTGTGATGACCTCCAATGACCACACGTCACTGCTCTATACCATTGTAAGAGGAGCAGGAGTCTGAGCTAACTCTTACTGTGCAGGTGCTAGGATTCCTGTCTCCCACCTGAGGACGCTCAGGTCAGCGCCTTGGGCATGTTTTCTGCCATTAGCTGCTAAAACGCTGGCTTGTTGAAATATTCCCAACGGAGCATGGGTACCCTCCACAAGGAAGAGTGTAGCTTGCACAAAGAGTGAAGAGAAACAAAGCTTAGCACAGGTCCAGTAATACGGGGACAATAATGGGCAATATGACAATATAATAATAATGTCTTAAAATGACAAATACATAGATTACGCCGCCATCATTCTTTCCCTGCAACAAACAATAAAGAAACAAAAAAATGCTGTTAAATATGACATGATAGCAGAAAAAGCAGAACATGTCCACATCCTTTCAATCAACAATTTACCTTCAGGCAAAAGAGTACCATGATGTATGTAAATATAGAAATATGGACAAAAATGACACGGGCATGTATTTTTATTACCAACTATATTTTTGCTCTTTATTATTATAATATATTGATGTGATGTGTGAGCTACTGTGTCCAAATACAGTAATTTCCCTTGTGGATTAGTAAAGTTTGTCAAATACATACAGTATAAGTTTGTGTATGGCTAAGGCTACGTTCAGACTGCAGGGCTTAAAGCTCAATTCGGATTTTTTGTGTGAAATCTGATTATTTGCGAGGTCGTTCACATTTCTAATTAAATGCAACTTGTATGTGATCTCCAGTGTGAACTTTAAACTCCTCAAAAGTGTCCCGCATGCGCCTTGGAGGACAGGACGATTTCACACGCAGCGAGCGTGCTCAGTGTTTACGGAAGTAGCCTAAACATGGACACTAGTATTGAGCGCCTGGAAATTTTAAAGTTGCTGTCGTACCAGAGCCAGAACATGTACAACTTATTTCTTTAAAGCCCCAGTGTGTAGGATCCGTGGCGCATAGGTGGATGGTGCTATTGCACTTTCTGTTTTAGCTACGGCAGACCTCGAGGGTCACCCGGGTGCGCCGTAACACGGACAGCTCTCGTACCCGCGCACGGGCCACGCGCCGCTACTGTATAAATAAAACGCGGTCCCGGTTTTCTTTTCTCATGAAAACACACATTCCCAATCATGTACCATGACACTCTACACATCAAATGAAACCTTACAGTCTCCTCTTTTTGACTATGCAATTCATTTCCCTGCAAAACAATCACTCCCCAAGCACATGGGGCTTTTATACGGAAAAGCACAAAACGAGGTTAGCTTACCTTAGAATGCTTTGCACAGGTCAATTTGCTCTCAATTTGTCCGTAAGGATCCAGCAAATAAAATCCAGTAAAACAATTCAGTCCAAAATTTAGATTTAGATCCATTACGACGTCTGATCCGGCAGCATGCTTGTGTTGTTTACCCAAAACCACGAGCCTTGCCGAAGGCGAAGGCAGAGCCCAAATGTCCTTCTGCGGCTCTCGTATTCAAAATGGCTGCCTCTGCATGGGGAAGATCCCGCTTTTATGTGACTATATCTAAGTCCAAAAGAATACTTTGATTTCATGATGGAAGTGAAAAGGCTTGGAAAACAATGTATTTTTGAATGGGTATCTTCAATTTCAGTAATTAACGGGTAAAAATCTTACACACTGTCCCTTTAAGAGAGATAAGAGATAAGATAAAACGTTATTGATCTCACACAGGAGAAATTTACTTATCACAGTAGCTCCAGGTAGGGACAGTTTGAAGGATGAGATTGAGAAGTACAAGGATTTTGGCCATTGCGTTTTGTGGGGCAGTGGCAGCAACGTCTGTAGAAAGGAACGTGTTGGTGCTGAGAGTGGTGGGATTGCTATGTGCTTTGCTGCTTCACTGACACGGACTTCATACACAATTTTTGTATGACGAGAAGAACGTTTGTGTACATTTGTGAACGCCTACTTGTACCACTCTCACTTGTTGATGGTCAGATGAATGTGACCTGGCCGTTCAGACTGAAGTCACATGCCAAAAGATCGGGTATGTATCGGTTTTAGGACCACATATCCAAGCGGCCTGGGTCGCTTTTGAAAAAATCGGATCTGTGTCGTTCAGACTGTCATTAGAAGATCAGATACAGATCGCATAGAGGCAAAAAAAATCGAATATGGGTCATTTCAGGCTGCAGTGTGTACGTAGTCTAAGTCTAACACGTACATTTGATGGCCCTTTTGGAAATACTGCAAGATGTTTTGTAATATAAGAAAATAAAGCATTTCTCCAAAGTACAATATTTTAAGATAAATTCATTCTAGGTTTGAGCATTACAAGACATAATGCTCCAAAAGTCTATGGTTTTCCAATTGCCTAATTAAATTCACAGAGTAGTATTGTTACATAGTTGTAAAATTATTTACTTTCGGCTTAGAAAGTACAACAGTCGACCTTAAGCTAGACCAGTTTAACCACAAACCTCCTGTTTAATTTCATTCTGGCAACTTTAAACAAAGCATGCAATCGAGTATAACTATTCCAGTCTCTGAAGATGTGATGACCGTATAAATCTTAACTATTGAGTGGCTGCATGGGGCCTGATGATGATTCATTTGAAACATGTGCAGTGAATTATAATTTCCACTCAAATTACTACTATAAAGTACATTAGATACAGTGTGTAAAGAAGACACACACATTAAAACATGTAAAAAGGTAAAACTACTGCCAAATAGATAACAGAATTGTTTTAAAATGTCCGGTGCACGTTCGTAGATTGTATGAATAATCGTGTTAGTGTTGCATATTTGCCCAAGGATCAGGTCCAGTTCTAACCACAAGCTATGAAAACATTGTTCAAACTTTATTCAAACATGGCCTAAGTCCCAGTGAAAATACACACAGAAATTGTTACATTTTCACCCACAACAGAACGAAACAGGAGCACTTTGATCCTGACTTAGTTACACTCCCAAACCACCACTGCCATCTCCAGATACCGCTATTGTTTACAGCTCTATGAGACAGAGGGCAGCCGTTACTCCTATCCACGAACTGTTTTTGTTAATGCTGTCGCTTCAAGTTTATTTTAAGTTTTGAGCCAAGTAGCAATGATCAAACCTCAAACCAAAGTAAACTTCACAGGCCCTAAAACTGAAGCATGAGGGACACCACAAAAAGGGCTGATATGTACAATTTTGTGTTACAGAGGTTTTGGTAATTTAGAATAATGCTATAGAGCATAGTAAGTTTCCAATAAAATAATAAAGATTTAGCAATGTATAAATGTATGTATTTCTCAACAGGGACACCTTTAAGCTAATAATAATAAACAGTAAATCACTACAAACAACATATTACTTGGAAATTATGCTATCTGTCCATAGCTAAACTCTATGTTAACCCTAGAGCACTATCTCTGAGCAAAAGTATTCACATGATTTTCAATATGTTGCATTTTGTGTCATGGGTCCCTGGGTAACCTCACCATTGTTTATGACATCTGTGAAGGTGTAGGTGTTTCTCTACCCCAAAGCCCACTTTTTCCTACAGGCTTTCGGGTGATTTTCACCCGGCAATAGTGAAAGAGGAATGTAAGAATGTAATGAATTTAATGTAAGAGGATGCAAAAAATAGGTAAGTAAGAGTGATCCTGGAAATATAAATATCACAAAGTGGTGATTTCAAAGGGAATTCTTAAGGTGAAAACAATATTTTAGTCAACTGGTCATTTTTACCCACTGAAAAAAAAAAAATTTTTCTTCCTCTCTCCTGCAAATGTTTGTGTGTCAAGGAGTCTGTGCTTCACCAGGGAAGTCTCACATGTCCCAGGAATGGGTGGACCAAAGACCAAGTTTCCAGTATTTTCCTTTTTTTAGGAATTTTTTGTTCTCAAATTCTTAATTTTTCAGTAATTTTGGAGCATGTTTTAGGGTCTTCCTATGTTTTATGTTTTTTTTTTTTCTTTTTTCATTTTGTTACACATACCACAGTTGAAAATAAAAGAAAACTACTCTAATTTATCATGTGTTGTCATATTTTGATCTATTTTTCATGACAAGTACTTTTTGTTGGGTATATTATATTGGGTAAAAATTACCCGGCAAAAGTGATGGTGTTTTTCTAGTCAAAGTGTTCTAGGCTTAAATAGGATTGCCAACTCTCACTCCCTAAAGTGAGACAACTACTGATGTCCATCACCACGGTGTGTTTACTGTGCATGAAGCCAGACCCCCGCACCGGCACATAGGCGTCCTACAAGTGCCCGCTCAAAACAATTACACACATTTAGTGGAGTTTGAACAGCAGAGTTTTGCATTGTAGAAAATATTTTGAGATTCAGATCAGTCCCTTGTGGCGTCGATCTGTCAGCGGCCCGTTATTTCACGGATTGCACAATTATTCTTTCAATAATACAAGCTTTCACTGAAATGGAAGACAAATCTAAATCAGCCAAATAGTGTTACGCCCTGCCCAAATCAGGACTGTTGGCAACCGTAATGTTAAAATATGAGCTTCTTGACATTATAGCACTACCAAATTGTCCCATTGCAGAGTTGGTTGCTAGTTTACGTTATTATTTAGTACTAATGTCAGTTTTGGTGGTAAAATAAATAAATGCTACTTTGTTTTATAATCTGTTTTGTTAAGTTGTCGTGCTCCTGAGCCCCTCTCCTAAAATAGTCTTCATGTTCCATTTAAAACATACAATCCATAAATAATTACAGTGGTGCTGTCAGGAGAAAGATCCTGGGGAACAAACAACTCACTGCAGCATTAATATGGATGAAGGCTGACTTTTACACTACACTTCAGATTGGCTGCATATGTGTGTATTCTGCGGTAGGATCACAATAATGTTATACTGCGTGATACTGCAAACCGTGAGGACAAGTGTTTCTACAGTTCAAACTATGCTACATTATAAAGTCATGTATTATAGATTAAAGTAGTTGTATCAAATATAAGGTGTATACAGTTTAGTGTTATACTACTCTGTGGTCATTTAAATGTGCACTACAGCTCTGGAAAAAATAAGAGACCACTGCAAAATTATAATTTTTTTCAGATTTTACTACTTATAGGTATGTTGTTTGAGTTTATAAACTACTGACAACATTTCCCCCATATTCCAAATAAAAAATATTGTCGTTTAGAGCATTTATTTGCAGAAAATGACAAATGGTCAAAATAACAAAAAATATACATGTTTTCAGACCTCAAACAATGCAAAGAAACAAGATTGATTTTAAAACAATATAATACTAATGTTTACACTTAAGAAGAGTTCAGAAATCAATATTTGGTGCAATAACCCTTATTTTTAATTACAGCTTTCATGCGTCTTGGCATGCTCTCCACAAGTCTTTCACATTGTTCTTGGGTGACTTTATTCCACTCCTGGTACAAGAACTGAAGTAGCTCAGCTTTGTGTTTGTGTTGGAATTCAACAGACGCTGGAATGGAATGGCTGTAATACATGTAGAGATGCTGATTTCAAAAAAAAAAAAAAAAAAATGCAGTGGTCTCTTATTTTTTTTCCACAGCTGTATGTAACTTTTTTGGTATAGTCAGCGTACTCTCTAACTCATCCAGGAGTGGTCCACGGGAGAAAAGGTTTAAAAGGTGGTCTGAACAATTTGCTTTGGAGTTTTGGAAAATCAGTAAGTTTAAAGAAGTGTATTTTTTTTTTAATGTGCAGGCATACTGGTCTTAGGACACAGGATCTGTCACCTGTTTGTCTCCATGGACATGTTATTGCTTTGCCTAGAGTGACAGTAAAGTCCATGGATGCATCAGGTGACGCCGCCAAGAGACAGGTTAGATCTGCGGAGAGGTGATCCCACTCTCTGTAAGAATGCATATTTCAGGGTATTACTGCGCAATAAATCCTAGTTAGTTACATGAACTGTAGATAGACAAGTTAAAGGTGCATTGTGTAACTTTTCTGGTGGAGGGTCCGTCAAATGCTTTTCTCCATGAAGATATTATTGCGTTATTGCTTTGTCTGGAATGTCTCATAGTATGGCATTAAACCTTTCTATGTTCATGGAGACCAAACCAGACCAAGTTACAGGTCAGATCTGTGAAGGAGCAACCCCACGCAGTCTAAATGCCGATTTTTCTGTGTGTTTTTGAGCTATGAAACCATCTGTTATTGAATAAATATAGGGTAGAGCTGTTTAATGTCATACTGTGGAATATTCCAGGCAGTGACATATCCATAGAAACAAGCAGGTGATGAACCCCTAACCAAAAAGTTACATAGTACAACTTTAAATATCAAATTGAGGGCTGAATTTGGTTTGGTGTCACAATTTCAATTTGATCACAATTGTAACACGTAATCGCTTCATTTTTATTTTTGGAGGAAACATTATACATAATAATCACAACAGATCACATAGACTTCGATTAAACAAAATAGCACTGAATCACATAATAACATTCTTTCCCACTCCCCATGTTGATTACCAAGTACATTAGCAAACCACTGTATTGCAAAACAATTGATTACTTCCACAAAACTCATTGAACTTTATACAAAACTTCCAATCAGTAACATTTTTGTTGATGTATTTGTTCCTTTTTCATTACTCAAGGGACTAAATAGTGGCTTTTAGTTTACATTCTTGAGTTGTAGACCACCAGACCTCTCGCACTGCAGAAAGTTAAGACAACAGGAGGCCTTCGAAAGTTCCCAACCAGCCCCCTTTGGCCCACAGCTGAGGAAACAATTTCAGGGACCTTTGTCTTTTTATTAGCTTTGCACGCCACACGCACAAAAAAATCGCTTTAACATCTAAAGAACTGGGGCTGGAAGATTAATTGCATTCAAACTGAAATCACAATTTAAATGGACGCCATTAGCAAATTTCAAGTACTGCCGTTTTTGAAGCACCCGAATTTCCTCCACAAACAAATGAAAATAACATTATAACAGATCAGAAAATAGCCACGCCCCCTTTAAGTAGTAAAAAAGACAATATAAAAGTATGAATATATGAATTTCTTTCCTTAGCACCCACGTAAAATAACAAAATAACAGTAAATATATTTTTCTGTAGTTTAGGTCTGTACAAACACGTTCTCAAATGCAATTTCAGTCTTTTTGTCAGTTCTTCTGGACAAGTTTAAAGTATGACCTTTGAACAGAATCGCAAATTTCATCACAATCGTAATACTTAGTCAGCAAAATCACAATTAGCTTTTTTTTTTTTTTTCAAAATCGCTCAGCCCTGAAGAACCAAGAACACTGGCCCAATCTGGCATGACGGTCATTTGAAGGTCAATGAATAAACAATGAAAATGAATTTGACATTCTGAGAAGCAGGTCTTTTTAGTGCCAGCTTCACTGAACTTTCCGTGGACCATGTAAAAAGCAAATAATAGTAACTGTGCAACTTTGGATAATAGACAAGCACTGTTTTCATGATCCTGGCTCCAAAAATGCCCGGTTGGAAAACATAATCCGCTATAATGTGAAGTTCTTCAATTCATTAGTACATGAGAGGAGGGGAGAGGTCGTAAAGGCGCGCAGTAAAAGGTAATACGGGCACTGCAGATAAGAGCCCACTGTAACACATGGCCACCCCGAAGTTAAAGACAATGAAAATGATGACTTTTCCATTCGCCGTTTGTCTCTATGTGTGTGCATGTGTGTGTAAGAGTGTGTATAATGAGAAACAGGCCCTAGGAGTAATTAGTTCTCCCTTGTTAAAGAGATTAGCAGGGCAGCAAAATGTCAGCGAATGTGGAGCAACTGAACAACATTAGGAGAGTTAAGTACTGGGATCTTGGACTATGACATTACCGAACTATAACCTGAACTAAGAGACTTTTTAAATGGATACAGCTCTGGAAAAAAAATAAGAGACCACTGCAAAATGATCAGCTTTTCAGATTTTACTACTTATTGCATAGGTATGTGTCTGGGCAAAAGGAACATTTTTGTTTGAGTCTTTAAACTACTGACAACATTTCCCCCAAATTCCAAATAAAAATATTATCCTTCAGAGCATTTATTTGCAGAAAATGACAAATGGTCAAAATAACAAAAAATATACATGTTTTCAGACCTCAAACAATGCAAAGAAACAAGATTCATTTTAAAACAACATAATACTAATGTTTACACTTAAGAAGAGTTCAGAAATCAATATTTGGTGCAATAACCCTTATTTTTAATCACAGCTTTCATGCGTCTTGGCATGCTCTCCACAAGTCTTTCACATTGTTCTTGGGTGACTTTATTCCACTCCTGGTGCAAGAACTGAAGTAGCTCAGCTTTGTTTTTGTGTTGGGATTCAACAGACGCTGGAATGGAATGGCTGTAATACATGTAGAGATGCTAATTTCAGAAAAAAATGCAGTGGTCTCTTATTTTTTTCCCCCAGAGCTGTATACAGTATATAAATATATTGAATTGTGATCAAATTTAAGAGTAGCATTAATTTGTGATTCAGTTTTTCAGTTTAATACATCATTAAACACAAACATGCTGTAATTCTTTAGTTACATAATTGGTAAACCAAATTTGTAAAAGTTTACTTATTTTACTTATTTTATTAAGATTCAAAGGATTTATACACATATCATGTCACTCATAGTGTTCAGCTCCAATCAAATGAAGCTCACGCAGTTATAGGGGAAATTATGGAGCCGAGTCCCACATTAGGGACTGAAAAAAAAATAAAAATGTGCTCCTCACCTTCCACTGTGGTTGGTCTCTCACTCTCATCCAGCTTGGGTCCTCTACCAGAGGCCTGGGAGCTTGAGAGTTCTGCGCAGTATCTTTGCTGTTCCTAGTACTGTACTGCGCTTTTCTGGACTGAGATGTCTGATGTTTTTCCTGGGATCTGTTGTAGCCACTCCTCCAGTTTGGGGGTTACAGCCCCGAGTGCTCCGATCACCACGGGCACCACTGATGCCTTCACCTTCCAGGCCTTCTCCAGCTCTTCCTTGAGCCCCTGGTATTTCTCTAGTTTCTCGTGTTCCTTTTTCCTGATGTTACCATCGCTTGGTATTGCAATGTCCACCACCACGGCTCTGTCCTGTTGCTTATCCACCACCACTATGTCTGGTTGGTTCGCCATCACCATTCTCAGTCTGTATCTGGAAGTCCCACAGGATCTTGGCTCGGTCATTCTCCGCAACCTTCGGAGATGTTTCCCACCTTGACCTTGGGGTCTCCAGCCCATACTCTGATGACTAATAGTGTACAGATGTTTCTGTCTTGTCTTGGTTGTGTCACTCCATGTATGCTTTCCCTGCCAGCATCTTACATCCTGCAGTTATGTGCTGGACTGTCTCAGGAGCCTCTTTGCACAGCCTACACCTTGGGTCTTGTCTGGTGTGGTAGGCAGAAGCCTGCTCATGCTTACCTACTTGGAATGCGGAGGCTTAGTTATGTCCATTTATATAAACAGTCTATGATAGTGTCAAAATGTTGGTTGAGGTTCTAAAATAAGAAAATATGATTTTTTTAATTCTTAGCGCTCACCCCATGCAAAATTTTTGCACGCTACTAATTACAGATTTCACAACATTTTGCAAAATCTTGAATTCAGATTTTTATTTTCACTCAGTCACAGTCATACCCACATCTTTTTAAATTTGAAATTCTTTTCCTAATGACCCACGAGTCATGTACTTGGGACTGTCGCAAGACGGACCTATTCAGACCGAAGACTTTTATATTTGTTTAAAATCACGCTGATGGCCAGTAAGAAAGCTGTAACAAGGAACTGGCTAAAAAGTGACTCATTAGAACTGAAACGGTGGATGGAAATAACTGAGGAAATTTATTTGATGGAAAAAATGACTTACTATCTGAGGTTGAAAGCAAGTAAATTTGAGAAAAGATGGTCCGAATGGATCGACTATAAGAATAAGAGAAAAGTATAGCTTTTTATGATCAAAGGAGAAGTTCAATTTGTCAACTGGACAAAGTTTGTTTGGTTGAAAACGTTTCGCCGCTCATCCGAGAGGCTTCGTCAGCTCTGGCCCTCATGCTGGTTCGACCCTGTTTATATCTAGCTGCAAGGGAGGAGCTAGCTTCCCTGAACAAAGCTCTGACCTATCCCCGCTACTCTCTTTTGTTTTACGAATATAGCTTTTTATGTTTTTGTAGAACCCCACAGATTTTGTTTTGTTCTATACCTTTGTTTTTGAAAAAGCATAAATAAAAAGTAAAAAAAAATATGTATAGAAATTTTAATTCTTCATCACATCCCATTTACACCTCCAATTTACTACATCTCTTTGTCAATATATCTGAATCTGGAAAGTAGTTACAGAAAATAATGAGCACAAAAATAACATGTTAAAGTCAATTCAGAGGGGGTCGATCACTTACTTACAAAGGCCTACCTCTGCTGAGAGAGCCACATTGAGTCCTGATGGAATTTGGAAATCTAACCTTGCCATTGTCCTTGAGTCATTGCAAGCTGAGTTGGCACTGTTGGCAATGTTGGTAGAAAGTTGGAGAGCTGAGCACAGAATGCTATATAACATTATATACAACTTCTTGCACCTAAACTATCCACGGAGACAAACCGAAACAGAAAAGTGAATTTAATTGTAAAAATGGACAGCATCTCCAAAATCAAGTAAAGCCAAGTCATGTTTTGTTGTATTTCCCTGCACATTTATCTTACAACTTTAATTTATTCTTTATTCGTGTTTTTTTTTTTTTCCCCGCATTTTTAAAAGTCAACCCAACCCTCTAAATACCATTCAAATATTCATAAGGTGTTTTAACCACAGATGACAATACCATTTCTTACTGTGATATCAATTTCTTTCGCAGTCACGGAAAAAGTCCATTTGCTGCTTTGGGCCTGAGCTCCGAGCGCAGTGACAGTAGACATAATACAGACCCATTATCTGTGAGAGCCAGTGGACCCAGCCAACTGAACAAATCCTCCAGACACACACTCAGATAGACAGGCAGGGCATCTGGAGGGATTCTGCCATTGTGCTCTACCATCTTACTTCATACGGAATAAAAGGAGAGCAGCATATAGGCTAAATGGTAAATGTAAAGCGCTTTTTCTACCTTCAAGGCGCTCAAAAGGGCTTTACATGAAAGAACCACTCGCTCATTCACGCACACATTCATTCAGCGGTGTATGCGGGCTTTAGGGGCAAGGAGGTTAAGTGTCTTGCCCAAGGACACAACGGCAACATTCATGTGTGGGAGTTGGGATCGCATCACTAACCTGCGGGGTCAATAGATCCGGCAGATCCACCAGTGAGAGCAGGATTCGAACCTTCAGATTAGAGGGTGGCTCACAATTTTAGAAAGACATTGATGTTTCTGAAAGCCTGAACTTGAAGCTTTATTTATTTTTTATTTATTTTATTGCTGGGTTTCAGATGATATGATCATATTTGAACTGTTTATTTTTGTTGTCTAGTCTAGTCACTAAAACAAATGATCAGCTTTTCAAGAACAGACAATTTGTGATTTATTGTATGAATATTTGATGGCTTTATCATCGGGGGGAAACTGCTCTCGCCTCCATCTGGGAGTATGATATCATATTCTCTAGAATCTGAAAACCACCAGTAAATTCAATTCAGTTCAGTAGATCGAAACCATCAACTTTCGGACCAGGGAACAAATGCTCTACATTGAACAAAGCAATTAATTTAAGAACATTTTACTTTATTTGAGTAGATTCAACTTGATAAGTAAAATTATCTCCCAATGGAACAAATGTGGTTTTCTTAATTTAAGCAACATTCGATTTAGTTTCTTATTTTAAGTGAAAATTTAAGTGTAGCAAGATGTTTTAAATTAAAAGTCTTGTATTTAAAAGTATCAAATTTTGTATTATTGTATTATTATCCTGACAAGTGTATTTAAATGAGAAAAACCAATGACTACAAAACAGTTTAATAATGCCGTGGGATCCTACAGAAAGCTCAATCAGTAACATAAACCTGAAAGCAAGCAAAGTTTGTGCAGTGTAGCAGTGGGTGGACTAATTGTACTGTAAGACCAGAGGGAAGTGGCTCTTTCAACTCCAGTTATGTCCCCATCCCGAGCTGGAGCACCCCTCAGCACGCACAGGTTAAGATGTAAGGGGGAAAAAAAAAAACGTACTACACCTCCCTGGAGTGGGGATAATGTTACCATGGAAACGCTTCTGACGTCAGAGCAGGCATTTTGTGATTACTCATAGACTGTGCAGAGGAGCAGGCCAATAAAACAAGGGCCATTACTCACAGAGGGGGAGTCGGGCCGGGCTCAGGTTCCCAGCCGCACAAAGGCACAAGGATACACTGTAATACTGTATATGCACAAAAAACACAAGACACGGCCTAATGGAAGCAAGCTGTAGTGTGAACATTTTTACAGCCCCAGACGCAATAAAATAGTCACTTTTTACTCGAGCTGCTCATTTGGAATATCTGACATGATAACGTTAGCTACAAGGAATGTCTGAATTACTGGAAAGGAGGAAACTGGATACCTTGTACTCAAACGAACAAAAGAAATTTTGAATGAGTACAAAGGAGTACATTTTACAAGGAAAAATGATGTAGAGAGAGCAAAGAGGATGGAGAATCACTTACAATCCAATAAATTATCAAAGTAATTGTTAAAGTAGTAGTAGGAATACTCTTTGCAAATTAGTTACAGAACTAGTTACAGAAATTGAAATAGTTACAGCAGTAGAATAGTTGACAAAGCAGTATTCCTACTACTACTTTAACAATTACTTCCATTAATGTTGTTACTATTTCCACAAATAATAGAGCTGTATTATTATTATTATTATTATTATTATTATTATTATTATTATTATTATTATTAGTAATAGTAATAGTAATACTAATAATAATAATAATAATAATAGAGAATAATAATAATATAATATAGAGAATAGTAACATCATAGTGCCATAATGCCATACTATGGAAAATCTCCATGGAGACAAGCATATGGCGCACACCGCAATCAGAAAAGTTACTTAGTACAACTTTAACTTGCCTTTTTCAATTTGACAAATTACAAATTTTATTTGTAATGCACAAATAAAAAAAATTACAAATAAAATTTGTTCATCTTCTTCCTTAAAGGAAAAGTAACGTTATTTTACAATCTGAGCCTTCTTTCGGTAATAAAACAAGTCGTTTGACTCACCCATATCACGTTCGTGTCATTTGGAGCTGTTTGAAGAAAGTTATGTTGTAGCGTATCCGTTAGCATTTGTATTCGGGGCATTACTTTGCGGTCTCCAAATAACACAAACTTTAGCACTTTTCAAATCATAGAAGCCCGATGTCTTAATGGAAGATTTTGTTTGAAGCAAAAGTGGCCTGTAATCCGAGATTTATCCATAGTTTTCAGCTTTGCGTTTCATGTTTGGGTCCCGGGAGCTGATGGCACAGTCCGCGCATGCGCACTGGCGTCCTCATCTACTCGAAACTATGGCTAAATCTCGGATTACAGGCCACTTTTGCTTCAAACGAAATTTTTCATTAAGACATCGGGCTTCTATGATTTGAAAAGTGCTAAAGTTTGTGTTATTTGGAGACCGCAAAATAATGCCCCGAGCAAATGATACAGCACCATGTTAACGGATACGGGATCATTACTAGAACAGAACGGCTCAACATAAGTTCTGCGATACTGCTCCAATTGACAGAAAAATGCTATGGGTGAGTAAAACTACTTGTTTTATTACCGAAAGAAGGCTCAGATTGTAAAATAACGTTACTTTGCCTTTAAAGCGGAAGAAGATGAACAAATTTTATTTGTAATGCACCTTACATTTCAACTAAAATCTCTAAGTGTTACACAGCAGATAAATTATTGTATTGTAGGTGATTCTCCATCCTCTTTGCTCTCTCTACATCATTTTTCCTGTAAATGTACTCCTTTGTACTCATTTGAAATAGTAACAACATTAACGGAAGTAATTGTTAAAGTACTGTAGTAGTAGGAATACTCTTTGCAAATTAGTTACAGAACTAGTTACACAAATTGAAATAGTTACAGCAGTAGAGTAGTTGACGAAGTAGTATTAGAAGATTCCCGACCCGGCCTATATGTAACATTAATTACATATTATTTATATAGTATTAATTTAATTGATTAAATAGTGTTTACTTCAGGAAATCCCAAAGAACTACACTACACCAAAAAAGCTCAAGCTAAACTATGTAACTTTTCTGGTGAATATTATTGCTTTCCCTGGGACATTCAACAGTATGGCATTAAACTTATGAATCACCATAGAGACCAGCAAGTGACGCCACCTGGTCAAGTTTTAGGTCAGATCTGTGGAGAGGCTGACGCTGCGCACAGTAAGGCACCTGTAACTGAATAAATGCAGGACAGAGCAAAACATCCTATCATGTATGTCACTACCCCACTGTAAACGCTCCTGTTACCTGTGAAATAACCTGCTTCATAACCCACATAAAATACTTATACTATACTATATTATGTGCAATCTGTGAAACACTCTACTTACACCTTATTTAATCCTACCTGTACCTTTTGTATTTTATTATATTCTATTACATTATTTTATTATATTGTTTACCTTTTCCCCTGCAGTTTTTTGCAACACTTTTTACCATGTACTATTATTGCATGTTATTAGCACTTCTCGACTACAGCAAGTCAACGGGTTCTTCTGATCCTAAGCATTTCATTGCATTGTTGACCTTGTGTTGATCCTGCATCTTGAATCTTGAAAAACAGACAGGGACACCTCCAAACAGAAAAGTTAAAAAATACTGTACCTTTAATTTCACCTGGACAGCATCTGTATTATTATATACAGTAGGTCTATGAGGCATTAACCAGATTCATCACATCTTCTTGATAAAGTAGGAGTACTTTTCCATCTAAAATTTCTGGTATTTCCCTCCTCCCCAGATCATAGAAACTTGACCACTCATTGCTCAACAAACAGAACAAACCCCAACGAATCTACGCCACAAAAAACCCACAAGTCAGACCAGACGTGAACGCTCCAAACCCCAAAACATATACCTCATCAAGACAACCACAGACAGGCTATCGGGACACTCTATCTGCATGTTCTGCATACCACACCGCCTCGTCCAATCAGAACAGTTCCCATCCAAAACACGGACCTGAGGAGTGTACACAGGCGTACTTCCTCTGGCCCTCTCCCTCACATTCTCCACTGGGAGTTAAAACACTTAGGGCTGATAAGGATCCAGGGCAAACAGTGTGGATAAACAATCGCCGTAGTAATTAAGAGCGACTGACCAATCCGAACGCAGCACCAGCCGACAAATATGTGATTCAGACACGATTACAAGTTTCCGAGCGCATTCCCACCGGCACAGTCTAGACCCAGCCCCAAATCACCACGGCGAAGAGGGAAGGGGCAACGTGCAAGGGTCAACGCGCTACACGAGGGGCAGTATACTGAAGAAGAATTTAAATATTGTTCATTTACTGTAAATCATTTCATACAATGCAGTGTTTTTGATATTTTTCAGCTTGAACAATCACAAAGGGTTTGTTGAGGTACTGGTGAAAACAGTAATCAGGGATAAAGATTTCAAAATTCATCGTAAAAAATTCAGAAACCTACTGAAAAAGATTGTCGGGAAAGTCAGATGTACAGCCAAAATATGTAAAGCACATCTGCCCGATAAAATAGTTTATGAAGTTTTGCAGAAGATTATTGTCAGGAAACTACTCTAAAATTGGATCCTAGCATCCTAATTATTCACTGTAGCTTTATAACCGAGTAATGCGAACAACAACTAGCATGCTAACAGTCTACCACCCTTAATCCCTGGTTCACAGACAATAAAAATGTTTTATATAGAATCTGACAGCACAGAGAGGTCTCATTTTAACTCTTTTACAATACAGCTCTGGAAAAAATAAGAGACCACTGCAAATTTTTTCTGATTTTACTACTTATAGGTATGTGTTTGGGCAAAAGGAACATTTTTGTTTGAGTCTATAAACTAGTTCCCGCAAATTCCAAATAAAAACATTATCGTTTAGAGCATTTATTTGCAGAAAATGACAAATGGTCAAAATAACAAAAAAGATACATGTTTTCAGACCTCAAACAATGCAAAGAAAACAACAATACTAATGTTTACACTTAAGAAGACGTCAGAAATCAATATTTGGTGCAATAACCCTTATTTTTAATCACAGCTTTCATGCGTCTTGTCATGCTCTCCACAAGTCTTTCACATTGTTCTTGGGTGACTTTATTCCACTCCTGGTGCAAGAACTGAAGTAGCTCCGCTTTGTGTTTGTGTTGGAATTCAACAGACGCTGGAATGGAATGGCTGTAATACATGTAGAGATGCTGATTTCAGAAACAAATGCAGTGGTCTCTTATTTTTTTTTAGGAGCTGTATCTGTAATCATAATAATGCTTTACACTTGTAATACTACATACTAGGGAATAGTGTTGAGCCTAAGGGCACAACAGCAGAACTGGGTCTGAGCAGCAACTGAAACTCAGACCTTCAGGTTGGTGCACGAGCGCTCTAGTGCTCTAGTGCTCTAGTGTACTCTTACTGTTGTGAGACTAGAGTAAGAAAACCTCATTTATCTGTTCTCCTCAGTGTACTTATAATATTTTAGTACGGTGTGACATGGGTCCATTGCTCTCCCACTATTTTAAACTGTCCTCCTTAATGGGCCATGACGCAAGTTCTTTTATTGCATTTGGGACGAGCGCTGCATGTCACATCTCTGCCACAAACGTGACTGCATGCGAGCTAAAACTTGATATACTATAGTGTGCCTCATCACTAATGTGGTTAGTGTGATACAGTGATCAGAGCTGATGAAATTAGCGGCTAACCAGCGCTAGTCCCCCGTCCCCGTCCCGTGCTTTGTGTGAACATGTTTGTGTACCCATTAGCCGCCATCATGCGAACTATATGTGCAGAGAGAGAGAGAGAGAGAAAGATGGAGAGAGAGAAAGAGAGCAGGCCTGCTGTCCACCTGGTCCAGTTGACTTAATGAGCCAGGTGCAATGCCCTAAACCTAAAACAGGACCCTGCTTCTCGTAAGACCACTGGGAGACGATACCACCCAGAAGCTGCACTGTAAACCCTACGCTAATGACCTTTTTACTGCATGGGGTTCACAACTGTTTTTCGTAGCAGATGGAAGAAAAATCTGGTAGTGGTTTCAAAAATGGATTGAGAAATTATGGACACGAGGAACTCTTCTGTGGAAAGGGCTTCAAGTTTGCATAACTTAATTTCAAATTGTGGAGAAAAAAAAAAGTTTAATTAAATTACACTGGTCTACAAGCAAAATGCTTCTGGAACAAAAGTGGTGACATTTTTCTTGGTTTAGGTCACTAATATAGAAAAAGTAAGTCAGAAGTGCTGATTGGCTATAGTTTCCAAGATATAGTATTGGGTCAAAATAGGAAATTTATGCAAAATAAGGCAAAAACAGTAGTTTATCAGAAGGTACAGTGTGTCTACAAGCAACCAGTTCTATCTGAAAGCCTGTCTGCACATTCACATACATTCATTTTAATATGTCTAGAGTTTTAACATAAAATATTTTTGATTTCACATAAGAGAGATGCCTCGAAATTGTGTGCACCTGATGTCTTAACGGATATAGAAGTGCAAGTTAAATATTTTCAAAATATAAATATTTTTAAAGGTCCCATGACATGGTACTTCTTGATGCTTTTATATGGCTCCTTAATGGTTCCCTAATACTGTAAATGAATCCTTCTTCAAAATCAACACTCACTGCATGAGATATGACTCTGACAGTCTTCATGAGGCTAGATATGTGTCTAAAATGCTTTATTCTGGGTGTTGCTGCTTCAATGCAAATGAGAAGGACAGAGAGATTGGCTAAGGAGCGGGGGGGCGGGTTTCCCCCGCTGGAAGCGCAGCTCTGCACCGCTGTCTGCTCGCTTCCGTGTTTAACACAGGAAGACAGATGGGAGACTTTGCAATGAAAAAAAGCATATTTACACAGAAAATAAAATTAAACCACTGGTATTTCAGAGGTCCAGAGGGTCGGGTAAGGGACTTGCGAGCCTAGAAACACTCGGACGTGCCTCCAGGCAAATAAAAAACGCATTTCGCATTGTAGCGCATTCACAGTCCAAACTCTATGGGCGGGATATACAGGGACGCTGAGCGGAGACGGAGGGAGGGGCTGGAGCTGCATTTGCCGATCTGACGTCAAAAAGGTGCCTTGTCCGAACTCGCCCGTTTCAACACTGGTTTTGTGTAACGCAGAAAAGGATCGCAAATGCTCAGTTTAGACATTTCGCAACTTTTAGCCATGGGGGGGGGGGGGGGGGGGGGGCTAAACAGGGTAAGGGAGCTCACATTAACGTTCAAAAACCTCAGAAAGTGAAAATTTCATGCCATGGGACCTTTAAGCAAAAATGCCTAAATCTATTGTATAAATAGATGCGATTTTGATGTAAAACAATATAATTAAATATTGAATACATTAGCTAACCAGCACAGTTATCAATTGATTTTCAGTTCATCTTATCAATATAAATGAGATTTAGCCACTTTTATCTCAGAAGCAGATCGACTCCAAAAATGTGTAGACCAGTGTTACATAAAACTTCAAACAAAAATGTAAAAAAAATTCGTATTACATTTTTTCATGTGATTTACGTTTACGGTTTACATTACTTTTTTTTTTTCCCTGTGTAATGTGTTATCTTTAAAGGTCCCATGGCATGAAATTTTCACTTTCTGAGGTTTTTGAACGTTAATGTGAGCTCCCCTACCCTGTTTAGCGCCCCCCCCCCCTGTAACTGTTTAGTAGACAGTGTTGTCATTTACATGTGTTATAATTTTTACATGTGTAATAATACAAGTCATTATTTTTGTTTACAATTCATTATTTGTGCATTTGTTTTATAAAAAGATATGATTTCATTTATGTTAAAAAGAAATTACGTATTAAGAAAGTATACTCGTGATCTTCATGCAATGATTTGATTGGTTGTAAAGGGGTGACGTAGAGCGAATGTGATGAACAGAGGATTATGGGGTATGCGCGGGATGCTTTCTGAGGACTTTTGTGTACGGCTGTGCCTTTCTACGTGAACCAAGATGGACTCTGCACAAGGTTAAGGCGCTAACGTTGTCACGATGTTTATAATGTTTAAGTTCGGTGAGAAAAAATAAACACTCCTGTAAACACCTGTAAGAAGCGTAGCCATTCCTTTAACCAGTGCAGCTACACCCCCCATGGCTAAAAGTTGCGAAATGTCTAAACTGAACATTTGCGGTCATTTTTTGCGTTACACAAAACCAGTGTTGAAACGGGCGAGTTCGGACAAGGCACCTTTTTGACGTCAGATCGGCAAATGCAGCTCCAGCCCCTCCCTCTGTCTCCGCTCAGCGTCCCTGTATATCCCGCCCATAGAGTTTGGACTGTGAATGCGCTACAATGCGAAATGCGTTTTTTTATTTGCCTGGAGGCACGTCCGAGTGTTTCTAGGCTCGCAAGTCCCTTACCCGACCCTCTGGACCTCTGAAATACCAGTGGTTTAATTTTATTTTCTGTGTAAATATGCTTTTTTTCATTGCAAAGTCTCCCATCTGTCTTCCTGATGGAAGCAGACAGCGGTGCAGAGCTGCGCTCCTTAGCCAATCTCTCTGTCCTTCTCATTTGCATTGAAGCAGCAACACCCAGAATAAAGCATTTTAGACACATATCTAGCCTCATGAAGACTGTCAGAGTCATATCTCATGCAGTGAGTGTTGATTTTGAAGAAGGATTCATTTACAGTATTAGGGAACCATTAAGGAGCCATATAAAAGCATCAAGAAGTACCATGTCATGGGACCTTTAAAGGTGCACTATGTAACTTCTAAGGTGGAGGGTCCATGAATTTCTTTGCATAGAATGTTCCACAGTAGGGAATTAAACATCTCCATTGAATTCAGGTACCTTTCAAATACCTTGAAAAACATGAATTCTTACCATGTGCAGGTTTGCTTCTCCATAGATCTGACCATTAACTTGACTCCATTGTTTATTTCCATACTGTGGAATAATCAAGGCAAAACAGCAATATCTCCATGGAGACAAGAAGGTGGCAGACCTTCAGAAAAGTTACACAGAGCACCTTTACATTGAAATAGTTTTATCACTGTTACGTGAAGCATCTTTGAGAGTCCAAAAAGCGCTTCATTATTTTTTGCAAACAATGTAATTAAAAGCTACACTATGTAACTTTCCTGGTGGAGATCAGCATGGAGATTTTATTGTTTTGCCTATAATGTTCCAAATTATGGCATTAATCATATCTGTCTCCAGTGGGCAAGCAATAAATGAACATTGTTTGCATTTGTTTCATTAATCTGGTATACAAATGATTTGTCAAGATTATTTTAGTGCAGTATTAAACCATAATAAATATATGAAAGGGAGAGTTAATTATGATTTGCTTAAGTAACCACTGAAGAGAAAAGGCCCAAAGGAAAGACTAGTATGCGTGTGAAAAGTGTTTGACAACACCTCAGGGCAATGGAACAGCAAATACAACATAAGAAATAACAAAACAGCCTTTACTTCCTGGTTTAATTGTCATGCATTCTTCTTGCCTTAAAGCCCTTCCTCCCCGTGGTTATCACAACATGTACTTTCTAGTGTGCATGGATTTACATATATTTAAGTATGAAGTACAATTTGAAACAACGTCACGAAACATTTCCTGTAAAATGTTCAGTTCCCCAAAGAAATGTATTATTGCATAACACTAAGCAATGAGACGCATTCACATTTGCAAAATTCTGAACAGTCGAAGGGTCCCAACTGGTTTCTTGTTCTTACGGCCAGTCATTTGGAGCTGACAACACAATATATTAATGAATCGCAGCTGCAGGCTCTGAAAGGGCAAGCTTCCACCTCCGAGCAGTGTTTCTCAAAGAAGGAATTTTCAGCTTTCACTCCAACAAGGTGGCCTTTACTCATTGTAAAGTTAAAGGTCCTATATTATGCATAATTGACTATTGTAAGCCTTTATCAAAACCTGGAGTTGTGTTTTGCTTCATTCATGTCTGAGTAATCCTGTGATATTAGTCTGTCTAAATCTCCAAATCTGTCATCTCCAAAATGCTCTGTTCCACCCTGTGATGTCATGAAGCAGTAGTTTTCAAATTAACAGCTACTTTTTTTAACCTTTAGTTCAGTAGTCAAGGGTCAATTCCAGGGCTGCAATTCCAAACAATTCTACGATGAGAAGGTGTATGGACGTTTGAGAGAAAAACTGAGCCAAAATATGCAGGATTATTGTGTTAAACGTGTGAATGAAACAAAACACAACTCCAGCTATGTTTTGAAAGAGGAACATTATAACATAGAACAGTACACAGAATCATATGAGCCCTTTAACTCTCTTTTCTGCTAAAGAGTTGTGGTCAATGCAGGTGTGAAAACCATTGAAACATTAGGGCAGGTCAAGCGTATAGGTTAGTAGCTGCACGTCAAAGCACATATGTTGACATTTGTGCAACCGGCATTGAACTGCGGTTATCTCTTCCTGTATGTGCACCTTTCAAATGTGACCTCAGTCTTTAGGTTCCCATCCAGCAGATAACCACCATATGTAAGATGGCCCCACAGGTCTCCAGCATCCCCAGCTAATGCACTGCACAGATGCCACTTTCCTGGAAGCGGTCCTGGAATGTGTCTCAAAATGTGTGCGCGTGTGTGTGTGTGTGTGTGTGTGTCGCTGCTTTCAACTGTCCATGTGAACAGATGTTATGGCTACAAGTGTAGAGACAGAGGATGTGCAGGTGTGAGAAGATTGGAAGCAAAATGCAGGTATTGGTAAAAGCACCATCTAAAAACACACGATTTTAATAGAGATTTGGTATTTTAAATCGAAAGATAAACCGTCAAGAATGCATGTGGTGTAGCGCAGAGTTCATTTAAACTCCAACCCAACCGCATTTCAGATATTACTGCTAAGCTGGGCAGTACCTGGAGGACTACATGAAAGAGTGATGGAGGAGGAGGGGCAAGGTCTGGATATATGAGGAACACTGTGATTGGTAGGAATACACCAATCCAGCATTTTCTGTTCCAATACTGATGACGATACCTTTGCTTTAAGTATGTAAACACAAATAGAATATGCTTAAATATTACCCAAATATGTTTTGTAATGGTTATTTATCATTAAAGTGACAGAACAGCTTTGAAAAAAAATACAAGTTCAATAGTATAATGTGTTTTGGGCAAACATCCATCCATCCATTTTCTTCCGTTTATCCGGGGCCGGGTTGCGGGGACAACAGTCTAAGCCGGGACTCCAGGACTTCTTTCACCCTGGACACTTCCTCCAGCTCCTCCGGGAGGACCCCAAGGTGTTCCCAGGCCAGCCGGGAGACATAGTCCCTCCAGCGTGTCCTGGGTCTTCCTCTGGGCCTCCTACGCTCAACCTCCCACATGAGCTCGGGCTCCTACCCCCCTCAGCGAGGTGACATCTGGTCATCGAGGCCCCTGCCTTCGACTGCTGCCCAAATCTCCATGCACCAGCCCCCTATGGATCCTCCTGCAGGTGGTGGGTCCACGGGAGGACGTTTTGGGCCAACATCAACCAGTAAATTGTCTTATTACACCAATTTATAAACCAAATTGAGATATTGACTGAAACTATATCTTGGGACCAATATCCATTCCATCAAAAAGGTCAATATCGGCATCATATCTGATACCAATATTGTATCGGTGCAACCCTAGTGATTGGTCTAACGGGTATGCACTCTTCAAACTCTACTTCTTCAGCCCGGTGTTAGGTATAATCAGAAACAAATTGCTGTTATCGGGGCAGTCCTGTGTGATGTCACATAGTACTTGAAATTGCAGTGGACACATTGAGTTTTTGACTGTTTTAGATCAGAAGTCTGCAAATGTACCTAGTTTGCAGTAATATTGCCTAAAATGACAAGGAACAAGGCTATCAAAACACCATATGCACAGTTTAGGAGCCAAAATTTCATATCACTGCACTCCCGTTAGCTGCCTGTTCACTCGTAAACTTCCCCTTACGGCAGACCACATTCGTCGTTCATTTCCGCTAAAGGTTAACAGGCTAATAATAAGTAATAGGCGCGCAGTGATACGAATCGAGACAAGATAAGCGAATACGAAAATACGCTGCTGGATTTTTTGTGGACAACTGTTTGGGATGCAAATATAACACCTTTCGGACAAATGTTTTGTTCTGAGAATAAAAACAAGCTTTATTATGAGTTCCCGCAAAGTTACCGGACTTAAATTACCTGAGCTCCAGAACGCGAGCAGAACCGGGCTGAGCGCAAACTGTCAGAGGTAAGCCGGTGTTACTGCATGTAACTTTTAGAAGGAAACCCATACAGATTAACATAAAACAAAAATGCACTATCCCTTTAAGTTCCACTTTAAAGGTGCACTATGCATCTTTTTGGTTGGGGCTTTACCTGCTTGTTTCTATGTCGTTGTTCTGCCTGGAATGTTCCACAGTGTGACATTAAACAGCTCTACCTTACATTTCACTAGCAAGGACCACTCCGCAACAATGGAGTACGATAAAGATATTTATTGACGGTGGATAGATGTGATGGTTGGGAGGAGACTCAGGATGGGCGCTCTGTCTCCAATCCAAAATGGTCACCCAGCTGATTTGGAACCCCCCTTCCTTAAAAATGATGTCTTCAGCCTTAAAGGCAAATTAACGTTTTTTTTACAATCTGAGCCTTCTTTCGGCAATAAAACAAGTAGTTTTACTCACCCATAGCAGTTTGCTGTCAATTGGAGCAGTATCGCAGAACTTATGTTGAGCCGTTCTGTTCTACCACTGATCCCGTATCCGTTAGCATGAGTGCTCGGGGCACTGATTTGCGGTGTCCAAATAACACAAACTTTAGCACTTTTCAAATCACAGAAGATCGCTGTGCCAGGGCAGACTTTCAGTGGATTCCAAAACGGCCTGAAACCCGATATCGCAACAGTTCAGACCGGTGTTAGCCTCTTTCGGACTAGCTGTGTTTACAAAACAGCTGAGTTCACGCATGCGCACTGTCCTCTCTGATGACGTCATCAAATGAAACTATAGCTGGATATCGGGTTTCAGGCCGTTTTGGAATCCACTCAAAGTCTTCCCTGGCACAGCGATCTTCTGTGATTTGAAAAGTGCTAAAGTTTGTGTTATTTGGACACTGCAAAGTAATGCCCCGAGCAAATGATACAGCACCATGTTAACGGATACGGGATCATTAGTAGAACAGAACGGCTCAACATAAGTTCTGCGATACTGCTCCAATTGACAGCAAACTGCTATGGGTGAGTAAAACTACTTGTTTTATTGCTGAAAGAAGGCTCAGATTGTAAAAAAACGTTAATTTGCCTTTAAGGATCGATGCTGACATGGATGGTGATGTCGGGATGGCCATATAAATAGGGTTTCTGGGTAACTGAAGGCGCGGTTGAGATGAGCTGTGGATGGCTGCCGAAGAGGTTGAGGCATGGTCCAGCTTCTGAAACTAAGTTTATCATATTAACTCCACTTATTGATTACAGGTGGATTTATAGCTCAAAAATACCTAGAAAAACCGGCATTCTGACTGTGAGCGGGGCTACCTCTCTACAGATCTGACCTGTAACTTGGCCTGGTTTGGTCTAAAGATAGAAAGGTTTAACACCACACTGTGAAAAAGCATTCGTTGGACCCTCCTCCAGAAAAGTTACACAATGCACCTTTAAGACTGAGAAAAAATAGAATAATGATTGATGTTGCTGTTTAGATGTTTGTCGAGTGCAAATAAAATGGCTTTTCCACAGTGACAGCCTTGCAAGCTGTGAAGAAGGAACGGAGGGTCAGATCTTGACCTAAATGCAAACTGTAGCTGTCTGAGGTTTCATAGACAGAGTTTGTGTGGTTAGGAGCAGGTCTGGCCTGAGTGTGTGTCGCGATGATGGAAATCTTACACTCACTCAAAACAAGCCGACGTGCTAACTTTTCATGTGCCGACCGTGAATTAGTCCAAACATTCAGGCGTCCAGTTTGTAAATAAAAGAGCGCTCACTGACGCCACTGTGTGAGAGTGTGTGAAAGTGTATGAATGTTTGTATTTCTTTCAATAGCCCAGCGCATTCCCCTGTCAATCATCAAACATGTTATGGAGAACATGTAAAAAGCCAATGCTAACGCTAGAGGTATATTAAAGGTACTGTACCTGATTTGTTTGTTTTTTCATTAAAATGCCCATATTACGCAATTTTCTGATCTATGTTTTAATGTTGTTTTGTCATCAAAAACATACCTGGAGTTTTGTTTTGTTTCATTCACATATTTTCAATACACAAGTGCACACAAGTATATTTAGGCTGTGTTCTTCTTTCAAACAAAAAACACTACTTTGTAATGTCATGTGGTAATAAAGGACGTGCTCCACTGTGTCTTTAAACTCCATACACCTTCACCTTCACCTCCTGGAATTATTTAGATGATTTCAGCCTTAGAATGGTCAATCTCTGTTGAACAAAAGGTAGCTGTTAACTTGAAAACTAATGCTTCATAACATCACACGGTGGAAAAGAGCGTTTGAAGTTTTGTTTTTGATGAGGTAACAGCATTCTAACATAGCGTAAAACTCACAAGAGTCAACTTTGTGTAATATAGGACCTTTAAAGAAAAATCTGTTTTGTAAAAGCAGCTCAAAAACAGTTCCTTCCCAAGGGCCATAACAACCTTGAACACTCACATGCACTGACTCACCCCATATTCCTGTCCCCCACTCTCCTCCCATCTGCCCGCTGTGCAATTACCTAACACGGTGCAATAGTGTGGACAAGATTTATTACAGTGTAATAATATAGTTTTTGTAGCATATCCACCTGGGCAATTTTTATTACTGTGTAATATCTTGAACTGAGTTTTTGTAGCATATCCACCTGTTGTGCAATACCTAATTACAGTGCAATATCCTGTGCTATAGCTTGTTGACAACATTTAATACAGTATAATATGCTAAACTGAGTTCTGTGAAACATCTCCCGCTACACTGTAGAGTCTCTCTAGTGTGTGTATATGGTTGTATGTGTCACCCCTACTGCAATATCTGAACAAGACTTGCAACAACCTGGTAACTAATGTGTAGTACCAGCTGTAGAGGACTTTTTGCACATTTGTTTTTAGTTTTTTTTTTGCACTTTATTTTTTCTACACTGTGTTGTAAATATCCTGCTGTGTTGTATATATACTTAAATGTCTGCACTGAAGTGAGATTATCTATGTGACAAAATGAGATCGGTATTAACTGTCTGTATATAATTATTAATGTTTTTATTAATCATAAGCTCAGAAGTAGACTCTAGCACTGTGAGCAGGCTTGTTAGCAACGCAGTGATGCTGAAATTGTGCTTGCCACGTGAAAGTTGTGAAATATACTTATACAGTGGTACCTCACCTTACGAAATTAATTTGTTCCAGAAGTGGTTTCGTAACGTGAATTTTTCGTAAGTTGAGTAGCTATTTCAATGGAAAAGTTTTTTTTGTTTTTTTTTATAGTGTAACATTTTTTTTATAGTGTAACACTGTGTCCTGCGTAGAGCCTGTAGACCCAGGACTAAACGTGGACTATACCAGTCTAGACCAAGGTCTAAACCTGGACTAAACCAGGACTGGACCAGGACTAAACCTGGACTAAACCAGGTGGATTAAAGCGCCGCGTGCGGGTCTATTTCCTGGTTTTGTTTCGAGTCACGGCTGAGGCGAGCAGCGAGGAGGGGAGGGGATGTGCCTCAGGACCGCACGCAGTCTGAGCGCATGAACGAACGCATGCAAGAGCCGCGGTGGTCTAATCCTGGTTTAGACCTGGTTCAGACCTGGTTTAAACCTGGAACGGTTTGAGCACGGGTCTTGTGCTCGCGCCCCGCGCCGGGTCATGCTGCGCTATCAAACACGTGTCCGCGCGCACACACACTGCCCTCCCTCTTCCCCCCACGCTTCACTATTAATACATTTTGTTGAAAATCTATGAAAGTTTGAGTGTTCAAACGAGAGAGAAGTGTGAGAAAAGTTTAAATCCAGTCTGAGAAAAGCGTATAATGTGTGTGGCTGAGCGCGCATTATTTAAATTTTTGAGATTTCGTGTTTCGTAACTTGAATTTTCTTTCGTATCTAGAGACCAAAATTTAACGTGAAGGCGTTTCGTAACTTGAAATTTTCGTTTGTTGAGTCTTTCGTAAGGTGAGGTACCACTGTAAACTCATTTGGATGGAAAGAATACCTTAGGAAAGTGAGAAATTATTTTGGACTGTTTTAACTACATTACCCGTTTTTACACTTTTTGAAAATGGTAAAAATTACAAAGTGTTACATAAACTTAAAACGTACTATATGTATATACAAGAGGAGGTCCAAATAGCCATACCGTATCAATAGCTCAGCCCATTGGACAAAAACCTCTGTTAACACAATTACAGGTTTGGTAATCAACATAAGGATTGGGCATTCTAATCTCTAATTCTAATTCTAATTTTATGTTTTGGTGTAATATTGAAAGGAGAGGAATGATCATTTTGCTCGTTTCGTTTTCCAGAAATCTGAAATATTCCAGCTGTCAAAACACATAATTAATTAAGAAAAGTTATAGATTCTCCATCTAAAATAAAGTCCACACTGACGGGCCTCTGTTCACTGGATTGAATGAAATGAAATTAGCCAAATGCTTGATCTTGTGGTTGTCATTACCTTGCTGATGTACAGGATCACTTACAGCACTAACCCTCATGTCTGGATCAGGTTTAGTGTAAAGCAGATTAGACGAAATCATATCAGTGCCACCAAATGAGGCTGAGTTAAACTGGCACGAACAAAGCCACAGTTCAGCACACAGCCATGACACCCTCATCAAAACTGGATTTGAGTTCATGTAGCTTCAGGTTGTGTTCGGTGACCCTTGTAAAAGAGCCTGGTCAGGGTGAAGTAGTGTTTTCAATAAACTGCATATCTTGTTCCATGTAATTCTACTGCTACATTCACAGTTTGAGTAAGTAAGCCAGTGAAGAAAGCTGTACTTGTGCTCAAATCAGAATCAGTCTGGCTGCAGCAGCTATACACATTTTACTCTGCACTGATCCAGCTTTTTCAGCTAGTTTTAAAGGGACAGTGTGTAAGATTTTTACCCGTTAATTACCGAAATCGAAGATACCCATTCAAAAATACATTGTTTTCCAAGCCTTTTCACTTCCATCATGAAATCAAAGTATCCTTTTGGACTTAGATATAGTCACATAAAAGGGGGATCTTCCCCATATAGAGGCAGCCATTTTGAATACGAGAGCCGCAGAAGGACATTTGGGCTCCGCCTTCGCCTTCGGCAAGGCTCGTGGTAGCACCGGAGGCAAAGCAGGCGGAGCACTCGGCGTGCGCTGCGCAAGAGAGAAGGAGAGAGGGAGAGAGGTGTGGGTGGGGTGGGGGGAGGCTCGTGGTTTTGGGTAAACAACAAGCATGCTGCTGTATCACACGTTGTAATGGATCTAACACGTGTTTTGGACTAAATTGTTTTACTGGATTTTATTCGCTGGATCCTTACGGACAGATAGATACCAAGTTTATGGTGAAATACAGAGTTTGACCTGTGCAAGGCCTTCAAAGGTAAGCAAAGTAACAAACCTCGTTTTGTGCTTTTCCGTATAAAAGCCCCATGTGCTCAGGGAGTGATTGTTGTGCAGGGAAATGAATTGCATAGTCAAAAAGAGGAGACTGTAAGGTTTCATTTGATGTGTAGATTATCATGGTACACGATCGGGAATGTGTGTTTTCATGCGAAAAGAAAAAAAAAACAGTGAACGGGAGACCGCGTTTTATTAATACCGTTGTTGTCGGCCGGGTGCGCGGCGGGTGCGCGGCGGGTGCGCGCGCGGGTACGCGAGCTGTCCGCTACGGCGCGTCCGGGTGACCCTCGAGGTTTGCCGTAGCTAAAACAGGAAGTGCCATAGCCACTATCCACCTATGCGCCACGAATCCTACACACTGCACCTTTAAGTATAGTATAGCGATATCAACCAATACCAGCAGAAACTGAAAACAGCATTTATTTGCTTAAAAACAAAAATATAATAAGAGAAAACTGATCCAAATGTTTTTTATCCTTCAAGTAACTACAGAATAGCCTTGTATGAATAAAAACATTAGACTTTCTGAGCCAACTACTATCAGTAAATAAATAGTCTTATTACATCAGTGTGTCCAACCAGGATAGTAGGTATATTATATTAATACCCCAGATGTTTGGAAGCCGATATCCCTCTACAAATATCTTTTGAAAAGCATAGGATTTTAGTTTCACACACGATATTTCAGTCTTCAAATATTTATGCTTGTCAGGGAAACCACAATGAGACAAAGTTCACTGTTCCACTGTACAATTAAGTTCAAGTTCATTAAATGGGAAAGGGTTGCAGCAAAGTATTGGTGGGCCATCTACAATTCCATCACAGCTTATCCATAAAACACATGAAAGTAGGAATTGCTGAAGGAACTATTAAGGTTACTATTTGACTTTGCTCGTCCAGGCCATGATTGAATGCCCTTAAACCTCCATGTGAACTTTGTGAGGGATTAACACAGACAGAATACAAAGCCAAGTGCAGCAGACAGTGATGTGCCCATTAAAAGCAGTGTCCCGGGCTGCTGTTTCACCAGCCTCACCTCACTCTGGGCCTTACATAACAGCACACAGGAGCTCCATCAGCACCAGAACAAACGCTCCCATAAAGTGCCTTCTGATGCACTGCCCCCTGTGCAGAGCGACCAGCACGTCACTCCCGACCCACATGAAAAGGGCTCAACGCAAATACGCTGGTTCCTCTGCTATGACTGATACAATGGAAAATAAAGAGTGGTTAAAGATAAAGTAAGGGTTAGACTTCTTAGAGTAAAATTTAAAAAAAATAAAAAAAAGTTTAAAAAAAAAGTTGTAATCCAATCCATCATGTTATTGCATTGCCTAGAATGTTTCACAGCATAACATTAAACCTCTGTATTTGCTTGAAGAAAAGCAAAAGACACCAAAAGACACCAAAGCCAAGTTACATATCAGATCTATGGAGAGGTGACCCCTCTCACAATAAGAAATAATGTTGTTTAAAGGTTCAATATTACATAAAGAGACTCTTGTGGGGTCATGTAGTGGTAGTTTTCATGTTAACAGCGACCTTTAACTTTGAATCCAGCAGAGGTTGGCAATTCCAGAGCTGAAATGATGCCAGTGATTCTAGTGAAGGTGTATGGGGTTTAAAAACACAGTGGAACACTTCCAGTATTTCCACCCGCAGGTGTTTTCAGTTTGAGAGAAGAACTCAGCCTAAATATGCAGGATTTGTGTGTTTAAATAAAACACAACTCCAGGTATATTTGTGATAAGGACACAACATTATAACATACAGCTCTGGAAAAAAATAAGAGACCACTGCATTTTTTTCTGAAATCAGCATCTCTACATGTATTACAGCCATTCCATTCCAGCGCCTGTTGAATTCCAACACAAACACAAAGCTGAGCTACTTCAGTTCTTGCACCAGGAGTGGAATAAAGTCACCCAAGAACAATGTGAAAGACTTGTGGAGAGCATGCCAAGATGCATGCAGGGCTCTCAAGCCTCACGCTTTGAGAGCACGCAATTCGACGTGTTCACGCAATTCAAGCGCAGCGCACAGCGCTTCTGTGCCCAGAAAATCGGCTAGATAATGCAGGCACCGCGCGTTTTCAGTGAAAACCCCCCCCCCGCTCCTTGGAAATTACGCAGTCTCACGCACGACCCAGCTCAAAACTTGAGAGCCCTGACGCATGAAAGCTGTGATTAAAAATAAGGGTTTTGCACCAAATATTGATTTCTGAAGTCCTCATAAGTGTAAACATTTGTATTATGTCATTTTAAAATGAATTTGATCTTGTTTCTTTGCATTGTTTGAGGTCTGAAAACATGCATTTTTTTGTTGTTATTTTGACCATTTGTCATTTTCTGCAAATAAATGCTCTAAACTACAATATTTTTATTTGGGATTTGGGGGAAATGTTGTCAGTAGTTTATAGACTCAAACAAAAAATGTTCCTTTTACCTAAAAACATACCTATAAGTAGTAAAATCAGTAAAACTGATAATTTTGCAGTGGTTTCTTATTTTTTCCAGAGCTGTAGATCATAAAATAGCATAATATAGACCCTTTAAGGTATTAATAAGTAATAAAAAATGTTATTGATCAAAAGGTAGATATGTTTGTCGTATATTATACACACTTTCTGCATGGCAAACTGTCATTGTGTCCTTGAGCCAAACACCTCAGCCTATACTTGCCCATTTGTGTTGTGTGTCTGTGGCGTTATCTAGTTGGTGCATATCATCAACATATGCAGAGTGTGAATTAATAACATAACGTAAATGTGCCTGGAAAAGCGTTATATACATCTAATCTATAATCATTTCAAAGAGTTTTAGGTAGCCACATTATATTATCCATTATGTGTATATGCATAAAGGCTCATCTGTGCAACATCTGCTGGATAGGCCCAAGGCTCCCGGCTCCAGAGAAGTGGGTCACGTTTCCTGATGACGTCAAAAGTCCTTCTGCCTCTGCCGTTTGTGGAGTGGAGCCAAACCACCGCCACTGCACGCCATTCCTCATGCCTACAATGGAATTACTCGGCCCAAAACTAGGAGGCTCACGTGAGACTATTTTTTCTGGCATAATACTGATACTGGGCACAAAGTAGTAACACGTGATCTCATAGTGTAAACACTGAAATAATTAACTCGGAGCTATAGTAGAAGCATTGAGTGGAGATATGAGCAGCAAAAAGATTCTAGGTTAGTATAATGTCTTTTTGTCCTTTAAATAGCAGATATTGAGAAAAATATATTTTTAAAAACTGTTTTTCTGACAAGAATTGTGATTGCAAGTACATTTCCGATTTATGTTTTTTAAAAGTAGGACAAAGCTCATATTTTAAACATGTCCAGCACTGAAATATGAACTGACTAACTAATCACATTTCAAAATATGTGATTAGGTAACCCGTAGCTAACCTGCTAGCCGCTGAATTCCAAATAGGAAGTGAGCATGGCCACAACTCTGGTTCCATCGACTCCAGCTCCAATTAACTTTGTATTGAAAAAAAATTCATCCCTTTCTCTGTAACTGCTGCTGTCAGGCTGGTCATTTTGGTCTTAAAATGTTCGCGTTAGCCTGCTCTACATGATCCTGGTGTTGTTTTTATGTTGCTATTTTGTCCGTGAATCACTTCCTATTCCTAAATTCACCCCATAACTGCTAGCCTCGGTGAGCTTGATTTGACTGGAGCTGATCGCTTTGGGTGACGTCACACTCCCATAGCCACTAAATGGTTAACTTTTCTTTTTTTGAATAAAATAAAAATCGTTTAGAGCATTTATTTGCAGAAAATGAGAAATGGTCAAAATAACAAAAAAGATACATGTTTTCAGACCTCAAACAATGCAAAGAAACAAGATCAAATTCATTTTAAAACAACATAATACTAATGTTTACACTTAAGAAGAGTTCAGAAATCAATATTTGGTGCAATAACCCTTATTTTTAATCACAGCTTTCATGCGTCTTGGCATGCTCTCCACAAGTCTTTCACATTGTTCTTGGGTGACTTTATTCCACTCCTGGTGCAAGAACTGAAGTAGCTCAGCTTTGTGTTTGTGTTGGAATTCAACAGACGCTGGAATGAAATGGCTGTAATACATGTAGAGATGCTGATTTCAGAAAAAAATGCAGTGGTCTCTTATTTTTTTCCAGAACTGTATATTAATTAAGATACCCTCAGTATCTTTAACTTGTCTTGCGATTTGTTAAGTCCATCTGTCACTCATGAAAGCGTGACTGAAGCTGACCAATAGGAGGAGTGGATCAAGAAATGGAGAAGGATCTGATCACTGTTGGATTTTTATTCATATTGCCCAGCCCTAAATCAAGACCAGAGGAAGTTTAAACTGATATGTGATATGATATGTGGTCTACTCCATTCAGTGTAGTGAAGACTGCAGTGAGCGCTACATTGGGGAACCCAAACAGCCACTTCACAAGAGGATGTACCAACACAGGCGGGTGTGCCAGAGTGGACCGTCATCTGCCGTACATCTTCACCTAGAAGCCACGGGCCATTCTTTTGAGTACAGTGAGGTTCAGATCTTAGCCAAGGAAAAGAACTGGTTTGAGAGGGGGGTTAAAGAGGCTATTTTTGTCAAAAAAGAGAATCTGCCGTTAAACAGAAATGGGGGAGTTAGACATAACTTGTCTCCCATTTATAATTCGATTCTTAAACCAAGTCAAAACAGACAAAGAAACATTAGGGCAGACAATCCAGGGCAGAGGGTTGGAGAGGGTCGTTAGGCGTTGAATAGGGAGGCGAAACTAGTCGCCAGAGTAATTTGAAAAACAAAGAGACAGATTAGTGGGGATCGTTTCTGGGCTATTTCAGTGTGGGGAGCTCCTCCCGGCAGCTAGATATAAGCAGGGTCTAACCAGCACTAGAACCCGAGCTGACGAAGCTTCTCGGATGAGTGGCGAAACGTTTTCAACCAAACAAACTTTGTCCAGTTGACAAATTGAACTTCTCCTTTTATCTTTAAACTGATATGCAGATAATATTCAAGCGGAGGTGTGTGCAGTATGGGGAGTTCACTGAGCTTTTCCAGCCCTCACCTGCATGAATGCAACCCCAGCAGCAGCTAATGGGAAACATTATAGAGATATATGTGTAACCTGAACTAGCCTACAGACCATGACCATTAAAACATGACCCACTCTGTCCCCATCAGACGGTTTAAAGTCATTATTCATTAACCACACATTCTTGCCTGATCTCTGAAGCTAAGCAGGGTTGAGCCCGGTTAGTACTTGGATCCACTGAGGATGTGAGGTGCTGTAGTAGGGCATACTGTTGCTGTGTTCATGGGCAAGACACTTTACCCACCTTGTTTCCAGTGTCCATGTACAGCTCCAGAAAAAAATAAGAGGCCACTGCATTTTTTTCTGAAATCAGCATCTCTACATGTATTACAGCCATTCCATTCCAGCGTCTGTTGAATTCCAACACAAACACAAAGCTGAGCTACTTCAGTTCTTGCACCAGGAGTGGAATAAAGTCACCCAAGAACAATGTGAAAGACTTGTGGAGAGCATGCCAAGACACATGAAAGCTGTGATTAAAAATAAGGGTTATTGCACCAAATATTGATTTCTGAACTCTTCTTAAGTGTAAACATTAGTATTATGTTGTTTTAAAATGAATTTGATCTTGTTTCTTTGCATTGTTTGAGGTCTGAAAACGTGTATCTTTTTTGTTATTTTGACCATTTGTCATTTTCTACAAATAAATGCTCTAAATGATAATATTTTATTTGGAATTTGGGAGAAAAGTTGTCAGTAGTTTATAGACTCAAACAAAAAATACATACCTATTAAAAAAAAATCAGAAAAACTGATAATTTTGCAGTGGTCTCTTATTTTTTCCAGAGCTGCATGATGGTGTGTGAATGAGGGAGTTTGTGTATCATGTATCTTCATTAAAGAGGGGGAATAATTTTTTGTTTGTTTTTTGTTTAAGAAATTTAAAAGATCCCTTTTCGTACCCTCCCATAGTTAGGTGCAAGATTCTGTCCAATGCTCAGCCCTATGTCACCATGCTCCCACACGACAATTGTCCATAAATATAAAAAAGCATGACACAAAACTGTACACAACAGCTCGATGTGTTGTGCAGTCGTCTCATTAGTGGGATGCACGGTGAGTGTGTTGTGATAGCACTCTGAAGGGGGAGTCGACAGCAAAGAGAGGGGGGACTCAGAGCACCAAAAGTGTCTAAAGTGAAACTTATAAAACATATTAATACATTGTTATTGGCATACTGTATATAGCGTTTTCAAAACATTTAAAGTTAATATTGTGATCTAAATTCAATTCTAAATTCAACTCACCCTTATCTAACAGATAATGCTCCCTACAACTGTATATAGCTGGGATTGAACATCATGGGACGGGGCGAAAGCCCGGATAAAGAGGCTGGCCATCCGATGGCAGAGGAAACACAGAAATGTGTTTGCACTGCATCACCTTTGCTCTCCCCAGGCCCCTTTCTTCATCCCTTTGGTCCTCTACATTCCCCCTGTTTCTCTTAGCCCTTGTGCCCAGTGGTGTTTATTCCCGTACCCGCATCCCCCGATGTGTCTTCTGAGTGCTTTGTGAATGTTACTGTGGTGATGAAATATGTACTATTATGTGCCTGAAGTGTGTATTATTGTGTACCTTGTAATATTAAAAGATAGAAAAAAAGTGTTTCTACTGATTATTATTATACATTATTCCCCTAAACATGGGAGTCTATGGCAACCCCTAGAACCGTCTGGTAAAAAGTTGTGAAATTTTGCATGCACATTCCAGCCAGTCTCCTCATTACCCACAGCAATTTATAGGCCCCCAGGCCCAACCGTCTAGTGCCACCAGCAGGTCAAAGTTGCAGAAATTTTCAGCGTTACTAGGCAACGTACCTAGCGACCTTTGATCTGTCTTTGATCTGTTAAACCTTGTTAGACCCTGTTAAACCCTGTTAGACCCTGTTAGACCTTGTTAGACCCTGTCAGACCCTGTTAAACCCTGTTAGACCCTGTTAGACCTTGTTAGACCCTGTCAGACCCTGTCAAACCCTGTTAGACCCTGTCAGACTCTGTCATACCCTGTCAGACCCTGCATGCGGCCTACATGCTGAGGCCTAAACTCTCTAGCGCCACCAGCAGGTCAAAGTTGCAGGAATTTTCAGGTACATTTCTGCGTGTAACTTTTGAACCATATGTCCAATATTCAAAAACTTGATATCCCTGGACTTCTTGGGCGAAGCCGAATCCAACACCCAAAAACACTCAAAATGCTTCTCCTCCCTCAATTTTGGGCCATTTTGCTCAAATTTGGTACATAGCATCTTTGAACCGATCCTCATCAGAAATGTTGATTAATTTTTTGATATCTCTTATTGTTTTGTTGTGACAGCCAATCAAACGCGTCCTAAAAGTCGCCAAACAGGGAGTGAGCTCATATCTCGCGAACCCTTCATAGGATTATTTTCAAACTTTTCACAGATGTTCACATCCTTCCCAGGATTCCCCACAAAAAATAACAGGGACCCAGCTCAAACCCTCTAGCGCCACCAACAGGTCAATTATGAAAAACACTCAAAATGCTTCTCCTCCCTCAATTTTGGACCAATTTTGCTCAAATTTGCTACATAGCATCTTTGGACCGAGCCTCATCAGAAATATCGCTGTATTTTTGATATCTCTTATCGTTTTGCCGTGACAGCCAATCAAACGTGTCTGTCCGAAAGCCGATGCACCCGATACTGACCTTTCACGCGCGTTGCTAGGCAACACCCTGATCAAAGATCTTTGATCTTTATGTACCTTTGATCTGATATAGATGCAAGCAGCAATGTGGGGCCAAGCACCGAAGGTGCATGTAGGCCTCAGCATGTATTATTAAAATTCCTGCAACTTTGACCTTAACAGGGTCTAACAGGGTTTAACAGGGTCTAACAGGGTTTAACAGGGTCTAACAGGGTCTGTTAGCCAGGCTTCCCAGGCTCCCAGGCTTCCTATGAAGGGTTCCCAAGATATGAGCTCACTTTAAAAACTTGGTATCTCTGGGATCCTTGGGCGAAGACTGATCCAACGCACATCATCAAATTAGGCTGGGTCACTGCTTGGCCCCACATTGCTGCTTGCAGCTATATTTTGATATTGTATTTTATACTTTATTACTTACTTTTCTATTTAATTCTGATTTGTACATACATTTATTATTGTTATTATTATTTATTTTATTTATTTTATTTTATTTTTAATTTAAATTTTTTTAATAATTATATCTCATCTGACACTGGTCTATTGCTCTTTGGTTGCTATTCCATCTATTTTTCTTACCCTCTGTTATATATTATATTTGATGCGTGAGCTACTGTACCCAAAACAATTTCCCTTGTGGATCAATAAAGTTTGTCTAAGTCTAAATGTGTTATGTCTAAGCAGTGAATAGCCCTTAGAAGTAAAATACCCCTTCTTTAACCTGTTCAGACAAAATAAACAAAAAAAAATAACAAATCATTATTATGAATCTTTATTTCTCTTCCAGAAATTCACTTTGTACCTTTAGACCATCAACACTTTATTTTTTAGCCAGCAAAAGTTGTTGGCCATGTCTTCTGTTACTTCACCTTTCCTAGAGTTAAACCACCTGCATGCCATGTAAAAGCGTATATAAACAAATACGCTAATGCTTACTAAAACATTGAAGGCATATTGGCACAAAGGTTAGCTAGCTTGCCTCATAAGAAAAAAGTCCCTGCATCTCCCAGACTCACTTTTTAAAGTTATTTTGTGAAAATTCTATGTACTGAGGCACTTCTTTGTTCATAACATTATTTGAATTAACAAAGTTTTATCATGATTTGAGTGAATCTTATTTGACAAGTTAATTATCTACCAATGGAACAAGACTTTTTGTACTTAAAATATGAAAATACATCTTGCTACACCAGACCTGGGCATTGTACAGTTCCCGGGTCACATACGGCCCTTTGGTTGACTCGGACTGGCCCGTTTAAGCTAATTTGGAATTACAAAATAAACATATTTTATTGACTAAAGCTGCATTTTTGACTTTTTTGTAAGTCAACCTCACTTATTCATTGCTTAGTCGTAACATAATACTCTTACCAGTTTTACCAGCTTGTCAAAACAATGCTATTTACTGCTTTTTAGAAAGAAATACAATTAATATTATGCAGAATTTAGTTAAGCATTTTGGCCCGGCCCTCTACAATATTTTCTGTTTCCCATGTGGCCCCGTGGAAGAAATAATTGCCAATCCCTTAAGAAAAACAACAACTCTTAAAATAAGAAACAAAACGTAATGTTGCTTTAATTACTCCATGGTAGATAAATAAACCCATCAAGTTGAATCTACTCAAAATGTTCTTAATTTGAAGGTGCACTGCGCAACTTTTCTGGTGTAGGGTCCACCACCTGCTCATCTCCATGGAGAAATGTTCCATGGTATGACTTTAAACATTTCCATTTAGCATTTATTCATTAGAGGTGTTTCTAGTACTCAAAAATGCAATAATCCTCTGTGTGAAAAGGGGCAACTGTCCATAGAGCTAAACTGTAATGCTGTGTAGTCCTATAAGTCTCCGTTGTGATAGGTAGGTTTAATCTATACTGTGGAACATTCTAGACAAAGCAGTAACATTTTCGTGGAGACATCAGATGGCGAACCCTCCACTAGAAATGTGTGAAAAGTCCCTCAGTCGTCCAGGTAGAATCCATGATAACAGGAGAAGTTCAATTTGTCAACTGGACCAAGTTTGTTTGGTTGAAAACGTTTCGCCGCTCATCCGAGAGGCTTCGTCAGCTCTAATAAGAATACTGGTAAGACACTTGCTTATATCTTGCTGTAGGGAGGAGCTACCTAGCTAACTACTTTCCGGAACTATCTCATTGGTTTCGGTCTTTTGTTTCTCTGGCGTCTAGCTTAACGATCCCTATTCATCCCTACACGCCTGCTTTTTCACACCTCTGGCCCTGACCTGGCTAACCCTATTGTTTCCCTGTTTGTTTGATCTAGGCTTAATAATGGAATTGTAGATGGGATGCAAATTATATCTTACGCCACCATTTCTGTTCAGAGAAGGATTCTCTTTTTTGACAAAAATAGCCTCTTTAACTCCCCTCTCAAACCAATTCTTTTCCCTGGCTAAGATCTGAACCTCACTGTCCTCAAAAGAATGTCCCGTGGCTTCTAGGTGAAGATATACGGCAGAAGACGGTCCACTCTGGCACGCCCGTCTGTGTTGGTACATCCTCTTGTGAAGTGGCTGCTTGGTTTCTCCAATATAGCGCTCACTGCAGTCTTCACTACACTGAATGGAGTAGACCACATTGCTTTGTTTGTGGCTCGGTGTTTCGTCCCTTTGGGTGGACGAGTTTTTGTCTTAAAGTGTTTGTGGGTTTGAAATAAACTGGGATTTCATATTGTCCGAAAATCCTCTGTAGTTTTCCGACACGCCGGCCAGGTACGGAATCGCTACCCCTTTCCTCCTGGGTTCGGATTCTCTATTATCTTGTTTCTTGCCCTTGTCTCTCTTGGTTTTGTTAACAGCCCATTTGGGATAACCACAAACAGAGAGGGCTTCCTGCACATGTTGTTCTTCTTTTTCCTTACCCTCTGTGCTTGTGGGAACCACTTGGGCCCTGTGTTGTAATGTCCGAATAACACCCAGTTTGTGCTGCAGTGGGTGGTGTGAATCAAAAAGCAGGTATTGGTCTGTGTGTGTGGGCTTCCTGAAGACTTCTACTTGGAGTCCCCGGTCTCCTCCTATCGTTACTGCACAATCTAAGAACGCCAATGTGTTACCCTTGGCATCTTCACGGGTGAATTTGATATTAGGATCTACAGAATTGATATATGCAGTAAAAGGTTCCAAATCTTGAATTTTGATTTTTGTAAAATTATCATCAACATAACGAAACCAGTGTGTGGGAGGAGTGCCTGGATATGAGGCTAAGGCACTCTGTTCAAATTGTTCCATGTATAAATTAGCCTTGATAGGGGAGACCGGTGAGCCCATCGCACAGCCATGAATTTGCCTGTAGAAGTTCCCTCTGAACTGGAAATAGGTGGTATTTAGACAAATTTCCAGCAGTTGGCAGATTTGGTCACACCCACTGCAGCACAAACTGGGTGTTATTCGGACATTACAACACAGGGCCCAAGTGGTTCCCACAAGCACAGAGGGTAAGGAAAAAGAAGAACAACATGTGCAGGAAGCCCTCTCTGTTTGTGGTTATCCCAAATGGGCTGTTAACAAAACCAAGAGAGACAAGGGCAAGAAACAAGATAATAGAGAATCCGAACCCAGGAGGAAAGGGGTAGCGATTCCTTACCTGGCCGGCGTGTCGGAAAAACTACAGAGGATTTTCGGACAATATGAAATCCCAGTTTATTTCAAACCCACAAACACTTTAAGACAAAAACTCGTCCACCCAAAGGACGAAACACCGAGCCACAAACAAAGCAATGTGGTCTACTCCATTCAGTGTAGTGAAGACTGCAGTGAGCGCTATATTGGAGAAACCAAGCAGCCACTTCACAAGAGGATGTACCAACACAGACGGGCGTGCCAGAGTGGACCGTCTTCTGCCGTATATCTTCACCTAGAAGCCACGGGACATTCTTTTGAGGACAGTGAGGTTCAGATCTTAGCCAGGGAAAAGAATTGGTTTGAGAGGGGAGTTAAAGAGGCTATTTTTGTCAAAAAAGAGAATCCTTCTCTGAACAGAAATGGTGGCGTAAGATATAATTTGCATCCCATCTACAATTCCATTATTAAGCCTAGATCAAACAAACAGGGAAACAATAGGGTTAGCCAGGTCAGGGCCAGAGGTGTGAAAAAGCAGGCGTGTAGGGATGAATAGGGATCGTTAAGCTAGACGCCAGAGAAACAAAAGACCGAAACCAATGAGATAGTTCCGGAAAGTAGTTAGCTAGGTAGCTCCTCCCTACAGCAAGATATAAGCAAGTGTCTTACCAGTATTCTTATTAGAGCTGACGAAGCCTCTCGGATGAGCGGCGAAACGTTTTCAACCAAACAAACTTGGTCCAGTTGACAAATTGAACTTCTCCTGTTATCTCCACTAGAAATGTTACACAGTGCACCTTTAAGTCATTTTAACTTAATATAGCCTTGTGTATGGTTGTTTAGTGCGGAGTAAAGATGCACAGAGCTTGTCGTAGTGAGTACACACACACACACACACACGTGGAGGATTGGCTGTTCTTTCTTATTGATTGTGAACCAGGACAAACGGATGTCACCTCCACAAGTCCACGTCAGCCCATAGACTGTTCAGTGTCTCCAGGCAATGCGCAGCAGAGAAGCAACAAATCAATGGAGCAGGCCTGTGTGCTCAAGCATGAGGTACAGTGCAGAGAAAACACACGGACGTACAGGGTTCCAGGAGGACTGACACAATGGGTTCAATGGGAGTTACTTACACTTAAAATATATATGTTAGTAAAAATTTAAGTGTCAAACTGGTCCTGGTTTGGTCCTGGTTCGTGCCTAGACACACAGTAGCTCAAACATCACAATATATCACAATGACAAATAGAAAAATATAAATGGTAATAATGAAGTCAAAATCAATAGCAAAAGTAGCAAGAGACTGGTGTCAAATAAGGCATGATTATATAAATGTACAGCTCTGAAAAAAAAAAGAGATCACTGCCAAATTATCAGTTTTTTAATTTTATTTTATTTTACTACTTATAGGTATGTGTTTGGGCAAAAGGAGCATTTTTGTTTGAGTCTATAAACTACTGACATTTCCCCCTAAATTCCAAATAAAAATATTATCGTTTAGAGCATTTATTTGAAGAAAGTGACAAATGGTCAAAATAACAAAAAAGATACATGTTTTCAGACCTCAAACAATGCAAAGAAACAAGATCAAATTCATTTTAAAACAACATAATACTAATGTTTACACTTAAGAAGAGTTCAGAAATCAATATTTGATGCAATAACCCTTATTTTTAATCACAGCTTTCATGCGTCTTGTCATGCTCTCCACAAGTCTTTCACATTGTTCTTGGGTGACTTTATTCCACTCATGGTGCAAGAACTGAAGTAGCTCAGCTTTGTGTTTGTGTTGGAATTGAACAGACGCTGGAATGGAATGGCTGTAATACATGTAGAGATGCTGATTTCAGAAGAAAAAAATGCAGTGGTCTATTATTTTTTTTCCAGAGCTGTGTATATATAGTAAAAATAAAAAATATAGTAATGCAAATATATCTTCTTAAGGGTCTTAAGGAGAAACAGTGCAAAGATGAAATAATGATTGACATGACATAGGGTTATCCATTACATACGGCTCAGTTCAGTTGTACAGTTATGGAGTATGGAATGAATCCGCTATGATGTAGATTTGGTTTGGGTCTGTTTTAGTGCTGGTTTGGTACTGGTCTAGTCCTCATTTTGATGAGTCATGCTGAGTTGAGTCCTCATTTTGATGTAGACTGTGTGCAAGTGTGAACATATCCAAAAGATATTTAGTAATTTTGAACAAATTTATACATTTTACTAGTTTGCATATAGGGCTTTTCGATTCCCCCACACAATCACAATGTTTGATTCCCTTACTGTACACTTTTGTCTTATTCAAACAAATCAAAACAGCTTGCAGTATTAATTTTCTTAGCTTAAACAATACACACTTTTTAACACAACAAATAGTAAAAATGTCTTCCTCCAAACTATGTGACAAAACTTTTTTTAAACTTTGACTGAGGATTGGTTGTGAATCTCTCACTTAAAAGGGACTAAGCATATTATGAATCCTTAGAAATAACTAAATCTCACTTAATCTGCATTTATTTTTCACAATTTTACAACACAAAGCCGATAATACCAAGATTAGGAGAGCTACAGAAATGCACTTTCAAATGCACACACCCAAAATATTGTAACTCTTTAATATTTTGAGAAACATTTGAAAGTTATTTACATTATTAATTAAATTATAAGTATAAGTTTAACTATAAGGGTCACTAAATGAGTACCAAACAATTCAGATGTAGTTTATTCAATCGCAAGAGCAATTTAACTGAAGTAAATATTACATGAAAGTTATTACTACCAACCACTTAATTTGAAAGTGCTGAAGACAGGCCCCAGCTGCATTTTCCGACATTTTTCCAACAGCAAGCACCCTCCTCCAAGCCCAAAAACATTCCATGAAATTCATGGAAATCTAGGAATATCCGCTCCCTTTTTCTCTGGCATCTTGTCCTCTCACCTAACAAGTCAAAGTCAACATTAAGTTTGAAAATAAAATCTATTATTTACAGCACTCAGCACATAAACGCGAGGAGAAACGCTCCTTCCCGCCCATTTGAAGAGTCCAACATAAATAAGTTACCACGCAATAACTTTCACACTGCTACTCTGCATGTCAAATCGGGCTTTACGTGCCGTGAGGCTTATAAATAAAGTGATTGTGAAACAGGCCGCTGATGTCAAGAAATGTCATTTAAATGCATAAAGCTGAGATGCTGCAGCCATGTGTTTTGATGCATGGATAATTCTGGTACTACATTTTTTTGTAACTTAAAGGTGCACTGCGTAACATTACCTGCTTGTCTCCATGGGGATGTTATTGCTTTGTCTACAGCTCCGGAAAAAAATAAGAGACCACTGCATTTCTTTCTGAAATCAGCATCTCTACATGTATTACAGCCATTCCATTCCAGCGTCTGTTGAATTCCAACACAAACACAAAGCTGAGCTACTTCAGTTCTTGCACCAGGAGTGCAATAAAGTCACCCAAGAACAATGTGAAAGACTTGTGGAGAGCATGGCCAAGACGCATGAAAGCTGTGATTAAAAATAAGGGTTATTGCACCAAATATTGATTTCTGAACTCTTCTTAAGTGTAAACATTAGTATTATGTTGTTTTAAAATGAATTTGATCTTGTTTCTTTGCATTGTTTGAGCTCTGAAAACATGTATCTTTTTTGTTATTTTGACCATTTGTCATTTTCTGCAAATAAATGCTCTAAACGATAATATTTTTATTTGGAATTTGGGTGAAATGTTGTCAGTAGTTTATAGACTCAAACAAAAATGTTCCTTTTGCCCAAACACATACCTATAAGTAGTAAAATCAGAAAAACTGATAATTTTACAGTGGTCTCTTTTTTTCCAGAGCTGTAGATTAAACTTATCTATCACAAGGGACACAAGCAGGTTACAGCACTGCACTACATTACAATTCAGATCTGTGGAGTGTCGCCCCCTTTTAATTTAAAGGAGGTAATTATTGTATTTCTGAGCAACAGAGACACCTGCAATGAAAAAATGCTCGATGGATACGATTAATGCCATACCATGGAACATTCCAGGCAAAGTTATGACCTCTATGATCTCTATTTTGACAAGTAGGTAGTGAACCCTGCACCAGAAAAGTTGCGCAGTGTACCTTTAAAGTGCATATGACAGGGTTTCTGATTACTTGGTTTGGTAAGACAGTACCTGTGGTAAATATGAATCAGTTTTATAGCAATCAAGTGTCAGTTTTTTTACTAAATCTATAAATAGGTATTTATTCTTTGCACTACTTTTTAGATTTTGTCTTAGGTAGTTTTTGTATTGTCCTTATATTGTATTTTGTACACTGTCTTTTTTGCACTGCTTGGTTAGAGAGAAATGGAATTTTGATTCACTGTATGTCGAACACATATGGCAGAATTGACAGTAAAGTTGATTGTGTCTGTGACAGTTTGTGGAAAAACAAAAATACAGGAAGTAGCTGTCATCAACACTGAAAATTCCATTCACAATTCAGTTTAAATCTTAAATCATAACTACAGTGCAATTTAGATCCGTTTTGGCACTTGTTAAGGGTGATATATTACTCAAAATTGACTCTTGTGAGATTCAAGCCATTTTATAATGCTGTTACCTCCTCAAAAACATACATCTCCAAAGCTCAAAATGCTCTGTTCATGAAGTGGTAGTTTTCACATTAACAGCTACCTTTTAACTTTTATTCAGTGGAGATTGGCAATTCCAGTGTTGAAATTACTCAAGTGGTTCTAGTGAAGGTGTTAGGAGTTTAAAAACACAGTAGAGCACTTCCTGTATTACCACGTGACATCACGAGGTGGACCTAAGTGTTTTCTGTTTGAGTGCCTAAATGTGCAGGGTTTGTGTGTTAAACATGTGGATAAAACAAAACACAATCCCTGGTATGTTTGTGATGAGGAAACAACATTATAACATAGACTGGGCCCTTTAAATATAATTGTTAGCTATGTTTTAGTGAAGTGAATAGTCTAACTTGTCATATACACTTTAATTAAATTGGACAGCAAGAAAATACACCGAAATCACAGGACCACAGTGTTGCAAGTGGTGAAATGATTCCACTGACAGATGTACAGTTTTGTTTTGTTTTTTTTATTTCAGGGCAAAAACATATTTAGCGAGTAAAACAGAGCGTTGAATGAGGAACAGCGCAGGCCTTGTTGGCTGTAGCCGGGACCCGTGGAGAGGCAGCGGGGCAGTGGGAAGGCATGGGAGGAGAGGGGGGTGTGCTAGGTAGTTTGTAATAACATGAGTCTTTGCAGCAACAACTGACATAATGTTAGCAACAGCGTGGCTAATTCCACTGTGTTTGATATTAAAATAACATCGCAATACTAAGCTCCTTACCTTGTCATTTGCTAGGTAAATAAAAATAAAGGAACAAGCTTAACCGACACAAAACAGACACAAAACTACCTTATCTCCATGGAGTTGGACTTGTTTTGGCAGGAAGGTTCCACAATACAGCATTAAAAGTCTTATATTATACAGGACTGACTCTTAAAAGCATTAAGCCATGTTAGATCCATCAGAGGCATGTGGTTACCTCCTCGAAAACATACATGGAAGTTGTGTTTTATTTGAGTAATCCTCCACTGCAACTCCATCTCCAAATCTCAAAATGCTCTGTTCCACCTTGTAGAGTTTGGCAATTCCAGGCAATTTGGCAATTCCAGGTCTTCCAGATGATTCTAGTGAAAGTGTACGGAGTTTAAAAACATGATATCACACGGTGGAACAGAACTGAATTAAACATGGACTAAACCAGGACTACAACATTGTACAACAAAAAGTGGTCTTCCCCCATATCTGAGCTCGCCATTACATCAGGACTGAACATAGCCCTAAAGCAGGAGTTGTGCTAAAACTAAAATAACTCAGCTGTGGATCAGGAGAGTAAGAGAAACCCTTACAGATATTTGAAGACGCAGCTCCTTTTAACAGAAATAACTCATGAATAAAAATCTGACCATACATGGATCGATTGGACGTGCTCCTTTGTGGAAGTTCAAAATGTTCCTGAATGTTAAATGATTCAGAACCACGGCCTGCGCTGCCTCTAATTGAGCTCAGGAATCAGAATCAAAACTCTGGTAATGGGAATCATATCTAATACCAACAGCTTCAATATGTGTGAAAGCAGTGAGTACATAGAGAAAACAATACAGACTTCCACTACGGCACTAGCCATATCTTCTAACTGTGCCCGGACATGAGCTGGACTTCTTGATAACTAGAAAAAAAAAGAACATGTGACTTTAAAGGTGCACCTAGAATGTTCCACAGTATTAAAAGTACCATATCCTCCTGAGGCCCATTCATTTGTGTCCTTTATAGTGGACATAGAGTTAACCAGTGTATCTTTTAATTGTTTTGAGACTCTAGTTTGTGGCAGCACTATTAATTAAAAATAAATAAATCTAAAAATGTAATAAATAAATAAATAAATTATACATAAAAAATAAATAAATATGTAAATAAATACTCAAAAAAAAAAAACATAATATATTAAAAAAAGAAAAAAAAGAAATTAAAAGAGAGGTGACTGTAGAAGCTTGTCAGAGATGTTGGTCATCAAAAAAAAAAATGTTTTGTTAGGTTGTTAACTTCACGTGGATTTAACACCAAAATGTCCCCGACGTCCATTACAGAGGACATGTTACAACATTATGAATAAAAATAAAATGAACAAAATGGAAATGCTAAGGTGTTAAATTACCTCCAAATAGAAAATTAAAATAATAGCCTAATAATAATAATTTAGGTACACTTTTTTTTCTTCAGGTCCCAGGAGGATATTACGCTGTTTATTATAGTTGTTTCCTAATCAAAAACATACCTGGAGTTGTGTTTTGTTTAATTCACACATGTTTAACACACCAGCCCTACATATTTAGGCATTCTTCTCTCACATCTGGTAATACAGGAAGTGCTCCACTGTGTTTTTAAACTCCATACATCTTTACAAGAATCATTAGGCAAAAGGAGAAATTCAAAGTCAAAGTCAAAGTCAAAGTCAAAGTGTACTTTATTGTCATTTCACTATGTAACAGGCATTACACAGAGGACTGAAATTGCATTTCACCAGACACCAAATGTGCAATCTAACAAAAAAACTAAAAACACGCACACAAACACACAGCTACACTCATGGACATGAAGTGTATACAGATGTCAACAGTAAATAGATATAAGACAAACAGGTAAACATATACTTTTCAACAAGAAGGAAAGTTTGAGGTAGAATGAAATGTGCAATATGTAAGGTGCAATAAGTGAAGGTGCAATTTGTAAAGTGCAAGAGTGCAAGCAGCATGGACATCAGTGTGTGTGAGATTGTTTTATGGATGTCAGTAACATGTTCATGGAATTTTCTTCAGTGTGTTGATTAGCCTGATGGCTTGTGGAAAGAATTTGTCAACAGGACAAAGTTTATATGGTCGAATATGTACGCTGCTTCTTTAGTTATGGTCAGTTCTGGCCAGACGCTGGTGGACACTGCCTGTCAGATAAAGGCAGTGTCCACCAGCACTCTGACCAGAACTGAAGAAGCAGCTTGGATGAGCTGCGAAACGTATTCAACCAAATAAACTTTGTCCAGATGACAAATTCAATTTCTCCTTTTGCCGTGGATTCTACCTGGATGACTGAGGGATTCTACACACACCTAGAATCATTTGGATAATTTAAATTTGGAATTGCACATCTCTGCTGAACAAAAGGTAAAAGGTAGCCGTTAACTTGAAAACTACAACTAAATGACATCACAAGGTGGAACAGATCACTTTGAGCTTTGGAGATGTAGACAGACTAATAATAAAGGCTTACAGCATTATGTCGAACAGCATTATAATTGTAACCTGGGAAATCCCAGGCTGCTTTCGTTCGTTCCGATCTGAAAGACAGCCTGGCAACTATGGCAAGCGATCTCTCCCGATTCTGGGAGCCAATCAGAGAGCGGGGAGGGGTGGCAAGACGGTGACGCGTATTATGTGACAAACGGAAGCTTGTAGTTTGAACTGACAACTGACATGACACTGGCTATGGGCTACGTATATGCCAAATGATAGACATTCGTAACACCCAATAAACAGCCTTTGGCGATCATAAACCACACCTCCGCTACGAGGTATTTCGAAGGTGGCTCCCAGACCATATATCACTTGTGATATGGTCAGGTGTAAACCAGGCAATTCTAATAGGACTTAAAACTCACAATAGTCCATTTTGCATGATGCAGGGCCTTTAAACATATCTATCCATATAGACAAGAAAGTGGCAGGACCAAGTTACAAGTCAGATCTAGAGACAACAATGCATGCTTTTCAAGGTGTTTCTTTTAGCAACAAAAACACCTTTAATTGCATAAATGTGTGATAGATTATGCCCGTAGACTGTATTATATAAATGGACATACAGTATCTAATAGGGATGTCAACAATTAATCGACTTACGATTAATTGTCGATCAAGACGTTGGTTGATCAAAATGCATTAACTGCAATTAATCGTGGACACGAGCACCCGCGTGGTCACAAAACAAGGCAACCGCGCTGCGCCAAGCGCCGCGGGGGGGGGCTCCGCCACGGGGTTGCGCGTACGTACACCGGGGCTGCTGAGCACGAGATCGAACCGCGGCACCCGGAATGCGTAGCCACAAACCAGCCGCACGAAACCAGCAGCGGCACGTGGTGGTTTAATCCTGGTTTAATCCTGGTTTAGTCCAGGTTTAGTCCAGGCCCAGTCCAAGTTTAGACCTGGTTTAGACCTGGTCTAGACCTGGTTTAGTTCTGGTCTAGTCCACGTTTAGTCCTGGATGCAGAACACAATGTTACACTATAAAAAAAATGTTACACTCTGTCTGCTTTTTACAAAGGAATAATTAATTGAGGAATATACAATATAATAATACTATGATATATTTTTGACTCAGTGTTATGTATACTATAGCTTATATTCTTAAAGACCCTATTGAAACACTCAAATTCAGGTGAAAAACGCCGCTTATTAATTAATCGTAAGTCGATCGATAAGGTCAGTTGACTTTAGATTAATGAATTAATCGATAATTTGCATCCCTAGTATCTAACCTAATGTTGTAAATAGGAAGTGACCAGGGGCACACTTCCGGCTCCATCGACTCTAGTTCACTTTGTGTTAAAAAAGTCGACTCACCCTCACTCCATTACTGTTGCTATCTGGCTCATCATTTTGGTTTTAAAATGTTGTTATTAACCTGATCTTGGTGTTTTTTATTTCACTATTTTGCCCGGAAATAAATTCCTATTCCTAATATGGAACTGGGCTCCAAATTCGCCTCTATAACTGTAACTGAACACTATGGGTGATGTCACACTCCCTTAGTCCACGTGTTTAAACAGTCTAAAATTATGCCTTAGCTTTAATGCCCTACTGTGGAACATAGCACAAAGCACAAAGCAATACCAAGCAGGTGAACAGATTCTCCACCACAAAAATTACACCATAATTTAAATTGCGAAATAAAAAATATGTATTCAGAACTTTTTTTTTAATCTACGACACATAATTTGTTTTATATTCACTCAAATATCCAAAATTAGAGTAAACAAGACAACAATTCTGATTCTCCACTAAAAACTGATGCTAAAGTTACTACACCAATTAACCCAGGTCACTTAGTTGTTTGTCTCAATAACTTTCACACATTCTCCTGTCCTGACTGCAGACATTTATAGCCTGGAGGACTTCTCCCCCTCCTGTGCACTTTTAGTTTGCCCTCTCAAACATGCACAAATACACATGTCCCGGAGGCCAGTCAGAGTGCCCATTCATGACCTGCACACCTGGTGACAGCCTGGGACCACGCTGCGGGCTGGGGGCTGCCTTAGGAGGGGGTTAGGGGGGGTGAGGAGCCATGGCTTTACCTGTAGCTACATTCCTGTTCATTTAGCGCCATGGCCGACAGAGGAATGTGCCGTCATGTAAGGGAAGTCTGTGTGGAGGCGTGCTCCCGGTGTGATTGAAAAGCCCCTTGAGCAGGATAAATAAAGATGAAAGCCTGACTTGTTGCGTTCGGTTCCTCAAAGTGATGTGCTGCCATTCCACAGAACATGCATGGGACTATTAGGCTGCCTGTCTGATCAAAAGGTTCATGGTAAAAATGGAGTCATTGGGAATTGAAAATTACATGTGTTTGGTAGCCAGCTGGGTCGTCAAAATCAGATACTAATCAATACTAAACCTAGTATTGCAAATAGGCACTTGAGAAAGTTTCAATACTGGCAAAAATCCTTGACTGGGATCTAGAATACACACTTCTTCAATGCTTTACAAAAATGTGAGTCTGGACACCGGAGAATCTGCCATTTGACAGATGGATTAGCCAATCAGGGACATGTATTGGCTGTTGTATCAGGAAAAATCAAGCAGAGAAATATCACGGGGAACTGAAAAACATTGCCAATTTGTGCAGAATTAATAAGAAATGCACAAACGTCTGTTAATCAGAGGTTTTAGTGACTCATGTTTCACATGTTTCAGATGAATCACTGAAAAAAGGCACATCTGATTGTACAATCACATTTGATGAGGCTTGAGACGTGACGGAGGGCATGGGGACCAGACTGATCTCACTCTGTATACAAAAATACACAGAGATATCATTCTGGATTTTCCAGGACAAGATGAGTTTTCCTGTACAGCTTTAGAATGGCCTTGATCTCTGTGAGAACTAATGAAAGACCACATGGTAATATTCAAAAATATATATTATGTTAAAAATTAAAGTCTATTATCTAAAAAGGTGTGTTTTGAGTATCAAGTGGCTTCCTTAGTATTGAAATCAAGATAGAAATGTTAGCATGATAACACTAGTACTGACAACTACATCAAAATATAGATTATTTTGAATTTGCTGTTTTGGAAACATGCAGTGTAATCCTCAAGCAAGGATAACGTCTGAACCTCAACAATTCCATTTGTTGGTCCTTTTTAGTATATTTCCAAACAAACTCTAAAATATATTGTTATGAATTAATAAAAGTACCATAAAACCCCCAAAGTGAATTGAACTGATTCTTTTACAGCTAATTTCAAAGTCTCTCAAAATGTAGTGATGCAATTAAGACAATGCCAATTTACCAAAAACAATTCAAAATATTTTATGTTGTTATAAAGGTTTATTTCTATGACCATTTCTGAAACACAACAAAGCCCTAGTGTAGCTTAAATCTACAGTAACTTACTCAACAGACAAAAACTGCACAATCAACTTAAGTGAAGCCAAGAACATTCTGTTCACCTCCATCGCTCAGCACCTCTTAACACCCAAATCTGAGACACACTTTTGTTCACTTTTCATCATGAGAACATCCCTCCAGTAGAACAGCCTGTCTGGAGCGGATGTTGAGGTGTTACTAATGCTTTGTATGTGGAGCCCGGGCAGAGGTTCCAGCTGTCTTCTGTGTGTAACTGCTTTAGAGCTTTAGAGGCCCCTGGGTTCCACTCTCCTGGTGCAGCTGGCAGTCATCACAGTCCTGACTCAATCACTTACAATCGTCTGTCCATAATTTCCATGGTAATAGTGAAATGAGCCAGGGAGAAAGCCATTATGCTGGGTTTGGGGAAAAGATGTTACAGTTTTAACTTTACAGGGCCCATATTACACATTGTTTTCTGATTTATAATGTTTCCTCCTCACAAACATACTCAGAGTTGTGTTTAGTTCTTCTCTCAAACAGAAAACACTGTTCCACTTTGTGATGTCATGAGGTAGTACAGGAAGTGGGACACTGTGTTTCACTAGAATAAACTCATTTGGATGATAAAAGCTGGAACCTCAAAAATGGAACCTCATTTGTATGATTTCACATCAGTAATTGCCCATCTCTACTGAACGAATGGCAAAATTGAGCTGTTAACTTGAAAACTACCGCTTCATGACATCACGGGTGGAAAAGAGCATTTTGAACAACTTCAGGTATGTTTGTGAGGATTAAACAGCATTATAACATGGCTAAAAGCTCACAAGAGTTAATTCTGCATAATATAGGGCCTTTAAAGGAAAAGTAACGTTCTTACAATCTGGATCTTATTTCGGTGATAAAACAACTTCATTTACTCACCTGTTGTACTTTGGTGTCATTTGGAGTATTTCTGGAGATTTTGGAGTTTAGCGATATCCGTTTAACGTGAGTGGTCAGGGCAGACTGTTGCAAAAAGTTTGCAAATAACACAAACTTTAGCACTTTTCAAATGACAGAAGTTAAATGTGTTAGTCTACACTTTCGTTTGAGTCAAAAGTGGCCTGTAATCCGATATCCAGCCATGGTTCCGATTAGATGACGTCATCGAGGACAGCGCGCATGCATTCACAGCTGATTTGCAGATAAGACGACGCTCTTAGCTCTCGGTTACAGTCATAAAGAAGCAAAGGAATAAGAAGAAGAAAACATTTCCGCTTCAGAAAACTCGAAATGATGCACACATGCATTTATCCCAGTTGTGAAAACAAAATGACAGCATGGACGAAGTTGAGTTTTCACCGGCTTCCTCATCACAATCCGGAGTTATTGAAGCTGTGGCTAGTTGCTTTGAGAATGGACCCAAACATCAAAGGCAAAGCTGTAAGACGTCTGGACCATCGTGTTTGCAGTACCTACTTCAGTCCGGACAATTTTTTACCAGCAAAGGAAAAGAAGGAAGGCCAGTGGATTCAGCGCACGATTCTGAGAAATAATGCGATACTGATGGCTGTTCTCTGGTGCGCTGCTCCTCAAACTGTCTCCGCTTCATTCTTTCTAATGCCTCCTCATCCGTATACTCAGGCTCAAAACGATAGGGACGGCCATCATATTCAAATAAGTCCTCTTCAATCTTGAAGTCCGAATCTTCAGCCATGTCTCGCTCGCAACAGAAAAGTTCTGAGCGAGCGTCTTCTAAGCAAAGTAGCGGAATGAATGCGCACATGTGCACTGTCCTCTTTGATGACGTCATCCAATCGGAACCATGGCTGGATATCGGATTACAGACAGTGGTGAAAGTAAGCCGGTGCGCACAGGAACGGCACACCGGTATAACATTCTCAGCCGGTGCGCAGCACCGCTAAAAGAATTGAAACTGAAAAGAATTGAGAACTGAAAGCTACCCGAGTTTCGGGCCGAAACTCTCGTGCAGAGATATCCGCAGTCTGTTACACAAGGATTGTCAAACTTATTTGACTGTAGTCAGAGAAATATCCTAGATGGCATGGTGGCTGAGTGGCTAGCGCACTAGTTTTATAGCAAGAAGGTTCTGGGTTCGATCCCCGGGTGCCCTAGTGTTTTTTTGTTTTGTTTTGTTTTTTAACGGTAGTGATGCACTGGACATTATAGCACCTGTAAGAAATGAAAACTACTTTCACCACTGATTACAGACCACTTTTGACTCAAACGAAAGTGTAAACTAAACACATTGAATTTTTGTCATTTGAAAAGTGATAAAGTTTGTGTTATTTGGTGACTGCAATAGCTTGCCCTGATCACTCACATTAAACAGATATCGCTAAACTCCAAAATCTCTGGAAATGCTCCAAATGACACCAAAGTCCAATGGGTGAGTAAATGACACTGTTTTATCACCGAAATAAGGTCCAGATTGTAAAAACGTTACTTTTCCTTTAACGATAAGCCTCAGAAATCACTCAGTTTCAATTTTCCCCAAAGTGTTATGTCACAGGTAGAATCATCCATAAATCAGCCTCCCCTTGCACAACAGAGCAGCAGACACCTGAGCACTTTAAGACCTCACTAAAAACTCACTTTTATACTGTGGCATTCATCATAAATTATGCAAGCACCTATTGACGGTTTCTATTGATTGATGCTGTTTTAACTTTTCATATTTTCATTGAAATGTTTTAGTTTACGGTTATTTTTAAATGTGCTATAGAAATGAAGTTTGCCTTGACTTTATAAATAATAATGGCTGTCCAATTGTGTCCACTGCAGCTGTGTGCTTATATTAGTCTAAGGAAAGGAGTGCAGCTGATGCAAAATTAATGCAATGCAATTTAATTACAAGGATTATTTTAAGTTCTAAAACGAAATGCTACAGCAAAGATAATCAAGGGCACGTTAAAAGGCCAATAATACAAACAGTGCATACAATAGATGAGATGATTTATGGTATTAAACAAGTCTCTCAGACATACAATTTAAATCACAAACTATCTAGCATTAGCCAATAGTTTTTCTGTTAGTCACTCTCACCTTTTTTCTCACCTAAACAGGACCGTCACATCACACTGATCCCAGGCTCCTGAAAATGTGTTGTTTAAATCCATTTTGTATTTTTATTGAGTGTTCAAACTTTTTTTTTTTATTGACAGTTTGCTAATGTGTACATTGTGTCACCATGGTAACTACTGAACATCCCACCACAGAGACACATGCAGAAATCCCCAGTGTGAAGTGACCACAAAGTATCAATAAGGATTGTAATAGAGACTTATACTTCTATAACCATGCAACAACAGCTAATTTAAGTTTCCTTTGGGTCGCCCGTAAGAGACTGTTGTATTTTGTCCCATAATAATTCTATACAATACACTGTTTGATGATTTCCTCCTTTACATTGCAAACACCACTCTGGTTTGACTTTGTTATGCGTTAGTAAGTGATAGCAGCCTCTAATCTTGACCATAATAGATGACCAGGCTGCACAGTGCATCCATCACGCGGCCAGTTGTGTTTTATCTCTGAAATGTAATTAGGTAATGTGGAAAGAGGCGCGCGAGTGTCTGAGAGGTGTACTCCTGCCACTTTGTTTATTTTAACTACGTCACCATGTTTCCAGAAGTCTGCCATGGTTTTTCTGAAAAGCACCAAGCAGCACAGGACACAGGCTAGTGAGCTAGTGAGCGGCGCTACTGGAGCCTTCTCAGAATATGTAACAGTCTGGGAACGATTGTGTTACTTTGTGAAGTAAAAGTTGTACTGTTAAGATTGAAGTTTTGCCTTGAAATATTAAAGTGTGATTCAAATGACGTCATCTTAGTGTACGCTCCATTTGCAGTAATGACGCACAATCTGTGTCTCAAATACATGCATATGCACATTCAAAGGTCTTCAGTCTTTCCAATGAGTAAAACCTGTGTATCTTACAATTTACTTTTTTATTTGAACAAAATTTTACAAAATTAGGGGCGGCAGTAGCTCAGTTGGTAGAGCGTTTGTCTATTGATCCAGGGGTTGGCGGTTCATACTCTGCTCTCGATCGATTGTTCCTGTGTGATCTCAGCTCCCACAGATAGATGAGTGCTGCCGTTGTGTCCTTGGGCAAGACACTTAACCTTACCTCGCCCCCAGCGTCTGCGGACACTGGTAGCCCCCATGGCAGAAGATACATCAAGGCCTGTTGTGACGTGGCCCATCCTCCTGTGGACCCACCACCCGCGGGAGGATTCATGGGGGCTGGTGCATTGTGTTCTGGCAGGCATATCTGCTTGGACTGCTGCTCCCGCGACCCAGAAATGGAGTAAGCGGAAGAAGATGGATGGACTTTAACAAAATTCACAAAGGCAAATGGATCTGGAGCCATATTCTGTCTCCCTGATTTTAGACGGCATGACTGACAGGTTGATTGACCAATCAGAGAGACGCATGCTCAGTTCACGTCAAAAACAAACATAGCTGCTTACATGTAAAAAAAAATAACAACATAAAAGACCAAGAAACAGCATGGGTTTTCTCAGAATCAACAATAGAAGCAGAAACTATTACAGTGGTCCCTCGCTCTTTTGCAGTTCACTTTCTGTGACCTCGCTGTTTCGCGGATGTTTTTTTTTATTTATTTATTTATTTTTTTTTATAGTGTATCAGCGGAGACATGAGTCTGAGACCGGGACTAGACCGGAACTAGACCAGGACTAGACCAGGACTAAACGTGGACTAAACCAGGACTAAACCAGGTCTAAACCTGGACTAAACCAGGACTAGACCAGGTCTAAACCTGGGATGGTCACACAGGGTGGTAGGGACAGAGTCTATGGTGTCCTTCACGAGAGGGCCTGGGTGACAGGAGGTGTGTGTGTGTGTGGGGGGGGGCACTCGCGCGCAGAGAGGGGACAGTGGGTCTTCCCCCCTCACGCCTAGCGGACGAACCCGACCCCGTCCTAGAGAGCAGTGGAGTATTGGTGACGCATTGATAGCCATGCCCCGAACTCCGGGGCGGTCTGATTTTGGAGCCGTGGTGAAATGCAACCAACCCTTGTGAGCGCGGGTTAGTGGGGGAAAATCCTCATGGTCCAGGATATTGAATTTATTTGACAAAGCTACTGGAGTAGAGCTGATCGGGGCTTTTGACCTAGCCCCTCGATGAAGTGCGCGTACCTGGTCAGGTGGTGAGGGCTGGTGCTCAGTGGCGTCTTCGGAGCAGTGAACCATGTCAGCCAGTTCGGCACTGTTAGCGGTGGCCTGAGTCTTGCCCAAAATTATATCCAGGTCGCTTTCCACTCGACTTTCGCACATGGCATGGGTATGTTGTTCCAAAACAACGCATATCCATGTGCACGTGTCCGCGCGCACACACCCCCACCCACGCTTCACTATTAATACATTTTGTTGAAAATCTACGAAAGTTTGAATGTTTAAACTAAAGAGAAATGTGAGAAAATGTTAATACCAGTCTGAGGAAAGTGTATAATGTGTGTGGTGAGGCGTTTACAGCCTTTAAACATGTGTAATAATTGTAAAATATAAAGTTGTCCTACTTCACGGATTTCACGTATTGCGGGTTATTTCTGGAACCTAACCCCTGCAATAAACGAGGGATTACTGTACTGATCTCAGGTAAAAGTGCAATAAAATAGCGACTGTGGTTGGACCAAGGTTTTTCACGCTCTATAGTCTGATTCTAGACCCTTCTGGATTCAAGTAGAACGTAGAAGGGACAGGTTTACACTCAAAGCTCTTTACATCAATAAACTACTTTACCATTCATTAGATGCCAATGCTGAAGGCAAAGTGTGAGTGTCTTGCCTAAGGGAACAACAACATTATACACTGGTGGAAGCTGAGATTGAACTTCAAAATCAGTGGAGTTGGTGGGTAAATTGTTAACTCAATGAGTCACAACATCTCAAAAAATAAGGGTTATTGCACCAAATATTGATTTCTGAACTCTTCTTAAGTGTAAACATTAGTATTATGTTGCTTTAAAATTAATTTAAGACATCCTTTATTTGATCCTGTTTCTTTGCATTGTTTGAGGTCTGAAAACATGTATCTTTTTTTTGTAATTTTGAACATTTTCTGCAAATAAATGCTCTGAACGATAATATTTTTATTTAGAATTTGGGGGGAATGTTGTCAGTAGTTTATAGACTCAAACAAAAATGTTCCTTTTGCCCAAACACATACCTATAAGTAGTAAAATTAGAAAAACTGATAATTTTGCGGTGGTCTCTTATTTTTTTCCAGAGCTGTATATATATAAAAATATTGTGTTAATACATTTTTCAAAGATTTTTTCAAATTCAATCAAACCTTTTAAATTCAGCCAAAAAGGAAAAAAACTAAATGCATTTATGCTATTCAGGAATTTTTCCCTTGACTTCACGTCTCTGTACTTTGCGTGAAGATGATAATGATGATAATTTTTCAAAAATCAAAATTCAAGATTTGGAACCTTTTACTGCACATATCAATTCTGTAGATCCTAATATCAAATTCACCCGTGAAGATGCCAAGGATAACACATTGGCGTTCTTAGATTGTGTAGTAACGATAGGAGGAGACCGGTGACTCCAAGTAGAAGTCTTCAGGAAGCCCACACACACAGACCAATACCTGCTTTTTGATTCACACCACCCACTGCAGCACAAACTGGGGGTTATTCGGACATTACAACACAGGGCCCAAGTGGTTCCCACAAGCACAGAGGGTAAGGAGAAAGAAGAACAACATGTGCAGGAAGCCCTCTCTGTTTGTGGATATCCTAAATGGGCTGTTAACAAAACCAAGAGAGACAAGGGCAAGAAACAAGACAACAGAGAATCCGAACCCAGGAGGAAAGTGGTAGCGATTCCGTACCTGGCTGGCGTTTCGGAAAAACTACAGAGGATTTTCAGACAATATGAAATTCCAGTTTATTTCAAACCCACAAACACTTTAAGACAAAAACTCGTCCACCCAAAGGACAAAACACCGAGCCACAAACAACGCAATGTGGTCTACTCCATTCAGTGTAGTGAAGACTGCAGTGAGTGCTACATTGGAGAAACAAAACAGCCACTTCACAAGAGGATGTACCAACATAGAGTGCCAGAGTGGACCATCATCTGCCGTACATCTTCACCTAGAAGCCACAGGCCATTCTTTTGAGGACAGTGAGGTTCAGATCTTAGCCAGGGAAAAGAACTGGTTTGAGAAGGGAGTTAAAGAGGCTATTTTTGTCAAAAAAGAGAATCCATCGTTAAACAGAAATGGGGGAGTTAGACATAACTTGTCTCCCATTTATAATTTGATTCTCAAACCAAGTCAAAACAGACAAAGTAACATTAGGGCAGACAAGCCAGGGCAGAGGGGTGGAGAGGGTCGTTAAGCTTGAATAGGGAGGCTAAACTAGACGCCAGAGAAATTTGAAAAACAAAGAGACAGATTAGTGGAGATAGTTTCAGAGCTATTTCAGTGTAGGGAGCTCCTCCCTGCAGCTAGATATAAACAGGGTCTAACCAGCACTAGAACCAGAGCTGACGAAGCCTCTCGGATGAACGGCGAAACGTTTTCGACCAAACAAACTTTGTCCAGTTGACAAACTGAATTTCTCCTTTATCACGTCTCTGTACTTTGTTTATGATATGACAAATAAGCCGTATTTCGGAACATTAAGCTAACAGAGAATAACAAAATCTCCCACAATGCATCAGCTCAAACCACGGCGAGGTTGAGAAGGGGGTAAGAGCAGACCTGCTGTTGTGCCTGGCTACCAAACAAAACCTCCAATGACCTACTTTCATCCCTACCCCAATTTATCCACACAGAAACAGAGCGGCTGAGGGGAGCATAAAGCGGATTGGCCAATTAGATCGCAGCTTACATGTGCTGATATTACAAGGCCTTTCCTAGCGTTAAGTGCTCTAACAGATCATATCCGGTGCGCTTGTGTGTTTACAATACAAACAAGGTGAAGACGAGAGGAGCGTGTAGGTAAAACATTGTCCAAGAGACTGTCAACAGCCTCCCAGCCCCAAACGCCTCAATTATAAACCATAGGGGGGGAAATGGGAGCAGTAAACAATTACAGCAGTAAGTGTAATTTAGTTTAGATGCCAGTCCACAGGAAGTCATTAGGATACACTGAATATCTTCATCATCCACGTTACGGAAGTATTTAGGGCTGTACCTGGGAAGTTTGTGTGGAATTTGGGCAGGCGGGATCACAGGACAAAATGGGAGGGACTTTTGAATGGGAATATCGGATAATGTGGTTCAAGTGCAAAATCCGGGAAATTGTGTGCACTGCAAAAACGCTTGGCCAAATATTAAGATATTAACACTTAAAGGAGAAATAACGTTTTTTACAATCTGAGCCTTATTTCGGTAATAAAACAAGTTGTTTTACTCACCCATAGCACTTTGGTGTCATTTGGAGCATTTCCGGAGATGTTTTAGATTAGCGATCTCCGTAACGTGATTTGTCGGGGCATATATTTGCGGTCTCCAAATAACACAAACTTTAGCACTTTTCAAATCATAGAAGCTCAATGTCTTAGTCTACGCTTTCGTTTGAGACAAAAGTGGCCTGTAATCCGAGATTTATCCATAATTTACATCGTTGCATTTCATGTTTGGGTCCAGAGAGCTGAGAGCGAAATAAGCTGTGACTCCGCACATGCGCACTGGCGTCCTCATCTACTCGAAACTATGGCTAAATCTCGGATTACAGGCCACTTTTGACTCAAACAAAAGCATAGACTAAGACATTGAGCTTCTGTGATTTGAAAAGTGCTAAAGTTTGTGTTATTTGGAGACTGCAAACATTTGCCCCGAGAACTCACATTACAGAGATCGCAAATCTTAAATATCTCCGGAAATACTCCATATGACACCAAAGTGCTATGGGTGAGTAAAACAACTTGTTTTATTACCGAAATAAGGCTCAGATTGTAAAAAACCGTTAATTCTCCTTTAAATCTGTCGGAAAACGGCTAAAAAATAGCTAAATTATCTGTCCATGCAGCAAAATCATTTTACTTGACAAGTTCTCTTAAAATAAACTCCCTCTAGACTAGAATGAAGCAGTCTCAGAACTTGTAAGTAGATAATAAATCTGAAAACAAGATGAATAACCTGATATAAGTTTTAAAATCTTGGCCAGATAAGAGAAATTTGCAGTGTGATCTGTGTGTACACGCAATTTAATCAGATGCACTTCCTGTAGTAACCTGAACACTACTGCAGAAGGTAATATGGAGTAATGAAGCCAACTAGAACAGGCTACTCTCTGGTGGGTGGGTAAACTTAGCCCAGCGATGCCCCCATGACAAAAGTACGCTAAAATTGTTCTAAAAAATGTACTCTAAGTGTGGCTAAAACAATAAATGCTACTGTGCAGGCTAGTGGACTCTCAAATGTCTTCAGACAGTAAAGTGTGAATGTTTGGATCTCCTGAGACAGAACAGCAAAACAGACTCACTCAAATTTCCACACGCTGTGAAAAGTGATCTCTACACATCTTCATCCTCTTCCTTTTCCTCAGTTAGTCTATCCCCAGTCTCAAAGAGATCCCTCTAAGCACCAAAGATCAGCTGATAATCACTTTCTTTACTGCACCCCAATGAGGCGGACATTGTCGCTTGGGGAGCCGGTACACACCAGCCAGACAATAAAAGAAATGACCGGGAGAATGTGTTCATTTAAAATGAGAACTTTGTCATGTTTAACTGTTTTATTTGAAGGTTTTAGGGTATCCGCTCTCCTAATCTAGCATCAATCTAGCCTTTTTTTCTTCTGACTTTCAATTTTCCCTGACCAAACACTAATAAATAGAGCCTGGAGGATCTGGAGTTGAGTCCCCCTGCTACAAACATGTTCCCCCAGTTTGAAAGATGTGTCAAATGCAGAGGACAAATTTCCCTACGGGGGCAATAAAGTGCACCTTAAAGGTTTTTTTATTCATTATATTACACTATTTTCTGTTACAATGTCGTTTCCTCATCATAAACATACCTGTATTTGTGTTTTGTTCCATTCACACACACAAATCCATAACAAAAATGTTCGTCTCTCAAATGGAAAACAATTTGTTCCACCTTGTGAAGTGCTCCACTGTGTTTTTAAACTCCATACACCACTAGAATCATTTGAATAACAACTGGTATGTTTTTGATAAGGTAACAACATTCTAACATGGTTTAAAGCTATCAGGAATCCATTTTGTGTCATATCGGACGTTTAATCTCAAATCCTATCGTATCTAAAATAATCTAGATTGTATTTTATTGTATTGATTATTGTTGCATCGCTAAATAAATAAGTAGATACACACAGAAAGAGAGAGGAGATAGAGAAATTGTGGCAGAGCTTAAAATAAAAGCATCATCTCGGAAAGACAAATGATATCTCTTCGCGTTATTTACTTTGTGAGTAAACAGTTCGAGTTAAAGTTGGAGGATTCCCGTGAAGAGCTCTTGACGATGGAGAGAGATAAAGTGAAATGTTAAACCTTCACTACTCTGACACTCGAGAGCCGCCCCGACACCAGGCACCAGGCCTTCAAACTTCATTATTACACATACACACTACCAGGCAAAGGTTTGGACACACCTTCTCATTCAGAGTCAAGAAATGCCAAAAGTACAAAGCAAGGTTATGTTTTGGGGCCTTTAGTGAGAATTGACAATGCAAATAATCGTGGAAATAAAGAAGAAAAATAGCGTGTCCAAACTTTGTACACATTTCCTATTTCAATGTGCAGGGCAGAAGAATAGGTTAGAATTTCATGGTAATGTTTGGCTTTAACTGTTTTTTTTTTTGACCTGCTATGTGGTTAATATCTTTGTAACTGGCCTGTCCACGTGAAAGAAAAATTGACACGACATTCAATAATTATCTTCTTGTCAGCACCGTGGAAGAAAGATTACTTTTTTCATCTTTTTAAATGTATTTTACTTTTATTAAAAAATAAGTAGTGACATTATTCATTCACAAAGAGAAAATTGTTAGTTAAAAAAACATAAAGCCATGTGTGGCAAGTTTGTGGGTCAGATTGTTAACAAAAATATAATTAACATTTCTAAATTTCCAGCTTGGGAATTTCTTTTAAAAATACTACAAATCGTTTAGTAGTAGGAAAATCAGTTTTTCTGATTTTCATTCCAAATAAATATTAATAATATTTCCAAATAAAAATATTATCATTTAGAGCATTTATTTGCAGAAAATGACAAATGGTCAAAATAACAAAAAAGATACATGTTTTCAGACCTCAAACAATGCAAAGAAACAAGATCAAATTCATTTTAAAACAACATAATACTAATGTTTACACTTAAGAAGAGTTCAGAAATCAATATTTGGTGCAATAACCCTTATTTTTAATCACAGCTTTCATGCGTCTTGGCATGCTCTCCACAAGTCTTTCACATTGTTCTTGGGTGACTTTATTCCACTCCTGGTGCAAGAACTGAAGTAGCTCAGCTTTGTGTTTGTGTTGGAATTCAACAGACGCTGGAATGGAATGGCTGTAATACATGTAGAGATGCTGATTTCAGAAAAAAATGCAGTGATCTCTTATTTTTTTCCAGAACTGTATATGCATATGCTCCAAAATTACTGACTTCAAAATTAAAATTTATTACACTTTATCTATCACAGCACAATAAACAAATAAACTCAAATTTAAATAAACAATATTCAACCACATTTAAGACATTTCCCAACTTGAAATCATTACCTCCATTAACTTCATTTTCCAGTATCCCATTTCTCACCTGGGATACTGTGCGTCACCCCATGAGGGACACCGACGCCCCCCGTGTACGAGGTGATGATGGCGTGGCTCACATTCAGCTTGTTTTCATGTTACAGGGTGCGCAGACAAGACACAAGACTCAGTTAAGACCAAACATATGTCCCCCATGTGTCTCTACCACAGCCCGCCGGTCAACTCTGCAACTGTGCCACTAAGGATGGGAAAATCTACTTCTTATAAACATGATAAACACATTTATGTGCCCAATTTTCTCCAAAGGCTGCTAAATAAGTGGATTAAGGCTGTAATCATGTCCTTGTATTTGGTTTAAATGTCATGGTTATAGCTGTCCTCCTTTGGGTTAGTCTCCTACTATTACCAGGGCTAACCAGAAGCCATGGCTGACAGGGGAGGTTCACAGACTGTTGAGAGCCAGGAACGCTGCCTTCAGAGCCGGGGATGTCACCCATCTTTTTTTTTTTTGATCTGGCGCGGCGAGAGCCGGAGCTGGTTGCAACGCGCTCCCTTATTTTCCAACTTTTTTTCTGCTCTTACCTGCTTGTTCGTTTGCACACTTTGAAGATTATGTGTATAAGGCTAAGTGCTCAGAAACGCGATGTTTCTGCTCCATTTCAACGTCTATTTTCTCTGGATTTTAACTTTTTCACCGTTGCTATGTGCGTTGCTATGTGCGTGAGGACACGCGCCCCCATTGTTTACACGAGGGATCAGCTGTTAGCGCTGCGCGGCGCAGTTGTGCGCCCCCGTGACAGACATGAGATCCCGGAGGAGCTACTACGGAGGACGCGCAGAGGCCGACGTGCTGGACGCAAACTCCGGGAAAGGAAAGGACGCTGCAGACCTGTGCTTCCCTCTGTCATCGCGGGAAACGTGCGGTCTATTCAGAACAAGACGGACGAATTAGCGGCGCTTGCACGGTATCAGCGGGAATACAGAGACTGCAGCGTCATGGTTTTCACGGAGTCCTGGTTAGCCCCGCAAATCCCGGACTCAGCTGTTGCCATGGACAACTTTCACCTGCTGCGGGCGGACAGGACAGCAGACAGTGGGAAGAAAAAAGGAGGTGGCCTGGCTGTGTTTGTAAATAAAAAGTGGTGCAAACCTGGACACTGTACAGTTAAGGAGCAGCTGTGTAACAAGGACGTGGAGTTGCTTGCCATTAGCTTACGGCCCTGCTATCTGCCTCGAGAGTTCTCACATGTGATTCTGATCGCTGTGTATGTTCCTCCCTCTGCTAATGCTGAGACAGCACGTGACACACTGCACTCCTGTACGAGCACACTCCAAACTAAGCATCCACAGGCTCTCTTCCTGATTTCTGGAGACTTCAACCATGCATCTCCTGCAACTGTTCTGCCTACATACACCCAGTATGTCACCTGCCCCACAAGAGACAATAAAATATTGGATTTATTTTTTGCCAACGTCAAGGAGGCTTATTCTTCATCCCCACTGCCTCCCCTGGGTAGAGCTGACCACAATATTGTCCATCTGCGGCCTGTGTATCAGCCCATTGTGCACAGACAGCCTGTGGTGCCCCGTGTGGTGAAGAAGTGGACTGCTGAGAGTGAGGAGGCTCTGAGAGACTGCTTTGACACCACAGTGTGGACAGAGCTCTGTGACCCCCATGGAGAGGACATTAATGCGATGACAGAATGCATCACGGACTACATAAATTTTTGTTTTGAAAACATCGTTCCCTCCCAAACGGTGCGGTGTTTTTCAAACAATAAACCATGGATTAACCCTGACATAAAGGCTCTGCTGAAGGAGAAGAAGAGAGCTTTTAGGTCAGGGACCAAGGAGGAGCTGAAGGCTGCACAGAAGAGGCTGAGGAGAGAAATCAGAATGAGCCAGGCCAGCCATAAGAGGAAGATGGAGCGACAGCTACTGGAGAGGAACATCCAGGGGGTGTGGAGAAGTCTCAAGACCATCTCAGGCTTCAAAGCACCTCCTGCCCAGATGGAGGGGGACCTGCAGTGGGTGAATGACCTCAATGCTCACTTCAGGAGATTTGACCAATCACCCGGCACCCCTCCCCCCACCCAGCTGCCAGCTCCCACCTCCCCAGCTGGACAATGGGGAACTCCTGCTCCTCTTCACACCTTTACCTCTGCTCCACAGCCCTCCACCAAACATGGACTCACCCATCCCCTCAGCCGGCCACTGTCATTCTCTGCAGCCCAGGTGAGACAGGAGCTCAAGAAGATTAGACCGAGGAAGGCAGCAGGACCAGACGGCATCAACTCCAGACTCCTTAAGTCCTGTGTAGACGAGCTGTGCGGAGTTGTGGAGCATGTCTTCAACATGAGCCTTAAGCTGAGGGTGGTGCCACAACTCTGGAAGACCTCCTGTGTGGTACCAGTGCCTAAGACACCGCACGCTAAAGACCTCAGCAGCTTCAGGCCGGTGGCTCTAACATCCCACCTGATGAAGACACTGGAGAGACTGGTCCTTGGCCACCTCCGCTCCACCGTGAGCTCAGCGATGGACCCGCTGCAGTTTGCGTACCAGCCTGGCATCGGAGTGGAGGATGCCGTCATCTACCTGCTGCATCGCTCACTGTCTCACCTGGAGAACCCCGGTAGCACTGTGAGGATTCTCTTCTTTGACTTCTCCAGTGCTTTCAACACCATCCAGCCACTGCTCCTCAGGGACAAACTGGAGACCGCCGGTGTGGACTGTGACCTGGCAGACTGGATCCTGGACTACCTCACAAACCGGCCCCAGTTTGTGAGAGCCAAGAATTGTGTGTCTGACCTCCTGACCTGCAGTGTGGGGGCGCCCCAGGGCACTGTCCTCGCGCCCTTTCTTTTCACCCTCTACACTGCAGACTTCAGACACAACACGGACAGCTGTGTCCTGCAGAAGTTCTCTGATGACTCTGCCATCATTGGTCTCATCAAGGATGACGATGATGGGGAGTACAGAGGACTAATACAGGACTTTGTGGACTGGAGTCAGCGGAACCACCTCATCATCAATGCAGGGAAGACCAAGGAGATGGTGGTGGACTTCCGCAGACGCCACTCTACTGCCCCCTCAGTGAACATCCAGGGAAAGGACATTGAGAGAGTGGACTCTTACAAGTACCTGGGTGTTCATCTGAACAATAAACTGGACTGGACTCATAACACAGATGCACTGTACAGGAAGGGCCAGAGTCGGCTCTATCTCCTGAGGAGACTACGGTCCTTTGGAGTGAGAGGGCCACTCCTGAAGACCTTCTATGACTCTGTGGTGGCATCAGCCATCCTGTACGGTGTGGTCTGCTGGAGCAGCAGCATCACAGAGAGGGAGAAGAAGAGGCTGGACAAGGTCATCAAGAAGTCCAGCTCTGTCCTGGGCTGTCCTCTGGACTCAGTGCAGAAGGTGGGGGACAAGAGGGTCCTGGCTAAGGTCACCTCTATGCTGGACCATGAGTCTCACCCCCTGCAGGACGCTCTGTCGGCTCTGGAGAGCAGCATCAGTGACAGACTGATTCACCCTCGCTGTGTGAAGGAGAGGTTTCGCAGGTCTTTCCTTCCTGCTGCTGTCAGACTGTACAACGAACAATGTTAACATGTCATTCAACGTATCTGCACTTACAAATATTCAGCTATACTCCAGAGTCTATTTTTAGGTCTAGTTTTAAATTATCCTAGGCCATTATTTATGTATTTATTATATTGTTCTGTTGCATGTTACTTTTTCCTGCTGTTCTTGATCTGGGCGTTGCAACACTGGAATTTCCCCACTGTGGGACTAATAAAGGCATATCTTATCTTATCTTATCTTATCTGAAGGCAGCAAGAACCAACCTGTCCCGTGGCAACAGGAAAGCCAAACACAAATACACACAGAAAATAACCGGACACTTTAGAGACAGCAGGGACACACGGAGTCTGTGGCAGGACATCCAGAACATCACGGACTACAAATCCTCGCCACAGACCTGTGACAACAACATCACCCTGCTCAATGACCTCAACAGCTTCTTTGCACAGTTTGAGGCAGGAAACGACACCCGGCCACAAAAAAGTCCACCACCTCCCCACGACCAGCCCCTGTGTGTGTCTGCAGCCAGCGTGAAGAGAACACTCTCCAGGATCAACACCCGTAAGGCTGCAGGCCCGGACAACATCCCTGGTCGTGTGTTGAAAGACTGTGTAGAGGAGCTCAAGGATGTCTTCACAGACATCTTTAATGCTTCTCTGAGCCAGGCTGTCGTTCCCTCCTGCTTCAAAACCACTACCATCGTCCCCGTGCCAAAGAAGCCCACTCCGGCCACTTTTAATGACTATCGCCCTGTTGCACTGACCCCCATCATCATGAAGTGCTTTGAACGGCTAGTCATGGCACACATTAAATCTACCCCACCCCCACCCCCCACCCTAGACCCATTCCAGTTTGCATACCGGGCCAACCGCTCTACCGAGGATGCAATCTGTTCTGCACTTCACCCGGCTCTCACCCACCTGGACAATAAGGACTCATATGTGAGAATGCTGTTCATAGATTTCAGTTCAGCATTCAACACTATAATCCCACAGCAGCTCATCACCAAACTAGACCACCTGGGGTTTCAGACCTCACTGTGTAACTGGCTGCTGGACTTCCTCAGTGAGAGGCCACAGGCAGTGCGGGTCGGCAGAAACACCTCAAGCTGCATTAGACTGAGCACAGGAGCCCCCCAGGGCTGTGTGCTCAGTCCAATGCTCTTCACTCTGCTGACCCACGACTGCTCACCAGCGTTCGGCACCAATCACATAGTGAAGTTTGCGGATGATACGACTGTGATGGGTCTCATCTCTAATAATGATGAGACAAACTACAGGAGTGAGGTGAGCCTTCTGACCCAGTGGTGCAGCAATAACAATCTCCTTCTGAATGTTGAAAAGACCAAGGAGATTGTTATTGACTTCCGGAGAGGCCCCACCCAGCACCCCCACTGTCCATCAATGGAGCTGCTGTAGAGAGGGTGAATTGAGAGAATTCCTGGGGGTGCACATCAGTGAGGACCTCTCCTGGACAGTGAATACTACATCACTGGCAAAGAGGGCTCAGAAGTGCCTCTATTTCCTCCGCAAACTGAGGAGAGCTGGAGCCCCCCCACCCATCATGACCACTTTCTACCGAGGCACCATTGAGAGCGTCCTGACATCACTGTGTGGTACGGGAGCTGCACTGAACAGAACAGGAAAGCCCTACAGCGCATAGTGAATGCAGCTGGGAGGATCACTGGTGTCTCTCTCCCCTCCCTCCTGGACATTTTTAACACCCGGCTCACCCGCAGAGCGTCCAGCCTTGTGGGTGACCCGAGCCACCCCGCACATAGCCTGTTCAGCCTCCTGCCCTCGGGGAGAAGGTACCGGAGTCTCCGGGCCCACTCCACCAGACTGTCAAACAGCTTCATCCACCAGGCTGTCAGGAGGCTGAACTCCCACCTTACCCGTCTCCCACCCCCCACCCCCCATATTGGCATAACCTGTATTCCATAAAAAAGACATATCACTCTAGACACTTTAAAAAACTGCTGCTAAGGACGACTGTTGCACTGTTGCACATTTACATTTACTACTGGAATTTTACTACTGTTGTACTGTTGTTTACTACTGTTATTGCACATTACTACTGGAATTTTTACTACTGTTATTTACTCCTGTTATTGCACTAGAATTATTACTGTTGCACATTTATTTTATCTTAACTTCAATGCACTTTCTATTGCACATTACCATTTCACTGCTGTATCTTCCATTGCACATTTTTGATGCACACTGCACACTTTGGACATCTGTATATAGGTATTTATTTATTATGTTGCACTGCTTTAAGATTTTAGACTTTAGTTTAACTTTAGATCTCTGTCTTAGATAGTTTTTGTTGTGTTTTGTCTTCATATTGTATTTTGTACACTGTCTTTTTGCACTACTTGGCCAGAGAGAAACGAAATTTCGATTCACTGTATGTTGAACACATATGGCAGAATTGACAATAAAGCTGACTTTGAACTTTGACTTTGATCTTTGATCTTGATCTACTAGCAACTGTATAAGTTCAGACCTGGTTTAGTTCTAGTTTAGACCTGTAATAGTCCTAGTCCTGTTATAGACTTGGTTGAGATTTGGTGGTATTCTTAGATGGCGCACAATCACATATAAGCTGCAATTTGAGTTGGAGCATTATCAAATCTCATACCCTGTCTTTTTATAGATTTTTTTTAGACTTTTACAAGGGAAAACATAGTATTCTTGAATTAGTTTGTTATTATATTTCAGCCTTCTCTCATTATTAATGCTCCTGAAGTAGTTTTTAACATACACTCTGAACTACTTTTTAATGTATTGCAAATCTAATATCAATTGATTTTTTTGTGTTTTTTTTCCAAAATAGTGCAGCCCTAATAAATGGTTTTGCATTTGAAAAACACTAGCTGTATCTCAATGGGATGCAATGCAAATGTTATGTCATTTGTCTTTGGAACAATTATATCAAAAAACATTTTCTTAGTGAAAGTCTAATCTTTCAAATATGATATACTAGGAGAATGAGATCTACTTAAAGGTGCACTGCGTAACATTTCTACTGCTTCTTCTCCATGGAAATATTACTGCTTTGTCTAAAATGTTCCACACTATAGATTAAACCTAAATCTATCTCGAGCGGGTTACAGCACTACGCTACAATTCAGATCTGTGGCGAGTCGCCGCTATTCACAAAAGGAATTATTCTACTATTTTTGAGCTGTAGAAACACCTGTAGTGAATCAGTGCTAGACTGATATGTTTATTGTTGAATGTCATAGCAAGGAACATTCCAGGTAAAGCAATGGAGACAAGCAGGTAGCAGCAGAAGAAGAAGACAGGGTAAAACCATCTCAAAATCATGTGCTAAGAAAGTATTCCAGCACTCAAAGCAGCTACTTATGTTGACTAAGAATACATCACACACATCCTTAAAGCACCTCATCTATACAAACAGATTTATAATGAATGAACCATACGTCAACAACACATTTGTGAGGCACGACTAATAAATCTTTTACACCATTACCACTTCTGTGTGCGAGATGTCGTCACTGTACTGTAAAAAACATGAATATTTAAAAGGCCACATCCTGTCCACTTCCACGTTGAATCTAATCTGCAATAAGAATGTTTACATTGGAGTTAAACTGAACCTAAATCTCAAATTTCCACTCACAGAAGTCACAAACTGGGAAAAATAAAACAAAAAACAAAACAAAAGCAGTTATCCATTATCCCACTTACCATTCAAGTGGCCGGGGACCTCTCACTTAAAATTGTTCACAACAACTTGATTTGATTAGTTCTAAACTTGATGCCCATTCACACATTTAGCTCCCCCACTGATCCAACAGTCCGTAATAGTCGCGAGATGATAGGGTCCTGCTTATAAGTGACACCCTATAAGTCCTAACCGCACATATTACGCACTGGTCCCATGCTGCTTTAACAGGGTATTGGCACTATAAGGCATAATCAACACTGAAACCCCGGTGATAAGATAAGCAGAGATCATAAAGCATATTAGTGCACACTGCATCACAAAGAATCAAATAGTAATGAGCTGAATCACTCTGTCCCCAGCTTCCCCTTGCTCCGACCAGGACTGCCACAGAAATGTGCTTGAAATCATGTTTCTGTGCCTCCCAACAATTTATATTATATATTTTTTAAATGTACATGCATGTTTGTTTTGTTATAAATTGTATAAATAGATTATATTTGATTTGCAGATTATTCCTAAAAGGAGTATGCAGTGTGTGTTTGTGACTTGTGAAAAAGATTTCTGAAAACACTTTCGAAATTAAATATTGACAGCAAGAACAGAATGTTAAAACCAAACCACCAGAATCCAGCCATAACAGCATCATCCCTGTCTGGGACACTAACTGTCCCGTGCTTTCCCCTCACAAATACCCCGCAGAGTCCGGGCTGGTCCTACCTGGTCCCGCTGGATGCAGGGCAGAGACGTCCTCCGGTGGGACTTGCTGTTGTTGTGACTGTGGGCCATGTCGGTGGAGATCACGGAGCTGGACCTTCTGCGCCTTTTAAACACAGGCACCTCTTGAGTGGCGCTGGCAGGGGTGCAGCCCTCCTCGTGCAGTGTCCCGGGCTGAGGCAGTAGCCTGTCAGCATACCTCGCGAGCAGGATGCCCAACACTCCCAGCAGGTACGCCACGTATGGTCTCCAAGCGGCGCGCACTTTGTGGAGCGAAAACACGGATAAAGTCCTGGCCACACTGAGGAACAAAATCACGGAAATGCCCTGGTTCAGACGCACTACCATCAGTGCGCCTGCGGCCACGCACGCGAGCACGACCACGGCCGTGCAGGGGACCGACAGAAGTGGTTCATGTGTCCCGTCCAGAAGAGAGCACGCCGCCCCTTCGCCCAGGTGCCACAGGGTGAGCAGCGCGAGCGCAGTGTGGAGCAGGACCCCTCCACGGAACAGGAACACCCCCAGCCAAAAGAAGGCACATATGAGGCTGAAGAGCGGCGAGAGCGCGCTCCAGCAAGTTTGGACCAGCTCCGCCACGCAGCTCCACACCAAGTGAAGGACGGAGTGAGAGCGCGGGCTGTGCTCAGCCCTCCACTCTGCACATCTGACCAGAAGCGCGAGGCACGCACACAGCGACCCGACGCACAGTGCCACTTTGTGGGAACTCCATATTCGGGACAAAGGCAGCCTGCGCCAGGATTCATGCGTGTCTGGGTTCAATGGCACAGCACGTGCTTTAACGTAACCGTTAAGGCTTTTGTCGTGAGCGTCCCTACAGTCACAGTCAGCGGGCATAGCCATCACTCATGACACAAAAGAACCAGGAGGAAGTATTTAACGTGGTCAAAGCAGATTATAGACCGAAAAAACATATTTGACTGGACTCTGAAAAGTCGCATCTCCGTTTACGCACGGCCACGCGTCCCGTCACTGGGATTCTTTTGTTGTTCCAGGTGCAGCCTGTCGGAAACGACATGAAGGAAAGTCAGATGTTACAGATCTAGGACACCGATCCTTGGCACGCGCACACACACGCGCGGGCGCGTCCTCCTTTGCCCCTCTTTACAGCGCGTCTCTTTGATTCCTGTCATGTTCTTTTCTTGGGGCAGCGGGAACAGTGAAGGCTGGAGTCCCCGCAGGACGTCAGCGTGCGCCTTGTTCGGTCCTCCTGCTTCATGCGCCCATTGTTTCACTTCTGTCCTCCTGTCGCTACTTTCCAGGATATAACGATGCCAAACCAAGCGCGCGTGAGTGGCACTTGCGAGGTTTTCCTCTTGTTTGATAAAAAAAAAGAGTAATCCCAAAGTGTTTGTCTCTCCACGCGCAGTGTGTCTGAGCTCATTCACACCCTGAGTCTCGAATCTAACACGGAGCACAGATTTGAGCAGCTTCAGATGCCTGGTCTGCCAGCCCAGCAGGCGTTGTCCTCTCCACGCTCAAAATCAGACAGACAGATTTGGATTGGTCCCGTAATTTTCCTTAATATCTTAAATTTATTTATATGTCAAACCGAAACATCAGAAACGTACATGTAAACCTAGTGCCAAGCATGAATTTAAGCTATTTCATTAATCTTTCATTTCAAACTCGCTCGGGCCTTTTGCCTTAAAGGGCCTATATTAGACTGTTTTCTGATCTTTGTTATAATATTGTTTACTCATCACACACAAACATACCTGGAGTTGTGTTTTGTTTCATTCACACTTTAACCCTCCTGTCGTGTTCGGGTCAAATCTGACCGTTTTACAACTTATAATACTCATAAATATTATGTTTTTCATCTGATTACCCCAAGACCTTATGATATCCTCCACACTGTGTACTTGAACATATAAAAGTGATGATCACCTATTTCATTAAATTTTGAGTGTTTTAATCAACCTTGTTACACCTGTGGTGTTCCCGGTCAAAAGTGACCGCCATAGGAAATGAATGGGTATCCAGAGTAAATTCATTCAATATACAGAAAACATCCCCATACACACTGCCCCAGCTCACTCACTCACTCACTCACACACACACTCACACTCACACTCACACAAACACACAAACACAAACACACACTCACACACACACACAAACACACACACAAACACACACACACACACACACACACACACACACACACACACACACACACATACACACATACACATACACACACACACACACACACACAAACACACACACACACACACCAGCAGCTATGCCTGGAATATGCAGGTGTACATGGGGAAACCCAGTACTGGAAGGGCCGGAAAAAAAACAGGGCATGCGTGTTGTGCTGGACATGACAACCGGTCTCCAAGGGCATAATATCACATGTGACAACTTCTTCACATCACATGCTCTTTGGTCAGGAGCTACTGAAAAGAAAGCTCACCATGGTAGGGACAGTGAGGAAGAACAAGCCCGAACTTCCCCCTGCGCTGGTATCGACCAGAGGAAGACAGGCACTCTCATCACAATTTGCATTCACTGACACTCACACTCTTGTGTCATACGTTCCCAAGAAGAACAGAAATGTCATCCTGATGAGCACAGTACACAAAGACGCCGCTGTCAGCACCAGAGGACAGGAAGCCCCTGATGATCCAGGATTACAACAAGAACAAGGGAGGCGTTAACTGCCTTCATAAGGTAATGTAAAGTCTCATCATGCATTTTATTTTATTTTTATCTAGGTGAATCATAGCATTTTGTGTACGACAGATTGAATATTGTTCCTAATCTCTTATTATTTATTGTTCCTTTATTGCAGCTTACTGGTACATACACCTGTAAGCGGATGACGGCTCGCTGGCCTGTGGCACTATTCCACAACATCCTGGATGTGTCAGCTTTCAACACGTATGTGGTGTGGACAGCAATCGACCCAACCTGGAATCAGGGGAAAAGTTTCAAGAGAAGACTTTTCCTCACAGAGCTGGGGAAAGCTTTGGTGACTCCTCTTATCAAAGATCAAAGTCTTATACAGCGACGCCAGCACATTCCCCGCACACCAGCCTCCACCAGTCTGGTTAGGAGCATGCAAGCTCCAGCCCCAGCCACTGCCCTGGCTGCTCTCCCCCAACAAGGACATGGGCAGAAAAGGAAGTGTTGTGGCCTCTGTGCCCGTAGAGACATCAAAAAAAGCATGACATCTGCAAATGTCATGCTTATGTTTGCAAGGCCCACTCTGACCTGAGTGTCACATGCCACTCATGTGCATGAATACACACACACACACACACACACACACATACACACACACACACACACACACACACACACACACACACACACACACACACACACACACACACACAGTTGAGTTTGGTGTTTGGTTTTCCATTTATTTTTTGTATTATATGTTCATTTTGTAGTTCATTTTCAGTGCCCAATTGTATTTTCACTGATGTTATTTAATGTTTACTTCAATGAATTGTTGTTAGACACTACTTTGAAACATTGTTCTCAACTAAAGAATGTTTAATAAAAAAACTGGTGGTGAAAAAAAATGTTTTGTGCTCATTTAAGAGCAGTTAAAACAGACCGGTCAATTTTGACCGGGAACACTAAAGTAGGGGGCTGGAGGCGAACACGACCGGAGGGTTAAACACACAAATCCTGCATTTTTAGGCTTCATTCTTCTCTCAAATAGAAAATGCCATGTGGTAATACAGGAAGTTCTCCACTGTGTTTTTAAACTCCATACACCTTCACTAAAATCATATGGACAATTTCAGCCCTGGAATACCAATCGCTAATGAACAAAAAGTAAAAGGTAGCTGTTAACTTGCATCACAAGGTGGAACAGAGCATTTTAAGCTTTGGAGATGTAGACAGACTAATAATAAAGACTTACTCAAACATGTGTGAATTAAACTGAAACAAAACACAACTCGGGGTATGTTTTGGAGGAGGTTACAGCATTATAACATGTCTTAAAGCTAATAAGGAAATAGGACCTTTAAAGCAAAAGAACTGTATGGAAAACCTGAAGAAGACAAATCAACTATTCAACACACCTTGTATATGAATTAAACCTTATTAAATGTTATATATGTATGGTATATTGATAGAAGGATCACATGCACCCACTTCTTTTCATATTTGTTCACAGCTCATGTAACATCCCTGTCCCCTTCCTCTGGGACCACACATCTGACGCACAACTGTCTTCTGTCGTGTTTACTGAAACACAAAGTCACTACAACACGTACAACATCTGGTCCTTTCAGATATATACATTCTTAATCTCACCTTTTCTTAAAAATATGAATTACAGATATTCCAGGTACATTCCAGGTATTTTCAGACTTGTAACTTCAATAATTGCAACAGACACAAGTTTAAAAAAGACATATTATTATTTTAACATAAAGGTGCATTGTGTAACTTTTCTGGTGGAGGGATTTGTCTCCATGGAGATGTTATTGCTTTGTCTGGAATGATTCACAGTAATGGAGACCAAACTAAATTAAGTTACAGGTCAGGTCAGGTTGAGGGGCGACCCAGTCAGAATACCTGTTTTTTTGTTTTGTTTGTTTTTTTTATAATATTTTTGAGCTATAAAACCACTTGTAATTGAATAAATGTAAGGTAGAGCTGTTAAATGTCATACTGTGGAACATTTCATGACATATCCATACAAACAAGCAGGTGACGCACTCTGAACCAAAAAGTTACATAGTGCAACTTTAAACTTAGATACTTATTTTACATCGAAAACTGCAAAATTGATTTATAAATGGCTGAATCATTTCCTGTTTCCTGTTAATGAAGTGTGGCCTCTTCGTAGTGATTTTAACTGTAGCAAGCAGCAAATTTGTTTCAGTGAAAAATGGCTATGTGACATTTTTTGACCATGTGTGCCTCAGAGTCAGATTTTGTTAAATAATCACGCGTAAGCACAGACAAGTGGTCGGAGATAGGGGTAGGTGAAAACAGATCTTTTCAGAGCACTCAAACCTTGAATGCAACAGAGGATTACTCAAACATACAGCTCTGGAAAAAAGTAAGAGACCACTGAATTTTTTTCTGAAATCAGCATCTCTACATGTATTACAGCCATTCCATTCCAGCTTCTGTTGGGTTCCAACACAAACACAAAGCTGAGCTACTTCAGTTCTTGCACCAGGAGTGGAATAAAGTCACCCAAGAACAATGTGAAAGACTTGTGGAGAGCATGCCAAGACGCATTAAAAATAAGGGTTATTGCACCAAATATTGATTTCTGAACTCTTCTTAAGTGTAAACATTAGTATTATGTTGTTTTAAAATGAATTTGATCTTGTTTCTTTGCTTTGTTTAAGGTCTGAAAACATGTATCTTTTTTGTTATTTTGACCATTTGTCATTTTCTGCAAATAAATGCTCTAAACGATAATATTTTATTTGGAATTTGGGGGAAATGTTGTCAGTAGTTTATAGACTATAGACATGTTTCCTGTGGAACATACATACCAGGCACTGCAATACATTTCAATGGAGAAAAGTGCCATAATGCTCCTTTAAACAGTGATGTAGTAATGCCTCCCCATTGTTTCGTGCTCACTTGTTACCCTGTGGGGGCATGTTGACAGGGCTCTTCCCGTGTACCGTGTGCTGTCTGCAGAGTTTAGCAGTAGCCTGAGGGAGTGGAGCTAACACACAGCGATAGGAGCAAGAGGAGGCCAGGCCAGTGTCCATCACAGTACACAGCTTCACATCTCATCACAGGGCACCGGACAGCTGTCTCCACTGTTTACAGCACAGGGTTTTACAGTTACACTAGCTCAGGTATTGTTTTACTAAGAGTACAATTTTGTCCAACAGTTTATTTGAATGCAATAGAAACAGTCTTTTAAGTGAAGATAAAAGCAGAGGAACTAGCTGGATCGTAAAAGTGCACTATGTAACTTTTTGGGTGAAGGGTCTCTGTGGAAATATTGCTTTATATAGTAGTGCTTAGGTCTTGCATTAACCACACATTTTTCACCTGGGTGATTCTCCAACTATCAAAGAATTTGTGTCCCAGGCAGAAATAAGAAAAACAAAACCACATTTGTTATTTTTTATTCATGTTGCACTTACTAGACACAAAGTCAAAATGATAGAAAAATTACTATTTTTATTATATAAAATATGGTTTGGAGTGTTTTTGCTATCCTTTGTCCCTTGGTCAGGATTTTGACTCTCAGTCCCTCATAAGACTGAAATTAAATTTGATTCAACAGTAACTTCATTGACAAATGGCACAGAAATTCTTTATTTTAATGAAAAATATAATGTGCTTGAAATATATATTAGTATTTTATTTATTTTTCATAAAAAGAACACCTGTCTCTAGGGATCACTGTCACTTCCACCTCCCACCACAAAATGTAACTTTTAACTTTTTTTTAACCTTTGTCTACTTGAACCACATCAGTTGTTGTGACAGGAGCTCATGTTAGCGTAGCAGCGTTAGCTCCATGGAAGGAAGGGAAACGAGAACAAAATCAAGGTCAAATTTTGCAAAACCAAGAGTAGGTTTATTGGTCGTCATTTCCAAACACCTCATATTTCCTTTGAATGTACAAATAATGAGAAAAATACAATTTTATATTGTGTATTTTGAGTATATTTTATGATAACTCTAAAACAGAGATTAGCATGCTAATATGTCATGAGATTTTAAAAGAAATGCTAAACATTGTCATTTCCACAACAGTCATTTCCATCACTTTATTTATTGTTGTTTATTATTATTAATTTAATATTTATGTCATTTCATTACAACCACAATCAGTTAATGTTTCTACACATTATGATGAAGTAGAACAAATCAAAATATTTCTAAAAATATGTATTGGATTTTCTGAAAAATATGACCAAATGTGACTGTAGTTGGAGAATCACCCACCTACTTGTGTATAATTCATTTAAAATTGTGGTTGATTCACTCTTAGTCACAACAGTATTGATCATGTACATTAAGGTGCCCATTGTAAGCTGTTTTCTGATCTATGCTATAACGTTTCCTCATCAACACAAACCTTTAACAAGCTGCGGTGATGGAAATGCTCTAGCAAATGAAGCTAACATCTGTGTACGAGAAGCAGTACTTTCAAGTTCAACTCCAGTTCACCACAGTTGGGCAGAGTCTGTGTAGCCTCTAGCCTGGGATACTCTCTGTGAAAAGTTCATCATTTCCCTATTCCCCAAACATCTCTAAATGCCATTGTGAAATAGCCTGTAAGAATTTTAACAACTGTGCACTGGTCACGTAACAGTCCGGCTCTATTTGGACACACGGCACGGTTCATTGTAAAACAGGAATCCTTATGAGGTGCAATCCATCAAGCATCTGGTTTGGATGTGGTGAGGGGTGGTGACCCCTGCGGCCTCCGGGGGTCAGAGCTGACACTTCTGATGCATACTCACTCCCGATGAATGTCCCAGGGCCGCTTCCTGTGGAGCTAAAGACAACTCAACTCTGCAAACAGTGTCACCTATGTCCAACAATCATATACGAAAAATACAAATCCTGCATAATATTTTTGTTAAAAGTACACTGTGTAACTATTCTGGTGGAAAGTCTGCCGCCTGCTCGTGTCCATGAAGATGTTTTGTCTCGTCCAGGTATGGCATTAAACATATCCCTCTTGCATTTACTCAATAATAAGGGTTCTTATTGACCTAAAAACATGTTTTTACTCTGATCTCGCCTCACCACAGATCTAACTAGACCCTGTGGAGGGATAAATAAGTGTACTGTCATATTGTAGAACATTCCACGCAATGTCTGCATGGACAGAAGCAGATGACAGATCCTCCACCAGAAAAGTTACACAGTGCACCTTTAAAATCCCACGTGAAAATTTTGTTCAAAAACATTATTAAAATGAAAGTATGTGGTTCTTTATTATTATTATTATTATTATTATTATTATTATTATTATTATTATTATTATTATTATTATTATTACTATTATTATTATTATTATTACAGTGAAATGCACAAATAATAGGTTCTGTGAGCAGGCTTGCATCTCCACAAACCTGACCTGTTTCCATGGAAATGCTGTTCCTTTGGCTATGATATTCCACAGTAGGGCATAAAATGAAACTCCATGAAGAATGTTTGGGTATGGTTTTAAATGTGGAGGACAAATGATTCCAGTGGTTTTAAGCGGGGTGCACACTGGACTCTAACCAGTTAGCATAATTGGACAGATAATAATAATAATAATAATAATAACAATAATAATAACAATAATAATAATAATAATAATAATAATAATAATAATAATAATAATAATAATAATAATAATAATAATAATAATAATAATTATTATTATTATTATTATTATTATTATTATAATTATGATCTTTGCTCTCGGTTCAATCAATTTAATAGATTTCCAATCTGATCCCCCCACACCCTTCCTTATGTTGCCAAAGAAAAAGATCACCGTATGTTACATCTCCAATTGTTTTTCTGTCATTACATGTTGTAAAATTGTCACTGATTGTATTGCATCTTTTCTACTCTGCATCTCCCAGTCGGCGGCGCGCGCATGCGCAGCGGCCCCTCCCCTAGCCACTCTATCACTGTCCTGCCTGGTTATTGGGGAAACGAAATTTTGAATTCACTCTATGTACATGTACATGATTGTTTTTCGACAATAAAGCACACTATGAACTATGAACTATGAACTATGAACTAATAATTCATAGCATTTATATAGCGCCTTTCATGACACCCAAAGCGCTTTACAGTTCATTGTTCATTCACTCCACACTTGGTGGTGGTAAGCTACTATTGTATCTACAGCTGCCCTGGGGCAGACTGACAGAAGTGAGGCTGTCAATCTGCGCCATCGGCCCCTCCGACCACTACAAACACTCACGCACACTCCACTTTCATACTAGGCAAAGCGGGTGAAGTGTCTTGGCTAGGGACACAACGACCGTTTTTGCGACTGGCGCCCCACTGTGGCACCTGGAATTCCCAGTGGTCTCCCATCCAAGTACTAACCAGGCCCTGCCTTGCTTAGCTTCTGAGATCTGACGGGATCAGGCTTTAACAAATAGGTATAAGTATTCATTTTCAAATTCTGACATTTTAAAGATTGTGGTGTGACCAGTTATCAAGAAAACACTCTGTTCCACCTAGTGAGGTCATCTAGCAATACAGAAAGTGCTGCACTGTGTTTTTAAACGCCATACACCTTCATTAGACTTCATTTACGTCATTGAATGGCTTTAAATCCAGACTGAGAGCATTTGAGACAGCCGCCATAAATTGTACCTGTTTTAACTAATTTGTATGTCATTTTAATTGTGTTTGAAAAAGAGTTTTTTTAATCTCAAAGGGATTTCCCTGGTTGAATAAAGTTATTATTATTAATAATAATAATCATCATCTGGATAATTTCAGCCCTGATTGACCAATCTCTACTGAACAAAAGATAAAAGTTTGCTCTTAACTTGAAAACTACACAAGGTGGAAAAGATTATCTTGAACTTTGGAGATGCAGACAGACTAATAATAAAAGATTACTGGGAAAAAAACACAACTCCGGGTATGATGTTTGAGGAAACAACATTATAACATTGTTTAAAGCTCACAAGAGTCAACTTTGCATATTATAAGACCTTTAACACTACCATATACTAAAGTCATGAATGTGATATGAGCAGTCCCTGGTCTCAAAGTGCTTGTACAAATTGTAAACATGTAGAGTTGTGCGACTGTGGCTTAAGGAAAAGCAGGAGCAGAGCAGACTCATGTACATTGTGTTTGTCAGTGGAGAGAAGAGATTGATCTTCAGTGCAGAGTACAGCAGCCCTCATGGCACAACTCGGACCAGGGCCAAGTTTCCACTGAAGAGCCTGGTCACTCACACACAAACACAAAATACCAGCGCTGTCCCATACACACACACATACAAGCGCACACACACCTTTATCTTATCATTGTTTTGACCCAAGCAGTGCCCAGGGAACAGGGTTTTTCCTATTGTGCGAGGGAATAGCACAATATTTGACCCATAGATCGAACGTTCCCATACGACGTCTAAGTAGATCTTGAGGCAAGGTCTTAAACTGCATCGAACCAGAGGAGCTTCCGGTATTATGCATGATTTAAATTGATGAGGGAAAGTGTCTTGAGAAGAGAACCCCAGCAGACACAGGGGGAACATACATCATACAAACGTATCTTGAAACCTTATGGGACTATGTGCATTTTTGGCTAATGATTGCAATATGAAGGAGGGCAATATCTATTCTACTGCTATTTGAGTTTCCAGCACTTGACCTATTCCATATGCCAAAAGGTATCAAATTCTATAAACTGTTATTAAAAAATAAAAAATAAATCAGATCGCCACCTGCTTGTCTCCCTGGAGATGTTATTTTTAAGCCTGCAATTTTCCACAGTTGGTATTAAACTTGGATCTTGCACTTATCCAAACAGATGTTTCTAGTGCTAAAAATGCCTTTGAAAAAATACTTTTGTTGTGCGATATGGCTCGTATCTCCAAAAGTCTGGCTGGTATTGCTTGATGGTTGTTAGGGAATAGTGTTGGGAGTAACTCATTACAAAAGTAATTAATTACTGTAATGCATTACTTTTTGGTGTAACGCAGTAATGTAACGCATTACAGGGAAGAAAATCTGTAATATATTACTCGTTACAATGCCAGTAATGCACATTACAATGCATTTTTAACCTGCTTTGTTTTTATGGGTTTTGCGTTTTCTTCACACAAAGTTCGCGGATCACCGCGAGATCAGCTACTGAATCTGATAAGTCCGCGCAGAACATACATTTCATACAAAGTTCCGCGAGATCAGCTAGTGATATAAAAGTCTGCGCAGACCATTCCATTTCCTTTTACTTCGTCTCAAACTGGCAGACTGACAAAGGATGACAGAACCAGAAGAATCGGATAGTGCTAGCTCCACTACTTTCACTTCGTTCAAAATAAGGACTCCAAGAACATTTTAGTTAAATGCACACAGTGTGTGAATCCCAAACCTCTTTCCATGTCGAAATGCAGTACAAGCAATTTGACGAAGCACTTGCAGAGGTGCAGGACAGGGAACGATACAACCCCAACAAAGCAGCCGAAACTGATGTTGACCCGACCAGAGCTCCCAAAACCTCCTGGATGGCAGGTGAAAGTCATGACACATGACAGATTTGCACTGTAGATTGCCAAATCCTTATTTCCAGTCATTTTGGCGAGAGTAACTAAAGTAATGCAAAAGTAGTGTAATGCCTTACTTTTTATTTAGAGTAATATTGTAATGTAAGGCATTACTTTAAAATGACAGTAACAAGTAATAAGTAGTGCATTACAGTTTTTGAGTAACTTGCCCAACACTGTTAGGGAAAATAAGTGTTGCCCTACGAGTCGAAGAATTGTAAAGAGAAGCAGGAGACCCTGAATGCCTGAAGCAGGAAAAGTTTGCCATCTGCCATCTTGTATTGTATTATATTCTATATATTAAACTTCATCTTAACACTTTCGCTATAAAAATTAACACCATCACCCAACAAAAAGTACTTGTCATGAAAAATAGGTCAAAATATGACAACACATGATAAATTAGAGTGGTTTTCTTTTATTTTCAACTGTGGAATCTGTAACAGAATGGAAAAAAAAACATAGGAAGACCTTAAAAACATGCTCCTAAATTCCTAAAAAAAATAATGATACTGGAAACTTGGTCTTTGGTCCACCCATTCCTGGGACATGTGAGACTTCCCTGGTGAAGCCCAGACTCCTCGACACATGAACAGTTGCAGGAGAGAGGACAAAAAAATAGTATTTTTTCAGTGAGTAAAAATCACCAGTTGACTAAAATATTGTTTTCACCACAAGGTATTCCCTTTGAAATCACCGCTTTGTGATACTTATTCATAACCATGGCACTAAATAAGGATAGATACACATTCCAGGACCACTCTTACTTACCTATTTTTTACATCCTCTTACATTAAATTCATTACATTCTTACATTCCTCTTTCACTATTGCCAGGTGAAAATCACCCGAAAGCCCGTAGGAAAAAGTGGGCTTTGGGGTAGGGAAACACCTACACCTTTAAAGATGTCAAAAACAATGGTGAAGCTGCCCAGGGACCCATGACACTCAGAAAAATACAACATATTGAAAATAATGTAAATACATTTGCTCGGGTGAAAATCACCCGGTGATAGTGCTCTAGGGTTAAATCCCTTCTGTCTGTAGAATGATTATGTCAATTGACCAAAAGAAAATAAGCTTTATTTACCATCAGTCCAGGACATAGTGATTTAACCCTCCGGTCGTGTTCGCCTCCAGCCCCCTACTTTAGTGTTCCCGGTCAAAATTGACCGGTCTGTTTTAACTGGTCTTAAATTAGCACAAACATTTTTTTTTCCACACCAATTTTTTTATTAAGCATTCTTTAGTTGAGAACAATGTTTCAAAGTAGTGTCTAACAACAATTTATAGATGTAAACATTAAATAACATCAGTTAAAATACAATTGGGCACTGAAAATGAACTACAAAATGAACATATAATACAAAAAATAAAGGGAAAACCAAACACCAAACTCAACAGGGTGTGTGTGTGTGTGTGTGTGTGTGTGTGTGTGTGTGTGTGTGTGTGTGTGTGTGTGTGTGTGTGTGTGTGTGTGTGTGCGTGTGTTCATGCACATGAGTGGCATGTGACACTCAGGTCAGAGTAAGCCTTGCAAACATAAGCATGACATTTGCAGCATGTCAGGCTTACATGTCTCTAGGGGCATAGAGGCCACAACGCTTCCTTTTCTGCCCATGTCCTTGTTGGGGGAGAGCAGCCAGGGCTGGGGCTGGGGCTGGAGCTTGCATGCTCCTAACCAGACTGGCGGAGGCTGGTGTGCGGGGAATGTGCTGGCGTCGCTGTATAAGAGGAGTCACCAAAGCGAGGAAAAGTCTCCTCTTGAAACTTTTCCCCTGATTCCAGGTTGGGTTGATTGCTGTCCACACCACATACGTGTTGAAAGCTGACACATCCAAGATGTTGTGGAACAGTGCCACAGGCCAGCAAGCCGTCATCCGCTTACAGGTGTATGTACCAGTAAGCTTCAATAAAGGAACAATAAATAATAAGAGATTAGGAACAATATTCAATCTGTCATACACAAAATGCTGATTCACCTAGATAAAAATAAAATAAAATGCATGATGAGACTTTACATTACCTTATCAAGGCAGTCAACGCCTCCCTTGTTCTTGTTGTAGTCCTGGATCATCAGGGGCTTCCTGTCCTCTGTGGTGCTGATAGTGGCGTCTTTGTGTACTGTGCCCATCAGGATGACATTTCTGTTCTTCTTGGGAACGTATGACACAAGAGTGTGAGTGTCAGTGAATGCAAATTGTGATGAGAGTGCCTGTCTTCCTCTGGTCGATACCAGCGCACGGGGAAGTTCGGGCTTGTTCTTCTTCACTGTCCCTACCATGGTGAGCTTTCTTTTCAGTAGCTCCTGACCAAGAGCATGTGATGTGAGGAAGTTGTCACGTGTGATATTATGTCCTTGGAGACCGGTTGTCATGTCCAACACAACACGCATACCCTGGTTTGTATGTGTGTGTATGTGTATGTGTGTGTGTGTGTGTGTGTGTGTGTGTGTGTGTGTGTGTGTGTGTGTGTGTGTGTGTGTGTGAGAGAGAGAGAGAGAGAGAGTGAGTGAGTTGAGGCAGTGTGTATGGGGATGTTTTCTGTATGTTGAATGAATTTACTCTGGATACCCATTCATTTCCTATGGCGGTCACTTTTGACCGGGAACACCACAGGTGTAACAAGTTTGATTAAAACACTCAAAATTTAACGAAATAGGTGATCATCACTTTTATATGTTCAAGTCCACAGTGTGGAGGATATCATAAGGTCTTGAGGTAATCAGATGAAAAACATAATATTTATGAATATTATAAGTTGTAAAACGGTCAGATTTGACCCGAACACGACAGGAGGGTTAAATGCTCAATCCTGCACGTTAGTATTGCCTGACTATACTTCCACACAAGGAGGTTTTAAGGACAGGCTGGAAACAAGCTGGTCAAAATAAAATGAGAAACGCACTACTTCTGGGATGAGTTGACGAAGGAAACTGATAATGTTAAAGAAGGACAAATTCTGTAATAGTTGGATGACGTCAAAGCTAACCACAGATAAATGTCAATGATCTGGAGGTGTCCTTGTTAATACTAGGAGGGGAAGCAAAATTCCACAACAGAGGTGTTTAAAGACAAAGTGAAATATTCCAAAGCAGCATGTTCATAGCGCCAAGAATGTAGCAAAGCATGTGAATGAAACAAAACACAACTCCAGGTATGTTTTTAATGAGGTAACAACATTATAATATGGCTTAAATCTCATAAGAGTCCATTTTGTGTAATATAGGGAGCACTGGGACTGCATCAGGAGCTAACCCTGCACTCAGTGGTGGGTGGGAATATGCCCTGGGCCCAGGGAGAGAGAGGGAGAGGAGAGGAGGAGGGGGAAGAGGAGAGAAAATTGAAATGCTGTCTCAGATGAATAATGTAATTGTAACGTCTAAGTGAGAATGAAGGCTTGCATTTTATTGCACACTGTTCATATTCAGCACAAGTTGGGAATATATGAGTTTGGAGAATTCAGATCAATGTGTTCACAGTAGGTTTCTCTGTGCAGAATGCTCAGACGCAGGACTAGTGAGATAGATCTGCTACAATACACAGTAGAAATATGCTTTTTAAAATGTTATTACCCTTTATTATCCCTATAGGGAAATTATCCTCTCCATTTCAGCCATCCTTTCAGGGCAGCACATGAAGGTGCCCAGGGACCCATCTCCATGATCTTATTGCTTAGGCTTGGTCAGGACCTCAGCTGGAGGATTTTTTTTTTTGCCTATGGATCATGTTTTTGTGTGGATGGGGAAACTGGAGTGCCCGGAGGAAACCCACCCAGACACGGGAAGAACATGCAAACTCCACACAGAAAGGGATCGAAACCCGGAATCTTCTTACTGTGAGGCGTGAGTGCTAATCACTCAGCTACTGTGCCGCCATGAACATCATGAGGTCGCACAAGACCGAGTGTGGACAGACTATACTATAAGTGCACAAAATGAGTAAAAACTACATACAGAGGTGACAAATAAAAGAAAAAAAATACCATGAATATCATGAATACATAATCATTTTGCATTTTGTTCATTGTAAATCACATTATTGATCTAATGGGTCCATTGACTTCCTATTCTTCCAGTGCAGTGTTTCTGTGATGCATGTACCACATGTGCATGGGCTGTCACTGGTGGTACGCAGGGCCCAGTTTGAGTATTTATTTATATTTAGAAAACAAATCTATGAATGTTTGTGTTCTCCTTTAGGTTAATCGTTATTTAAAACAAAATAAAAAAAAAAGTTTAGACTTATTTTGGACCTTGTATAGTCAAACGTATAGTCAAAGTGACATAAAAGGTTTGTTTGTAACTGTAAAGATTTGTAACAGTGAGCATCTGTCACGTTCCTCAGAAGTGTCATCCGACTGCAGCTGTGATGCTGAAGGTGACATAGGCAAGGTAAAAACAAACCACAGAAACTTATCTAATAGAAGACTTAAGAATTTCATGAATGGACTAGTATAGTCTAGTTTTAGACTATATTTTTTCAAATAATCATGCAGGATTACTTTAAAGGTCCCATGACATGGTACTTCTTGATGCTTTTATATGGCTCCTTAATGGTTCCCTAATACTGTAAATGAATCCTTCTTCAAAATCAACACTCACTGCATGAGATATGACTCTGACAGTCTTCATGAGGCTAGATATGTGTCTAAAATGCATTATTCTGGGTGTTGCTGCTTCAATGCAAATGAGAAGGACAGAGAGATTGGCTAAGGAGCGGGGGGGGGGCGGGTTTCCCCCTGTGTTTAACACAGGAAGACAGATGAGAGACTTTGCAATGAAAAAAAGCATATTTACACAGAAAATAAAATTAAACCACTGGTATTTCAGAGGTCCAGAGGGTCGGGTAAGGGACTTGCGAGCCTAGAAACACTCGGACGTTCCTCCAGGCAAATAAAAAAACGCATTTCGCATTGTAGCGCATTCACAGTCCAAACTCTATGGGCGGGATATACAGGGACGCTGAGCGGAGACAGAGGGAGGGGCTGGAGCTGCATTTGCCGATCTGACGTCAAAAAGGTGCCTTGTCCGAACTCGCCCGTTTCAACACTGGTTTTGTGTAAAGCAGAAAAGGACCGCAAATGCTCACTTTTGACATTTCGCAACTTTTAGCCATGGGGGGGGGGGGGGGGGGGGGGGGGTAGGGGAGCTCACATTAACGTTCAAAAACCTCAGAAAGTGAAAATTTCATGCCATGGGACCTTTAAAGCTTCTGGAAGTTGTTTTTGCATTATATCACCTTTAAATGTTAAAGTTTAAGTTGTTTGTGTTGTTATCTGATATTAAATAAACAAGTGGTATTTATTTTCAACAGTCCACGTAGAGTCACTTTTGTATCTTGTACTTAAGTTGCATGTTTTCACTAACACTGTGCATATTCAGTTGTGGTGGAAAGAGATGCTGCTAATGTGTTTAACAGCAACTTTCCAAAGGCCAAACACGCTTCATCATCAGGACCAATCAAACAGAGTTTTGTATTTTGTATTGTGGGAGTCCAAACCTCTGGAACATCCCTGTGCAGACTGGACGATAGGTTGAAAACTGCAAAACCCCAACTGTGAGCTAACCATTTCCAACATGTGCTCAATACAGAATACAGAAAACACAGAATACACATGCAATTGGAACTTTCAATGTTTTCAGTGATGGAGCAAAAACTTTGAAGATGTATTTAGGTACACAATACTTAATACCTGCATTAAAATGTATTTTGTAACATATTGTGACATGGTCTAATCAGAATACTATATTGTGAATACTAATTTAAATTACAGTATAAAGGCACAACACAGGACTGAAAACAGCTTTATGCTTGTTTCACTGTTTATCAGGGCTCTCAAGTCTCACGCATTGAGAGTGTGACACACGCAATTCGACGTGTTCACACGCTCACACGCCACACATGGCATTTCTCACGCTGATTTTTTTTGTTTGTTTTGTTTTGGTGCCCAGAAAATTGGTCTGTGTGGCTCAGTTTATGCAGGCACCGCGCGTTTTCAGCGCAAACCCCCCCCCCCCCCTCCCCGCCCCGCTCCCCGGAAAAAAAATCTCAGTTAGCGGGTGTCCCTGTGTCTCCTCCTCTGTCTCCCCCGCTGTCTCCTCCTCTCCCCCGGTCTGTCAGCAGACCCTCAGCCCGCGGTGAGCCGGGAAAGGCGCTCGGAGCCCGGTGTACTGTACCGGCTGTGCTGCGGACACACGGAGCGACCTGCAGCTCCGAACAGGTGAGTCACTCCCATTTGTCATTTTCTGCAAATAAATGCTCTAAACATTAATATTTTTATTTGGAATTTGGGGGAAATGTTGTCAGTAGTTTATAGACTCAAACAAAAATGTTCCTTCTGCCCAAACACATACCTATAAGCTCACTTATTTTTTCTGTACATTTATACACTAGGGTACACAGACACTGGGGACAAAGTGGGTAAAGTGTCTTGCCTAAGGACACAATGACAGCATTCCTTTGTGGGAGCTGGAATTGCAAAGCCTGTGGGTCTGTGGATCTGACCGCTCTACCAATGATGTTTATGTCGAGATTCGAACCAACCTTCGGATCAGTGGACAAACGCTCCAACAGAGCTACTGAGGCAACAAACTCATCATGGTGAATGAGCCACTACAATTTAAAAGGAACCTACATGTTTAAAAAACCCAAATTCAGAAGCGTCACTGTGAAAGGAGTTCATTTATGGAATAGTCTTGACAAAGAAATCAAAGAATCAATTGCAATAACGGCATTTAAAAAATACATAAAATCCAGTGTAATGTGTATGTATGAAAAAGAAAACTAAGTTGTTGCACATAAAAATGAAGCTTTCTGTTTACAATTGATTAATAATTGTGATTGAAATGGAATGTATTGATGAAATACAAATATAGTCACTATTGGTGTCTGGAAAAGGGAAGAAGGGGGTAGATAACATGAGATTACTCTTCTATCTGCTACTTTCGTTCAGTTTTGTATTGTTATCACACTGTTGATGTCTTTTTATACTTTATGAATGAAATAAACACACACAAATTAAAAAATAAAAAAAAATGGTGAATGATTAGGTAGCTACAAGTATGGAAAGTGAGGAATAACTTTGAACCGCTGCAAACGGTTTTTAAATAAAACTGAGCAGCCCCTTTGACTGTTTGTAGGCTATGCTTCGTACATCTGCAATTTACTGTGGGACAGAGCATAGTGAACAAAAATAAAAGTATCCTAAAATGGCATTTGAACTTGACAACAACCTTACATGAACCAAAACAAATATGATTTATGCTTCCTGTCCCAAAACTAGTTCCTCGAGTCCCACCAAACCAACTAACCATACACATACCTGGTGTCAGCTCCACCTTTTTCTCAATGACTTGTCTGATAAATATAGATCCATGACATTTACACTTAAAAATGAGATCCAACATTACGACAGAATGAGAGAAAGCAGAACCCAACTCCCCATTTCAAACCAGAGACTCCCTTCCGATCACCTGACGATAGCATGTCTTCTACCTTATATTTGGAGGTTTTTAAGCTGCCATGTACCCAGTCTGTTTGATCCTGGTTGCCATCACAAAGCAGGCCTGCTCTTGGACCACGAGTGTGTGGTCCCTAAAGAGGAAACTTGCACACTCTCTTCGTTCTTTTCCTTCTCCTGTCATCGTCAGGCCCATACTCTAAATAAAGACTTTTAAGGCAAACTTTTCTGAGAATACAAAGTGTTTTCTCCCCCTCCGTCCTCCCGCCATCAATCGGGGCGGGTCTTTAAAATGCTCTCATTAAAACGTGCAGGAGGGAGGAAAAAGTGCCGCGCTTTATTTAGTCTTGCCAGTGGAGCTTTGACGTCACTTAATGGAGAAAAGGTTGTCTTAAATAAACGCACTGAAATGAGAAGCCTCTCCAACAGCTTACAGTTGTCATGTGCTTAAGCCAGGCAAATGTAAACATCCTCACAGCTCCAGCCTTCTACGACATGCTTTCATTAGTTTATGAAAAATGCGCTTTTTTATGACTTTGGTAGTGCCTTGATTGTATGTTTACAATCAAAACAAATGGGCTTTCTTTAAAAGTAGTGTATGTAACGTTTCTGGTGGAGGGTACAACACCTGTTTGTATCGTGGAATGTTACACAATATGGTATTAAAGCTATCTAACTAAAACTCTAACTTTCATTCATTCAGTTACATGAAGCAAGGAAATAAGGACGCAAGGAGGCAAGCATTGAAGGATGCAAGGAAGGAAGGAAGGAGGCAAGGACTGAAGGAGACAAGTAAAAAAGGAAGCACAAGTAAAGAAGGAAGCAAAGAGGCAAGGAAACAAGGATGTAAGGAAGCAAGGATGCAAGGATGGAAGGACGCAAAGAAGGAAGCAAGGGTGGAAGGGAACAAGGAAACAAAGATGCAAGGAAGGAAGGAGACAAGGACACAAGGAAGGAAGCAAGGATAGAAGAATGAAAGGATGCAAGGAAGGAAGCAAGGATGGAAGGGAGCAAGGAAACAAGGATGCAAGAAAGGAAAGAGACAAGGATGCAAGGAAGGAAGCAAGGAGACAAGGATGGAAGGATGAAAGGAAGGAAGGAATGATGAAAGAGAGCAAGGAAACAAGGATGCATGTAAAAACGGAAGCAAAGGGTGGAAGGACGCAATGAAGGAAGGAAACAAGAATGGAAGAATGCAAGGAAACAAGGATGCAAGGAAGGAAGGAATGAATCAAGCAAGGATGGAAGGACACAAGGAAGAATGGAGGCAAGGATGGAAGGATGCAAGGAAACAAGGGAGGAAGGAGGATGGAAGGAGGCAAGGAAAAAATGACATATGGAGGCAAGGACTGATGGATGCAAAGAAGGAAGAAGGCAAGGATGGAAGAAGGCAAGGGAACAAGAACTCAAGGAAGGAAGGAAGAGGGCAAGGGAGGAAGGAAAGAAACAAGGTCGCAAGGAAGGAAGAAAGCATGGATGCAAGGACACAAGGAATGAAGGAAAGAAGAAAGAAAGGAAGGAAGGAGGCAAGGATGGAAGGAAGTAAGGAGGCAAGGAAAGAAGGTTACAAGGAAGGAAGCAAGGAGGCAAGGATGGAGGGACGCAAGGAAGGAAAGAGGCAAGGACCGAACGATGCAAGGAAACAAGGGTGCAAGGATGGAAGGATGCAAGAATGCAAGGACACAAGGAATGAAGGAAAGAAGAAAGGAAGGAAGGAGGCAAGGATGGAAGGAAGCAAGGAGGCAAGGAAAGAAGGTTGCAAGGAAGGAAGCAAGGAGGCAAGGATGGAGGGGCACGAGGAAGGAAAGAGGCAAGGACCGAACAATGCAAGGAAACAAGGGCGCAAGGAAACAAGGGCGCAAGGATGGAAGGATGCAAGGATGGAAGGAAGCAAGGATGCAAGGAAGGAAGGACTGAAGGACGTAATTAAGGAAGGAAGCAAGGAGGCAAGGCTGGAAGGACGCAAGGAAGGACAGAGGCAAGGAAGGAATTAAAATGTCATCAAATGAATCCAAATAAAAACAGTTCAAACATTGAAGTTTGAAGTTAAGATATTCACTGGCATTTAAAATGAAAACTCTGGTGAAAGTCATTCTCTCCCATATGTGTGATGCTGGTTTAAAAGTACAACAGGTCCTGGAGTTAAATAAAAAAATCTCCTGAACATTTTAGGAATTGTTGCAAACTAAACTGGATTATTACTAAAAGCCAATAAGCCCGGATCACGTCGCAGCTCTGACATTTCACTTGTCTCATCCTTTCTTCATATCCTCCATTTATTTTTTCCTAAAGCTCACATGGCATGCCACTTCCTAAGACATGTTTTTAAATGTTCATTTGTGTGTTGTTGAGGTCTCCATGGCAACTGACTAAAACACATCCCAGTCCGTAAGCAGCGGCTCAGCTAAACCATTTGACTGGACCTATTGCAAATACTGCGTTTGATTGGATATAAGAGCAGGGTTTAATTTATCACAAGTACTTTTGATTCACTTAAGACAATTCACTGTTGTAAAGTCTGTAAAGCACAGACGTAGGGCTCTTGTTAAAAGCCAGTGTCCCCTCTTTAGTTTGGATCTAAGGAGATTTGGTTGAATTTACAGGAGCGTGAGTGCCCCAGGACACAGAACACAAGTGTCAGTGGTGTTTATACGACCGCTGTACCACACTGCCCTTTAAAGGAGAAGCCACCAAAACAGAGCGAGGTGTTCAAATCACAGTGGTACTGAAATATACATTTGGAGAGTGGGTCCTAGTTTATTGGAAACAAACGTTTTTTGTTTTTTTAAATTATTATTATTTTATAAGAGAGAAAACAAATGGAACATTCTCTGAGTATCAATAAAAGAGACTCGAACACTGACCACATTCAAATCACACTTGAACCAGTAGCTAAAGAAAAAACAGATTGTGGACACTTTTAGTGTGTAACTGTCACTATTGTCACACCTGCCTAGGGAGTACAGATGGAAATTAGCATATTTGCTATAATCTGGCATATTTATACTGCAGTGTTGTAGATGTTCATCAATATGCACTGTCCTTATTAAATAAAAGAATACATAAATAAAAATGAAATGGATGTTATTTTTACTCTTCTATTTAATGTACTGTACATATTATGCTATTTTCTGATTAAAAACATACGTGTTTTGTTTCATTCACACATGTTTAACACACAAATCCTGCATTTGTATGTGTTTAAGAGAACAGAAAACACCTTGTTCCACCTTGTGATGTCATGTGGTAATACAGGAAGTGCTTCACTGTATTTTTAAACTCCATGCACCTTCACTAGAATCATTTGGATGCTTTCAGCCCTGGGATTGCTCATTGTTTTATGTTTGAAGGAAGAGCTCAGCCTAAATATACAGGATTTGTGTGTTAAACACACAAACTGTATAAAAAAGTGGATATCACCCAGAGCGTTCGGCTCCACTCAAATGAAGCTCCTGATGCTAACAGTTACAGAAGCGAATTTGGAGCCAGGCTCCATATTTGGAAATCTGATCATGAGTATCATAGCAACTACAACCACAACCACACATTTCACCACCTCAGTCATGATTGGCATGATTGACAAGATCCTAATGTAAGTTAATTGGGAGGAAGGAGCTCTTCCGGCTCCTTCTGATCCTGGCTCACAATGACTTACAGGTAAATATAGCCACCCCTCTCTCTGTAACTGCTGCTGTGAGCCTCCTCATTTTGGTTTTAAAATGTTTGTATTAACCTGCTCTACACAATTCAGATTTTTTTCATTTTGCTATTTGGTCCATAAATCAAGATATGAACATAAATAACGGACCGATCAGATGCCATCATTCCCCGAAGTTCCTCCCACTAGGTTAGCAACAGGTTTGATGAACACCTAGTGCACTTTGTTGCTAAGTAAGACTCCTTCTCACTTTCCGGTGAGAAGGGCGGGCACATTTAATGAATTAGCATCGAGAGCTTCATTTGAGTGGAGCTGAACGCTGTGGGTGACGTCACACTCGCTGAATTCACTTCTTTATACAGTTTATGGTCGTATCTTACTGTGCAGTTTTTCCTCTGAGTTTTGCCCTTACCAGAGTTAGCGTAGCACGGAGATTGCATCGCGCTGCACCTGTGAGCTGGAGGTAAAACAGCGGACATTTTGGCATCTGCAGTCTCCTCAGTGTCCTTCGTGATCTGAGCTGGCACTCTCCCCCTCCACTGTCCCAGGACGATTACCGTGGCCTCACCCCAACTTCTGCAGTGAGGAGGAATAAATCACAACTTTTTACTCAAGGGCGTCCTCTATGTTCTACCCTGTTGTTATGTTTTATATTGATGCAGCAGGGTGAATCAGAGTCTTGTGATACAAAAGACGATGGGGTTTTCAAAGTGCGGTGCTTATACAAATGGTTTGATTTTCTTATTGCTGGTTTTACAAATAGAAGTATGGCTTAGCTTTACTTAATTTCTGATTTAATCTTGTTTTAGTTTGCGATAATATTTGATTTAAAGGGCCCGTATTGCACTTATGATCTGCGTTATAATGTTTCCTTATCACCAACATTCATGGAGTTGAGTTTTGTTTCATTCACATAATATTTAGAGTGAGTCCTTCTCTCACACTGAAAACACTCTGTTCCACCTTGTGATGTCATGTGGTAGTGCAGGAAGTGCTCCACTGTGTTTTTCAGCTCCATACACTTCACTAGAATCATTTGGATGATTTCATCCCTGGAATTGCCAATCTCTTCTGAACAAAAGGTAAAAGAAGCTGTTAACTTGAAAACTACTTTCATGACATCACAAGGTGGAACAGAGAATTTTGAGTTTTGGAGATGTAGACAGACTAATAATAAAAGATGACTCAAACATGTGAGAAAGAGGTAACAACACTGCAAAAAAGCTTGTCTAAAATTTAAGATACAAACACTTAAAGGCAAATTAACGTTTTTTTTTACAATCTGAGCCTTCTTTCGGCAATAAAACAAGTAGTTTTACTCACCCATAGCATTTTTCTGTCAATTGGAGCAGTATCGCAGAACTTATGTTGAGCCGTTCTGTTCTAGTAATGATCCCGTATCCGTTAACATGGTGCTGTATCATTTGCTCGGGGCATTACTTTGCGGTGTCCAAATAACACAAACTTTAGCACTTTTCAAATCATAGAAGCCCGATGTCTTAATGTAAGATTTCGTTTGAAGCAAAAGTGGCCTGTAATCCGAGATTTAGCCATAGTTTCGAGTAGATGAGGACGCCAGTGCGCATGCGCGGACTGCTCCCGGGACCCAAACATGAAACGCAAAGCTGAAAACTATGGATAAACCTCGGATTACAGGCCACTTTTGCTTCAAACGAAATCTTTCATTAAGACATCGGGCTTCTATGATTTGAAAAGTGCTAAAGTTTGTGTTATTTGGAGACCGCAAAGTAATGCCCCGAATACAAATGCTAACGGATACGCTACAACATAACTTTCTTCAAACAGCTCCAAATGACACGAACGTGATATGGGTGAGTCAAACGACTTGTTTTATTACCGAAAGAAGGCTCAGATTGTAAAATAACGTTACTTTTCCTTTAAATCTATCAGAAAATGACTTAAAAGCAGTGAAATTATCTGTCCATGCAGCAAGATAATTTTACTTGACAAGTTATCTTAAAATAAACTACCTCTACACTAGAATTAAACAGTTTCAGAACTAGTAAGTAGATAATAAATCTGAAAACAAGATTAATAACCTGATAGGAGTTTTAAAATCAGAGAATTTACAAAGAACATTCTAACATGGCTCAGTGCTCACAAGAGTCCGTTTTATAATAAGGACCTGATGTTGCACTATGTACTTTTTCAGGTAGAGGGCCACTCATTGCTTATCTCCATGAAGACATAATTGCTCTGCCTGTAATGTTACACAGTATCAAATTAAACTGATACATCTTGCATTTATTCAATTATAGATCCTTGAATTGCTCAAGAATACCTTGAACATACCATCTCAGTGTAGATAAGGTCAGTGCTATTGTGAAACATTCCAGCAACTCAGTGTGCAATGCATAAGTCTGTGAGCTAAACAACTAAAGTCAAATCATCTTTGTCCTAAAACCTGTGAGACCACTGTTCAGGTCACTGAATAGGTGCAAACAGGGGGCATTTTTGTTGTTGTCGTTAACATAGTGAGTGATTCCTCAAGATTTCTCTGCCATCTCTGCATTATATACCAGCTGGTCCGAGTTGACTGGGAGCTTTAAATAGTTAATGAACTAAAGTGGTGTGTTTCATTATTTAAGGTAAGTTCCCTTTGCTGGATCTACATTGACCATGGTTCTTACACTGTCCCATGAACTTAATGAACTTGTTTTGAGAATGTATGCTTATATTTTGTATTACTATAAATGAGCTGAGTGAAAACTAGCTCATGTGATGTATTTTGATTTATTCGCAATAAAGTAAAGCCGACAAAACCATAAAGCCAACCCAAACATGAACGCCCATGTCCCTGAAGAGCTCTTGTGAGCTTTAAGCCGTGTTATAATGTTGTTACTGCATCAACAACCAAAGCCTGTACATATGAATGGACATAGCTAACGTGCTAACCGCTGCATTCCGCATAGGAAGTCAGGGCTCTCAAGTTTTGAGCGGGGTCGTGCGTGAGACTGTAATTTCCGAGGTGGGTGGGATGGGGGGTGCCGTGAGAATTGCCGTGTGAGCGTGAGAACACGCCGAATTGCGTGTTCACATTGTCTAAAGAGCAAACTTAAACTACAAAGCTGTCCGTGTTCGCTGTCCTTATCACTGAGTGCAGTGCGCGCTTAGACCCTCGCTGAGCGGGGCGGGGAGGAGCGAGCGGGGCAAGGAGGAGGGGGAGAGTTTTTTTCGCTGAAAACGCGCGGTGCCTGCATAAACTGAGCCACACAGACCGATTTTCTGGGCACAAAAAAAAAAAAAAAATCAGCGTGAGAAATGCCATGTGTGGCGTGTGAGCGTGTGAACACGTCGAATTGCGTGTGTCACACTCTCAATGCGTGAGACTTGAGAGCCCTGCGAAGTTCATATGCGGGCTGACCCTGGCTCCCATTGACTTATATTGGAATATTGTCACCCATCTCTGTAACTGCTGCTGTGAGTCTTGTTATTTTGGTCTTAAAATGTATTAGCCCACTCTACATGGTCTTGGTGTTCTTTTTCAGCTATTTTGTCTGCCCAAAAAATCTTATTCATAACATAGAGCCTGGTTCCAAATTCGCCCCAGTAACCGCTAATATCGCAAGCTTCATTTGAGTGGAACGCTGTGGGTAACGTCACGCTCATTTAGTCCACGTCTTTATACAGTGTCCAGCTATGTCAAAAACATAGCTGGAGTTGTGTTTTGTTTCATTCACACATGTTTGAGTAACTCTTTATTATCAGTCTGTTTACATCTCCAAAGCTCAAAATGATCTGTTCCACCTTATGATGTCATATAGTAGTTTTCAAGTTTTGTAGGGATTGTCAATTCCAAGTACCCAATGATGAAGAAACTGACAAATGAAGGCTCATTCTGCTTTCTGATTGGATATTCGTCTTGAGAATCAAAACATCACATTATAACAGCCCATCCTGTCCAATGGTTTTGTAATTAACAATTTCAATGTTGATTTATTCTTATCAGTAAAATTTATATTTGATTTGAACATGTAGAAGAAGAAGAAATCCTAGTCCCAGGTTGGAGATGTAATGACGTTGGATATTTTTAGTGCAGTTTGTGATTGCTAAATGAGATGAATGTGTACAAAGAAAGTGCATAAATATTAATGCAGGCACTGGCAGCAAGGTTATAAGGATGTCAAGCCCTGGACAGATGCAAAGCAGGAGGTCATTAAAGGGTCATAGGGAGGTCAAAGGGCAGTCCGTTTCACTCATACCCTTTCACTGGTTGATTCTAGAAGAGTAGAAGAGTAGAAGCTAGTGGACTTGACTTGTGATCGTAAAGGTGTACTCATAGACTGCATAAAGAAGTGGACTAAGGGAGTGTGACATCACCCATAGCGCTCGGCTCCAGTCAAATGAAGCTCATGGTGCCGAGCGCTACAGTTCATAATAACGCGTTTAGATTGCCCATCAGTAAACAAGCTTAAACAGTCAACTACCACACTATTTTCTTATCTGTTATAATGTTCTTCATCAAAAACATTCGAGTTGCATTTTGTTTTATACACATTTAACACACAAATCCTGCATATTTGGGCTGTTCTTCTCTCAAAAAGAAAACACTCTGTTCCAACTTGTGATGTCGTGTAATACAGGAAGTGCTCCGCTGTATTTTTAAACTCCATACAACTCCACAAGAATCATTTCAGCCCTAGAAATACCAATCTCCAAGAGCATTTTGAGATTTGGAGATGTATACAGATTAATAACAAAGGGTTACTCAAACATGTGTGAATGAAACAAAACACAAACAACATTATAACATGGCTTAAAGAGTACATGTTGTGTAATATTAAATTGTGTTATTCCATACTAGGCACAGATTCAAACAAAAGTCATGTAACATTAGTTTAGTATAGTGTAGTTGATTTCCAAATGCCCGGGTCATTTCCTGTCTCATGGTGAAGCGTGCTGGACTTCCCCTGCATCAGTGCACTGCTCTGGCCTCAGCTGGACCATTCCCCACAGATCAGAGCTCCTTATGGGCAAGAAGACAGAGCCCCAGAGCCACAGAGCCTTCACACACACACACGGACGCACACACGGACGCACACACGGACGCACACACACACTTCATCTCTGCACTGTCAAAACAACACAATTTTACCATAACTTCCTGACTAATGCTTTTCATGAGCTTTAACCCATAATGTCACCTCCTCAAAAACATACCTGGAGTTCTGTTCATTCACACAGGTTTCAGTCATTCTGCATTATTAACCTGCCTTCATCTGTAAAGATCAAAACGCTCTGTTCCGTGTTGATGTTTTCTATTTCAGAATTCAGCCTAAATATGCAGGGTTTGTGTGTTAAACGTGTGAATGAAACAAAAACACAACTGCATGTTTTTCATAAGGAAACAACAATATAGTATAGATCAGAAACGGCCGTAATATGGGCCTTTAATGTAAAATGTGTCACATACATTGTCATGTTATGTGTCTGTTGTCCGTTTGGTTTAATGTCTTATATTGTTGTCTTACCGAATGTTTAACAGATTAAATTGAACTACTGTGCTAACTCCAGTATGTTGATGCTGATTGCCGACACTTTAATTAATATACATTGTCCTAATTACTATGTGTGAGTCTCGAACTGTATCCTGCCTTTCAGACAGATGTGATTGACAGGCAAATTAACCAATCAGAGAATCTCATGGTCCGTGCAGAGGACTGGGAACCGATCAACAAGTAAAGCACCAAACTCTTACGTAAAGAAGTTATATACAGCTCTGCAAAAAAATAAGAGACCACTGCATTTTTTTGTGTGAAATCAGCATCTCTACATGTATTACAGCCATTCCATTCCAGCGTCTGTTGAATTCCAACACAAACACAAAGCTGCGCTACTTCAGTTCTTGCACCAGGAGTGGAATAAAGTCACCCAAGAACAATGTGACAGACTTGTGGAGAGCATGCCAAGACGCATGAAAGCTGTGGTTAAAAATAAAGGTTATTGCACCAAATATTGATTTCTGAACTCTTCTTAAGTGTAAACATTAGTATTATGTTGTTTTAAAATGAATTTGTTTGTTTCTTTGCATTGTTTGAGAACATGTATCTTTTTTGTTATTTTGACCATTTGTCATTTTCTGCAAATAAATGCTCTAAACGATAATATTTTTATTTGGAATTTGGGGGAAATGTTGTCAGTAGTTTATAGACTCAAACAAAAATATTCCTTTTGCCCAAACACATACCTACAAATTGCAAAATCAGAAAAACTCAGAAAAAAATTGTGCAGTGGTCTGTTATTTTTTTCCAGAGCTGTATTTGTTCCGATTGATACGGGAATATTTGAGGAGATGCCCTCCGCATTTGAGAAACTTGCTGCATTCAAACAGAAAGTAGGAGCCTGTCACAATAACACGATAAATATAGATCATAATAATAATATAAATGATAATATTGAAACAAAACCATGAAGGTGAATCCTAAATATTGTAAAAAAACACTGTTGCAATAAATAAGCACTTAATTAACTAGTTTGTATCTTTCGTGCGTCATAGAAGTTCATAATTCAGTCCTGGATAGTTCAAACCTTATCATACTGTAGAACAATAACAAACCTCTTCCCACTAGTGAAAATAAAAGTTCCTACGATAAATATTGACTCCCAAAAATGATTGTTCCATCTATCATGTATTGAACGCTAAATCAATATAGTAATAATCATGAGAGGCCTAGCAGGAGGTACTGGCTGGACAGGTGAGCTCTGCACAAGACAAGCATGGAGTAGAGGAACAAAGAAAGACAAAGAGGCACTCCTTCTATGTTATGAGTCAGCGGTAGATTAAGCCAACAGTTCTCAGGATCCAAAGATAAGTCCGTTAGAAGGAGAAGTGTGTGTTGAAGTACAGTACATGAAGACTGCAGCTTGCTAACCTATTTACATGTCAGGGAGATGGTAATGTCTCGCTCAAGGCATTGTGCTTTCACTGTGAGAGCGTGCGGCGTCTGGGAAAAACATTTGGGTTTTCTTCTTCTTGGCCTGAATTGTGCGCGCTCATAATGACTCACTCGAGATTCTCCTTGCCCTGTAGCAGTTTGTATCACATCATGAGACAATAACATTGGTTTGGCCTTCAAAAAGACACCTCAGGCATAAATAAAACATGTATGTATCATGCAAGCTTTTGCTGTGCTCTATCAATTAGCCATATGCTCCTATATTCTTCGTCTTTCCACTCAGATTTTTATGTAACTAACCACATCATCTAGTTTAATACAGGCAGTTTCACAATGGACAGAACTGGCACAAAGTCATGGTTCAATCCCACTCTGACCCAATCAGCCTGGATTCTAAACAAAATGCAGATGACAGATCTAATAGTATTTTGAGTATTTTGGTTGTGAGTATTTCACAATGAATTTTACACTGCAAATGTAGTCATAATTGAGTACTTGAAAATCATTACATTTTATATTTTACAAGCATTTTTTTTCTTCATCAAAAGCACAAAATTCAAAATGTGACAGTACAATATTTTGTATTATGTTATGTAAATTTTTTGACTATTGACTCAGGCTACGTTCACACTGCAGGGCTTAAAGGGATATGCCACCCCCAGGTCAAATTTGGGCATCTCCCCACAGTCCAGAGACTAAAATAAGTGGTGGAAAGCGTTTTCCTGCTCACCCAGCCATTGTCCGAGCCTGTCGCCACTGACCGCCGCGGTATCTGCAGCTACTCCGCCTTAGACTGGAGTCTAACGTCGCCAGAGAAAGATTTCGACCAAAAGGAATTAATTTGCTCGATGCGTTTCCCAATTACTTTGTGTGTAGTGCGCATTCATATCGAGTGCAAATAAATGTGCAAATCAACACGGAGAGCTTGCCTTGGTCATTTTGGGTGGGAACTATTTTCCAGTGCGTAAGAATACAGCCGTATCACGCAGCACGCTACCAGGGGAATCCCAGTTACGCACCGGGAAGGGAGTTCCCCTGTTGCACAACGTGGTGCGTGATTCGGCTGTATTCTTCCGCACTGGAAAATAGTTCCCACCCAAAATGACCAAGGCAAGCTCTCCGTGTTGATTTGCACATTTATTTGCACTCGATATGAATGCGCACTACACATAAAGTAATTGGGAAACGCATCGAGCAAATTAATTCCTTTTGGCCGAAATCTTTCTCTGGCGACGTTAGACTCCAGTCTAAGGCGGAGTAGCTGCAGATACCGCGGCGGTCAGTGGCGACAGGCTCGGACAATGGCTGGGTGAGCAGGAAAACGCTTTCCACCACTTATTTTAGTCTCTGGACTGTGGGGAGATGCCCAAATTTGCCCTGGGGGTGGCATATCCCTTTAAAGCTCCATTCTCCAGTGTAAACGTTAAATGCCCCAAAAGTGTCCCGCATGCGCCTTGGAGGACACGACGACATCACATGTCGTGATGTGAGCGTGCTCAAGGTTTACGGAAGTAGCCTAAAGTTGCTGTTGTACCAGAGCCTGAAAATGTACAGCTTATTTGTTTTAAGAAGGAGACGGAGAAAGAGAAGGAAAGAGAAGGAAAGAGAAGGAAAGAGAAGGAAAGAGAAGGAAAGAGAAGGAAAGAGAAGGTTTTTGGCCACGACGTTTTGTGAGGCAGTGGCAGCAACGTCCATAGAAATGAACGTGTGAGTGAGGAGTCGCAGACAAGAGTGCTGGGATTGCTATGTGCTTCGCCGCTTCACTGATACGGAGTTTATATACTATTTTTGCATGACGAAAAGAACGTTTAGGGGTTGGTGGTTCGAATCCCGCTCTTGACGGGTTGACCACATGCGATTCCAGCTCCCACAGATGAGCGCTGCCGATGTGTCCTTGGACAAGACACTTAACCCCACCTCGCCCCTAGTGTCTGCGGACACTGGTAGCCCCCATGACAGAAGTACATCAAGGCCTGTTGTGACGTGGGCCGTCCTCCTGTGGACCCACCACCTGCGGGAGGATTCATGGGGGCTGGTGCGTTGTGTTTTCTGGGCAGCAGATCTGCTTGGACTGCAGCCCCCGCGACCCAGAAAATGGAAAAGCAGAAGAAGATGAATGAATGAATGAATGAACGAATGAGAAGAACGTTGTGTACATTTGTGAGCACCTACTTGTACCACTCTCACTGGAGGAAACACGCCCAGGTCGGATGAATGCAACCTGGCCGTTCAGACTGAAGTTGCATGCCAAAAGATCGGATATGTATCGGTTTTAGGACCACATATCCAAGTGGTCTGGATCACATTTGAAAAAATTGTATCTGTGTCGTTCAGACTGTCATTAAAAGATCAGATACAGGGCGCATAGAGACGAAAAAATCAGATTTGGGTCACTTCAGGCTGCAGTGTGAACATAGCCATAGACATATCAAAATGTGACCTCACCAAAAATGATTTTGTTTCATTCACCCTTTATTATGAATCTATCTACATCTCTAAAACTCAAAATGCTCTGTTCCACCTTGTGATGTAATGAAGTATGTTAACAGAATTTTGTTCAGTAGAGATGGACAATTCCATCTCTACTGAAATTATCTAATGTATGGAGTTTAAAAACATAATGGAGAACTTCCTGTATTACCACATGACATCACAAGGTGGAACAGAGTGTTTCCTGTTTGAGAGAATAAACATTGTGTGTAAAACATGTGTAAATTAAACAAAACATAACTCCGGGTATGTTTTTGACAAATAAACAAATTTTAACAGATAAGAAATATAGCTTAATATGGTTCCTTTAAACTATAGGAGGAACAATAATGTTATAGTACCTACGTTCCATGACAGATCAATCGCTCCAATAACCCATATTCCTTTATGACATAGGCAATAAATATATATGCATGTATAAGGCAGGAGGCCAACAAATAATAATGGGATTTAATGGGCAACTTGGGACAACAATACAAGCGTTACCAAAGCTCGGTCATTAAGTTCACCATTGTTTTCTGAGGTTCATTACAGGGGAAAATAAGCAGCCTCAACACTGAAATTTACAAGATAAGCTTGGCTGGCCCTTCCTTTGTACAACCATCATAAATACAATTATTTATCATTCCTAATTCACTCATCCACGGACTGGTCAGTGCATGGGAGGCCATAAAGGAAGATACAGACTTTAATCCCCGAAGCCAGGAGGAGTGAAAACACGCTTGGTTATAACTCAAAGTGCTCTGTTTGCATATTTCTATTCAAAACACCTTTAACTGAGCGTGCATTTCTCTTCATGCAGAAGTTGGCGACGAGTGTGGTTGTAACTGGAGCACTGGCTGTGCGGAGCTAACCCAGCATGTAAAATGCAGGGATGAATACAATGAACTTTTATAGGCTCTGGCAAGTTCTTGGAGACACAAATATAAGGGTTTTAAAAGCAGACCTCAGCGACTTTTCCTGTTCTTGCTGTGGATTGTGCTAGGATCACAGCTGCTGGTAATTTGAACAGTGGCGGTGGGTCTGAAGTATGAATGGACTACAGTGGTGTGTGGTGGGCACTGAGGTTACATATGGAGACACCACTAATGAAGTAATGATACGATGCATCGCTAATTGTTACTGCTAGAGCTTTAGGCCCATCCATAAAGCAGACAACGTAGAAGTGAAATCTGCATGAAAAGGAAAATGTTCACTGTAAACAATTACGTAATGTTTTTATGTTAATTTTCAAATGCTACCAGTTGGGGCAACAGTGGCATAGAAGAATACCAGTGTGTATCCTGCATGTTGTCTTTATCCTTTATTGCATGGACAAAACACTTTGCTCACATCGCCTACTTCATTTTAAAGGTGCACTGTTGTGCACCTACTTGTCTAATATTATTGTTTTGCCAAACATGTTACATACGGCATTATACTTGACTGATCTAGCATTTCGTAAATTCAAACTACAGATAAGAAACATTTTGAATCATGTCTGGATTATGTGCAAAACATGCAGGGTCACCTCTCTATAAATATGACCATTAACCAAATCTGGTGATGTCATCTGTCTCCATGGAGATAATATATGTTTAATGCTATAGCATGGAAATATCTAGAGAAAGGTTGTCCATCTTGAGAACAAACAAGTGGCAGTCCCTCCACTTGAAACTTTATATAGTGCATCTTTAAATACAGCTGTGGTAAATAGATACAGTTTTGTGTGTGTGTGTGTGTGTGTTTTCCCCCAAATAGTTTTACTACAATTCCAGCTCCCACAGATGAATGCTGTTATTGTGTCCTTGGGCAAGACACTTACCTCGCCCCCAGTGTCTGCGTACACCGGTGTGTGAATGTGTGTGAATGTGTGTGAATGGGTGAGTGGTTCCTTGTTGTAAGCCTTGAAGCTATGTAAAGATGTGACCATTTACTAACCACAAAGACATTAGGGTGTTTTCTATTATTACTATTATTTATGTTATGTATTCATTACTGATTGTATGGCCAAGTTAGATTCATTGTACAAAATAAATGAAATTTATGGAATCCACGGTTTATTGCATGGTTCGTCGGATTAAGTTAATATTAGCGCCTGCAGCCTCCTAACCAATCTCCTCCAGATGCATAAATATATATATAGATATATATATAAGTTCCTGCATATTAACAACACAGTATGATGCTTTACAGATAATGTCATGATTATTCATAAGCCCATTGGTCAATGTCATTATCTTGGGGACAAAATGACAAAATGATGACGTCAGCTGATGCATTTTCAGTTTGGAGGTCATACGAGTCACTGCTAATAGAGCTGATGTCATAATTACCTTTTTTAATCAAGATTAATTGTAGCATTCACTTAGCATATAAATCAAATATGACAGCGCGGCATAGGGAGGAGCAGAGCAACTGTGCTACATACTACTGTACATGTACACTTATGTGAAGACGGGTAGTTCCAGACTACAAGCTTTTTGACAGTGCGCATTAAGCTAACATTGGACTTGAACCCCTGCAGTCTTGTTTACCTTTAGACCACACCAGACGGTAGACAGTCTGACAGCAAGAATGTAAGCGATACTAACATGGAGGACACCCACCCAGGGAAACTCCAGTCAAACAACAGTCTGCGCGCCTGGAACACTTTGTAACTGTCTTTAATATTTAAAGCAAGAGATATCCCAAATGAAAACTGTGAAAAAAATGAAATTAAAAGATAGAAAAATAGAGCACTACAACTGGGTTTGGTCACAGAACAGAGCCGTGCAATCGGGTTTGTTTATTTCAGTGATACATGGGAGTAGCTATTGGTCTTCAATCATTTAGGGAGAAAAAGAGGAAAAAAATTACAGGGGTCTGAAAAACATTGCAGATTTCTATAGAATTAATGAGTAAAGCACTAAACTGTGAATCTGAGGTGAGAGAAACATTTTTTTTTTGTAAATGACAGATGACCAGTGAGCTCCCTCATTTCACATGCTTCACTGAATACAATGAATTTGATTGCACAATCTTCGGTCGGGCTCAAAATGCAAAGGAAGGCATGGGGACCAGACCGATATAAAAATACAGAAATATTCTGGATTTGCCACTGATTGCCTCCCTAAATCAGTATATAAGTAGCAGGATGTTTTAGCAGTTTTCCATCTGATTTTGATTTCACTTGTCAGCAGGTACAGGTCTAGTACCATCTGCTGGAGCTTTTTATTGCTACATGTCAAAATTTTGTAAAAATTGAGGTATACTCTGGCATAAATTAGAGTAGTAAGGAAATATCAGGGGTTATAAAAGTCCCAAAATGCATTAGCAATAAAAAAAAAAAAGAATAAACATACAGGGCAGTTATAAAACAAAACTGATTTTGAAATAAAGACCATGTGTTTAATTTTAAGGTCTTTTTAGGTCTTAGCTACCAAGCATACATTCATTGTGTGACAGATTATTGCTGAATGTCTTTTCTGTGCATTTTAACCTAATTTCATACGACTTGTCATGTGAAATGACACTTATGGGCCATATAAAATGATTTCCCTTGCTTACAATTTTGTACAGTTCATGTCCATGATCAACCCTATGGAACACTCTCCAGCTGGCCTGTGTCCTGCAGTAATCAGCGCAGGAATCTCTTTGGTTACCACTGTGCAATTACATGGTTTCAGAGCATGGCTTCACATTTTCTACTGATCTGACATATGAGGAGAAGAGGTCTGATGGTGAAAAGTTATTGTGTGAAGACGGAGAAAACTAAGAAAAATAAGGAAGTTTATTTACTCAAACTTTTTTCTGTTGTGAAGTTTTACAAGTTCTCGTATTAGGTCAAACTGACTGAGCTTTTAATCATGTTAACCATTTTATATCATTTTAATCACTGGTTTGAATTTTCCCAGGAGGACTATCAGTCAGCCTCAATAAGATTCTAGAAAACGTCCGATGCCTCAGGAGGGGGAGCAGAGCTGGAGTGTGGAGAGCTGCTGACCTCGAATAGGGACATTGTCGGACGATAGAAAGAATATTTTGAGGATCTCTTCAATCCCACCATCACGTCTTCTGTGGAGGAAGCAGAGGCTGAGGACTTGGAGTCAGATTCATTAATCACTGTGGCAAGGCTCCAGGGGTGGATGAGATCCATCCTGAGTATCTTAAATCTCTGGATGCACCGTCTCTGTATAACCATAGCAGGAGATGTGCTGTGTTTGCTTTGCCAGCAGTAAGTCAGACCATTTCCTAATGCATGTTGGACTCCACCAGGGATGCTGTCTTCGGCTCTGTTCATTGTTTTTATGGCTCGTGTCGTCGGGGGACAGTTTCTAGGTGCAGTCAGAGGCCAGAGGGAGTCTGGTTCAAGGACCACAGGATTTCATCGAACATCGAACCAGGACCTGCAACATGCACTGAGGTGGGATAAAAATCAGCTCTTAAAAATCTGAAGCCGTGGATCTTGACCTGAAAAAGCTCGAGGAATGACTCCTGATGGACTACGGAAAGTTTACAGCTGTGGAGGATAAGTATAAAACACGACATCAGACAGCAACTTTACAAGGACAACTTGTAGGCGCACAGTGCAGACAACTGAAGTGAAATGGTGAATATCTTAATTAATGTGAGGATCGTTGCAAAGTATAGTCTCTCTTGTTGTCAACTTTTGTTTTGTGATTTAAAAAATAATTCATCCAAACAACAATGAACACATAATGTAAAAGGTTTTGTGTTTAAATGTAGAATATGGAGAGGCTGGTGTCACAGGAGCAGTTCTGCTGCCTCTGGTGTAAATTGAAGCTTTTAAAAGTATGTGCTTATGCAGGTCTGTCTACATTACGTGTCGCTAACGCTCCTAGTGTAAATTCCGGGTGAGATTGACAGACAGATCTGTGCAGCATCTGCAGTGATGCGGTCACTGTATCAGACTGTTGTGGTGAAGAAGGAGTTGAATCGAAAAGCAAAGCTCTCGTTTATCAGTCAGTCTATGTTGCTACTCTCACCTGTGGTCATGAGCTTTGGATAATGACCAAAAGGACAAGATCAGGGGCTGGAGGAAGTGACTAGGGTCAGGGAAGTCTGGGAGTCCCTACTTAGATTTAGAGGCTTACAGAATTTGGTTGGGATTTGGCAGTATATAAATAAAAAGAGAAAGTGTTCTACCATGTGTTTAAAACCTGCACCTTGTCTGTAGACAAACTTGAATAATGGTCATTTAACGGTAATAAAAGTTAGTTCAATCACATTATAATTTCTGGCTTATGTCAATTGTGATAAATAGCAGAAACATTGCCCGTAGCCATTGAGCAGCCATTAGTGTCACTCTCAGGCCTGTCTCCCCTTAGTGCTGAAGAATGGAGCAGGTCTGGAGCTGCTTACTTGGCACACAGTAGTTGGTCAAATGGTTTTTCCATGTTTCTTGTTTGGTTGTTCAGGCCCAGACATTTTAATGGCCTTTGTCTATATATAATGCATATGGACTTACTACTAATTACTTAAAAATGCAAAAAACTGAATCAAGCTAACAAAGGCAAAGGAGATATTCAAAAGGGTTTTTTTGATCGAATCCATTTTGCAGCCCATACAAACTGCTTCTTCACTTCTGGACTGTTCAGTCCTTCTTCTCTGCTTCTTCAATTCCAGAACTGGTGGCTTGGTGGTTCCAGAACTGAAGAAGCAAATTGGATGAGCTGCGATTCAATCAAAAAAACGTTTGTCCAGTTGACCAGAATTTCTCCTTTGACATGGATCCAACCTGGACGACTGAAGGATTTCATTGACTAAATGACGGATTTCAACATCTTAAGCTAACAAACAAATCCAAATGCATTACTAGCATCCTAATTCTCTGCGAGTTTACAAGCACTTTTCACTTTTCAAACAAATCTGGAATTCTACTTTATTATTCCTGACCCAGAACTTTGTAAATGGCCAGTTCTAATATTCCAAGCTAAATTTTAATGACCCACTAAATGCAAAACTTCTCAAATGCACTAACAATTACAAGGGAAAAGCCTGGTTACATGAAAGGCTAACACAGCGCTGCAGTGGTGGCATTACTGGGTTGCATCAGAGGAGCTCGCCATGATGCAGTCTCATTAGGCACCAGGCGGTAGCTGTCGTCAGTACCACTACACTGGGCTTCAAAGCTAAGGCTGCCACATGTGATCTGACTAAATAGCTCCTTCATGAATCCAACACAACACTGAGAACAGTACAGAAACAAGGTCAGAAAGAGAGAAGAATGGAACGAGGGGGGAAAAAATGCTTAAATCTCTAAAAAAAATAAAAATCTATTATCAAATGATGTATCCTTATCCTTATTCATGAAAACACTTGTTGCACCATGTGGTATGTTGTAAAAATATATATTTGTAAAATGTAGAGAAAGTTTCATTGGTGGTCATCTGGACTTTTTCAATTGATGGTACTGGCTTGAAGCATTGGGAAATTACGCTGATTTGAGTAACTAAGTCAACCCAGAAGGAAGGAGTTTTAGAGTGAAACTGCCCTGCCCTTGTTTACAGCTTTATTATGAGTTGTTATGTCTCCATCGTGTGTTGGCTGAAATGTCTTGATCGCAAAAACAGAGTCCAGATGACCACCTCTGAAACTTTCTCTACAGTGAATCACTCCAGGATGAATGAAGGGCTTCACCGTCTCAATATTTGTAAAAAGAAAAATGGATGTGAACCAAAGAGTAACAACCAGGTGCTACATCCAGTATGTTGTTTTAAAAACCAAGTGGAAGCAAGCAGCTACCGGGACCCATCCATTTGTTCAAACTCATCCATTACAGAGAGGAAGGACTAAGTGGGAAGGCTCCTCTCAAATGATTCAAAATTGGATACAAGACCTTTGTGCAAACAGACGGAAGGCAGTGTGCCAAACTGGAATTAAACAGCTGATCTTCTGGTTAGCGGGCAAATAAACAAACACTGTCGCCCTGTCCATCCAATAATAATAATAATAATATAGGATGCACAGGGCGACAGTGACTTGGGATTAAACTAGGACTAATACAAGACTAAAACATGACTAAACGGGGACTAAACCTGGTCTAAACCAGGACTAAAATAGGACTAAAACAGGACTAAACCAGGACTAAACCAGGACTAAAACAGGACTAAACCAGGACTAAAACAGGCCTAAATCAGGACTAAAACAGGACTAAAACAAGACTAAAACAGGACTAAACCAGGACTAAAACAAGACTAAAATGGGACTAAACCGGGACTAAAACAGGACTAAAACAGGACTAAACCAGGACTAAAACAAGACTACACCAGGACTAAAACAGGACTAAAACAAGACTAAAACAGGACTAAACCAGGACTAAAACAGGACTAAACCAGGACTAAACCAGGACTAAAGCAGGACTAAACCAGGGCTAAAACAGGACTAAAACAGGACTAAAACAAGACTAAAACAGGACTAAACCAGGACTAAAACAAGACTAAAATGGGACTAAACCGGGACTAAAACAGGACTAAAACAGGACTAAACCAGGGCTAAAACAAGACTACACCAGGACTAAACAGGACTAAAACAAGACTAAAACAGGACTAAACCGGGACTGAAACAGGACTAATACAGGACTAAAACATGACTAAACGGGGACTAAACCTGGTCTAAACCAGGATTAAAACAAGACTAAAATGGGACTAAACAGGGACTAAACCAGAACTAAACCAGGACTAAAACAGTACTAAAACAGGACTAAAACAGGACTAAAATAGGACTAAAACAGGACTAAAGCAGGACTAAAGCAGGACTAAAATAGGACTAAAGCAGGACTAAAGCAGTACTAAAACAGGACTAAAACAAGACTAAAGTGGGACTAAATCAGGACAAAATCAAGACTAAAATGGGACTAAACTTGCCTGGTTTACACCTGACCACCTTCGAAATATCTCATACCGGAGGTGTGGTTTACGATCGCCAAAGGCCGTTTATTGGGCGTTACGAATGTCTATCATTTGGCGTATACGTAGCCCATAGCCAATCATGTCAGTTGTCAGTTCAAACTACAAGCTTCTGTTTGTCACATAGTACGCGTCACCGTCTTTCCACCCCTCCCCGCTCTCTGATTGGCTCCCAGAATCGGGAGAGCTCGCTTGCCATAGTCGTCAGGCTGTCTTTCAGATCGGAACGAACGAAAGCAGCCTGGGATTTCCCAGGTTAGGACTAAACCAGGACTAGACCAGGACTAAAACAGGATTAACCCAGGACTAGACCGGGACTAAAACAGGACTAAAACAGGATTAACCCTGGACTAAACCAGTATTAAGCCAGGACTAAAACAGGACTAACCCAGGATTAAAACAGGACTAAAACAGGACTAAGGTGTGCATGTGTGTCCAGAGTGTGTGTACGTGTGTGTAGTGTGCTATACTATTTTGTATTAAATTGACAATACAGGTGATTTTGACTTAACATATTATCCTGTGTAATATTGTATTATTGAATGATTATATGGACTTTTTGTTATAAAAGCATTTCCATTTTAACAAAGTACCTTCTAATTCTGACCTGCTCTGAAACGCCACAGTGATGTCAGTGATGGGGGAGGGCTTATCTTAATGTCATGCAAATGAGTTCTGAAGGCCTGGACTTCGAGAATCTTTAGAGAAGCTTTTCTCAGCTCGTTGTTTTCAGATGTGCTACTTTCAAATGGCCACAAATTCTTCAAATGTTCTCAGATTTCCATGTGAAAGACATCGTTGGAAAGCTTAGAATCTGTTTTTGACAGTTTTTTCTGTGGCTGGGCACATATAGGTTTGCATTCAAATAGTACACCATTCCTTTGTACTATGGTATTGATTTCACTTTTTTCACAGTTTTATTTTTCCATCTTTAACAATTCATAGTAACTGGTGTAATTTTGATAAACATTTTATGATATTGCATAGTTGTGAGGTCAATGCAGTCCGTATTATGTAACATATACAAACTGAATTCCATTAAAAGGTCACAAATGGGGAAAGGAAATAATACTGGAGATCCGTGTACTTAATATTAGATTTAAATCAAAATCTGTCAAAATAGTTGTCATCGCTCACCACTTGGAACACTGGATTTGGACTTCCTCTTAAAAAACAAGAAAAAGAAGACCCTTTCCAGTAAAATTAAAAAAAAAGACAAATTAACATAAAATTTGCCAATCCACATATTTGGACAAGTTATACAAGAGCCAGACCAAATACATACATTGATTTAACCTTAAGGAATGAGCTACAGCAACCTCTGAAAGAAGCAAATTGTGGTTTCCCTGACTATCGTTTCTAGCAAAGCACGTTGGGAGAATTAGCTTGCAACATGTCTAGTCTTCATCGTGTTATGGAGTGTTTATGTACATATGATGCCTTCTGGTTTGTACACTGACAGACCGTTCCCAGTGTGGTGCCTCCATAGACACGCTTGTGGTCACCAGTGAAATGTGGAGTTGTTTAACGTTACGTAAGATATTTGGAGGTGATGAGCTCTGACGAAAGCGAGCGGGGGAGAGGTGGCTTGTGGTCCTGCTGGAGGAATATAATCGAGTACAGTTACAGGCGTGCAACAGGGTGGATGTACACATGTACTTCAATATAAAAGGTATGGAGTAATGGACAATGTGCTGTAATATGAGGGTGGAAAATATACCGGTGGTTACACAAATACTATGAGTTACTTACTTCACCCCAGGATGTATATTTATTTATTTAAGTATTTTTTGTTGGGTATGTATGTGTGTAGGGCTTGGCTCTCCCAGTTGCTCAAATTTTGCAGTAATAATTTTTGTTTATATGTTATCTTATAGTAGCGATCTGTATTTTGAAGTTAAAATATTTATATGTAAACAGAAAAAAAAATTGAAAAATAAAAAAACACCCTCCATTATTATTTAAAACAAACATTTAGGGCTGTCAGTTTAACGGGTTAATTTGATTAATTAATTACACTGAAAATTAACTTGTTATAAAAATTAACAAAATTAATTATGAGCGGCAATTCAATTCACATTTTAAATTTGGCGTGCGGCGAGCAAATCGCTGCCAGGGCCTTTGAACGGCAAGTTTATTTATAAAAAGAATGAAGACGGGACGATCAAGAAGAACGCGGTGATTTGTAGCTTTTGATAAAAAAAAAATTTCCGATCACCGAAGCTGCTCCAGCCTGATGGATCATTTGAACGATAAACACGTCCGGACAAGTTCCATCGTTACCGGTGATAATGCACACTTCACCAAACCACCAAACCACGCTCGCAGATTTGGGAAACGAATGAGCAAAGCGACCACAGAAAAACTGACAAACTCAATCGCAAAGTGGGTTGCCTCTCCCTCTCTCAATCTCTCAATCTCTCTTAATCTCCCTCTCAATTTCTCTCAGTCTCGCTCTCAATCTCTCTCTCTCTCATGAGATTAACATGGGATTAATTAGATTAATTAATTACAAATCCTGTAATTAATTTGATTATTTTTTTAATCACCTGACAGCACTATTAATATTGTAACCTTGTATATTAAAGGCTTAAAACAAAATCTACACTTGGATCAAAGTCTTTCAAAAATCTTTAATTTAGTCTTGCACCATCTTTGCCTGGAATGTTCCAGTATATGGCTTTAGTCTTGTCTATCTATACTGAGACAAGCATTTTGGTGGCACCAGGCCAAGTTGCAGCTCAGTTCTGCGGAGAGGCGAGCATTCTCATAGTAAGAAAGCTTGTTTTTCCAAGTGTTTTAGGAATAAAGATTGAATAAAGAAAATTTTATTGCCAGTGGATAAAATAAGATTTACGTGGAAACAAACACCAGCAGAAAAGTTACAAAGTGTACTGTTAACTTGAATTACATCGACTATCTATACTTAGTATCACAGAGGTATTCTTGACAGTCACTAAAACAAGTTGATCATTTCATTCAAACAGGGTAATGTCCAACAGATGCGATGTATTAATATTATGGCCGTCATTTAGTCAATAGACTTTGACTGACCACAGTGGATATTGAATACTCTCTCATTGAACACCATTACTCATGATGTACGTACTCAGATAACACTTGTTAGCTTAGGGACTATAAAGCTCCAGTCTGTTCAGGGCACATTTTCCCAGAGCCTCTGTCAGCAGCTGTAAACTCACCTCTGTACACTTCCTCTATGGCTTATGTAAATAGAGCACTCCAATTTGATTTGTGTAAATATTTGTGATATTAAAGATAAGAAAGTGCAGTGAATGTATACATGATTTCAATATGCAGGACATGTTGGTAAATACCGGTATATTTGTGTCCATTTCCCTGTGGAGCTATTAATCAATGCATTTTCAGATTAGTGAGATTTGTTATTCCAATTGGGGTTTGCAAGAACACTGGTTGGATCTTTTCTATCCTAAGACTGTGGTTGAGGGTTTGAGTGGTTAGGATTTCTGCCTCTCAGCAAAAAGGTTCTGGGTATGATTTGAGGGCCACGAGGTGACGACTGGGTCAAATACAAAGGGCAAATTAAAGTATATGACAGTAAAGTATATCTCACTTAATGTGGAAGAAATTAAACTTTACACTTCTTTTATTCAAAATTCTCTGGTTGGTTAATCCACCTGTCACTTACAGAATGTAAATAAAAATGCAAATTGCCATTTTTATGCAGATGACATGATAATATCTTCTTCACTCACTGAAGCATCAACAAATTGCAAAATGCATTTAACATTGTTTGCCACAGCTTCTCCGAATTGAAACTTTGTCTTAATGCAAACAAAACCAAAGTAATGTTGTTTTCTAGAAGTAAGATTACGCAAAATGTTCCTCCAGTTGTTGCACCTGATGGCTCAGTTATTGAAGTTGTTCATGTCTTGTTGTTCATGTGAGCGCTACATTGGGGAAACCAAGCAGCCACTTCACAAGAGGATGTACCAACACAGGCGGGCGTGCCAGAGTGGACCGTAATCTGCCGTACATCTTCACCTAGAAGCCGCGGGCCATTCTTTTGAGGACAGTGGGGTTCAGATCTTAGCCAGAGAAAAGAACTGGTTTGAGAGGGGAGTTAAAGAGGCTATTTTTGTCAAAAAAGAGAATCCGTCGTTAAACAGAAATGGGGGAGTTAGACACAACTTGTCTCCCATCTATAATTCGATTCTCAAACAAAGAATCATTAGGACAGACAAGCCATTGCAGAGGGGTGGAGAGGGTCGTTGTCTTGAATAGGGAATTGGACGCCAGAGAAATTTGAAATACAAAGAGACAGATTAGTTGATAGTTTCAGAGCTATTTCAGTGTAGTGAGCGCCGCCTAGGGCTGATAGATATGCTAATACAAGATGCCAGAGGAATTCGTAAAACAAAAGAGAGTAGCTGGGATAGGTGCAGAGCTTTGTTCAGGGTAGTTAGCTCCTCCCTTGCAGCTAGATATAAACAGGGTCTAACCAGCATGAGGGCCAGAGCTGACGAAGCCTCTCGGATGAGCGGCGAAACGTTTTCAACCAAACAAACTGTGTCCAGTTGACAAATTGAACTTCTCCTTTTATCATGTCTTTTAAGTTTCATATTGACTCTCTTGTCAAAAAGTTGCATCTTAAATTGAGTTTTTACTTCAGAAACAAGTTGTCCTTTTCATTCAACGCCAACATTCCTCCCTGTGCTGGACTACGGGGATCTTTTGTATATGCATGCCCCAGCCCAAACTCTATGCTCTCTGGATTCAGTATTTCATGCCTCTTTGTGCTTTATTACAAACTGTAGTGCTCAGATCCATCATTGTGAACTCTACTCTGGTGTTGGATGGCCTGCTTTAGCGACCCAACGTCTCACACACTGGTACAAACTTATTTATAAGGGACTTGTTGGGCTGCTTCCTCCATACCTCAGTGTGTCTCTTCAGCGGTGCCCTGATGGACCCCAGAATTTACGTTCTCAGGATGTTTACACGTTGTTGGTTCCTACTGAGAACAGAGAAAGGAAAACTGTCTTTTCAGTATCGTGCTCCAGCAGACTGAAATTCTTTGCAAAGAGTTTTAAAACTTCAAAAACTCGTGCCTATGGCGTTTTTTAATACTCTTTTAAAGGACCTGGAAATGCAATGGATGACATGCCAGTGTTTCTAACTGTGTCGCGAACTTTTTATCTGTGTTGATTTTATATTTAATTGTTGTCTTGTGGGTTGTGTTGTGTTGAATCTCAATGGGACTTTTCCTGGTTAAATAAAGGTTAAATAAAATAAAAACTTACATTGAATTTGGGAGACCACATTGAAACGGTAATTTATTGTCTTCATGGGGGCCCATTTGTATTTGATCCATCCTTCACTATCCATCTCTGTTATCTTCTTGCAAGGCTTGGTCAAACGGTGCAAATTCGTAAAGTATAATACAAATCAATTTCCATTTTTTTGTCAGTATTTTTGGGGAAAAAAGGTTGATTCAACCATTCCTACATTATCATTTTTTCAGTTCTTCAGTTTTTGGAGTTTCCGTACAGACAGAAGTAATGCTGACATTTTAAATGAATGGACCCAGTTGTATTATCCTTTGCTATAGGGCGCCATAGAAACTCCACTGCACATATAGACCTTGTGAATAACAAATGATGTGCACAAGCACCTATAGCACGGCACTGGTGAGGTAACACATGCTCCAGGCTGCCAACAGAACTGACACTCGACTGAAGTAGAAGGCCACTATTCATTTGTTTCAGCTTTCTGTTATTATGCTACATTTTAAGGATTTTTCAAAAGTATATGTTGTTTTAAATGTCCTGTATTACATAAAAATACTCTTGTGAGCTTTAAGCCATGTTTTGAATGTTGTTACCTCCTCAAAAACACACCTGGAGTGTTTTGTTTCATTCACACACATTGGAGTAATTCATTAGTCTGTCTGCATATTTGTAAACCTGTTCATAGATGTTAATACTGTGCCTGGGTAAGTAGTGTACATGTCTAAATACATGTAAGTACATGTCTGACTTGTACATTTTAATACTAATGTTGTATGAGTGTGTTTGATGATTTTACTGGAGGCTTTTGTCATGTTTTATGTGTTATGTGGGGACCAAGGATGGAGATTAGCTTTGGCTACAATCCTCCATATTTGCAAGTACATGTTTGTCTCTTACATTATCTTGTCTTTTTAATATGCACTGTCCCTTTAATAAATACGAACTACATCGCCAAAGCTCAAAATGCTCTGTTCCACCTTGTGATGTCATGTAGTGGTAGTTTTCAAGTTAACATCTACCTTTTACCTTTAGTTCAAGATTTTCCAGGGCTGAAATTACCCAAATGATTCTAATGAATGTGTATGGTATGTATTCCTGTATTACCATATGACATCACAAGGTGGAACAGTGTGTTTTCTGTTTGAGAGAGGAACTCAGCCTAAATAGGCAGGGTCTGAGTACTAAGCATATGTGAAAGAAACAAAACACAAACACAAAAAACATTATAACATAGATCAGAAAACAGCTTAATATGGGCCTTTTAAATTGGTAATTACTATGGCGACTGTTCTAATTTCTCATCCTTCTGAAACCCATGGATAAAACAGGTTTTACCATGAAAAAATTCAACAAACAAACAGAAAGACAATGATTACTAGAGCACAGGCTGTACTGTGGCCCTGGGTGTCAACATAATAAATGAACCGACTGGCTCGGGTAAAGACAAACAGATAGGTCTACTCCATCTATAACCAGTAACTAATGTATGATAATTTAGCACTTCCACTATTATTATCTTACAAAATCAATCTACATTTTACCTTAAAGGGGACTTATTGCACAAAATGGACTTTCATGAACTTTTACCCATGATATGTGATAGTTTAATTGTATTTTCATTGATTCATGCATATTTGTATTATCCTGTATTTGAGTCTTGAGCGCTCACAAAATTGTCATTTTCACCTATCCCCTATCCCCGCTCACAGCTCTGTAGTTACTTGCAGAAATTTTAGATTCATGCAGGTTAAAAAATGCCAAGTAGCCAAATTTCAATAGTAAAAAAAAGTAATTGAAAATCATCTGTTATAATGAAATCTAACTATTAAGAGCTAATCAGGACCTCTTTTTTAGACAAATGTTATGATTTACAATGAATGAAATGTCAAATAATGATATGTATTTTATAGTTTCATACTAAATGCCCAAAAATGCATATCTTCTTTAATTTAACCCTGTGGGATGATTGTGAACCTATATTCAGACTCAGCATCCACAGGCCCTATTCATCATCACAGGGGACTTCAACCATGCATCTCCCTCATCTGTCCTGCCATCATACACCCAGTATGTGACCTGCCCCACAAGAGACAATAAAACTTTGGACTTATTCTTTGCCAACGTCAAGGAGGCCTATATCTCATCACCCCTCCCCCCCATAGGAAGAGCAGACCACATCACCACCTACATGAGGCCTGTGTACGAACCCCTCGTACGCAGGCAGCCTGTAGAGCCCCGAGTGGTGAAGAGGTGGACAGCAGAGAGTGAGGAGGCTCTGAGGGACTGCTTTAGCACCACTGTGTGGACTGAGCTCTGCCAGCCTCATGGGGAGGACATCAACGCAATCACGGACTGTATTACGGACTATATCAACTTCTGTTTTGAAAACACTGTACCCTCTCGGACGGTGCTGTGTTTTCCGAACAACAAGCCGTGGATTAACTCGGACATTAAAGCTCTGCTGAAGGAGAAGAAGAGAGCTTTCAGGTCCGGGAACAAAGAGGAGCTGAAGACTGTACAGAAGAAGCTGAGGAGGAAAATCAGACAGGCTCGGGCCAACTTCAGGAGGAAGATGGAACAGCAGCTGCAGCAGCGGAATGTCAGGGAGGTGTGGAGGAGTCTGAAGAGTGTCTCTGGCTTCAATCCTCCGCCCGTCCAGACAGAGGGAGATCAACAGTGGGTGAACGATCTGAATTCACACTTCCTGAGGTTTGATCGATCACTCCCCCCTCGCACCGCTGCATGGGCTCACCTTGTCCCCTGCACAATGGCCCAGTCTGTCACCTTCTCACACCTCTGCCTCATCCCCCCAGCCCCCGAATCCACATCAAGTACTCAGCCAGACCCCCAGCACATGCCTTCGCTCTTTGTCCTTCACAACAGCTCAGGTTAGGAGAGAAATGAGCCGGATAAGGAGTAGAAAAGCTGCAGGACCAGACGGGATCAGCCCCAGGCTCCTTAAGGCCCTGTCCCCACGACAACGTTTTTTGGAGGAAACGGAGAAGTTTGTGTGCGTTTGGGCCTGTCGTCCAGACGGCGCCGGCGTTTTTGGGGGCGAGAATGGAGTTTTTCAAAAACGGGTTCCAGAGTGGGGAAGTCGGAGAACGCCCCCCGTCGCTTTGGCATGTGGGCGGCAAAAAAGCGCGGCAGGTGAGAAAATGATGACGTCGCGCTGCCGTAATCATCACGTGACCGGTGACCAGAGGGTGTAACCCTGCGCCTTCCGCAGTTTATTGGCACTGCTGCATCAAACTCTGTTCATATGCAATGCATTGCGACAACAGCAGAGGACCATGCACAATTACGCCTTTCACGGAACCGGAGGCAGAGGAGCTTGTTTCGGGCGTCCTCCGTGTGCATGACATGCCACAATGTTTGGGAGCGATCGATGGGACACATGTTGAAATCAAGCAGCCATCCACTAACGCCATGGCCTTCATCAACAGAAAGGGCAAACATTCCCTCAACATACAAGCGGTGTGTGACTACAGGTACCGGTTTATGGACGTTACTGTGAAGTGGCCTGGCAGTACGCACGACGCACGGGTGTTTGCCAATTCAAAGCTAAACACGTATTTTAAAACTGGAAAGATCCCATCGCTGGAAAGGCAGATAGTGGACAATGAGGAGCACATACCAATTTGAGTGTGTTGTGTGCTGTAAATAAAGAAAAAGAGCAACCAGCTCTTGTCTTTTTTATTAAATGAAAATGTACCTTTTACAAACAGGCACATGCAGTATCACACACAAAAATATATAGCTGCCCGTTGGTGATGGTCCCCGGTTGTATATTCTCGCCGAAAAGCCAACATAATGTCCGAGTATGTTTAACATTCCCGTAGTAAGATCCAAACAAGCATTTTGCCTAAATAACACGAGCAAGGTTAACGAGAGTTCTACTTGTTAATGTCTATCTAATAAAACGATAGCAAGTAATGCTAACTATCGATTTATAGGCAAAAACTCTGCTCACGCAGCGCAAATCTTTGTTCTGTGGCATCTGTCTATGTTAGGGACGGTCAGCATTTTCACCTTACCGGAGTGAGTCGCTGCTACATTGGTGGAGCAGGGGGACAAAATACATTCGCTTGTGTTGACGGCCCCTAAAGTACACGTGTTTGCTTGTTTATGAAAGAGAAAGGACTTTCTGCGTATGTGCTCTTTGTAGTCTTGCGTTACCGGTGGCTCTGGCTCTTTCCGGTTTACAGCGCCACTTATCGGTGTGACATATGTACTACATCGTTTTCACTCAGCGCTCCGTGCTCATCTTGACGCGAAGGTTTTCTGATCCAACACGTGTGTGGACGAGACTTTTTTTCACCCCGGGTAAAAAAAAAACAGGAACGTTGTTGTGGGGACAGGGCCTAAGTCTTGTGCAGATGAGCTGTGTGGAGTTATGGAGCATGTCTTCAACTTGAGCCTGAAGCTGAAGGTGGTGCCACAGCTCTGGAAGACCTCCTGTGTGGTACCTGTGCCCAAGACACCGCACGCCAAAGACCTCAACAGCTTCAGGCCAGTAGCTCTCACGTCTCATCTGATGAAGACTCTGGAGAGGCTCGTCCTGGGTCACCTCCGCTCCACGGTGAGCTCGGCGATGGACCCGCTGCAGTTCGCGTATCGGCGCGGCATCGGAGTAGAGGACGCCATCATCTCTCTGATGCATCGCTCGCTGTCCCACTTGGAGAGGCCCGGCAGCACTGTGAGAATCTTGTTCTTCGACTTCTCCAGTGCGTTCAACACCATCCAGCCGCTGCTCCTGAGGGACAAGCTGGAGTGGGCAGGAGTGGACTGTGACCTGGCTGAGTGGATCCTGGACTACCTCACAAACCGGCCCCAGTTTGTGAGAGCCCGGGACTGTGTGTCTGACCTCATGACCTGCAGTGTGGGGGCGCCCCAGGGCATGGTCCTCGCGCCCTTCCTCTTCACCCTCTACACTGCAGACTTCAGACACAACACGGACAGCTGTGTCCTGCAGAAGTTCTCTGATGACTCCACCATCATTGGTCTCATCACAGACGATGATGACAAGGAGTACAGAGGACTAACGCAGGACTTTGTGGACTGGTGTCAGCGGAACCACCTTCTCATCAACGCGGGTAAGACCAAGGAGATGGTGGTGGACTTCCGCAGACGCCATTCTACTGCCCCCCCACCAGTGAACATTCAGGGAAGGGACATTGAGGGAGTGGACTCTTACAAGTACCTGGGTGTTCATCTGAACAATAAACTGGACTGGACTCATAACACAGATGCACTGTACAGGAAGGGCCACAGTCGGCTCTATCTCCTGAGGAGACTGCGGTCCTTTGGAGTGAGAGGGCCACTCCTGAGGACCTTCTATGACTCTGTGGTGGCATCAGCCATCCTGTACGGTGTGGTCTGCTGGAGCAGCAGCGTCACAGAGAGGGAGAAGAAGAAACTGGACAAGGTCATCAGGAAGTCCAGCTCAGTCCTGGGCTGTCCTCTAGACTCGGTGCAGCAGGTGGGGGACAAGAGGGTCCTGGCTAAACTCATGTCTATGCTGAGTGTCACCCCCTGCAGGACGCTCTGTCGGCTCTAGAGAGCAGCATCAGTGACAGACTGATTCACCCTCGCTGTGTTAAAGAGAGATTTCGCAGATCTTTCCTTCCTGCTGCTGTCAGACTGTACAATGATCAATGCTAGTCATGTTAATCTCCATAGCAACCATGTGTCATCTCCATAGTAATAATTACATGTGCAATATTATTTAAAGTCACTACCCACGGTGGCTGAGTGGGTAGCGCTCATGCTTCACAGCAAGAAGGTTCCGGGTTCGATCCCCGGGTCGCCCAGACCTTTCTGTGTGTATTCTGTGTGGAGTTTGCATGCATGGTCCGGGTTCGATCCCCGGGTCGCCTTGGCCTTTCTGTGTGGAGTTTGCATGTTCTCCCCGTGTCTGGGTGGGTTTCCTCCGGGCACTCCGGTTTCCCCCACCAACCCAAAACATGCACCATAGGTAAATCCTCCATCCTTAGGTCCTGACCAAGCCGAAGCAAGAAGATCATGGAGATGGTCCCCGGGCGCAGTAATGTGCTGTTCACTGCTCCTAATAACAGGATGGGTTTAATGCAGAAATGGAATTTCCCCACTGTGGGACTAATAAAGGCATAGCTTTCTTTCTTTACCTGCTACTTATTTGTGTAACAACCACTGTCCATCACTGCACTGTACACAATCATCTGAGTCACTTTATTGTAGTGATATTATATATTACTGAACTGGAGTCACTTTAACTGCTGTTTGTTTGTTCACTGCTCAGAATCAAAGACATTTATTGTGCAGCGTTCCTGTGCCTTTAACCTTACAGTGTTGTGTTTTTTTAGTTGATTGTACATACTTATTATTTATCTTAATTTTTGATGCATGCTCTTTTTTTTTCCAACTGTTTCTGAAACGTGCATTGTGACACTGCAATTTCCCCATTGTGGGACAAATAAAGGATTATCTTATCTTATTCTTATTTCCAAGTGAATACTATCTTAACCATGAAGCAATAGTACAATACAAAATACACATAGGCCTATTGCAAACGTCAGCAATACAAATGGTTGTGGGTTATATTAAAGATCAGTCCACACAGGCTAATGGTTACGGTTAAGAATCTATTGGCCCCATAGGGATTTATTTGGTGAAACCGAGCTGGTGTTTTGGGAAAAGTTAAGCACATAAGGGAAAACCTATGGACATCCAATTTCTACACTGCTACACTCCCTTTTCCAATCTGAGAAAATACTAAAATATGAATTGCTTAAGTAAAGATCTATACAGGATAAGATTGAGTTGAAATGATTTTACTTCATGTTCTGGGGCAGCAGTAGTTCAGTTGGTCGAGCGGTTGTCTGCTGATTCAGGAGTTGGACATTCGAATCCCGCTCTCGACAATGGGTTGAGCAGTTGGATCCACTGACGGTGCGATCCCAGCTCCCAAGATCCCACAGATGAGTGCTGCTGTTGTGTCCTTGGAAGAGGACACTTGCAAGACATTTAACCCCACCTCGCCCCCAGTGTCTGTGCACACTGGAAGAGCCCCCATGGGAAACAATTAAATCTGTATCATTTAAAAAAAAAAAGCCAGTCTTTAGGTTTCACTGTCCTGTTCGTATAGAAATCATTTTGGGGACTATTGACTGTTTCACACTGATACTGAGAATTGAAAGGTTATTTTAACTTTAAAGGACCCATATTACACTATTTTCTGATCATCATCTGGACCGAGATGAAATACGTCTGAAAACAATTTTGAATTTTTGGAACTTATGAAACCAAAACACTGTATGTTCTCTGCTAAAATCAAACTTGTTTAGATGGTATTGGCCTATAAGGTAACTTGAATAGGCTTCAGTGTATATTAGGCAAGCTTTGTATTATGTTAATTGCAAGAACATGCCAGAACAGACCATATAAAGGTTCTATATTTCATAATATTGACCCTTGTGAGCTTTACAATATGTTATAATGTTGTTTTCTCATCAAAAACATATCTGGAGTTGTGTTTTGTTTCACAATACAGGAATTGCTCCACTACACAAACTCCATACAACTTCACTAGAATCATTTGGATGATTTCAGACATGGAATTGCCAATCTCTAATGAACAAATGGTAAAAGGTAGCTGTTGACTTTGGGAAAGAAAAAAAGAAAAAAACCTTTTTATGACATCACAAGTTGGAACAGAGCATTTTGAGATTTGCAGATGTTGACAGACTAATAATAAAGGATTACTCAAACAGGTATGTTTTTGATGAGGTAACAACATTATAACATCTCATAAAGCTCACAAGGGTCAATATTATAAAATATAGAACGTTTATATGATCTGTTCTGGCAGGTTCTTGCAATTAACATATTTACAAAGCTTGCCTAATATACACTGAAGCCTATTCAAGTTACCTTATAGGCCTTTACCATCTAAACAAGTTTGATTTTAGCAGAGAACATACAGTGTTTTGGTTTCGTAATTTCCAAAAATTCTAAATTGTTTTCAGACATATTTCATCTCGTCTGGTCCAGTTTTGTGTAGCACTTTCCGTGGTGGGCCAAGCATAAGGAACGTGGATTTGTTCTGATCAAGGCGGATTACTCAGTGTTTATTTGCTAAATATTTCCCAATTGACTGGATTATCAAACATCTACTTCTGATTGGACACGCTCCGCTCGACCTGCTCCCATTATCCCGGTAAAAGAGGTATTCCATCTTTATTTTGGCTGTTATTTGATGAATACCAGAACTACTGCACATGTTCCACAGTTATGTCTGCAGCCTGACAGTAGTTTAGTGTCTTTTTATATCTTAATACATAAACGTTAATGTTGTGGAGGCACTGATCTGGGCTTCGGAGAGTCATTTCAACTGCATTTTCATCTATTATGGTCCTCTTCAAAGATGGTACATTTACAAAAATGCATTCCTTTGATGTAAGAAAAACATATGAAGATTGACAGTTTTGGAACACTTTTTTGTGATACCTCAAATCGTTGTTTCTCTTCAGTTATTTTCCAAAAGGAGGAAACAGGATTCTAACTTGTAATGTAGACCTCATAAAATACATATATAAAAGGTGATTAAATTCCTTATGTGAATGTTTAAAGGTGTAACATGTAACTTTTATGGTGAATTGTCTTCCACCTGTTATTGTTTTAGACTTAGACAAACTTTATTGATCCACAAGGGAAATTGTTTGGGTACAGTAGCTCACTCATAAAATATAATATCTAACAGAGGGTAACAAAAAATAGATGTAACAGCAACTAAAGAGGGTTTTATCTGGAATGTTCCACTTTATGGCATTAAACCTAAAGGTCTGTGTCTGCTTTGGTCCTCTTGCGGTTATACCAGACACAAATAAATAGTTTGAAGTTTGATATATTGTAAAATACCACAATGGTTAAACAATATGCAATATGTAATATTTAAAAGCATGTTGATATTTCAAATGAGTGACCCTATACAGGTCAAATGTTCAAGGTCCTACATTTCACAAAACTGACTTGTGATCTTTTAACCCTGTTATAATGTTGCTACCTCATCAAATACATACCTGGGGTTCTGTTTTGTTTCATTCACACATGTCTGAGTAGATTCAAGATTCAAGATTGTTTATTTGTCATATGCAGGATCAACACAAGGTCAACAATGCTTAGGATCAGAAGAACCTGAAAATATAATAAAATACAAAGGTACAGGTAGTAGAGTATTTCACATTATTGCACGTGGATTTTGTATTGGATTTTGGATTTTGGATTTTGTATTTTCTGATGGTGATCAGCGCTGGGCGGACGAATTAAACTGTTACTTCAACAGGTTTAATGCGCCCCCCACCCCCTCTGCCCCTCTGCCGACTCCCCCCTCCTCTTCACACCTCCCCGGGCCAGTAGGCATACCCCCCTTCCCCCTCACACGGACTCAACCCAGCACCAGCCCCCTCCACCCCCCACCACCACCACCCCCCGCAGTCCACCCCAGTCCCCCCCCTCTCCCCCTCTCCATCACACCGGACGAGGTGAGGAGGGAGCTCAGACGACTCAGGCAGAGGAAAGCCGCAGGACCCGATGGTATCTGCCCCAGGCTGCTGAGAACCTGTGCAGACCAGCTCTGTGAGGTTCTCTGCTACATGTTCAATCTGAGCCTCAGCCTGGAGAAGGTCCCCGTCCTGTGGAAGACCTCCTGCGTGGTCCCGGTTCCCAAAACAACAAACGCCAGGGAACCGGCCCACTACAGACCAGTCGCCTTGACCTCCCACCTCATGAAGACCATGGAGAGGGTGATCCTCAGCCAGCTCCGCTCTGTGGTGAGCCCCACCCTGGACCCGCTGCAGTTTGCCTACAAGCCAAACGTAGGAGTAGAGGACGCCGTCATCTACTTTCTGCAGCGGGCGCTCACCCACCTTGAGACCGCCGGGAGTGCTGTGAGAGTCATGTTCTTTGACTTCTCCAGCGCCTTCAACACCATCAGGCCGGCGCTGCTGCGGGGGAAGCTGGAGGACGCGGGAGTGGATGGACATCTCGCTGCCTGGACCATCGACTACCTCACTGACCGTCCACAGTACGTGCGGCTGCGCAGCTGTGAGTCAGAGGTGGTAGTATGCAGCACGGGGGCCCCCAGGGTACTGTCCTCTCACCCTTCCTCTTCACCATATACACCTCGGACTTCACATACAACACGGACAGCTGCCATCTCCAGAAGTTCTCCGACGACTCGGCCATTGTGGGCTGTGTGTCAGAGGGGAACGAGCTGGAGTACCGCTCGGTCATCAGTGACTTTGTAGACTGGTGTGGGCGCAACCACCTGTGCCTTAACACTAGTAAGACAAAGGAGCTGGTGATCGACTTCAGGAGGAGACCACTACCTCACTCACCGGTGAACATCCAGGGGCAGGACATAGAGACTGTGGACAGTTTCAAGTACCTGGGTGTTCACCTCAACAATAAACTGGACTGGTCCCACAACACTGACGCCCTGTACAAGAAGGGCCAAAGTCGCCTCCACCTCCTGAGGAGACTGAGTTCCTTTGGAGTGAGCAGGCCTCTGCTCAAGACTTTTTATGACTCTGTGGTGGCCTCTGCTCTCCTCTATGCTGTCGTCTGCTGGGCCCCGAGCAGCACAGAACGGGACAGAAAAAGACTGAATAAGCTGGTTAAGAGGGCCAGCTCTGTCCTGGGCTGTCCTCTGGACCGTGTAGAGGAGGTGGCTGAGAGGAGGGTACTGGCCAAATTCATGTCCATTAAGGACGACACCTCTCACCCTCTGCACCGGACTATTGAGGAGCTGAGCAGCTCCTTTAGCAGCCGACTGAGGCACCCCCAGTGCAAGAAGGAGCGCTACCGCAGATCCTTCATCCCCACCGCCATCAGACTGTATAATTCTAACATATAGGCCAGACATGCAATATCCTCCTTTTCATGTTGATGCTTGTTGTTACTATTATCATTATTACTATTTTCCATTATTATTATTATTATTACATATTACTATTTGCACTATTTATTACTTACTTTATCCCCTCCCTGCCTGCATGCACTTTTTTCCCTCCTGTCCAATTGTCCTGGAGCTACTGTGGCGAGTAAATTTCTCCTGTGTGAGATCAATAAAGTCTTATCTTATCTTATCTTATCTTATTGCACATAATATAGTATGGTATAAGTATTGCACGTGGGTTATTGCACAGGTAACAGCCGCATTTACAGTGAGGTAGTGACATACATGATACATTCATATAGAGCAGCAGCAGTAAACATGCATTACGAAAAGTAGTTTAGTGCAGTATCATTGAGAGTTCAGTATTATTTAGAGTATTATCCAGAGTTCAGTAGTCTGACAGCTTGGGGGTAATAGCTGTCTTTGAGTCTTGAGTCTAACCTTTTACTATTATTTTCTCTACAGGTATGAGATGTCACACATGTGATGTCATGGAGCAGTAAACAGTAAGTAAACAGCTAACATTTACCTTCACAGGGCTCTCAAGTTTTGAGCGGGGTCGTGCGTGTGACTGTAATTTCCGAGGAGGGGGGGGGGGGGGGGGGGGGGGGGTGGATTGCGTGAGAAATGCCGTGTGAGCGTGTGAACACGTCGAATTGCGTGCTGAGAGCCCTGTTTGTCTAAAGAGCAAACTTAAACTGCAAAGCAACTAATGAGAGTTATATAAATGAAGTTATTACCTGATGGTTCTCAGTTTGTTTTATCATCACCGCACTTTGTCAGTGCACGCTGAGAGGGGCGGGGGGGAGCGGGACATTTTTAACGGATTCATGTAAGAGTCTGGTTAATGCACCGGGCCCGCGTCTCACCGCGACTCACCATGGGCAGTTCGGCTCTGGGCCGCGCGTATTCCGCGCGTAAGCCGTCGGGGGGGGGACACGTTACGCACAGACGGAGACACGGGGACCGGAGTCGGTGCGTCTCAGCTGAGACGTGGCACCAGGACTGAGGCTCAGGACGTGCCCGGGGGACGGCGCCGTCCCCCCCTCCCCCTGCTCCCCCGGAGCTCCCCCGGAGCGGGGGGAGGGGGCGGCGCTGAAAACGTGCGGAGCCTGCATAAACTAAGCCACACAGACCGATTTTCTGGGCAAAAAAAATAAAAAATAAAAAAAATAACACAAATCAGCGTGAGAAATGCCATGTGTGGCGTGTGCGCGTGTGAATACGTCGAATTGCGTGTGTCACACTCTCAAGCGTGAGCCTTGAGAGCCCTGCCTTCAGGTCAGTAAAGACTGGCAATTCCAGGGCTGGAATGAGCCAAATGACTCTAATGAAGGTCTATGGAGTTTAAAAACACAGCACTTTCTATATTACCACATGGCATCACAAGGTGGAGCAGAGTGTTTTCTATTTGAGAGAAGAACTCAACCTAAATATGCAGGGCTTGTGTCAATGAAACAAAACACAACTCCAGGTATGTTTGTGATGAGGAAACAACATTATAACACAGGCCCTTTAATGTACCACAAAAAAATGTATCTACAATAAATACTGAACCTCTAAAAACGATCGTGTTATGAAGTCCATTATTGTGAGAGGCCTACTCATGGTCTAATTAGAAAGTCGGTGGTTTAAACCTGCTGTTGTGTCCTTGGGCAAGCAATTTCACTCACCTTTGAATATGGCATGTGAGTGAGTGGTGGTCAGAGAGGTCACTGACAGATTGGCAGCCTCACATCCATCATTCTACCCCAGGGCAGCTTGAGTTGGCAACAATAGTGGCTTTGTACATCTGGAAAAGCACTGTATAAGATTTTTTTTTTAAATTGTTAACATAATGGTATCCCTCCCTCCATGAATAAAAAGGATAAGAAAAATTGGAAGTACATGAACTTTGAAAACCAGTGGGGATTATGAAAACTATGAAAAGCATAAAATATAACAAAAGACTCATTGAAGAAGTCATGGATTATTGTACGTTCATCTTGCAGAAGATTGGGGCCAGCGTGTGCGAGCAAATGCCGCTAAACTCAAATTTGATGTCACCGTCCTGATTCGGATTCAATCAAACAGAATAAACGTAATTTGATTCATGCAGTCCCACACCAGGAGCAGCCATCTCTACCGCTGGCCCATTTTACACTTCAAAGCACCATTGACCGATTCCTTTTTCTGGTTCCAGAGGATTTGTACATGATTTGAGTCTGCAGAAACATATGTGGTTCCTCAGAGGAGCTGGTGGACTTTTGACTGCACCTCGGGGAGCGCAGTACAGTGAGAAGAAGAACAAAGCTTACCTCTGTTTTACAAAGGTTAATGAGAATGGGTTCAAACTCGACACAGTGTTTCTACGATGTTCTACACAATGCGCTGGCGTACTGCTAGTTACCTTTCATCGCTGTATCATGTGGGTTCTGTGAGCGTGGTAGTGTTGTACTGAAGTGTCTGGGGAGAGGGAGGATAAGGTCATAACTGCAAACATAGTATTTTGAAAACTGCTTTTGACCACTACCTGCAGTACAAGAGTTACTTTAAAGGAAAATTTACGTTTTCACAATCTGGACCTTATTTCGATGATAAAACAACATCATTTACTCACCCATTGTACTTTGGTGTCATTTGGAGTATTTCCGGAGATTTTGGAGTTTAGCGATATCCATTTAACGTGATTGGTCAGGGCAGACTGTTGCAGTCACCAAATAACACAAACTTTAGCACTTTTCAAATGACGAAAGTTAAATGTGTTAGTCTACACTTTTGTTTGAGTCAAAAGTGACCTGTAATCCGATATCCAGCCATGGTTCCGATTAGATGACATCATCGAGGTAAGACGACGAGATAAGACGACGCTCTCAGCTCTCGGTTACACTCATAAAGAAGCAAAGGAATAATAATAGGAAAATGAGATAGTTCCGGAAAGTAGTTAGCTAGGTAGCTCCTCCCTACAGCAAGATATAAGCAAGTGTCTTACCAGTATTCTTATTAGAGCTGACGAAGCCTCTCGGATGAGCGGCGAAACGTTTTCAACCAAACAAACTTTGTCCAGTTGACAAATTGAACTTCTCCTGTTATCAATAATAGGAAAACATCTCCATTTGATAAAACCCGAAATGGTGCAAACATGCATTTATCTCAGTTGTGAAAACAAAATGACAGCTTGGACGAAGTTGAGTTTTCACAGGCTTCCTCATCACAATCCGGAGTTATTGAAGCTGTGGCTAGTTGCCTTGAGAATGGACCCAAACATGAAAGGCAAAGCTGTAAGATGTTTGGACCATCGTGTTTGCAGTACCCACTTCAGTCTGAACGATTTTTAACCAGCAAAGGAAAAGAAAGAAGGCCAGCGGATTCAGCGCACGATTCTGAGAAGTAATGCGATACCGATGGCTGTTCTCTGGTGCGCTGCTCCTCAAACTGTCTCCGCTTCATTCTTTCTAATACCTCCTCATCCATATACTCAGGCTCAAAACGATAGGGACGGCCATCATACTCAAATAAGTCTTCTTCAGTCTCGAAGTCCGAATCTTCAGCCATGTCTCGCTCGCAACAGAAAAGTTATGAGCGAGCGTCTTCTAAGCAAAGTAGCGGAATGAATGCGCACATGTGCACTGTCCTCTTTGATGACGTCATCCAATCGGAACCATGGCTGGATATCGGATTACAGGCCACTTTTGACTCAAACAAACGTGTAGACTAACACATTGAACTTTTGTCATTTGAAAAATGGTAAAGTTTGTGTTATTTGGTGACCGCAACTGTATGCCATGACAACTCACGTTAAACAGATCGTTAAACTCCAAAATCTCCGGAAATACTCCAAATAACACCAAAGTACAATGAGTGAGTAAATGACGTTGTTTTACCACAGAAATAAGGTCCAGATTGTAAAAACGTTAATTTTCCTTTAAAGCAAGGTACTTCATTAACCATACCACTGTAAAAATGAGAAATAGGTCTAAACGCTAAGCTTCTTTGTAACCTTATATCTTTACACAGTGTTGTGTTAGATTTGTCTGTTATAAATCTTTGTAGTATATCACTGGTCTACAAATTTTTGGACTCAATCTGCTTCCGAGATAAAAGTGGCTAAATTTCATTTATATTGATAAGATGAACTAAAAATCAATTGATAACTGTGCTGGTTAGCTAATGTATTCAAGATATTTAATGATATTGTTTTACATCAAAATCACATCTGTTTATACAATAGATTTAGGCATTTTTGCTTAAAAATAATATTTATATTTTGAAAATATTTAACTTGCACTTCTTTATCTGCCAAGAAATAAACAAGAAAAATCTTAAGACATCAGGTGCAAACAATTTCGAGGCATCTCTCCTATATGAAATCAAAAAATATTTGATGTTAAAAGTTTAGACATATTAAAATGAATGTATTGGAATGTACAGACAGGCTTTCAGATAGAACTGGTTGCTTGTGAGACACACTGTACCTTCTGATAAACTACTGTTTTTGCCTTATTTTGCCTAAATTTCCTATTTTGACCCAATACTATATCTTGGAAACTATAGCCAATCAACACTTATGACTTACTTTTTCTTTATTAGTGACCTAAACCAAGAAAAGTTTCACCACTTTTGTTCTGGAAGCATTTTGCTTGTAGATAGTGTAATTTATTGATTGCATGGTCTTCTTTACCTTTGCATTGAAACAACACAGCAATTTCCCAATTGTAATAATAATAATAATAATAATAATAATAATTTATCTTGTTCTATAAGAATCAAGGATGTCACACTACACAACGTGGGGGATTATAATTTGGAAAACACCACACAAGGACAGTGTGCAATGGTTCACACATGGTTCCTGTGTGGCTAGGGCCAAGCTTGTCTAAGTGAATATCAGGCTCTAGGCTCCATGCAGTAAAGTCATATTAGTTGTATTTGTCAGCAGAGGCTAGCAGTGATTTTGTATTTGGAAAAGTGAGTATATGAAAAAGAAAATAGTAGCTAAGGTCCCGCTTGGTTAGGCTCTTCTTCCAGGCTCTTGTGTGAACTGTTGGTGATCTGACAGAGATTGGACATAGACACAGTGAGACGAGGGCTCATTCTGCAACCAAGATTCCAAAATATCAAACACACTCAACATCAATCACAGCTTCTCTTTAGACCCTTCTGTCTCATCCAATAGCTTTCACTTACATGTACTCTGCATTGGTTCTAAGGATGAAGTGTCTTGCCCAAGGACACAATGACAGTCAGCATTAATCAGATTATAGGGAGACCGCTCTCCTCCCTGAGCCACTGTCACTTCACTGCTGCCTCCGCACTCAAGGATATGCACCAAAATACGAAACTCTGAATCTGACTCTGCTGGAATGCTAATGGTCCTGTTCTCACGCCTGAGCAGCAGCACATGTCAGTAGTATGTGAGTGATGTTAGCGGAGTATTTGGAGTATGTAGCGGTGCGGTTCTCAGGCATGTGGACTCATCATTACAGCGGGATTGTGCGGGTGTCAAACGTGCCTTGCACCAGTCGCAATAGCTTCTTAACCTTAGGAGTTGTGCTTACAGTAGTGCAACCCAATCCTCTACTACAGGAGAGTACAGAGAGTGGCAGGCTCGCAGATAACCCACAGACGTGACACTGAATGGAGCTCTGGCAGGGGCTCATGCGTCACTCAGCAGAGAGCGGACACAGGAGGAGGAGGAGGGAGGAAGTAGGGCACCCAGGATGGCTTGAGTCAACAATAGCCTATAGTTAGTTGTAGTTATATAAGATCAGATAAGAAAGAACTCATGTCAAACAGGAAAATTTACACTTTAAAGCAGACCTATTATGCGCAATCGACTTTACAGAGCTTATAACGATGTCAGAGTTGTATTTGGAATGTTTGAGCAATCTTTAATCTTTAATTTTCAAGACTCCGTAATGCCCATCAACCCCTGCTTTCACCGCCACCGGCATACGCCCACGCCCATACTGCTCTGTACTTACTTCGTTATCCAATTACATTTTGCTACACGTAGGATTAGACAGCGTTGTGTAGTCATTTAGTACAAATTTAAAAAAAAAAAAATCTTACTTGTGTGTTTACGGCAACGTCTGCTTCCATTGCACAGTTTTCTAACGCAGAAGTCAGCAGATTGTTTCTTTTATCAACTCATTTTAGATGAATATGGTGGTTTACATTGTGCAAATGGTAACATAATGATCCTGTCACAGATTATAGCTATAGAGCAGACATAAGCACAATATGTCTTCTTTAACTAGCACTAACAAAGCATGTCCAACGTTTAACTGATATTGAATAACTAGTTAGAATCATTCAGGCTTAATGACTAATTAATTAAAATGCAAACCCTAATTGACCCTAATTGTATCTCTGTTATTTAGTAGGTAGTTAGTGTAGCGTACCATTGTAAGTATCCATTAAGTTCCACTACTAGTTAGGCATTAATACTGTAACCATAATTATACCAATGAGGAGTATCTCATTTAAAGACATGATAAATACAAGCTTCATGTATACAAGAAGTATGCATTCATGTGTGTTATCTGGGCAAAATGTAATTCAGTTTTTAATGTACACACATATACAACTTAATGGGAACACTGCATCAGAGAAGGATAATTTGATCGTGAATATGATAAAAGCGCTGCAATAACTTATGATACAGAATATTTACAATGTGTTAAACATACAAAGACACTCACAATAACAAAGAGGTTGAATTTTCGAGGTAAAAGATGATTCTAGACCCAGGTTTGATCTTGGATGTAAATGGTCCTACTTTCACTTAAAAGCATTTGTGTTATAGTGAGGAAATTTTATTCATGCCCTAGAAAGATGAACTCCCCGTGGACTGATTCTATTGTGGTGCTTCAATTTACTGTAAACACATCTGCTTCAGTGCGCTACATAGCCTAGGAGTAAGTCTAAGATAATCTTCTATAGTAATCTTTTTCCAGATATTTCTGGGGAGTTGCATGTTTGGGCCCTGGTGACAGTAAAGGACCTATATTTTCTGATCTGTGTTATAATGTTGTTTTCTCATGTTTCATCACAAGTTGGAACAGAGCATTTTGAGGTTTGGAAATATAGACACACTTCCGGGTGTGTTTTTGATGAGGTAACAACATTATAACATGGCTTAAAGCCCCAGTGTGTAGGATTCGTGGCGCATAGGTGGATGGTGCTATTGCACTTTCTGTTTTAGCTACGGCAGACCTCGAGGGTCACCCGGGCGCGCCGTAACGCGGACAGCTCTCGTACCGGCGCACGAGCCCCGTGCCGCTACTATAAAACGCGGTCCTGTTTTTTTTGTTTTTTTTTCCGCATGAAAACACACATTCCCGATCATGTACCATGACACTCTACACATCAAATGAAACCTTACAGTCTCCTCTTTTTGACTATGCAATTAATTTCCCTCCACAACAATCACTCCCTGAGCACATGGGGCTTTTATACGGAAAAGCACAAAACGAGGTTAGCTTACCTTAGAATGAATTGAACAAATTGAACTTCTCCTGTTATCTTACCTTAGAATGCTTTGCACAGGTTAAACTCTGTATTTCACCATTAACTTGCTCTCAATTGGTCTGTAAGGATCCAGCGAATAAAATCCAGTAAAACAATCTAGTCCAAAACACGTGTCCATGACGACGTCTGATCCGGCAGCATGCTTGTGTTGTTTACCCAAAACCACGAGCCTTGCCGAAGGCGAAGGCGGAGCCCAAATGTCCTTCTGTGGCTCTCGTATTCAAAATGGCTGCCTCTGCATGGGGAAGATCCCCCTTTTATGTGACTATATCTAAGTCCAAAAGAATACTTTGATTTCATGATGGAAGTGAAAAGGCTTGGAAAACAATGTATTTTTGAATGGGTATCTTCAATTTCAGTAATTAACGGGTAAAAATCTTACACACTGTCCCTATAAAGCTCAAGAGTCAACTTTGCGCAACATAGAAGTGATTTGTTCTCTGCATTTGACAGATCCTTTAAAGGTCAAAGGATGTGTCAAATGCAGAGAACAAATCACAATTCTATATCGTGAAAGTCAACCTTCTCTTTCTACTGTTTTCTATTGTTTACATCCAATTTAAGGATAATGTTATGTTCATCTTCTGTAATGTGGACAATAGTGCTGAAAGTTTTGACATTTTGACAAGCATAATGTTTCAATTGTAGGATTCTTCAGTGCACATTTTAGACATGCCAAGGAGGATAAAAACATGACAGAAGAATTAAATATGAACTTCTAATCCAATACAAGAATCCCATGTATTCAGGAACATATTTGTAGACGAGGTCCAAACTACAAGGTTAGATTAGGTTTATGATGGCCATGTCAATGTGGAAATCCATTTGTTTAAACTTAAAATGCCCCAGCACCTGGATCCAGTCTTTGATCAGTGCTAGTGCAGCCCTTGAAGCTCACTGAGGGAATTCTGGAGGTTCTGAGCTTTCACATGAGGCATGGCCTGTCCATATACTGGGAATAAGAACAACTTGTATGTGTCCTCTGTATGTAGGTCGGGATTGTGACATCACACATCGTGTAATGTTGTTAAACTACAGTTCAATAAATCTTTCATCAAACTTGGTAGCACTGGCACATTTACCTACACAGACTATAACATGTTTCATCTATTCTTTAACATTGAGCTACCATTCTAATCCCGAGTACAGTCATGCATTGTGATGTGGAAGTTCCTGTGTCACTTCCCTCTTCACATGAGTGCAGTGACTGTGGCTTGTGCGTCATCACAACATATGAGCGTGTTTACAGTCAACGGCGTTGTCAGTCAGGCCATACTGAACATGTCTGACGCTCTGTGAACCAGCTGCTGTCCCATACACTAGAATACAATCACCAGCTGTTTACACTGAGGCACTGCACTGGATCAATGAGCACTTTCCTTATGGGACTAATGAAGTGGATGTAAACATGATGCTCTATGTGGAATTGTTTTGTGAAAGAGCTGTCAGCTAATTTCAATTAAAAGGTAAATAGTGTGTGGATATATGGGATTTTCCAGTGCACACATGTTTTTCTTACTGTCCTGTTCAGAGGTTGCCATGTAGGTATTGATTGATCTATTATTATTAGTTGCTGTTCTCCACCATACTACCTACTGTAATTATCTAGTGCACTTGCATCTGACCTTATTGGACAAAAAATTCTCATTATCATATGTATCTCACAAAACATGTAATAGTGTGACCCTATCCCTATCCATAATACTTATGTTTAATGGCCTGAACTTGTATGTTGTTATATTCACAGAACTGTAGTTATGCTGTAAACACACTGTAGCCTGCTGATAGGATACATAATACAATATAAGATTCACACTATGCTAGTAGTGTATATGCATATAACATCAAGCTCTGGGGAAAAAATAAGAGACCACTGCAATTTTTTGTGAAATCAGCATCTCTACATGTATTACAGCCATTCCATTCCAGCGTCTGTTGAATTCCAACACAAACACAAAGCTGAGCTACTTCAGTTCTTGCACCAGGAGTGGAATAAAGTCACCCAAGAACAATGTGAAAGACTTGCAGAGAGCATGCCAAGACGCATGAAAGCTGTGATTAAAAATAAGGGTTATTGCACCAAATATTGATTTCTTAACTTTTCTTTTGTGTAAACATTAGTATCATGTTGTTTTAAAATGAATTTGATCTTGTTGCATTGTTTGAGGCCTGAAAACATGTATCTTTTTTTAATTATTTTAACCATTTGTCATTTTCTGCAAATAAATGCTCTAAACCAGGGGTCTTCAACGTTTTTCAGGCCAGGGACCCCCAAACAGATGGCGAACTGGGCCAGGGACCCCCTACTATATATACGGCATAGAATTGTGTTTTATATTAAATTGAGCTTAGTGTCATGTATAAACATTGCTACTCTGTTATGGTACATCCAATACAAGGAAATAATACACAGGTTAATACTGTATTTTACACTATAAAATATAAAATTATATTATCTTAAAGTGAAATCAAAAGATTTCGCGACCCCCCTGCAGTACCTCCGCGACCCCCCTAGGGGTCGCGACCCCCCTGTTGAAGACCTCTGCTCTAAACGATAATGTTTTTATTTGGAATTTGGGGGAAATGTTGTCAGTAGTTTATAGACTCAAACAAAAATATTCCTTTTGCCCAAACACATACATATAAATAGTCAAATCAGAAAAACTGATAATTTTGCATTTTTTTTCCAGAGCTGTATACAGCAAGCAGAAATGGTTTCTGCTTCCTGTATATGTTATATACAACATTTTGAGGATTTTTCTTATTCAGAAGATATAGTATTTTGTTTTATTTTGTTAATCACTATGGTAACAGTAAACTTGGATAGCAAGATGAATATTTGTCATCTGAGATGTGACCACTGGTGGTTCAGCCCAATCATAGAGCAGCATTGTGATTTGAGTGTAGGTCAAAGGTGAAACATTCAAACACATCAAAACAAACATGGCAACAACGGGGTCAACTTCAGCCTATTTTATTTTGAAAAATCTGCAAAGGGAAGTGCTTTGTGGTAGAAAAAGATGTCTATGCTTTTCTATTAAAGGGCCCATATTACACTATTTTCTGATCAATGTTATAATGTTATTCCTCTTCAAAAACATACCTGGAATTTTGTTTTATTTCATTCACACATGTTTAACACATAAACCAAATGCATATTAGGCTGAGTTCTTCTACCAAACTGAAAACACACTGTTCCACCTTGTGATGTCATACACAGGTAGCACTCCACTGTGTTTTTAACCACCACACACCTTTACGAGAATCATTTGAATAATTTCAGCCCTGGAATTTCCAATCTCTACTGAACAAAAGATAAAAGGTAGCTGTTAATTTGAAAATTACAGCTTCATGACATCACAAGGTGGAACAGATCATTTTGAGCTTTGGAGATGTAGACAAATAATAAAGGATTAATTAAACATGTGTGAATGAAACAAAACACAACTCCAGGTATGTTTTTGAGGAGGTAACACATTTATAAAATGGCTCAAAGCTCACGAGTCCATTTTCAGAGTCAATAACAAAAATGTAATTTCTCTGCTTATACAGCTGCTGTGTGATCAGATTCAAATATTTGTCATGATGTTCGTCATTTTCAGCCCTTACAGTGGATACCTCCATTCAGACACATAATCTGGAGTCAGCCAGGTTGGCAGTGACCCTCATTTTTCATCATTCTAAACCCATGAATACATTTCTATTATCTATAAACTATTAGCATGGTCCCTTAAGATGCATCAGTGCCCTGTAGCATTGACCTGCCCTGAGCCTGGCTGCCCTCATTTACTCTTATATAAGTGCGTTCCATTATCTCCTATGGCCCTGTACAGTGTGTTTATGTAGATGTGCGCTCATTACCTGCTGTCTAATGATGTATGGCTCACTTGTCTTTAAGGGTGTGTACACATGTGTATGATGGATGAGGCTGTCAGTCTACCATTAGCACGGCTCACACTTTTCATTCACAAATGTTAAGTGTTGTAACCTGCCCTTTATCAGTCCGTCTATAGCGTCACCCTCACATACTTGTGTTTATTTATGCATGAGAGAAAAGCCTTTTATAAAACGACTCTACAATACTGTGTGCACTTAACACTAATGTCTTTCATTACAATAGAAATGTCAATATATATGCATTGAATGGATTGGTTGTGTAGGCTAAATATAGCTAATGGATTGTGGTATACATATTGCATTGTAAATAGCAGTATGATGTTGGTGTGCCTGCAAAGTGTGCATGCATTTATAGAAAAAAAAAATAGAACCTTAAAAACCTTAATGATCAGATCTTCAACCGATGTTTGTCCATATAGTTGAGTGAAAACTGCTATTACAAATATATACTAGTATTCTCAAGTATACTCAACAAAAATATAAACGCAACACTTTTGTTTTTGCTCCCATTTTTCCTGAGATGGACCCAAAGTTCCAAAATTCACTCCAGATACACAACACTACAATTTCTCTCAAATATTGTTCACAAATCTGTCCAAATGTGTGACAGCGAGCACCTCTGCCCCGCCGAGACAATCCACCCCACCTCACAGGTGCGCCACATCAAGATGCCGATCCGACATCATGACCAGTGCACAGGTGCGCCCCAGACTGCCCACAATAAAAGGCCACCCCGAAATATGCATTTTTTTTTTCTTTATTGGGGGTCTGGGGAATCAGAACCAGTCAGTATCTGGTGTGACCACCATTTGCCTCATGCAGTGCAACACATCTTCTTCGCATAGAGTTTATCAGATTGTCAATTGTGGCCTGTGGAATGTTGGTCCACTCCTCTTCAATGGCTGTGCAAAGTTGCTGGATATTAGTGGGAGCTGGTACACGCTGTCGTATACGCCGGTCAAGCACATCCCAAACATGCTCAATGGGTGACATGTCCCGTGAGTATGCTGGCCATGCAAGAACTGGGACATTTTCAGCTTCCAAGAATTGTGTACAGATCCTTGCAACATGGGGCCGTGCATTATCTTGCTGAAACATGAGGTGATGTTCATGGATGTATGGCACAACAATGGGCCTCAGGATCTCATCACGGTATCTCTGTGCATTCAAAATGCCATCAATAAAATGCACCTGTGTTCTTCGTCCATAACAGCCTTTGAAGAGGAGTGGACCAACATTCCACAGGCCACAATTGACAATCTGATCAACTCTATGCGAAGGTGTGTTGCACTGCATGAGGCAAATGGTGGTCACACCAGATACTGACTGGTTCTGAGTCCCCAGACCCCCAATAAAGCAAAAAAAAAAAAAAAAAAAAATGCATATTTCGGGGTGGCCTTTTATTGTGGGCAGTCTAAGGCGCACATGTGCACTGGTCATGATGTCGGATCGGCATCTTGATGTGGCGCACCTGTGAGGTGGGGTGGATTGTCTCGGTGGGGCAGAGGTGCTCGCTGTCACACATTTGGACAGATTTGTGAACAATGTTTGAGAGAAATGGTAGTGTTGTGTATCTGGAGTGAATTTTGGATCTTTGGGTCCATCTCAGGAAAAATGGGAGCAAAAACAAAAGTGTTGCGTTTATATTTTTGTTGAGTGTATATGGTTGACAATGGACAACTGACTGATTTCAGATGTGGAAGTCTGCGTTGTTTGCGTTGTCTGTAGTCTGCGTTGTTGACTTGTGCAAGCATTCATGTGCATTTTTCAGCTCCTCAAGTTCCCAAGGACCACATTCCTGGTAAAGGAATGGAGATCTTTTCATGGACATTATTGCTTTGCCTGTGATGTTCCACAGTATGGCATTAAACTCCATCTTCATAAAAAACAAGCAGGTGACACCACTAAGCCAGGTTACTGAGGCCAGCCTGCTCACAGTATAATGTTTTTGGCAATACAAATACTGTATATACAGTGAACCCTCGCTGTATCGCGGTTCACTCTTCGCGGCCTCGCTGTTTCGCGGATTTTTTTTTCCAATTTTTTTTTCCAATTTTTTTTTAATAGTGTAACTTTTTTTTACAGTGTAACATTCTGTCCTGCGCCCTGATTAGCTAAGAGACTAGACCAGGACTAAACCAGGTCTAAAGCAGGTCTAAACCAGGACTAAACCAGGTCTAAACCAGGACTAAACCAGGTCTAGACCAGGGATGGTAGGGACAGAGTCTCAGATGTCCTTCACGAGAGCGCCTGGGTGACAGGAGGTGTGGCCTTTGTTTACTTGCACGAGCCATGGAAGAGACTGAGTGCGAGCCGGACAAATGGAAGAGCCAAGAATCAACATGGACGGGCCTGGCGCCTGGCCGCGCGGCGTCCGGGGGAGCCGCAGCGGGGAGAGCCACATTCGAGGGAGCCGCAGCGGGGGGAGGACACTCGCGCGCACAGAGGAGACAGTGGCTCTTCCCCGTCACGCTGAGAGAACGAACCCGACCCCGTCCTAGAGAGCTGTGGAGTATTGGCGACGCATTGATAGCGGTCTGATTTTGGAGCCGGGGTGAAATGCAACCAACTCTTGTGAGCGCAGGTTGGTCTAGTCCTGGTCTTGTGGTGAGGACTGGTGCTCAGAGGCGTCTGTTAGCGGTTTGGCACTGTTAGCATTGGCTTGAGTCTTGCCCAAAATGATATCCAGGTCGCTTTCCACTCGACTTTCGCACATGGCATGGATATGTGGTACCAAAACAAACACACGTGTCCGCGCGCACGTGTCCGCGCGCACGTGTCCGCGCGCACGTGTCCGCGTGTCACGTGCCCCCCCCCCCATCACTATTAATATATTTTAATGAAAATCTACAAAAGTTTGAGTGTTTAAACAAGAGAAAAATGTTAATACCAGTCTCAGAAAGGTGTATAATGTGTCTGGTGAAGCGTTTTCAGCCTTAAAACATGTAGAATAATTGTAAAATATAAAATTGTCCTACTTCGCGGATTTCACTTATTGCGGGCTATTTCTGGAACCTAACCCCCGCGATAAACGAGGGTTCACTGTATTTGGATAAATGCTGAACAGATGGACACGTTTAATGCTATACAGTGGTCCCTCGTTTATCGCGGGGGTTAGGTTCCAGAAATAACCCGTAATAAGTGAAATCCGCAAAGTAGGACAACTTTATATTTTACAATTATTATACATGTTTTAAGGCTGTAAACGCCTCACCACACACATTATACACTTCTCAGACTGGTATTAACATTTGCTAACATTTCTCTCTTGTTTAAACACTCAAACTTTCGTAGATTTTCAACAAAATGTATTCATAGTGAAACGTGGGGGAAGGGGGGGGGGGGGGGCGCGCGGACATGTGCACATGGATATGCGTTGTTTTGCGAAAGCCGACCTGGATATAATTTTGGGCAAGACTCAGGCCACCGCTAACAGTGCCAAACTGGTTGACACGGTTCATTGCTCCGAAGACGCCTCTGAGCACCAGCCCTCACCACCCGACTCTGGTGCTCCAGGTACAGACGAACACTATTGGCTTCAGCGAGGAGCTAGGCCTAAAGCCCCGATCAGCTCTACTCCAGTCTGGGATCGTTGTAGCCCGTAATGACTGCAGACAAGGTAAACGAATAAACCGCTTGTCCTGCTCCTCCTCCCATGATGGCTGCGGACATGGTAAGCGCTCCTCTTCCACTATGAATGTAGCTTTGTCAAATACATTCAATATCCTGGACCATGAGGATTTTCCCCCACTAACCCGCGCTCACAAGGGTTGGTTGCATTTCACCCCGGCTCCAAAATCAAACCGCCCCGGAGTTCGGGGCATGGCTATCAATGCGGCGCCACCAGCCTTGGGTAACTTACACGAGAGCGATACTCCACTGCTCTCTAGGACTTCCCCAACTATGGCCCCAGTGCCGCCCAGAGATCTGGCCTTGCACGTGCCGGGTTCGTCCGCTAGGTGTGATGGGGGAAGACCCCCCCCCGGATCCAGTGACTCATGTCTCCGCTGATACACTACAATTATTATTATTTTTTTTTTATCTGTGAAACAGCGAGGTCGCGAAAAGTGAACCGCGATAGAGCGAGCGACCACTGTACTGCGGAACATTCCTAGCAAAGCAATAACATCTCTATCGAAACAAGCAGGTGACAGACATCCCACCCCCATCAAACTTACATAGCCATAACCATAAGTTTTACTTGACTGCTCACTTTCGAGAGCATCCTGCCACTAATGTTACAAGACCAAAGGAAAAAGGGGAACAGAGCGAGTGAGTGTGGTGTGGCGCTGTTTATTTAACATAGTGATTATGACCGGACAAGGTGAAGGCAGCGTTTTTACTGAGGGTGTGATCCTCAACACGGGAACAGAGGAAGGACAGGCCAGGAGGAGCAAGGGTGTGAGGAGGAGGAGGGGGGCATCTGAAATGAGAGATAGAAAAGAGCAAAAACCAACAACATCTGGGAGCCATCAGCCAGTGGAAGGAAAAACGCTGGTCTCAGCTTAAAACCTGGCCCCTCTGCACTGACTGCCTCCTCGTCTGCTTCATATGATCCAATCGTCCTCTCCCCAAAGACCTAACACCAGGACGAGGGAGGGGAATCCAGATACTCCCTCTGCTTAGAAGTACGTGGACACGGTTAGAAGACTTAGGGGTGTTTCTGTGCTGTCATAGTAGTTGAAGTAGTAGCATAAAAGTAGCATAAAAGTTTAAGTATTCTTAGACTTAGTATGGCCATAGCCATTCTAGTAGTTGTACATGGAGACAGTTTGAAGACTTGGGGTTGTATTTTCGGTAGTAATTGCAACTGTAGTACTAATTATACATGTAGGGATTGCATTGTAATGCTCATAATACTTGTTCTGGTATAGCAGTATGGGTAGTGTTAGTACTCATAGTAGTAGTAGTCATAGTTGCTGTTGCTGTAGTCATACTAGTAGTCATTGCAGTAGTAGTCCAGGGAGACCTTTGGATGGGTTTTGATTAATGTACATAGTAATATATTATACAAAATATAATGAATATATTGGTAGAGCTGCCAGAGAAGATGACATATGAGTGCTGTTTATTCTTGATAGGTAGACTTGGTTTGGTCTTGTTCTAGTCCTGCATAGTCCTCATTTAGTTAGGTGAGGGGTAGTTACAGGTTTAGTCCCAGTATATCCAAATTCAGATGTGTAGGAATGCTGTAGGTTGTTGTTGTTTTGCAGTAGCTGAGACAGTAATTGTACATGTAGTAGTGATGTAGCTGTAGTCATAGTAGTTGTTGTAGTCATACTGCTAGTCATAAGTAGTAGTAGTAGTAGCAGCAGTTTGCGCTTGTTCTAGTCCTACATACAGTATTCCTAATCTCGTCTAGGTCAGGTTTAGTTACAGGTTTAGTTCCACACTCAGTTCTGATGTGTGTGAATGTAAACAGGTAACATCCATTTGTATCTATACTGCCTACTCGCCTGCTTCTTATGATCCAATCGTGTCTCCCTCAAGACATAACACCGGGAGGAGGGAGAGGCTTCGTGATACTCCCTGTACACAGATGTTGTGTAGAGCGCTACACTGAAGGAAAACATCTGAAGTATGCTGTAAATGCCATGGGTATGTCCTTATAGATTTATAGGAGATAGTAACGTACAACTCTGTGTTATGTTTCATGTGTCAGAAGAGCACTATAGAACACTTCCATACATGGAGACAAGAGGAAGATTTGGGTTTGTTGGCCTGATAGTTGTAATAATAATTATAGTAATAGTAGTTACTGTAATAATAGTAATCATAGTAGTCATAGTAGTAGTTGTAGTAGTAGTCATCATCAACTTTTTTGGTGTAGTGTACGTCCCACTATGCCATGCTACTATTGCCTACACAGAGTTGACATTGTTTAGCCAAAAATGCTCCACAGTATTGTATTAAACTTATCCAACTGCCTGTTTTAACTCATTTGTATGTCATTTTAATTGTGTTGTAATTGTCTTTTTTGCTGCCTCTTGTCCAGGGCTCCCATGAAAAAGGGGTTTATGGGTTAAACATGTGAATAAAACAAAACACAATAAAAACAAAACACAACTCCAAGAATATTTTTGATCAGATTAACAACATTACAACATAGATCAGAAAATAGAGTAATATTGGCCCTTTAAGCTGTAAAGAGCCACAACAACCTTCCTTATACCAGTTATTCCTATATAAAAGCAGTTCATAGGTGGAGAGAATAGCTGGTTGATGGTTGCACATGTTGAGAGTTGCATGGCTGTGGAGTTTGGACTGTGGTCTGAGGGTGCGAGGAGCTCTGTGTGGCATTGGGCCATGTCTACAGTCAGGCTCCGGCTCATATGAAGTCATTAGCACAACTGTCAGTCACCCAGGGCTGGAAAGGGCAGTGCTTCCTCCTTCACAGCAGCTATCCAAAAAGCTTGCACGATTTCATGTCTACAGTTATCATTTAGAAGTTGAGTAGATGTGTATGTTAGAGGATAACGTAAAGTAGTCCGAGAGTTGGAAGAGGCATGAGACTGGATGTCTAACGCAGGACAAGTTTATACCATGAGTATGGGACCCAGGACCAAGGTTGCCCGGGCCTTTCTGTGCGGAGACTGCATGTTCTCCCCGTGTCTGGGTGGGTTTCCCCCACCAACCTAAACATGCGCCATAGGTAAAATCCTCCAGCTTAGGGCCTGACCAAAGCCTAAATAACAAAACAAAATCATGGGGATGGTCCCCGGGTCAAATATAGAAACAACTTCTCCTGTGCGAGATCAAATAAGGTCAATCTTCTAATCCTTGACCACTGTAGGGCGCTTTGTGTTACAATTTTGTATGAAAAGCGCCTTATAAATATTGTTTGATTGATTGATTGATTGATATGTTACCGTGTTATCCATTCCAGTTTGACTACGCTTCTGTTATACCTCTGATGACACAAGACAAAATAGACTTAGACAAACTTTATTGATTATTTGGACACAGTAGCTCGCACAGCACAGTATTATAATAGCAAAGAGCAACAATATTAATGGTAAGAGTAAATTCAATATAATAAGAGAGCGAGTTGAAAGTGTGCTGAAATTTCTGTATCAGTGTAGATGTGTCGAAATGGCACAAAATGTAGTTTACAGCCACAATCCAGGATTTCAGTGATATTGACATCAGTGAATCAGTGTTTTTCTGCTTAATGCTGTTCTTTGTTTAAAAAGATGTTTTTATATTGTTCATAAATAAATATTTGATGTTATAAGCCAAAAAGAATAAGTCAATTTGAATACAACAAACTTCTAGCTGGCCGGAAATCCCGTTATATATCACTCTTTAAATATTGACCAAAAAGTACTCCCATTATACAGCTCTGGAAAAAAATTAAGAGATCACTGCAAAATTATCAGTTTTTCTGATTTTACTACTTATAGGTATGTGTTTGGGTAAAAGGAACATTTTTGTTTGAGTCTATAAACTACTGACAACATTTCCCCCAAATTCCAAATAAAAATATTATCGTTTAGAGCATTTATTTGCAGAAAATGACAAATGATCAAAATAACAAAAAAGATACATGTTTTCAGACCTCAAACAAGATCAATTTCATTTTAAAACAACATAATACTAATGTTTACACTTAAGAAGAGTTCAGAAATCAATATTTGGTGCAATAACCCTTATTTTTAATCACAGTTTTCATGTGTCTTGGCATGTTCTCCACAAGTCTTTCACATTGTTCTTGGGTGACTTTATTCCACTCCTGGTGCAAGAACTGAAGTAGCTCAGCTTTGTGTTTGTGTTGGAATTCAACAGACGCTGGAATGGAATGGCTGTAATACATGTAGAGATGCTGATTTCAGAAAAAAATGCAGTGGTCTCTTATTTTTTTCCAGAGCTGTATGTAGTGCATTATAATATTACACTACAATACAACCATGTAGAAAAACAGCTGGGTTATGATCAACAGCGACAAATCAACATTCATGTCAGGACAAAACAGAAATGACATTTTATATAAAGCATTCACAGCGCTTCGTTCAATCACATTTGTAACAAGTCCGATTTCTGCTGTAATCCTCTCCAGAAGACACAGATTTATATGGAGATTGTTGTGTGAGACCATTAGAACGGTCATTAAAAAGGGACAGATTGGAAAAGATTCAGGGATGACCCCACTAGCCGATTGCTTGCTTATGTGATCTTTTATACTGTTATTTTACTCATCATACAAACTAGCAATGCAACAAATAGGGCTGGGAATCACAGGCCCCACAATACATGGCTCACAATACGATATTATCACGATATGGTGATACATGTGACAATTAATATACACATTTTAGCAACAATATTTCTTAAAAAGTTAATATTTCTTAGCAAAGATAATATGAGCTAATATAAGTTTCCTTCCACTAAATAAGCAACACAACTGTGGTGCAGTCACAGAAAAAAATGCTAAAACAATACTATAGGCAATAAAGCCGCCCATGATAGCAATACTGTATCATGAAATTTAGTATCACCATATATTAATATTTTTATATTTTTGCACACCCCTAGTGACAAATCAGAGTGGTCAGAGCTCCTTCTCAATGTGGAAGCTGTCTCTCAAATTGTTCTGCAGGTTCTCTCAATGTGTTTCTATCCATCAAACTACATGAACTATTACTGAAAGTGAGAATTATTTTACCAAAAGCAAGGGCTAGGGGGTCAGCTGCAGTTATCAATTATCAGTAAGAAATGAAAAAGCAAAGACAGTTAAAGGTCCCATGACATGGTACTTCTTGATGCTTTTATATGGCTCCTTAATGGTTCCCTAATACTGTAAATGAATCCTTCTTCAAAATCAACACTCACTGCATGAGATATGACTCTGACAGTGTTCATGAGGCTAGATATGTGTCTAAAATGCTTTATTCTGGGTGTTGCTGCTTCACTGCAAATGAGAAGGACAGAGAGATTGGCTAAGGAGCGGGGGGGGGGCGGGTTTCCCCCGCAGCTCGGCTCCGCTCTGTCTCCTCTCTTCCGTGTACAGATGGGAGACTTTGCAATGAAATAAAGCATATTTACACAGAAAATAAAATTAAACCACTGGTATTTCAGAGGTCCAGAGGGTCGGGTAAGGGACTTGCAAGCCTAGAAACACTCGGACGTTCCTCCAGGCAAATAAAAAAACGCATTTCGCATTGTAGCGCATTCACAGTCCAAACTCTATGGGCGGGATATACAGGGACGCTGAGCGGAGACAGAGGGAGGGGCTGGAGCTGCATTTGCCGATCTGACGTCAAAAAGGTGCCTTGTCCGAACTCACCCGTTTCAACACTGGTTTTGTGTAACGCAGAAAAGGACCGCAAATGCTCAGTTTAGACATTTCGCAACTTTTAGCCATGGGGGGGGGGCCCTAAACAGGGTAGGGAAGCTCACATTAACGTTCAAAAACCTCAGAAAGTGAAAATTTCATGCCATGGGACCTTTAAAAGAATGGAAACAAGAGTTTGATATGAAAAGTTGTTCAGTATTTGTCTTTCTACTGTGGATGATAAAGAGAGCCAATGTTAATATTTTATGTCTTAAAATTATCTATTCATTTTCATTGAATAACAAACACACAACGATAGATAGAATATAATTTGTTGTATTTTTAATGAGTTTTAATGATTTTTTTTTTTGTGTGTGTGTGCAGTGTCCCTATCAAATAAACAAATAAATAAATATTGAGCGCACAGCATACAGCCATATCTTTGGCTTCATTGCTAATTTGCCACACACTGTAGCTTATTAGTTTGTTTAAAAAGACACATCTGCACTAAGGACAAACTGGGAGAGACAATCAATCATTGCCAAATATCAGCATTTCTTTTAACCAATATTTGAAAAAATACAAAATGTAGCTTATATCAATATTAGCATCAATATACACTATCCCTATAAAATCTCATGAAAAACGTTCCATTTCAAACATCAGTGTATGTCCCAGGACTCGTCAGCCTGGTGGACAGGTAAAGGTCATGCCTCTGGACGGCTGCACTGAAACAACAATAGTACATACAGCCCAGGCTTATTTCTCTGTGTAATACCTCTCCCATAAGAGTCCAGGTTTCATAGCCTTAGAGCCACTCAACTCCCGCTGACCCGCTGACCTCAGTGAGATGAGAAAATTCATGATGGAGGACCTGTGCTGATCCACGCTGCTTTCTCATGAGGGAAGCGTGTCAGGTACAGATTACAGGTGACACTATGGGGCAGTGGCCTAACATTTTGGAAAGAAATCTGAGTATCTAAGTACTAAGTAGTAGGCCTATAGTACACAGCAACAAGTTGGATGTCAACATATCCAAAAATTCTGTAACCCTAAGATGATCAAATTAAAATGAGAGCTACAGTAAAACAATTCAACACAACACACAATTCAAAGTCATCTTAAAAGAGCACCGTGTAACTTGGTATTATGGCCCCTGCTTCTCTCCATGGAATATATTTTATCCTTTTGCCTGGAATGCTTCACAGTATGGCATTAACTGTCTATCATTAACTATCTTGCATTTATTTGATTTAAGATGTTTTGAAATACCTTGAAAAATATGTATTCATACTGTTATTTGGCTTGCATCTACCCAGATCTGACCTGCGCAGCATAACTTGGTTGTCTCCATGACATTAGATACTTTTAATGACAATGTGGAACATTCTAGATAAAGCAATCAGAAAACTTATATACACTTAGACAAACTTTATTGATCCACAAGGGAAATTACTTGGACACAGTAGCTCACACATCACATACTGTATTACAATAACAAAGAGTAAAACATTGTTATATTAAAAAAAATATATATATACACCTTATTTAATCCTACCTGTACCTCTGTATTTTATTATATTTTATTACATGTATTTTTATTGCATGCTGTTAGTACTTCTTGACTATCTTAGCGAGTCAACGGTTCCTCTGATCCTAAGCATTTCATTGCATTGTTGACCTTGTGTTGATCCTGCATATGACAAATAAACAATCTTGAATCTTGTATCTCTATATATAAAACATTGTAAATGTAATGGTAATTCTTGTGCCTCTTTAATCACAAGAATTCCTTTTGGAGATTGTTCTGTACTGTGGTAAACTGTATACTAAGGAGAGTAACAACTACACTGTGAAATAACTGCGTGAATATTAGTGTTAAAGAGCCTATATTTTCTGATCTACAGTGTTGTTTCCTCCTGAAATGCTCACTCTGCTTTTAAACTCCAAATATCTTCACTAGAATCATTTGGATAATTTCAGCCCTGGAACTGCGTATCTCTACTGAAACTTCTGCTTCATGACACCACGAGCTAGAACAGAGCATTATGAGCTTTGGAGATGTAGACAGACTAATAATGCAGGATTATTCAAATAAGTGTGAATGAAACAAAACACAACTCTGGGTATGTTTTTGATGAGGTAACAGGAGTAAGTTTTGCATAATATGACCTTTAAATATTTACAGTGGATGCTGAGCTGGCGGAGAAACAGATCTTATATTTACACTGTACTTAACCTAGTACAAAACATAATAATATTCCAAAATCCTCATACTTGTGCCTTAACCCTGTAACTGTCAAACTCTGTAATTACTCATTTCATGATGCTCACCTCCATTAGTCCTGGGATGATTTCTCCATGCACCGCGCACTGACCTACTTCCCCGCTCCCCTCCCCCAAACCCCTTTTCCACTCTTCATTCATCTCTACCCTATCTACTCCTCCCTCGTCTCCAATTATTACCAGCTATACCGTGTTTATAAAGGTGAGAAGGAAACCAGGCCATCGTGGCTGTCATGAGAGGTACTGGGAGGTATACTGTAGATGGGCAAACTTGAGCTTTGTCTACGTCGCTCGGGCTGGATGACAGTCACAGAGTCATGTCTTATTCAGTGGGTTCATCCATTATGCACAGGCCAGAGGAGTGCTGAGAGGCACGGGGCTAGAGAGGGAGGCTGCACTGTTCTGTCCTAACATAACTGTGGCCAATGTAGAGATCGTATCATCATTGTCACTGTGATGCCACGTGGAAGGTAGTTATAGCGGCGTGTCAGCTGTGAGAGGTTATGTAGATCATACGGGAAATGTTCAAAAGTTCAAAGCCGGCTTTATTGTCAATTCTGTGTTCAACATACAGTGAATCGTTTCTCTCAGGGCAAGCAGTGCAAAAATACAATATAAGGACAATACAAAAACTATCGAAGACAAAATCTAAAAGTAGTAATAAATACCTATTTATAGATGTCCAAAATGTGCAGTGTGCATCAAAATGTGCAATGGAAGATGCAGCAGTGAAATGTGCAAATGTGTACCAATTGTGTTTGTGTCTGGTATACAGTGGTCTCTCGCTCTATCGCAGTTCAGTGTTCGCGGCCTCGCTGTTTCGCTGATTTTTTTTTTTTTTTTCCAATTTGCTTTATAGTTTAACTTTTTTTTTATAGTGTAACGTTGTGTTCTATGTCCTGATTGGCTAAGAGATTGTAGACCTTTGCCGATTGATAGAAGGGGGACGCGTGAGGGACCAGGACCAGACTGGAACTAGACCAGGACCAGACTGGAAATAGACCAGGACCAGACCGGGACTAGACCAGGACTAAACGTGGACTAAACCAGGTCTAAACCAGGTCTAAACCTGGACTGGTCCTGGACTAAACCAGGACTAGACCAGGACTAGACCAGGACTAAACGTGGACTAAACCAGGTCTAAACCAGGTCTAAACCTGGACTGGCCCTGGACTAAACCAGGACTGGACCAGGTCTAGACCTGGACTAAACTGGGACTAGACCAGGTCTAAACCAGGATTAAACCACCACGTGCCGTTCTTTGCTGGTTTCGTGCTGCTGGTTTGTGGCTCGGGCTGAGAAGATGCGGTCCGGGCGCCGCGGTTCGATCTCGTGCTCGCGCACTTCTCCAAGGGGTTGGTGCGCGTCGCGTCCCGGGACGTGGCAGTGCTCCTCGCGCGTCCGGCAGGGCTTCCGGAGCCGTGTCTCCCACCCACGCGTCACTATTAATACATTTTGTTGAAAATCTATGAAAGTTTGAGTGTTTAAATGAGAAAGAAATGTGAGAACATGTTAATTCCAGTCTGAGAAAAGCGTATAATGTGTGTGTGGTGAGGCATTTACAGCCTTAAAACATGTAGAATAATTGTAAAATATAAAGTTGTCCTACTTCGCGGATTTCTCTTATTGCGGGTTATTTCTGGAACCTAACCCCCGCGATAAATGAGGGATTACTGTATAGTTAGAATCTACGACACCCATGGATCATTATGTTATAGTTTACATTTGAAATTAGAATACTGATCTAAAACCACTTAATAAAAGAAGTGCGCTGACATCTGTGTTAGAAAACTCCAGTCCCCAATATTAGCAGATATCACTGTAAACATCATTGTGACAAGAGTCTCGACCCCTCCTATGGATAGCTGCACATCATGATTACGAGTAGAAATGATTGCAGGTTTTTTTTCCCCTTCCATTTGAACCAAAATGACTATGTGATGCTGCCAAATCTTACGCATACCATCGATACACGATCAAGAAAACTGGAGAAGAAAGTAAGTACAGAGCAATGCGAGTATGCTGGTGGTGGTGGTGAAAATGGGGTTTGAATGGCAATATGGAGTCTTGAAAATTGAAAAAAAGCGATTAAAGATTGCACAAATCGCTCCAAAAACAACTTTGAGAAGGTAAATGAGAAGGGGAAACTAACATGACTCATTGGTCACCCATCATTTTGAATAAAATAACATGTCTCTCATCTAAGATTAACAGTTTAGTGTTTCGCTCACTGATTCTACAGAAATACACAATGTTTTTCAGTCCCCTGTGATTTTTTTCCTTTCCTTTTCCTTGTAAGCAGCCATATCTCAATGTGAACAAGCAGATAACTCTATCAGGTCAAGTTACAGTTCAGATTTGTGGAGAGGGAACCCGCTTCTAGTAAGAATGTATGTTTTTATAGATAACGACTATCTGCTTAATTCTCCTGTGTCCAAAACCCCTGAATCCAGAATTAACCATCTCTTCATATAAGCAGATAATTGAACCGTTAGATCAATACAGAGTTTTAGAGGATTATGGAGGTTTGCCATGTAATTTACCTTAAAGGTTCTTTATTACGCAAAACTGTTTTGTTGTGTTTTGTTGTGTTGTGTTTTGTTTCATTCACACATGTGTGAGTAATCCTACATTTCGGGCTGTCTACATCTCCAAAGCTCGAAATGCTCTGTTCCACCTTGTGATAGTTTTCAAGTTAACAGCTACCTTTTACCTTTTGTTTAATAGATTCCGGGAATGGCAAATTTTCAAATGATTCTAGTGAAGGTTTATGGAGTTTAAAAACACAGAGGAGCACTTCTTTTACACTCACCACAAGGCGGAACAGAATGCTTTTAGTTTGAGAGAAGAACTCTGGCTAAATATGCAGGGTTTGTGCGTTAAACATGTGAGAATGAAACAAAACACAACTCCAGGTATGTTTTTGATGAGGAAACAAAATTATAACATACAGTAGATCAGAATATGGGCCCTTTAATGGCTGGACAAACAGACAGTCAAAGTTTATGTCAAGCTTAAGTGTTATTTCAATCCAGGTCAAATTACATCTAACTTTATACATAAGAAAACTCAGGGATTGATTTCTTCGTGTTGATTTAAATACATGACAAAACTGACATTAGACGAGGATGAATCCTTCTCTGGTATTTATCCAAACCTCCTTTTCTAGTCATGGCTGTAATGCGCACTTTCCTCTGATGTGATAGAGCACGGAGCAGGGACCAATAAGCACCATAAACATGACATACGGACTTACAGGAGAACGGATTTACAAAAGGAAGAGAAGCATCAGACATAAAGACATAAGGTTATCTGTGTTCGGCTCCTGTGAAGAAAACATCCATTATAACAAAATGTAGATGTTGTGTTGCCATGACGTTAGGGCTGAGTTTCGCAGGGTCTTTCACAGTTTAATGCAATACATGACTAATAATTTAAATAATAACCTTCTTTTAATAATGTTTCTGTGTTAAAGTGCCAGTACAAATTTGTGAACCGCCACGACTAATCCCGGCACAACTCGGGATTGTTGAACATGAGAAAACCTTTTTTTTTTCTTTTCAAAATTTGTGATTTTCGGGGGTTTTTTGCAAAATGTAGTTGAAATCGTGAAGAAGCCACTTCTAATGTTTCAGATAACAGCATTGGTTGGTTTGAGACCATACATGTTGTTTCTGAAATTTGCTAGTTTTTTGGAAAGAATCGGGGCGTGTGTAAATTACCGTAATTACCTACACTGGTGCAACTGGCCATTCACATGACGATTAGTGCTCTTTTGTTTCTTTTTCTGCCTATCAGCTGTCAGCAGCATGTGAATATTTATGCTGCAGAATTGTATGTAAAATGTAATCTTTCGCGGATGAACTGGAGGAAGAAAGAAGAAGAGGAAGAATTCAATCCAATCCAACTTTATTTCTATAGCACATTTTATAAACAGAGACAGTTTCCAAAGTGCTGCACATAAAAATCAATAGAACTTAATAATAACATTACTAAAATAGCAATAAATAAAGTGATAATAATAAAATAACTAAAAACAAAAGCAATTTATAAAAACACAGAGGACCACACAACTCACACGGTATTAAAAGCCAGAGAATAAAAGTGGGCCTTAAGACGAGACTTAAAACTCTCCAGTGTGGGGGCTGTTTTGACATGAGGGGGCAGAGCGTTCCATAACTTAGGGCCAACCACAGAGAAAGCCCTGTGCCCCCGAGTTTTAAGTCTCGTCTTAGGGACCACGAGCTGGAGCTGAAGAAGGAAGAAGGACTCGTTCCTCGGGACCCGTTCATGTTCAAACCTTCTCCGGAGCTTATGTACAGAATGCGATCGGATTCTTTAGCTGCCGAAAGACTGTGGATATGCGAATAATCGGACAACGAGGCAAACAGGAACACATTTCTCTTTCTTACGGGGTGAGTAAAGTGCCTCTAAACTTTGAAACTACAGACTTTAGGACATGTTTAAATACTAATTCAGCTTTCGTATCGTCATATTATTTACTTTTGATTTGCGATGGGCGATTAACGTGAATACTTGTGTGTACAGGACTGTAGAAAAAATAATAATTTTCTACATATCTGAGCTAAATCTGTCATGCCCCAATGCAGATATATTATTGTATAAGCAGCTCTTGAGGTCAAAATAAGAGTGTACTATGCTCTGGCCTCTGAAAGTTGTGAAAAATACAAAATAAATTAAATATATTTTAAAAAATGTTGTGTTGTGTGTGTTATTGTGAAAAAAGTGCTTTGTTTTGGTGTTTTAAAGAAGCAGCTTTGTTTCTCTGTGCTGCAGTTGTAGAGAGTGCTTCCATATGAGGACATGCAGCTGCAGAGGGGCTCAGACACTGAGGTGGGCTGAGCTCAGATGAAAGAGCCAGAGTCAATGTGACGTTTACATTTGTTCTGACGAGAGGACGAGCGGAAGAAGAACAGACTACTCCAATACTGTTTATATGTGTGCGGAGACTGGCCATGTTTACGCACACACCCAAAATGTGATCATTATCAGATTTCTGGAGTTACCAGATTATTGAAATGTCATAAAGTCACATCAGATGTGCGTAATCATATTTCTGACTGTCCACATGTGCAGGTTTAGACAAGGAAAAAAGGGCAAATGAATGTGGTAAAATCAAAACTGAAGGGGAAAATATTAAACATCGAAAGAAATATTATGAAATTCATTGTACTGTAAAAAACAATGGTTACTCTTGATTTCATTTCATTTATTTATACATTTCGAGCAAGTCAGCACAAGGAAATAAATACATGTAACCAATATACAGTCAAATCGAATCCCACCCCTGTCTTCCAAAACATAAATTATTGATTTAGCTTCCATGTCAGGTCAGTTGAAAAACACCAAAACAAAACAAAACAAAGGCAAATTCTATTCTGTACAAAAAACAAAACAAAACACTTTTGATCAGGGACAATAAATTACACATAAGGTGTTTCTATCAGGAACATTTAAAGTCCGCAACAAGTAAACATACCAGCAATGGTAAACACAACTACAATAACACACATACATAAAACCAACGATGGTAAGACAACAGCAGATACCAAAGCACAAAACTGAAAGAGAAAAGTGCTATTTGATAATTCATTCAAACTCGTCTCTCTCTCTTCAGACCAGACCATGTCTTTATACAAGAACTTAAATTTGTGATTATTTTGGCAGAGCTTTTGCTGTAAATCCAGAGCATTCCACATTTTTACCCCACATACCCTCACACAGAAACTTTTATGAGTGGTTCTAGCATTAGGCAAAATGAAGTTTCCATAACCTCTCAAATTATAAATGTTCTTTTTAAGATTCATTAAACTCTGAAGATTCATTAAAGGGACTATGTGTAGCCTGCCCTCTTATAGTATTAAAAATGCTATTATTATCACAACTGAATGCAGGTTGCCAGTACCTTACTGCAGATAAAGTATGCGTTTTTCACATTGTCAGTATGGACAGTATGAGGACAGACCACGTCTCATGTTTAAGCTCATGTCACCCGCTGTTTCTGATGACCCGATTTCTGCACGTAAACACCACAAATACATCTAATTACTGGGTTCTCATTATTCTTGTTGCTGCTTTTACTGCTCATTTAACCCTCGAGCTTGCCTGGTTTACACCTGACCATATCACAAGTGATATATGGTCTGGAAGCCACCTTCGAAATATCTCGTACCGGAGGTGTGGTTTACAATTGCCAAAGACCGTTTATTGGGCGTTATGAATGTCTATCATTTGGCGTATACGTAGCCCATAGCCAATCATGTCAGTTGTCAGTTCAAACTACAAGCTTCCGTTTGTCACGAAGTACGCGTCACTGTCTTGCCACCCCTCCCCGCTCTCTGATTGGCTCCCAGAATCGGGAGAGCTCGCTTGCCATAGTCGGAAGGCTGTCTTTCAGATCGGAACGAACGAAAGCAGCCTGGGATTTCCCAGGTTACCCTCGAGCACTATCGCCGGGTGATTTTCACCCAAGCAAAATTATTTACATGATTTTCAATATGCTGCATTTTTCTGAGTGTCATGGGTCCCTGGGGAGCTTCACCATTCTTTTTGACATCTTTGAAGGTGTAGGTGTTTCCCTACCCCAAAGCCCACTTTTTCGTACAGGCTTTCAAGTGATTTTTACCCGGCAATAGTGAAAGAGGAACGTAAAAATGTAACGAATTTAATGTAAGAGGATGTAAAAAATAGGTAAGTAAGAGTGGTCCTGGAATGTGTATCTATCCTTATTTAGTGCAGGGGTTATGAATAAATATCACAAAGTGGTGATTTCAAAGGGAATTCTTATGGTGAAAACAATATTTTAGTCAAGTGGTAATTTTTACCCACTGAAAAAATACTATTTTTTTATCTTTTATTATTACAAGGTACATATTTTGACATCACAATAACATTCGCAAAACACTTAACACCACAATAACATTCGCAAAACACTCAGAAGACATATCGGGGGATGGGGAGTGCAGAGGACCAAAGGGCTCGTTCCAGGTGAAGAAAGGGGGTCTGGGGGGGGAGCAAGGGCGATGTAGTGTCCAGGGAAAGTCTAGACAACAGGGTCCAGGGGGGACAGAGGAGAAGGGCAGGAGTCAGAAGTCCAGCCGAGTGGAACCGGTTCGGGAGATGGAGAAAAGCGTATTGTCTGGGCTGAAGGTGTCGCAAAACTCAGTTGGAGTCATCGATTCCATGGGCTGCCGGCAGCGGGAGCCTCAACGTCAGCCTCTGAGTGAGAAGGTCCAGTAGTCGGGTCCAGAACTGCCGCATGACAGGACACCGGGCGGCCAAATGGAGGAGGTCTTCAGGCGCCTCACCACATACCGGACAGTCACAGCCGTACCTGTCAGGGTGTATTGCGTGCAACCTGGTGCAGGTGTAAATGATCCTGTGTCTCAATTTAAAGTCAAAATTACTGACTTGGGGTGGGGTGTACCAATTGTATATGTGAGCCCAGATGGAGGTAGTGTCATGTGTGGGAAATGTCTGCGACCATCTGTGTTCTGCCGAAGGGCGCCGAGCGACCCCGGCCACCAACAGCCGGTAGAAGGTGTGCGTCTTCGTCTCTGTCAGCCTCGACATCCTCTCCCCCCATAAAATATCAAAATCCAAAGAACACTCGCCTTCCTCTTCCCCATCTACCTCCCCCGGGTCAGGGGGGCCTGTCTCAAACAGGTCACCCCACTTCGCCAGGACAGAGGACTGGATCACACTTGCCTTCCTGAGAATTTCGGCTCTCCGGAACCCAACCCTAGCCCTCATAAACCTGCGCCTGATTTCCTCTATGTCAAACCTGCCTGACACATCTATAAGCTGTCCTACCTGTTTAATCCCCACTCTCTCCAGAACCCCACTGAACATGCTCTCCCTCCTCCCTGGAGGGTCGGAGAGCATGTCAGGGTTGAAACGCAGAGGCATCTGCCCCAGCTGCCACAGGGAACGCAGTGCCGCAACAGTGCACGGCCTCAGCACAGCCAAGGGCTCAAACACATCCCTCTCGAAAGGGGGGAAGCGCTCAAGGGTGACTCGCCGGGGGAGCATGCACAGGTTAAAAAAACCGTGCTCACCCAGATGATCTACCTGAACTGCAAAGAAGTCCTTCCACGCGGCCGTGAAGCCGGTGTCAAGGAACTTCTTGATTACTTTGAGACGCAACGCGCGCTTCTTAACAACCAAATCAATGAGTTTACGTCCCTCTTGATTGTACTCACCTATCATGACATTGTGTGCAATCAGCCCACGCTCTCTTCTCCAAATAAACCTATTCATCGCAATGCTAATTTTGTTTGCCATTGCGTCCGGCAAGTCGTACACGGTGAGGGCATGTACGAGTTTGGACAGGCACAAGGCATTGACGACTAAAACCTTGCCCTTGATTTTTAAATCACGAAGCCGCCATAAATTCATGCAAGCGTTACCGCCATTGTACAAACCTGTCCACAAATTGTCTCTACAGGCCACCTCATTTCTCCCTAGTGGGACGCCTAGGACCCTGTAAAGATCTGCCGCGTCCCTGAGGCCCCAGGTGTTCTGGGCGGTTGCGAGGCTTCCGCAGAAAGCCACGGAGGACTTATCAAGATTGGCTCAGGCAGTAGACATTGAGCACGTGGAGAGCCGTGTCGAGGCTCTGCACGTCTTGAAGGATAAGATTTGTATCGTCCGTGAATTGAAAAATTTTGTATTCGCTACCCGATGGGCCCGTGAGTCCACGCACGGCCCTGTCTTTCTTCAGCACAGCAGCAAGGGGTTCAGCCACTATGCTGTAGAGAAGCGCGCTTAGCGGGCACCCCTGTCTGACCAGCCTCCGCAAAGGGAAGTGGTCAGAGAGGAGGCCGTTGCATTTCACGCGGCTGACCGCGTTCGAATATAATAAGCGGATCCAATTGATGAACCTATCTTTGAAGCCAAACCTTCCCAGAACTCGATAGAGGAAGCTGTGCTCTACTCTATCGAACGCCTTATTGAAATCAACCGTTTTTGTTCCTCTCTCCTGCAACTGTTAGTGTGTCAAGGAGTCTGTGCTTCACCAGGGAAGTCTCACATGTCCCAGGAATGGGTGGACCAAAGACCAAGTTTCCAGAATCTTTTTTTTTTTTTAGAATTTTTTTGTTCTCAAATTCCTAATTTTTCAGTAATTTTGGAGCATGTCTTTAGGGCCTTCCTATTTTATTTTTTTATTGGGGACAAGCACCGAAGGTGCTAGGCACCATACTGTTTCTACTGCCTCGAAGGACCCGAACGGGCCAAGATGGCGGTGCCCTCCTCCAGCACCGGGGAGTTTGAAAGCTGGCTAAATGAGCGGCTGGACTCGCTCCAAGTGGACCGGGAGGTGTACGGAGCGTATATTTTAGGTGTCCTGCAGGAAGAGGAGAGCGACGAGGAGAAGGAGGACGCGCTACAGGGCATTTTATCCGCGTTTTTGGAGGAAGATACTGTAGATGACATTTGTAAACAGATAATCAAACAGTGGACGGACTTTTGTAGCCGAAACTCTGGAAAAAAGGATGAAGATGTGGAGGTACAGGCCATTGTCAGTCTCATAGAAAAACAGGCTCAAATCGTGGTGAAACAAAAGGAGGTTTCTGAAGAGTCCAAAAAGAGGAAAGAAGCTCTGCTGGCCCAATATGCCAATGTGACAGACGAAGAGGATGAAGGGGAAGAAGAGGAGGCAGCCAGTGCAAACCCAGTGCCTGGAAATGATAAATCCTTGTTCAGAAACACCAACGTGGAGGAGGTTCTGAACAGACAGAAGCAGAAGAGAGACCAGGCTCATGAGGACGGGCAGAAGAAGAAGGAAACGGACAAGATGCAGAGAGAGAAGGACAAACTGGCCAAGCAGGACCGCAAAGAGAAGGAGAAGAAACGCCCACAGAAGGGAGAGCGCAAGAGATAAAAACAACAAAACTGACACTTTTAATGTGGAAAGATTTTGCTAACAAATCTCAAAACAAAAAAACAAAGGTCTTTTGACACCTTTTTAGTATGTCACGACAACTACCCTTTGTTGATCTCTACACGTTTATCTCTGTGTCTGTTTACACTGACCAGAACAATTAGAAGGTCTTTTCTGGAAATTGTCAAGCTTGGTATTTGGAAATAAAGTCAATGATTTAACTATTTAAAAAAAAAAAAGAAAAAGAAAAGTGTTTCTACTGCGTTGCCTAGCAACCCTTTGATCTTGTCTTTGATGTGTCTTGTCTACTGATTCTTCTTCTTATTATTATACATTATTTCTCTGACCATGGGAGTCTATGGCAACCCCTAGAACCGTCTGGTAAAAAGTTGTGAAATTTTGCATGCACATTCCAGCCTCCAGTCTCCTCATTACCCACAGCAATTTATAGGCCCCCAGCCCCAACCGTCTAGTGCCACCAGCAGGTCAAAGTTGCAGGAATTTTCACGAATTGCCTAGCAACGCACCTAGCAACCGATCTGTCTTTGATGTGTCTTTGATCTGTTAAACCTTGTTAGACCCTGTTAAACCCTGTTAGACTCTGTTAGACCCTGTCAGACTCTGCTAGACCCTGTCAGACCCTGTTAGACCCTGTCAGACTCTGTTAGACCCTGTCAGACCCTGTTAGACCCTGTCAGACTTTGTTAGACCCTGTCAGGGTCAGATTCTGTTACACCCTGTCAGACCCTGTTAGACCCTGTCAGACTCTGTTAGACTCTGTTAGACCCTGTTAGACTCTGTTAGACCCTGTCAGACCCTGTCAAACCTTATTAGACCCTGTTAAACTCTGTTTCTGAGTCTGACAGGGTCTAACTACCCTGTTAGACCCTGTCAGACCCTGTTAGACCCTGTCAGACCCTGTTAAACCCTCTTAGACCCTGTTAAACCCTGTCAGACTCTGTCTATCTAAACCCCAGCACCTGCAACAAGATTATTATAGTTTATGAAAACTGTCAGACTCTGTTAGACCCTGTCAGATTCTGTTAGACCCTGTCAGACTCTGTTAGACCCTGTCAGACCCTGTCAAACCTTATTAGACCCTGTTAAACTCTGTCTAACTACCCTGTTAGACCCTGTCAGACTCTGTTAGACCCTGTCAGACCCTGTCAGACCCTGTTAAACCCTGTTAGACCCTGTTAAACCCTGTTTCTGAGTCTGACAGGGTCTAACTACCCTGTTAGACCCTGTCAGACTCTGTTAGACCCTGTCAGACCCTGCATGCGGCCTACATGCTGAGGCCTACATGCACCTTCGGTGCTTGGCCCCACATTGCTGCTTGCAGCTATATTTTTTATTATTTTTTTTTATTATTTTTTTCATTTTGTTACACATACCACAGTTGAAAATAAAAGAAAACCACTCTAATTTATCATGTGTTGTCATATTTTGATCTATTTTTCATGACAAGTACTTTTTGTTGGGTATATTATATTGGGTCAAAATTACGCGGCAAAAGTGATGGTGTTACTTTTTATATCAAAAGTGTTCTAGGGTTAATTGTGCGAGTGAGTGGGTGTGTCTGGGTTTGACAATGGACTGGCCTTTTTTTGTTTTTGTTTTAATTAAATTAAATGTAACATGTTCATATGAAAATCTCAATAGTGTACCAATGTTGTTATGATAGTCCCTGCATTAGAAGCATGGCTCTAAACTTAAATGGACAATACTTCCACGTGTCGAATGTACATGTGTCTGGGCCCTGTGCTGATGGTAAATAATTATCGTGTGTTAGACATCCAGAGTGTAACGCCTCGCAGGCTACTTCTACAACACATGTGAAGTATTTGACAAAGCTCACCAAAAGGAGACATTAAACAGAATACTATAGGCAAAGCACTCAGCACAAATCATCTCAACTCTTTAATATTATGGCTGGCTCCTAAGACATTTTGACAATTTTTTGACATGCAAAGGTGAAAATAACCACACTCCCACTTAAGTACTTCAACAGATCCCAAAAGTGTAGTAGTTTGCACAGCAGCAACATTTGTGTTACTATAGTTACTCTAAAGTACCTGCACTTCAAAACTACTTTCAGAGGAATGCCTACTAGGGACTACTCGTGTTAACAATGAGAAGACACCCTTTCCATTCAATAAACAACTGACATTTCTATAATATAGCCTCAAGAACATGACATCAAGACTGAACCAGGTCTTCAAGTGCACTAGAATATGCCTAAATCTGGACAAAATCATGGAAACCTATGCATCAATCAACCAACATCTCCAAGTACTCACTATAAATTCAGGCCAAAAGAAATACACAGGCCTTGTATAAACTAAATACATTAAAGGTCCTATTGTATATGACACAGCATACGTCATCAAGCTGCGCTGCACAATGATCGCACTGATCAGTTGCTCCATGTCAACTAACCTCTCTCTAAAGGTCAGCAAAACTAAGGAAAATATAGCTGTAAGCAGCAATGTGGGGACAAGCACCGAAGGTGCATGTAGGCCTCAGCATGTAGGCCGCATGCAGGGTCTGACAGGGTCTAACAGAGTCTGACAGGGTCTAACAGAGTCTGACAGGGTCTAACCTGTTAGCCAGGCTTCCCAGGCTCCCAGGCTTCCTATGAAGGGTTCCCGAGATATGAGCTCACTTTGGCTAGATCAAGGACACATCAAAGACAGATCAAAGGCCTAGCAACGCAGAAAATTCCTGAAAATTCCTGCAAATTTGACCTGCTGGTGGCACTAGACGGTTGGGGGTGGGGGCCTATAAATTGCTGTGGGTAATGAGGAGACTGGCTGGAATGTGCATGCAAAATTTCACAACTTTTTACCAGATGGTTCTAGGGGTTGCCATAGGTCAGAGGAATAATGTAGAATAATAATAATAATAAGAAGAATCAGTAAAAACACTATGGTGCCTAGCACCTTCGGTGCTTGGCCCCAATGATCATGGGCTTCAGGAGACAGCGTGTAGACCAGCATCCCCCCATCTTCATCAACAACGCTGAGGTGGAGCAGGTCAGCAGCGTTCCTTGGGGTACACATCACTGAGGATCTGTCCTGGACACTACATACAGACACTGTGGTTAAGAAAGGCCGACAAAGACCCTACTTCCTGAGGAAGTTGAGGAAGTTTGGTATGAACACCAGCATCCTCACAAACTTCTACAGGTGCATCATCGAGAGCCTGCTGACGGGCTGCATCACAGTGTGGTATGGGAACTGCACCACTCAGAGCCGCAAAGCACTACAGAGGGTGGTGCGAGCGGCAGAGGACATCACTGGCAGCAGTGTCCCCTCCATCCAGGACATTTACCACAGCAGGCGTCTGCGTAAGGCACGCAGCATCACTAAGGGCCATACTCATCCGGCACAAGGACTTTTCCGTCTGCTACCCTCAGGAGCCTGCCAGCACGCACAAAAAGACTCAAAGACAGCTATTACCCCCAAGCTGTCAGACTACTGAACTCTAGATAATACTGGACGACTGAGGGACTCTTCACGCATCTAGATAATACTCTAAATAATACCAAACTCTCAATAATACTGCACTAAACTACTTTTTGATTATGCATAATATGTTTACTGCTGCTGCTCTATATGAATGTATCATGTTTGTCACTACCTCAGTGTAAATGCTATTGTTACCTGTCCAATAACCCACGTGCAATACTTATACCATACTATATTATGTGCAATCTGTGAAATACTCTACTTACACCTTATTTAATCCTACCTGTACCTTTGTATTTTATTACATTTTTTTTATTATATTGTTTACCTTTTCCCTTGTATTTTTATTGCATGCTATTAGTACTTCTTGACTATCTTAGAGAGTCAACGGGTTCTTCTGATCCAAAGCATTTCATTGCATTGTTGACCTTGTGTTGATCCTGCATATGACAAATAAACAATCTTGAATCTTGAATCTATTACACCAAATTGATTCTTATGAGCTTTAAGCCTTGTTATAATGTTCTCACTTCCTCAAAAACATACCTGGAATGTTTTTGTGTTTTGTTTCATTCACACATTTGAGTAATCCTGCATTATTAGTGTGTCTACATCTGCAAAGCTCAACAAGTTCCATCCTGTGATGTCATGAAGTGGTAGTTTTCAAGTTAACAGCTACCTTTTACCTTTTGTTCAGAAGAGATTGGCAATTTGAGGGCTATCATTGTCCAAATTACTCTAGTGGAGATGTATGGAAATTTACAAACACAATGCTGCACTTCCTGTACTACTCCACGACATCACAAGGTGGAACAGAGACCTACAGTATCGGAAAAAAGTATCACAATACCAACCAGAAGTAGTTACAAAAAAACAAAACAATTTAATATCTTGCCTCTTTCTACTAAATCTCATAATTTGTTATTTTTGCATCATTGGATATCAGCCTCTGCAATAGAATTACACAATTGACTCATAAAAAATAATAGGCTGAATTGACAGTGAGGTCCCAACGCCATCATGAAAATCCTTGTTAAACTCTACACTTCTAATAAACTGTACTGATAGTCCACATGATGGTCATTAATCTAAAGCATGGTGCGCTAAGTTGAAATTCACACAGTTAATCACAGTGTTTCCTTTTGGCACAGTTAGACCATAGACCATATACAGACAGAGTAGACTTATAGCCCTGTGAGCCTAATGCGTGATACAAAATGATAATAAAACAATGAGTGGATGGAAACTAGCAGACCACACAGTGAGCATGCAGCCATTTTGACAGATCACTGCAGCCAGACCAATCACATTTCAATGATGAATGGTTTTAATCATGGCACAAAGCGGAGCCTACTCAAGCGCTCAGTTAAAGGAGAAGTGACAGACATATATTCTATGATAAAATAGGGGCTAAATAATCCAATTGAATACTTACTAATCTGCATTGAGTTCCTGCATATACTGTGAGAAGTCAGTGCACTTCTGGGTTAGCTATAGGTATATTGCTACCATGCATGTTAGCAATATATATATATATATATATATATATATATATATATATATATATATATATATATATATATATATATATATATATATATAATAATTTGAGTTAGATCAGAAAATCTATTAAGCATGTCACACATTCTTTTAAAAGGTACAGTATTTGATTTTATTTTTAAAATTGTAATGCTGACGACATGATAGTGTGATAGCCAAGTTTTTATGTTACAATTAATTTGATGTTGTGGTTCTTTTGACAATTGTCCAATCAGAAAACAGAATGAGCCTCACACTGGTCTCTTATTTGAGTTGCCAATTTCAATGCTGAAATCCACTTTGTTTAAACCTAAAATGTCTCTCTCTGACCTGAATTGTCACTCCCTAAAGCCCAGCACCTGCAGCTGATCCTGAATCTCTGCAGCTCAGAGAGGGAATTCTGGAGGTTCTGAGTGCTCACATGAGACATGACCTGTCCATATATACTGAAAATGACCACAGACTTGTATGTTCTATACAGTTTAGCACTGGTAACTCAGGTTCAGACAGTGGCGGACCGTGGCCACAGATATAACTGTCTGATGCCAAAGCCATCATATACAGCCTCTCAGCCTGTGAGCTCACCTGCCCACATGTCTTCACCGCTGTTGTCTTCAACAGACAAGTACTTTCACACATGTTGGCTCTATGTCACCATCTGATACGTAATCCAACCATGGAAGTTAAAATCCATGAATCCAATAGTTCATTCATTCTGTGCTCTGTGAGTATCAAGAAATCCTTTGCTAGTAGCCACATTGTTTTAAGATAAGATAAGATAAGATATGCCTTTATTAGTCCCACAGTGGGGAAACTCCAGTGTTGCAACGCACAGATCAAGAACAGCAGGAAAAAGTAGCATACAGTAAAACAAGATAATAAATAATGGCTTAGAATAATTTAAAAATAGACTTAAAAATAGACTCTAGAGTATAGTTGAATATTGTAGTGCAGATAAAGTTGAATGACATGTTAACAGTGTTCGTTTAAATGCTCTTCTGCCCATTTCATTACAACTAACTTAGGAAACAAACTGCTCCTCTTAGAAAAATAATCCCATTATTTGTCAAAAAATGAAAGCGTATTATGTTTCTTTCAAACTTCATCAATATTTAAACAGACGAAGCTAGCGCTAGTCACTCGCCAACTGGTGGATTCTCCAGTGACAATGTACTGTCTCTGGTCAGGACAGGACAGGGCCTATGGATCAGCGCTGAACATGCAGCTGGCCTGGGAGTGGAACTAAGCCAATGTAGCAGTGCTGGTGTCTGCCTGTCAATCAACTGCAAAGGAACAATCTCATTGGTCAGTTTTAACATTAGGGCCAGTAGCTTGCAGATAGAAGTCCCCCTCCCAAATAAAAAAAACTCCAGGTGCAGCGTCTGCAGTGATGCAGTCGTTGTATCGGACCGTTGTGGTGAAGAGGGAGCAACAAAAGGCAAAGCTCTCAATTTACGTTCAATCTACGTTCCTACCCTCACCTATGGTCATGAATTTGGGTAATGACCGAAAGAGCAACATCACGGATACAAGAGGCCGAAATGAGCTGGATGCTTCCTTAGAGATAGGGTGAGGGGCTCAGTCACACAGGAGGGGCTTGGAGTAGAGCGGCTGCTCCATGTTGAGAAGAGCAGCTGAGGTGGCTCGGGCATCTGTTCCAGATGCCTCCTGGACCTTTCTCAGTGTTCTGGGAAGACCCAGAACACGCTGGAGGGACTATGTCTCTGGGCGGGCCTGGGAACACCTTGCGGTCCCCCTGGAGGAGCTGGAGGAAGTGTCCTGGGTGACGGAAGTTTGGGAGTCCCTGCTTAGACTGCTGCCCTGTGACCCGGCTCCGGATAAGCAGAAGAAAATGGATGGATAGATTTTTTTTGTTGTTGTTGAAATGTCAGGGCACTGAGTGTGGATTAATAACTAATATTGAGGATTAATAACTAGTCATCATAGATTCTCCTGACCAAGCCTAAAGCTCATGTGAAGATGGCTCTCTGGGCGCTCTACTACAGTCACCTCCAGCTCCTGAGAGGTGTCCCCAGAGACACTGAACGATGTGTCAAATGAGGACAAATTCTCTACAGGGACAATAAACCTCAATAACCTTCTGGATTGTGCCAAGCTTATCTAATGAATTGTACAGTCCTGCTTTCTGTTGGAGTATGCTGTGGAATGCTTTTTTCTTTTTTGTATTAGCTGAATGTTTTTGTAAATTGTTAGGTTGGTAGTCACTGCAGGATGGCTTGGTGGTAAGGTTCTCCCCTCCCAAAAAGCAAATCCTTTTTTACTTCTGATTTCAATGTTTATTTTTCTGTCTTCATTTTCTGTGTTACCAACAGTATTTGTTAAGAAAGATGGTTATAACTAAAATGCATTATTATTTCTCCAACCTTATAAGGAGAGGAGAGCTCAGTACATTTTGTGTATGTGTGACCAAAGAACACAAAAGCATATGAACACTGTACATAACATCAGTATTCCCTTAAGCAGCTCAGAAGCGATCCTCCTGAGACACTTCCATGGACTGTATGTGACGGCATGTAGCACATAGGAGGCGAGGCAGAGGAAGCTAAAGCTAGGAACAGCTAATGTGGCTTCACTAATTTGTACTCCCTCGGGCTTAAGTTCAAAACATAAAAAACAGCTATTTATTTGTGCATCTGTCACAGCACACAACGCACACCAATGTCTTCTCACCTTCTGACCACAGCTCTCACAAATCTGATGCAGACAAACCACTGGAGCATAAACAGGTCAGGCTCAATCCACTGTACACACCGGATCTTTGTAGTGGTGTACCTTTGTTTACAAGAACATCTATAACATACATGTCAAAGTGAATAATGATACACATGTACAGGTACAAAAAAAAAAGATCTTGTCACATCTCACAGCTAAGTAGAACAGGACCTGGCTACTGCTTGGATGGAAGACCACTAGGAATACCAGGTGCCACAATGGGAGGATTATTGTGTCCTTAGGCACTTCACTCACATTGCCGAGCCTGAAAGCGGTGTGAGCTTGAGTGTGGTGGTTGGAGGGGTCAATACTGCAGATTGGCAGCCTAACTTCTGTCAGTTAGCCCCAGGGCAGCTGTAGCTACAGTGTGAGTGAGTGTGTAAAGTGTCCAAAATATAAATCATAAGTACAATCATTGCATAATTATTAACTTCATAAAACCCAATATTTAATTGAAAGCATATATTTTGTTGAAAGTACCACAAAAGAACCAAACATGACAAATGAGTGATTTTCTGCTGTCAAGGTCCATCTATTTTCCTCTCTCTTTTTTACATATATTATATTATATTTGATGAGTGAGCTACCGTACCAAAACAGTTTCCCTTGTGGATCAATAAAGTTTAAGGAGCCGTTTAGACGAGGACGATTGCGACTGAAAACGACAAAATATTCTATCGGAAGTGTCTTTCATTTACATGGCGGCGGCGCCGTCGGGCTCTGAAACCACAAAAATCTGAAGACTCCTTCCAGAGTGTGGAGTTCTGAAGACGGCCCGGGTCGCATCTCTGTCTAAACGGCAAGAAGCGCAAAACATGTTCACATCGCATACACCTGATGCGCCAAGCCGGTAAAAACAATAACAATACATCGCAGGCGACAGAGTTTGGACAAGACCAGGCAGAACCAGTCAGTGGTGGGACAATTTTGAGAATGGATTAGTTGATGACAGTGCTTGGGTGGAAAACTTCAGAATGACTAAACAAGCTGTTGTTGCATTAAGCGAAGAGCTCCGACCCTACATCGAGGGCGAAACAGCCGCAATGAGAGCCCCTGTCGGTGTCCTGAAAAAGGTAGCTCTGACATTATATTACCTGCATTATATTATTATTATATTATATTATATTATTAGCGGCCTGGCATGCATATTCAATCAAATTCGCCCACTTTTGCGTCTTCGTATAAACAAACATTTCCTGTTGAGAACGCTCGTCTAAACGCGGATAAAAAATTTAAGACGAGATGCCACTTTTGCGTCTTCCGTTTTGATCGTCGCCGTCTAAACGTAGCCTTTGTCTAAGGACCCACCTCCATGATCTTATTGCTAGGCTTGGTCAGGACCTCAGCTGGAGGATTTTTTTTGGATGGAGCATGTTTTTGTCTTCTTAACAAAAGGTAAAAAGTCACTGTTTACTTGAAAACTACCGCTTCATGACATTACAAGGTGGAACAGAGCATTTTGAGCTTTGGAAATGCAGATAGACTAATAAAGGATAACTTAAACATTTGTGAATGAAACGAACCCAACTCCAGGTCTGTTTCTGAGGGGGTATCTGCATTATAACATGGCTTAAAGCTCACAAGAGTCAATTTTGCGTAATATAGGACCTTTCAATTTCAAAGTTGAATTTGATACTGAGAAAAAGGCTTTATTTTCTTCTTTTTTAGACAATATTATTTGATTTTAACTTAATTTACAGATTTTTTTATTTTTTTTTTACAATATCATGTGGTTTAATCTAGTTTATCACTCTATATCTACTGGAAACATCTAAACCCTTATGTAACAGATTATACTCCCTACAACTGTTTATAGCTGTGATAGAATATCTTATTTGTATATATACATTTATTATTTTTTTTATTATTATGTCTCATCTGACACTGGTCTATTGCTCTTTGGTTGCAATTCCATCTATTTTTGTGTTACCCTCTGTCAGGGCTGGACTGGGACAAAAAAACGGCCCTGGCATTTTTGGCTCAGAACGGCCCCTCATAATTAGCGGAGCACAACGGACTAATTTATGTTTGTGTTCGCCAAAGTAATGTATTTTACTATTGTTACGTCTTGGCCGAGGGGAAACACCTTCTTCACTATAGGGTTTGTAGCATCTTGCTTTGGGTGGTGATTTACTAATTCTTACATTCTAGCAGGTTCTGCACGGGGAAAAGTAGTCTACTCTCTCTTCTCTCTCCTCAACAGCTTGGGACAGATTATTACAGTTTATTAAGTGATAAATAGAAAACCTAAGAACCTAAATTAAAAATAAAAATATTGGGAACTACCTGGAAAAAGTGTGGAACTATCTAAACCATCAAAACATTTAGTATCTTTAGGTAACATTTTTATTTTTTGATAATGATCAGATAAATCTCAAACTAAGGCAGCACGAGACAAGGCAAGATGGCTGAGCGGAAGTAACGATGCTCTCACTTAAGGCCGCTTAAGGCTACATCCACACGGCAACACAACGCAGGATTTTTTTTCTTACTGGGTAAAAAAAATACCACGTCCACACTGGGAACGGATCAGTAAAATATCACGTACACATGGCAATGGCACTGCAGGACACTAAAGGATATGAAAATGGACTTTTAACTTCTACTTGGACACATGACACCTTCAGGAGACCTTCGGGACAGGTTCGGGACACGTCCGTTTCTCCGGAGCTCGTGTACAGAGTGCGATTTAGCTCCGAAACACACGATATGCGAATTATCAGAAAACACTGCAGTCAGTGAGTTATAATTATTATCATCTGAAAGTTCTCTCTCCATTATGCGTAAACCATTTATAAACCAGATCTAATTCGAATCTAAACCAGGTAATAACTAACTGAGGTCTGGGTGGGTGCCAGTCTTATCTCCACTGCCTTACGCATAGTTTGCCCACACACGTCGTTACACACAGGCACAGCACACTCACGTTTTGAACATCTTCTCCATGTCTTTGATCTGTTTTCGGGAGAACTCTTTAAATTCGGTGTAGGGGTTGAACACTTTGCTCATGTGCACCCGCGGCCCTCGTTCAGCTCCCCGCGCCGCTGCAGCTTTGCCACCAGCTCCGAGCCCATGCTCTCGGTGCAGGGTTTGTCCTCCGCCTGGTCGTGGGACGCCAGGTCCACGGCCACCGGCTCCGCGGCCCCGTCCTCGATGAGCAGGCGCCGGTTCAGTTTGGAGGAGAGCTCGTCTGTGGCCATGGTCCGGACGGTTTGTGGGGGAGTGCGGAGATGGAGCAGGCGGGTTTAAAAGAATCTGGCGCATGTTGTGCTGTAAGCTGCAGTACATTTTTTTTCAATAACGCAAGTAAACGTAACAGTGACTGCAGCACTGCTACCCTGTTCACCTTCAGCCTGGGCTGCAGAGGACATGGAGGCTCCAGCAGCCCCTCCAGAGTGAGGCTTTTTAAGATTTCCGCCCGCTAATTCTCCGCACCTCCTTTCTTGCGCTTTTCCAATTATGAAACTGGCGGGGATCAGCGCAGGGAAAGGGGTGGGACCAGTCTCGTAAGCTTCTATATCCTGATTGGTTTAGTCCACTGCCTATATTGAAAATGGACCAATGGGCCGCCTCCTTTAAATTGTGGGCTGGTGACCGGGCTCTAGGTTAAAAAAAAAAAAAAAACAGCATCGGCCCCGACCCCCGAGGACTGTCGGCCCACCGGGAAAATGCCCGGTATGCCCGATGGCCAGTCCAGGCCTGCCCTCTGTTATATATTATATTTTATGAGTGAGCTACTATACCCAAATATTTTCCCTTGTGGATCAATATTCTAAGACTAAGGTACTCAAAGAACTTTATATCAAAGAACCACTCACCCACACACACGTTCATACACCAGTGTACACGTACAGGCGGGGCAGGCGGGTTGAGTGTCTTGCCCAAGAACACAACAGCATTTATTTGTGGGAGCTGGGGTCAACAATGTTTAGGTCGGGAGTGGTATTCGAACCACCAACCTTTGGGTTATAGAATACCCATATCCAATTATTAGATGCTGTTTTAGCCATCTTTTGTAAATTTTGGTTATATGTCATTGTTTTGGAATAAAAATATGTCCCTGCTGTACAGTATTTGAAGTAACATCTGATTTTTATAATGGCCACTGCTGCAGTACAGTCATGACTCTGCTCTCAAACTGAAAAAGCCGTGGACGGGGTCACGGGATATAAAAGCTGGCATTTAGTCATTACTGGAGACGCTTGTGTGGGCTCCAGGTCAGCAGTAATCATGGAGAGTTGCATAACCCGGGGTCGGACCTCACAATGACCGTGTTGTGATAGAAGTGTTCTGAGCCGCACAAGTCACTTAGGTTGATTACACCAAAAAGGGGTTGGGAATGGGCTGGATGAATCTGGGTCAATAGGCTCATTTATATTGATAATGAGAAGCAGTAGATATTTGAGCTAGATATTTTGGGAAGGATTATTGTTCTTTTCTGATAAATGTGGTATGAAGTCAAGAATTTCCACAATATGACAATAAACTTACCAATCTTACATCTATTTTGCTTTAAGTGTTTTTATTGCTTAAAAACACATTACAAAACATGCATTCTTACTGTGAATGGGGTTGTCTCTCCACAAATCTGACCCGTAACTTCGGCGTCACCTAAGGTTTAATGCCTGGGAATATATATATATATATATATATATATATATATATATATATATATATATATATCGCCCATTTCACTGTGTACTGCCTGGATTGATTACAAGAAAGCCTGTGACTCAAGGCCACACACATGGAGTGCTTGGAGCTGTACAATATCAATAAGACTAAGGGCATTCATTGCAAACTCAATGCGGTTGTGGAAAACCACCCTTGAAGCCAATGGCAAGCCACTTGCGCAAGTGTCCATCAAATGTGGCATATACCAAGGAGATGCACTGTCCCCACTGCTGTTCTGCATAGGTCTGAACCCCCTCAGCCAAATCATTGAAAGCACTGGCTACGGATACCGACTCAGAAATGGGGCCACCATCAGTCACCTCCTCTACATGGATGACATCAAGCTGTACGCTAAGAGTGAGCGAGACATCGACTCACTGATCCACACCACCAGGATCTACAGCACAGACATTGGAATGTCATTCGGGTTTGAGAAATGTAGTAGGATGGTGACCAAGCGAGGGAAGGTAGTCCACACAGAGGGGGTCTCACTCCCAGAGGGAACAAGAACAGATGTTGAGAACAGTTACAAGTACCTTGGTATCCCACAAGCAAATGGCAACCTTGAAGAGGCAACAAGGAAAGCGGCTACAGCCAAATACCTGCAACGAGTAAGGCAAGTCCTAAGAAGTCAGATCAATGGCAAGAACAAGGCCCAGGCAATAAACAGCTATGCCCTGCCAGTGATCAGATACCCAGGAGGAATCATAAGATGGCCAAAGGAGGAGATACAGACTACAGACGTTAAGACACGAAAGCTCCTGACCATGCATGGAGGGTTCCATCCCAAATCCAGCACCCTGAGACTGTACACGAGCTGGAAGGAAGGAGGCCGAGGACTAGTGAGTGTGGGAACCACTGTCCAGGATGAAACATCCAAAATCCATAAGTACATCAAGGACAAGGCCCCGACAGATGCTGTGCTCAAGGAATGCCTCAGACAGTGGAGTGCAGAGGAAGAGGTGCTGGAGGGACTATCATGGCAGGACAAACCCCTACATGGGGCGTACCACCGAAACATAACTGAAGTGGCTGATATCAAGAAATCCTACCAATGGCTGGAGAGGGCTGGTCTGAAGGACAGCACAGAGGCCCTCATCCTGGCTGCACAGGAGCAGGCCTTGAGCACCCGAGCAATAGAGGCCCAGATCTACTACACCAGACAAGACCCAAGGTGTAGGCTGTCCAAAGAGGCTCCTGAGACAGTCCAGCACATAACTGCAGGGTGTAAGATGCTGGCAGGGAAAGCATACATGGAGCGACAGAACCAAGTGGCAGGCATAGTGTACAGAAACATCGGTACGGGCTGGAGTACGGGCTGGAGACCCCAAGGTCAAGGTGGGAAACACCTCCGAAGGTTGCGGAGAATGACCGAGCCATGATCCTGTGGGACTTCCAGATACAGACTGAGAATGGTGATGGCGAACCAACCAGACATAGTGGTGGTGGATAAGCAACAGGACAGAGCCGTGGTGGTGGACATTGCAATACCAAGAGATGGTAACATCAGGAAAAAGGAACACGAGAAACTAGAGAAATACCAGGGGCTCAAGGAAGAGCTGGAGAAGGCCTGGAAGGTGAAGGCATCAGTGGTGCCCATGGTGATCGGAGCACTCGGGGCTGTAACCCCCAAACTGGAGGAGTGGCTACAACAGATCCTAGGAAAAACATCAGACATCCCAGTCCAGAAAAGTGCAGTACTAGGAACAGCAAAGATACTGCGCAGAACTCTCAAGCTCCCAGGCCTCTGGTAGAGGACCCGAGCTGGATGAGAGTGAGAGACCAACCACCGTGGAAGGTGAGGAGCACTTATATATATATATATATATATATATACACACTCAACAAAAATATAAACGCAACACTTTTGTTTTTGCTCCCATTTTTCCTGAGATGGACCCAAAGATCCAAAATTCACTCCAGATACACAACACTACCATTTCTCTCAAACATTGTTCACAAATCTGTCCAAATGTGTGACAGCGAGCACCTCTGCCCCGCCGAGACAATCCACCCCACCTCACAGGTGTGCCACATCAAGATGCCGATCTGACATCATGACCAGTGCACAGGTGCGCCCCAGACTGGCCACAATAAAAGGCCACCCCGAAATTTGCATTTTTTTTGCTTTATTGGGGGTCTGGGGACTCAGAACCAGTCAGTATCTGGTGTGACCACCATTTGCCTCATGCAGTGCAACACATCATCTTCGCATAGAGTTTATCAGATTGTCAATTGTGGCCTGTTGAATGTTGGTCCACTCCTCTTCAAAGGCTGTTATGGACGAAGAACACAGGTGCATTTTATTGATGGCATTTTGAATGCACAGAGATACCGTGATGAGATCCTGAGGCCCATTGTTGTGCCATACATCCATGAACATCACCTCATGTTTCAGCAAGATAATGCACGGCCCCATGTTGCAAGGATCTGTACACAATTCTTGGAAGCTGAAAATGTCCCAGTTCTTGCATGGCCAGCATACTCACCGGACATGTCACCCATTAAGCATGTTTGGGATGTGCTTGACCGGCGTATACGACAGCATGTACCAGCTCCCACTAATATCCAGCAACTTCACACAGCCATTGAAGAGGAGTGGACCAACATTCCACAGGCCACAATTGACAATCTGATAAACTCTATGCGAAGAAGATGTGTTGCACTGCATGAGGCAAATGGTGGAGTCCCCAGACCCCCAATAAAGCAAAAAAATGCACATTTCGGGGTGGCCTTTTATTGTGGGCAGTCTGGGGCGCACCTGTGCACTGGTCATGATGTCGGATCGGCATCTTGATGTGGCGCACCTGTGAGGTGGGGTGGATTGTCTCGGCGGGGCAGAGGTGCTCCGCTGTCACACATTTGGACAGATTTGTGAACAATGTTTGAGAGAAATGGTAGTGTTGTGTATCTGGAGTGAATTTTGGATCTTTGGGTCCATCTCAGGAAAAATGGGAGCAAAAACAAAAGTGTTGCGTTTATATTTTTGTGTATATATATATATATATATATATATATATATATATATATATATATATATATATATATATATATATAGTATAATACGAGATACTAAAACACAAACATCTGTATTTGATTGGTTATTGATACTTTGCACTGACATCACAATGGAGCTGTTCTACATGTATCTCTATTGGTGGAAAGTTCAGCAGTTACTATGGTGATACGATGCACACATTAGCAAACACAGACAAAAAAGTTTTAGGATAGTCTGAAAACTCATTTTCAAAACACATTTTCAGGAGCCTGTAATAAATTCTAGCATTCAGTCCTGTTTAGTTTGATTTTCAGCAAAAGCTGTGAGTGTCTAATTGAAAAAGTGGCTAATGCGAGCTAACTGTAATTGTCGTATTGTATCTGTAATTTTATGTGTGAGACTTGTTTAACAGCACAAATCAGCTCACCTGTTGTCAGTGACGTGCAGTCAGGGGAGGCAGGTCTGTCATCACAGATGACAGATCCCCATACATTTATTTTATATTTAACTTTGCCATTTTAATTTATTTTTTATTAAAATCGCTGAATTTTCACTTTTACCATTCAGATACTGAGAAGAGACGTTCAGAGAGGCACCAGCCGTTCATGCCTCATATGGACTGACTGTGCTGTAGCTCAGCAGTGACAGATTCTGTGCTAAAGCGGCTGTGAAAAGGCGCCGGGTGAGGCCTCATGGTCGGGGCACTCCTGAGCCCAGGGATTCCTCTGCAGTGACAGCAAGATACAATTTAGAGTTAGCAAGTCAAGTTTAATAATCCGTTCAACTTCACTTGTTTCTTCTTGTCTGGCCCGACTTTTTAAATGGAGAAATATTTCCTATTAAAGCTCAAGAAGTTTTCTAAACTGGACTTTCGGTCGAAGCTGGAGGTTAAGAAGAAGATTGATTTTATTGATCTCACACTGGAGAAATTCTTCTCTGCATTTAACCCATCCTGTTATTAGGAGCAGTGGGCAGCACATTACTGCGCCCGGGGACCATCTCCATGATCTTCTTGCTTCGGCTTGGTCAGGACCTAAGCTGGATTTTACCTATGGTGCATGTTTTGGGTTGGTGGGGGAAACCGGAGTGCCCGGAGGAAACCCACCCAGACACTGGGAGAACATGCAAACATGCAAAAAAGATTATAATTAAAGGAAGACCAACGTCAAAGGGTTTGCTCCAGACGGGACGAAAGACTCGCTCTTTTCAAACAGTGTGGTTCACACGAAAAAGCTGACTGTGTGGATGTCCAGTACGAAATCTTTTCTGCTTTTCCTGCCTTCTTTTCTCAACCTGCTTTGACAATGTCTGGACTCAGATGGAATATTGTGACCTGGAAAATTTGCAAAGAAGCCTCGTTAAACATGAGCGGTCCACCACTCACATTCAGAGCCAGATCGAGCTAAAAACGTCTTTAATTTAACGTATTTTAATTTATGACGCTCTGGAAAATGCACTGAACAATAATAATTTTCAGCTTCACATCAAAAATATTACGAGCTACCAGTCACTTACAGAGAAAGAAACTGACCCAGGGTCAAATTTACTTGCAGATTTACATATTTGTAAATCTGATTGTGGTGACGTCAGTGCCTCACCTGTCATCAATCAATCAAACATTATTTAACATTAAAGCGCTTTTCATACAAAAAAATGTAACACAAAGCGCCTTACAGTGATTAAGGATTAGAAGATTAGAAGATTGACTTTTTATTGATCTCACACAGGAGAAATTGTTTTCAGCATTTGACCCGGGGACCATCCCCATGATTTTGTTGTTTAGGCTTGGTCAGGACCCAAGCTGGAGGATTTTACCTATGGCGCATGTTTTGGGTTGGTGGGGGAAACCGGAGTGCCCGGTGAGTCATGACCCTCACCGCACGTCACTGCCTGTTGTACTTCCAACCAAGTCAGCTCTTTCTGGTCAAATTAAAGTTAAAGGTGAACTATGTAACTTGTGTGGTGGAGGGCCCGTCATCTCCATGGAGATGTCCCTAGAATGTTCCACAGTATGGCCATAAATTAATGAATATCCATGGAGATTTGGAAACCAAATTACAGGTTAGATTTGTGGAGAAGCGACCCCACTCATAGTAAGAATTTTGAAAGGTATTTTTGAGTAATAAATAACATATGTAGTTGAATAAAGGCAAGGCTGATTAGCATACATACTGTGGACAATTTCACATCCCCAGGGAATGTTGATGATAACTGCAAAGTATCAATTCTTAACTGTGTAAGAGTATTTTATAACATTAGTTTGTATTACTGTAAGTCTAACCTGTAGAGCCTTTGACAAATAGTGGAATAGTCTTGGCTGAATTATTTCATAAACCAGCCCAGTGAATACAAACTCTTTGAGTGCATAGGTGGAGCACTTTGTCCAATATGTTCTCATTCACTTCTCAGAATTATTATATGGGCCAGACTTCTGCAGCACCAAGATACTTCTTGGATGGATAGAGCTGGATTTTTAGTGTGAAATCTCATCTCTTTTGTTCCTAATGTAATGCCTTCATACTTCAGCGAGACAGTCCATGCGTGACGCCAAAGCCAAGGCCAGATCCGAGCACAATGACAAATTCAGACTTCCTTGTAGCAGAGGCGGTGGAAAGGGTCCAGTTTGGCAAAGATGAAACAGTGCAGAGAGGATCCATGGATTAAGTCATTGAGAAACGTTCAAACGAATTACAATGATAGTTTTGTCAGGGTTTTTCCAATAGCCAGGGGGATTAGGCGCAGTGAGGATGTGCAGAGGAGGTGTCATCTTTGGTTGGAAGTTGAATAATTGGGTGTCATTTTAAAACATTGTAGGCAGTTTCAGACAGATTCTTGATGGAGGCGGTGTCCTGTTCTGAAACATGTCTTAATATGTCACTGACAGTCTTAACTGCCTAGATTACATAAAATGGAGTCTTGTGAGGTTGTGTTTTTTTTTGTTTTTGTTATTTTTTTTCCATTTTCTCCCGTTTTCTCTGTCTTTTCGGGTCGTGGGGGCAACGGTCCAGGTCAGCTTGTGTTGTTAAGATAAGATAAGAATAAGACTTTATTGATCTCACACAGGAGAAATTCACTTGCCACATTAGCTCCAGGCAGCTTAGTGCAAAAGAAAATTAGAACAAAAAAGTGCATGCAGACAAGGTAAGTAGTAGCAGTAAAAAAGTTAATAGTTACCTCATTAAAAAAAAAAAAAAAACTGTGTTAAGTTTCATCCACACAATTTTTAGTAATTCTACATTAGTCTGTCTACATTTCCAAAGCTCAAAATACTCTGTTCCACCTTTTGATGCCATGAAGTCATAGTTTTCAAGTTACCAGCTACCTTTTATCTTTGAGGTGTTTGAAGTTTAAAAATACAGTGGAGCACTTCCTGTATTATCACTTGACATCACTAGGTGGAACAGGGTGTTTTCAGTTTGAGAGAAGAACTAGAAGCCTACATATGCAGGATTTGTGTGTTAAACATGTGAATGAAACAAGTATGTTTCTGAAAAGGAAACCTTCTAATATAGACAGAAAATAGCTTAATATGGGCCCTTTAAAGATGCCCCAGGGCAGCTGTGGCTACAATAGTAACTTACCACCAAGTGTGGAGGGAATGAACGATGAACTGTAAATCGCTTTGGCGTCTTGAAAGGCGCTATATAAATGCAATGATTAATTCATTAATGAATGAATGCACTGTGTAACTTCTCTAGTGGACAGTCTTGCATGAAGATATTAGTGCTTTGCCAACAATGTTTCACAGTATTGCATTAAACTTTTTTTTTTGTCTGTCTGTATTTTAATGTTTTATCTACAGCGACTATGTACCACTCTGTAAAGGACAGATGGAGCTCAACAGTGACACAGTTCCAGAAGTAAATGTCCTTTCTGAAAAAAGTTTGAAAACTCACAATAATGAGCACAAGTCCTATAATTCTACTTAAAATATGTTTCTGAAATTTTATAACTTAACGTAAAGCATTTCACTGAATATTGCATTGTAAATATGCTTTTTGGATTTAAAAAACAAACACGTTATAGATAATAGTTAGCATGTAGCTGGTTAGCCTCTTCTGGCTTATCTTTTTTTTTTCTCTCTCCAAAAACTGTATGGGAAAAATGAAAGGAAAATTTACTTCCAGAACCAAAGCATGTGGCCCCTGCTGAGCTCCATTGCTTCTCGAGGACAATAAAGTTCATTATCCATTTATCACTTATAAAATAAATGCATGTTTTTCAAGGTATTTTATTCATCCATTTCTATTTTGCCCTTGAAGTGTGACAGGTAAATGATGCCCAGCTGTGCCTAAAGTGCATATGAACCGCGTAGGATAAGCAAATAGGGGAACTCCAAAACAAAAACAAAAACCCTGACAGATAAGATTTGTAAAGTATAGTACAGAAAATATTAGAAAGGATCCAAATAACACTCACAAAATGTAACCACTTTAGTTGCTGTTGGAAGCTGTAATTTCCTTAAAGGGATTCAAGTCCTATTCATCTGTCCTGCACTTAAGATTCATTGCCTGTGACGCGAGAACTGGGCGCTCAAAGTAAAACCTTATCACTGTGCACTTCCTGCTTAACCAACTGTACTACTCGGGAATTTATTGTTTTAATAAATTTTGACTTTTCTCAAGGGGAGTCAATTATAGACCAAGGACAACATAGTAATCTCTGTTTATGGATACAGAGGCCAGAACAGAAAGCAGGTTTGTAAGCGCGAGAGGTATTCAGGTCTGGGCACTATCACGGTACAATTGAAATCACCGGTTCCTTGGCAGAGGTCCATGCATTTAGCAGGTCTAATAGTGGGTTTTCATTTTCCTTTTCATTATTGGGAGTATTACTACACTGTAACTTATATTGTTAGAAGTTTCGTGCTGACTGCCAAGCGCTAATGCAGGTACTTAACACAATCTGGTTTTCTTTAAAATAATCTAAGAAATAATAGCGTCATAATGTGGATGCTAACAGAGGCCAGCTACAGTGAAACAGCTCCTGGAGACATTATGCGCCACATGTTCTGGTATAGAATCCTTATGTATGTGTAAGAGCCCCCCCCTCCACATAGGCCTGTCCACTCAGAGATTCATAATGAAAATAAATCAATAAATACAAATAAAATGGCTGCTCTATCCTTATCAATAGTAAGACTTGTGTAGAAAACAGTTGGAAACAGATGGAAATAGTAGTACCGTGCCTATTTTGTCATTTCATACACACTGCGTCGCTTTTTTGGTGGGAATGTTCCACAGTGCTGCATTAAACTTTTGCTATGGAGAAAAGTTGGAGGCAGAGCCAGGCCAAGTTACAGGTGAAATCCGTAGAGGTATTTTTCATACTATAAGCCAGGGGTGTCCAAACTTTTTTCATCAAGGGCTGCAAATCAAATTGAGGGCCATAGACTGATCAGTGCAACAGGTTAGAATGAGCCACGAGGCCTTTATTCATGCTTAGATCCTCAAAAGGACACTCTAAATATTTGATTTATATGCTTTATCAAGATTTTCAAAAAAGTATTGCTTAAGGTCAGTTCACCTGGAAGCCTTAGCCCAGGGGTGTCAAACTCATTTTGGTCCGGGGGCCGTATCCAACCTACTTTGATCCCAAAGGGGCCAGATCAGAAAACTCATGGCAGATATACTCCAAAAATAGCAATAAGTCCAAATATTTGTGCAGAGAAACGCAAATCTATCACAGAAGTATTTTTATATGATGAAGTCTTTGTTACAAAATATTATAATATTATGAACAACATGAAACTTTAAGAAAAATGCAGTTTCAACACAAGCATGTTTCCCATTCACTTCACAAATAGGAATTTATTGGGATGTATGTGTCCTTTGGTAGACAAGGAGTACTTGATAATTGATGTAATGACTGTGAGTATGTGAAGATTGGGGAAATTGTATGAATGATGTTACATGGGTTGCAAGTTTAAATGCACTGTAAATATGGCACTCTGACCCCTCCCCCAGAGGACTACAGATGGACATTAGCTGTAAAGCTAGAATCTGGTACAAGCATCTCTGCCTGTGTGCTTAATGTAACTGTACATTGTCCTTATAAATAAATAAAGTCCCTTTTTCTTGGAAAATCCTGCACTCAGCGTCCACTTTTCTCATTTTTGACATTTTTCTGATGAGGGTGTGACGGTGAACAGTCAAAACGATGGTCCTTTAAGAGCGTTTGGAAAGAGGAAAGTCTTCATTTGTGCTTCTCTGGTGGGAGGGGCCACACACAGAGGTGCTGGAGACACTGCTAAGCTAAGCTGTGCAGAAAATTACCACTATTTTAATACAAAATCAGCCAAGGAGAGGTCTTGGAGTGACAGATCTGACCCCCGGGCCGCATGTTTGACACACCTGCCTTAGGCCATAGTTTGGACATGCCTGCTTAAGACTACCCATAGTAAAAAATATGCCAATGTTTTATGCCATTATATGGAAAACAAAGATGGCATGACCTCGGTCAGAAAAGTTATACAGTGCACCTATAAATTTACTTTAAGAAGGTAAATGACTGGATCTCTAGATTGAGATTTGCACAAAAATTCACAAAAGGTTTTCATTTTCCCCATTTTATTACAAAACACTTCCAACAGCGACCACATACAGTAGGAAACACATCAAAGAACAAATCACCAAGTGCTTAAATATATCAGAGACGGGGTAGCAGAATTAACACTGTTTTAAAGACTTTGAAATGAGTTTGGTGAGATTTTAGCTTTAGTTACATTCAAAACTAACCACAGTTTTATCTAATATTCTTTCTTAAAAATGTATCTACAAAGTCTAGTTTATTCTTAGTCTTAATCTGGATTCGCAACATGAGCTGCCGTGTAAGGTGCAACTAACATTTTAGCTTGTCTCCAAACTAACAAAAAGGAAGGACGTAGAAAATGGAATCAGATGGTCAGAGAGTGTTTAAGTGTTAAAACCATATCTGTAGCATTTATGGGGATCAGAAATAGGATTAAAAGTCGTATGTGCCCTTAGTTTGTCTGCAAAGTTAAAGAAGACATATTATGCTTTTGAGTTATAATCCATGACGCCTGTGGATGGTACAAAAGGTTTCAGAGGTAGTCATTTGGACAATGTTTTTAAAATATGAAGCTACTGCTCTGAGAAGCAACAATTTATACTGCCCTTAACTGTGAATCAATATCAGTGGTGGAAAATAAAGTACAAGTAGTAATACTGTATTTAAAAAGAAATTTTAAGTACCTGTACTCCAAGTGCATTTGAAAGAGGATACGTTTTTACCATTTCTTCACTTCATATATTCATACATGAAAGCAAGTATCTGTACTTTCTACTCCATTATATTTTTTACACTGGACTGAAAAGTAAAAAGTATTAATATGTACTTCTTATATGTTTACCATGCTTGTGACAACATCCTGACTAAAGTTTTTGAATTCAAGTTCCACCTTTGAGCAGCCAAAAATAAATACACACAATTCATGAGTAAAAATAAGAAATTATATTGATTTGTATTGCTACTGCTGACCAAAATATGTATCACTTGTTAATCAATCACTTCATTTTTTCCACTACATTAAGGGGAAAAAACTATTTCACTCAAAGTACATTTTTAAACAGGTATTTAAGTTGTTTTTTTCTAATGATTCTTTCACAAGTGTAACATTTGTACTTTAACTGAAGTAACAAAACGAAGTAGTAAGAGTAATTCATCCACCACTGATCAATCATTAAAATTACAATATAGATCTAACATGTCTTACTAAATGTCATTGTACATGTCATCACGGCAAAATGCTGCTGGACCATGCCAATGCCTCCAAAAGCCATTTTTATTATTTTTTTGGCTAAAATTTTAAGTTTTGCTGAATTGTACATGTATCATCAATTAAAAAAATAAACAACCTAAGTCCAGAGCAGTGAATATGGGCATGAGTAATGGTATCTTCATTGCAGGGGAATGAACAGGCACAAATCACTCTAAATACAACCTTGACTGAGTAAACGAGAAAACAATTATAGCAAGGTTAACAGCTATAAGAGTTGAAAAGTTTGCATAATATGTCTCCTTTAAAAAGATAAGCAGCTACAGATAAGATACAAAGTCAGTTATTGCTACGGCAGTATTGTGTATTGCATTGTACTCAAATCACCATCAAACAGACTGCATTTCGGAAGCAGAAGTACGATTTAGGCCTGTCATGATAATTACTACATCGACTTAACGTTCAGTATATGAAAGCTGGAACGATATTTTTGGGGATAAGTATTTATCGTGTGTACATTTTCTTGGCACTACAGGGAAATCTTGGGTTATTTTTCAGCTATATCATAAGATTTAAGATGATAAAAATGGAATTAATAACTTAGCAGCTCAATATTTAAGAATTTTGTACATTTAGAATAGTTTTGTGGTTTAAATCTGCTCTTGGGTTATCGTGTTATTGGCATAAATTAGCTTCAACATCATCTTTATCGTGACAGGCCTAGAAGGATTGTGGACTACCATGATCAGAACTATGCCCGTGTATTCCCCACAAGTTACAGTTGTATAGATTATCACAGCAAAAGTTTTCTTATCCAAAAACATTCACAAAAATCCCACAGTACATCAGTATTATTACGGTATAAAAATAAGTTACAAATCTGCATGAATACTTTTTACAAAAACAGTTATAAAATGCATGTTCCCAGTACAGGTAAAACCGTTTTTACATCAAAGAATATTCTCAGTGCCTGTTAAAAATGTGATCTTTGTTTTTGCTTGAGTCCGTCCCGCAGCGCTTGGCAACATCGGAAATGTGAGATTAACACAAGTGAAAAGTCTTACACGGCCAAGATCTGTCAGTTTTTATCGCCACTTCTCAGTTTGGCAACAGACAGAAGAGCGGTGTCCCGTTCTCAAACAGATAAGAGGTGTGTAAGGATTTCCCCTTAAAGTAGAGCGCATGGCGACTTCTCACAGGCTGAGCACAGGACATGAGAAAGAGAAGAGAAACCTTTAAATGAACCACACCAAATCAATGCAATTACAGTTAGCCCTAAAACCCCCTGACAAGCCTAGCTACCCCAATCAGGCGTAACATTGAGACCAGTGACAGGTGATGTGAGGTGTACTACATACTGTATCAAGCACCATTTTACCCACAGAGTTGCTGCGTTAAGACACGTCCATGTTACATTGCTTAGAAAATGGCGGTTCAATTGTTTTATTTTGCAAAGAGCTCTGGAACCAACTTCTGAGAGCAAATACTATTGGCAATATACTCAATTTGTCTGGAAAATGTGCAAAACGGCATTAGCTAAAACAAAGTTAAAGGTCCTATATTACCCAAAATTTACTCTTGCTTTAAGCTTTAAGTCATGTTATAATACGGTTACCTCCTTAAAAACACACCTGATTTTGTGTTTTGTTTTATTCACCCATGTTTGAGTAACCCTGCATTATTAGCTTTTGGAAATCGACATTTCCAAAGCTGAAAATGCTCTGTTCCACCCTGAAAAAGTTAACACCTACAGTACCATTTACCTTTTGTTCAGTAGTAATTATCCAGATGATTCTAGAGAAGGTGTATGGAGAGACACAGTGGGGCACTTCCTGTATTACTGCATGACATCACAAAGTGGAACAGTGTTTTCTGTTTGAGAGAACTCAGCCTAAATATGCAGGATTTGTATGTTAAATGTGCATGTGAATGAAACAAAACACAACTAACATAAATCTCAAAATAGAGTAATATGGGTTGTTCTGCCCCAGTGGAGAAAGAATATTTTTGTTTTGAGTTTACCAGTTTTGTCTACTCTGAGCAACTTTAGCTGCCATATTGTTCTAGACTTTTCTATTACTTGCCAGTGTTTAAATCCTGTAAACTGTCATCTGGCCCATGAAAATATCTGTGTGTAAGTATCGTGATGTTATAAGATGTTAATTCACTTTGTAGACTTATATGAGGTGCTTTAAGTTATTTTACATGTCAAATTCAGACTAAAATGCATGACGCTAATGGAGCTAGCATGTTTATGGGAATTTCCATAGACGTTAGCATCACGCTAACCCGGGTGTACGGTGGGCAAACTTTTTGACTCGTGGGCTACAAAGGATTCTACAATTTGACAGAAGGGCCGGACCAGAAGCAGCTGGATTTAGTGTTTTGGTAAAAACACTAAAAATAACATGGATATGTAGGAAACATTTGCTTTATTTCAATTAAAATTTAACAAAAGCATTACAACAAAATGTCCATCTTTCAAGTTCCACGGTATTTAGCTATTTATTGAAATGTCTCTTAAAACACAGAAAATTTAATTAAGAAAATACAGCTTTTTTTATTACTAACAGTTACTATTTTAAAGCACTGAAAGTTCTGTTCTTCTTGAGGTCATTTCGTTCTTTCGTTGACTGTTTTGTGGCAAAGTGATGGCTGATATTATATTCTTTAAAAACCGCTACAGTCTCTATATAGCAGCTGATAAATATTCGGTGAAAAAATATTAACTTGTCCACTCCTTATTAAACACTCGACATTCTCTGTCCACTTTTCTTTTCTTAGCTCCGCTCATCTTTACAGGAGGGCTGAGGGGTTAAAGAGTAAACACAAACGTGGAGCAAAACGCCGCACCTCAACAAACGTCAATGTATGTAGTGCGCCAGGTATTGGAAAACACCAGAATTGCAGGGAAATTAAAACTTTAAAACATTAACAAGGTTTATTAATATAATTTCTTCAAGATCGGGAGGCCAGATTAAAAAGCTTAACGGGCCGCATATGGTCCCCGGGCCGTAGTTTGCCCATGCCTGTGCTAACCGCTTGTTTTATAGATGTTTTTGGGAAGTTCAGCTTATGTTAGGCTGTTGTTGTGCATGTATTGAATTGTTGAGCTGCTCTGCATTGTTTTGTGTGGCTCTGCATGTCCTCTGTTGTAATCTATTTAAATCTGACTTGTACATATATATTTACTATCATTATTTTTATGTATATAATTATGTCTCGTCTGACACTGGTCTATTGCTCTTTGGTTGCCATTTCATCTATATTTTTTTCCCCTCATTTCCATCTACTTCTTTTCCTTTCTTTCCTTTTTACCTTCTGTTATATATTATGTATTATATTTGATGAGTGAGCTACTGTACCCAAAACAATTTCCCTTGTGGATCAATAAAGTTTGTCTAAGTCTAAGTCTAAATAATATGTATTTGTTTTTGTCTGTTACAGTTTTACAGTCAGCTCTTCAGTAAATGTCCAAAACAGCAGAAGCTTCCTGGGTGTTTATTGGAGAAACTGTTTGCTAACTGTAAAGCTAGTTCCTAAACACTAGTGGAGGCAGAATATGAGTCCTTTAGAAGTAAACAAAAACCCATGGAACAACCCCATAAGCTGCTGGAATGCAGAGTGACTAGACTTGTATCACTACTATATTGGGTTAAAAACAGATCAGTTAGACTATTCAGCATTTTAACAACTCCAGTGGTATTCTATGAGCTGTGACGAAACCTCTTTGGCCATGGCCTGGTCCCATTTGTGCATGTACTTATTGGTAGCAGGAACCAGACCATCTATATAAAACCTACACAGGGACAGGAAGAACATGCCAACGTTGCACAAAAATGCTTGAAACTCATTGGTTAGAACCAAAAGTGAAACAAAAAGAAACAGTGACCAACTAAAAACATGTGATGCAAGAGGCTAAAGATGTTTCTGCTGGTTTGCTAAAAGGAATCAGATACAGTATAGTATTTGTAGTCCAAGTGTTACACCTGATTGGAAATAGTTAAGAATTTTGCAAAACTCCCCAAGAAAAAGCACAGTCTAATGGCTTCATATCGATATCCAGATACAAATTGATACTAAAATTTCCATAAAAACTGTATGTACTTACTGGAATAAGTATACTGAAAAATATATACATAATAAAAAGGACAGTCGAACGTTTTTGCATGAACTTGATCAGAAAAACTAGTATAAAATGGCATAATGTAATAATATCAAAGAAGCTAATATTTTATGCTGAAACTACATTCTATTGCATTTTTAAATGAGTTTTATTGGATGCAACGATACCAAATATAAGCACCAATACTGAAAATTTTGCTAGATCGGGTATCGGTTCCATGATATCAGCTTAATATCCTGGTTAGGCGCTTAATTTGATCTAATTACAAACTGATTTTATCCTAGAATATCTCAGACTATTAGAATTTTTATTCCTACAAAGTTCATCAGTAGTTATTTGAAAAATAAATAAGAGTTACACAACACAAGTGCATCTATTCTGTACTAGGTTAACTGTGTTTTAGTGAGTAAGTGCCATCCCTATATTGGTAATATGATAATATCAGGCACTGGCAGATACTACTTAAAGGCAAAGCATCGATATCGGAACTGAAAAAGCTGGGTCGGTGCATCCCTAGGTTTTAATATTTACATCATGACAGCACTGCTAAAAGTTCAACCTCCACTTGATTCAAATGTGAGCTCAGATTTGACTAAGCTGCAGGACACGTCACACATTATTTTCCCATTAGCAGATCTTACTTTACTGAGAATGACCAAATACTCCACCATGAAGTGAATGGTTCCTGAGCAGCAGATGTTGTACTACGTGATACAATTAGGCTCAGAAAAACACTGCATCTGAGTGTAATGGCTACCAGAGCTGCACCGGGGAGAGCGGCACATGTGTTGAAACTTTAAACTTTAAGTACTTTAGTCTTTTTTTAAATGCTCATTGACATAACTGATTTGAGAAATATATAAATATATACATACAGCTCTGGAAAAAAATAAGAGACCACTGCATTTTTTTTCTGAAATCAGCATCTCTACATGTATTACAGCCATTCCATTCCAGTGTCTGTTGAATTCCAACACAAACACAAAGCTGAGCTACTTCAGTTCTTGCACCAGGAGTGGAATAAAGTCACCCAAGAACAATGTGAAAGATTTGTGGAGAGCATGCCAAGACACATAAAAGGTGTGATTAAAAATAAGGGTTATTGCACCAAATATTGATTTCTGAACTCTTCTTAAGTGTAAACATTAGTATTATGTTGTTTTAAAATGAATTTGATCTTGTTTCTTTGCATTGTTTGAGGTCTGAAAACATGTGTCTTTTTTGTTATTCTGACTATTTGTCATTTTCTGCAAATAAATGCTCTAAACGATAATATTTTTATTTGGAATTTGGGGGAAATGTTGTCAGTAGTTTATAGACTCAAACACAAATGTTCCTTTTACCCAAGCACATACCAAGTAGTAAAATCAGAAAAACTGATAATTTTGCAGTGGTCTCTTTATTTTTTTCCCAGAGCTGTACATAGTACTATTACAGACTGACAAGATGTAGTTATTTAAGTACACATATTTAACTCAGAATGTTTTGAATACTTTAATAGTTTGTTAAAGTAATGTTGAAACTGTGTATATTTTTGGACACTATAATAAACATGTTAATGCATTAGTCCATTACGACTTATGGTTTTAGTGACTTTGCACTAATACATTTTTCCACAAAATGTAAAAAACAAACTAGTATTAAAACATTTGCTGAGTTTTACACTTTTTATATTTAGTTATTTAGTTAGATTGCTATGGTCAGTTGGAGGTTCATAGTATTCTCAATTTTTAAAGAATTATAAAATGATCATAACCTACCTACGCTTCAGCCGCTTTTGTGGAAGAGCTCTGCAGAAGAAGAGGTCAATATATTTAGTCAGTACAGACACAGAATTTGTCCACAAAGGTAATACACAAATATCATATTGCCAACTCCTCCATAGTTCTGAAGTTCAATTTTTGTTTTTCTCACCTTCTGTGTCTAAACTGCACTAGGCCCGTCACATCATTGGTATATCGACTTACCGTTATCGAGCTGTATATTTTGAGGTTCAATATTTATCATGTGTACATTTTCTTTGTTCAAATGTGGAGATTTGGGGTAATTTTTTTTGTTTTAATTCAATAATAGTAAGTGGCTAACTATTCGGTCTGTTATTTGTTGCAGCTCATGTTTCCTTTCTATTTAAAAATTGCTTTACGAGTATTATCAGTTTCAATTTCAATGTTATCGTTTCTCGTAGTATACATCTGTAGCAATTTAACATGCGGCAAGATTTGTTATCATGACAGCACTGTACACAAAAAGTGCAGTAGAGATAAAATGTATTTGTATGTATGTGCTATTTTAAACCGCTTTGTGCGTGTGACCTGTTCTTACTGTGTGTGCGTATGTGTCCACCAGCTCTACACAGGACATATCTACGGTAAGGTGATCTCTGTTATTTAAGGCACCATGCTCCTCTATCATTGTTGTGGTTTTAGAGGGCCATAAAGCTGACAGCTGTTACGGAAAAGGACCTAATAATAATGTGATGAGAAGAACTGTACTTTCTGTATAATTTAATCTTTTGTGAAATGCTTATATGTATACTGTCGAGACTCAAAAGCCTAGAATAAGTGAAATTTTCGCGAAAAATAAAATATAAATACTAACTAAATTGTTGCAATTACAAAAAGATCTACAAAATATAATTGTACTAGAATTGTATCACTGACAAATTTTTCACTTTTGCAATGCTAAAGAATAAGGAAAAACTACATAGGCAAGAACAATTAAAACATTTACCATAGCAATGGTTAAAATGACTTGGCGCCCTCTGGTGTATGATATGCAGAACTGCAGATCTACACAATCACCTTTTAATTTCTTTTTTTTTTGTGTGTGTGGTAGCTTGCTAAAGATGTAATGGCAGGAACAAGTGTGTAGCATATGTTTGGCTCACTCTTAAAGGCCCTACAGTCATTATTCCCACACTTGCCTGTAAATGTTGGGGTCTAGTTGCATGGCCGTGTCCTGCGGTAACTGGGATAAGTGCACCACTTTAGTCTTCAGTTGAGTCCGCTCTGTCTCATTCACCCAAACGTCAGGTAATCTGCACAGAGAGAGAGATTGTTAGTGTACATGCAAACAGCCAGTGACTTTGTATTAAGTCATTGTTGACAAACAGTTTTCCATAAGATTTACCGTACATTTGACAGTGGGACAAACACGTTTTGTGTTAGAAAGGTCTCTAGAGTAAGATAGATTAGGGCATTAGTCAATGTATGGATAATATATGGCTCAATTGTGGCCATACTGGCTTGTCAAAGCCTGATCTCGTTAGGTCTCAGAAGTTAAGCAGGACTGGGCCTGGTTAGTACTTGGATGGGAGATTGCTGTGGATACCATGTGCCACAGTGGAGCGCCAGTGGCAATCGTTGTGTCCTTAGGCAAGACACTTCACCCACATTGTCTAGTATAAAAGCGGTGTGCGCATGAGTGATGGTGGTGGTTCAAGGGATTGATGGTGCAGATGGGCAGCCTCGCTTCAGTCAGCCTGCCCCAGGGCATCTTTGGCTACAGTAATAGCTTACCATCACTATGAATGAATAATGCTCTGTAAAGGGCTTTAGGTGTCCTGAAAGGCGCTATATAAATCCAATCATTAATTAATCAGTAGCAACAATTTTTTCCCATATCGATCTATTACAACTTGAGATTCTATTTTATTTTATCCTATTACAAAAATCCAATATTAATTTCCTGAACATAAACAAAACCGATATGTCCAATTTCTTTGTCTAAATTCTGAAGTCTCAAAACCATGTTTTTACTGACAGAATTGTCTGTGGACCTCTCAAGAAAAATAACCCATCACAGACCTCATGGACATGACTGACTCTCGATCTCGTCCTATCAAACTGTGTATTAATGATGAGTGTAATGACAGTATTACACTACCAGACAAAATGTTCTCTGCATCTTCTACAGTAAAAATCCTACTAAAGGTAAATCTGAAAACATGACCTGAAACTACCTCACTTAAAAGCTCTTTGAAGTGAGTTGTGCGTTAAAGCTGGGCGCAGGAGACTATAACAAAGAACTGTACACATCCAGCCGCCTCTCCTCTGTCCTCTGCCAGCAGCCCCCACGTCATGGCCTGCGTCAGAGTGGGAGCCCCCAGAGAAGCGCACACCCATACACAGCCACCCATACCCGCACTCACGCAGCCTCAGCAGCCCAAAGAGAGGGTGCTATCCAAGTTCTTAAAAGGGAGCTAAGCCTTTCAACACAACAGATGCAGGCACTGGAACTGACAAAAGGGGGGAACATGAAGTTAGCAGGAGCGAGTAGCATTGTGTGAGTTAAGAGAAAATAAATACATAAAAATAGTAAACTTGCTTAATTTAACCCATTTATTGGCTCTCAAGCTTTGATGAAATTATTGTTGTGTTCTAGTAAGTTTTTCTTATAGGTAATGAATACAGATTTACAACTATACAATTCACAATGCACATTTACAAACATACAGGGGTTCTAACAAATGCTGTCAGGTGATAAAAAAAAATCTAATTAATTACAGGATTTGTAATTAATTAATCTAATTAAACGCATTTTAAGAGTGTGAGAAAGAGATTGAGGGAGAAAGGGATTGAGAGAGAGAGAGAGAGGGACACAGAGAGAGAGAGAGAGAGAGAGAGAGAGAGAGAGAGAGAGAGAGAGAGAGAGGGATTGTGAGTGAGTGAGCAAGCGAACGAACCCACTTTGCGATTGAGTTTGTAAGTTTTCATGTGGTCATTTTGCTCATTCATTTCTCAAATTCTGCGAGCATGGTTTGGTGGTTTGGTGGTTTGGTGAAGTGCGCACCATCACCGGTAACAATGGAACTTGTCCAGGCGTGTTTAGCGTTCAAATGATCCGTCAGGCTGGAGCAGCTTCGGTGATCGGAAAATTATTTTTGACAAAAGCTCCAAATCACCACGTTCTTGTTGATCGTCCGATGAATCCTAGTTTTTAGAAAATGTTTGTAGTCTACGCAGTTAGCAATTAAATAATAGAGAAAATTAAAGTTGCCATTTTTATTCAATTGAAATGAACTGGCCTTAAAGGTCCCATGGCATGAAATTTTCACTTTCTGAGGTTTTTGAACGTTAATGTGAGCTCCCCTACCTTGTTTAGGGGCCCCCCCATGGCTAAAAGTTGCGAAATGTCAAAACTGAGCATTTGCGGTCCTTTTCTGCGTTTGAAAAAAAGACAACCCAAACGGGCGATTCTGGACAAGGCACCTTGTTGACGTCAGCTCGAAAAAAGAAATGCAAATGCAGTTCCACCCCCGTCTGGGTGTCCACCCCCTGTCTCTGGAAATCACACCCAGAGAGTTTGGACCGCGAAGGAGCTACGCAATGCGAAATGTGTTTTTTTATTTGCCTGGAGGCACATGCGAGTGTTTCTAGGCTCGGAAGTCCTTTACCTGACCCTCTGGACCTCTGAAAGAGCAGTGGTTTAATTTTATTTTCTGTGAAAATGTGTTTTTTTCATTGAAAAGCCTCTCATCTCTGCCTCTTCATGCTTAAAACACGGAAGAGGGGAGACAGCGCAGCGCTGTCTCCCATCGGCGCCGAGCCTATCTCTGTGTCCTTCTCATTTGCATTCAAACAACAACACCCAGAATGAGCTGTTCAGATAGAGAGAAAATGACTCTGACTGTGTACACGTGTATTTCTCATGCACTGAATGTTGATTTTGAAGAAGGATTCATTTACAGTATTAGTGAACCATTAAGGCAACATAAGCATCAAGAAGTACCATGTCATGGAATCTTTAACACATTTAAATATTGAACTTGTGGCTAGTTTCAGTTCTTTGAAGTGCTGGTGATGGTGGTTTCGGGCTCTTTAACGGTTTAAGCACACAAACTCTCCTTATGACTACCAAAAAACAAATAAGAATTTGTAAATTTAACTGAGGAATTTCCCATCCCATGTTTAATGCCAAAAAATAAAAAAAAATCAATATCATATAATGGCAAGAATAATACAATACGTAAGGTATAAAATACAATACGCAAGTAAAAAAAAATGTATAAAGTTAATACTGCATCTAAAGACAAACACTCCTTTATTTTGCACCTTTCAGCTCCTGGTAAGCAATAATAGTAGAGTCTTTGACGCACAGCGAGAGGACGCAGAGAGGAGCCAGGATGGAGATGAGAACCAGACACTCTGGGAGACGTATTGGAGTTTGGGTTAGCTTTGAGTTACTGTCCTTGTGCGGAGCAAATCTGCCATGACAGGGGCGGACCTGCGCAGTGTTAACCCTGCCATAAACACCCTGTCCCGGCATGTGCGTGCGGATCACAACTGGAAAACTGGAAACAAACATTAAGTGTGAAAAGGCCAAGTTGTAGGTTCACAGACATCAAAACACTGCAGAATCCCTATTATTTAAACTGAGCTGGAGGACAGGTAAGAATTCTGTGGTAATTGTTGATGTTTTGGCCTGGTTTATGGTTAAAATCTGTGTTATTACTGTGTCTAAACAAAAAGTGTAATTATGGTTTCACAACAGCTTCAGAAAGTGGTGCCATTAATCAACCAATGAAATGAATTTTATTGTTTGCAGTGGTCCAAATTTAATATTCAAATAGCAAATCCATTCTGAGCAATCTAATTATTCACTGCAATGAGGTTATAAGAGTTTTTCACAGAGGGGTGTTTTTCCACCACGGTAAGGCTAATAACAACACTTTCGGACAAAAATACACTTTATAAATGCAGTCATGACTTATTTTGACAAGTACCGCTTAAAGGGATATGCCACCCCCAGGTCAAACTTGGGCATCTCCCCACAGTCCAGAGACTAAAATAAGTGATGGAAATCGTTTTCCTGGTCACCCAGCCATTGTCCGAGTCTGTCAGCACTGACCGCCACGCGCAGCTGCAGGTACTCCGCGTTAGACTGGAGGCTAACGTCGCCAGAGAAAGATTTCGGCCAAAAGGAATTAATTTCCTCGATGCTTTTCCCAATTACTTTCTGTGTAGTGCACATCCATATCGAGTGCAAATAAATGTTCAAATCAACACGGAGAGCTTGCCTTGGTCATTTTGGGGTGGGAACTATTTTACAGTGCGGAAAAACATAGCCGAAGCACACAGGGGAATCCCTGTTACGCACCACGTTGGGAGTTCCCCTGTTACGCAGCGTGGTGTGTGCTTCGGCTCTGTTTTTCCGCACTGAAAAATAGTACAGTAATCTGTACATGGACAAGACAACTTTTGAGGGTACTGGGCCTTAAATATGGCAAGTTTATAGAGCCAATCCATAATGGTAAAGTTCAGCAATAGTGGATTATATGCAGTGATGGGAAAATTTGAAAATGTATTTAGTTACAGAATACCACATTGCATTATACTACAGTGAAAAAACATGACAGATAATTACAAACAGCTTATTATTATTATTATTATTTGCTATGCATTCATTTCTGTCTAATTAGAGAAGGAAAAATTGTGCAGACGCTCAGCAGAAGAGTGTGCTTTTATTTTTCTTACTGATACGGTGCAATTCAAAGCTAAAATTGCATGATGAAGTACTGCATTGTACTTCATCCCTATTTTAAAAAGTAACAAGATTCTATTATAATTGCAATTCATTAACAGTACCGGTATGCAGTTACTCAGAATTAGTTATCAGAATACGTATTTTCAGTACATGTATTCAGTTTCTTTCCAATACGGATCATACGCTTGGGTATTTTTCTCAAAATAGTGAATCTTCAACTAAGCCCTGATGAAGACCAGTCATGGTTGAAATGCTTTGGTCATTTAAATAAAGATCCTTTAACTATATTTTTACTTTTACTACTACTTCTACTTTTTTTGTTTTTCTGTAGTGAATCTCCCATTGAGTTGTATAGACCCTTAGACTTAGACAAACCTTATTGGGAAAGGGAAATTATTTGGACACATTTGCTCACACATTGCAATTAGGGGTGAGTATTGGCAAAGAAGTCATGATTCAATTCGAATCACGATTCATATGCCACGATGCGATACTATCACGATGCATCACGATACTTGAATTATTGCGATGCATTGCAATATATTAGACATACTTCAGCGAAAATGAACCAAAAAAAAAAAGAGGATAACTTAAATATCAGTGGCTGTGTATCTGGGTAGTGTCTTCAATTGATACATAACTCTGAGCAACTCAATTCATAACTGAATTTATTGAATAACAAAAACAAATAAACCAAATCAATAACAAAAAAGGTGCATAGGATTTTTTCTAAAACAAAAAAATGATGTTCAAACATTTGCCATTTTGGAGGTAGCCACCATCATAACAAACAATACCCTTTCACAAAGAAAAAAGTGCATAGGATTTATAAAAAAACAACAACTAATAATTAATTTATTAATAATTAATAAATAAATTATTAATTAATAAAAATCGATTTTTGGCATCAAGAATCAATGCAGTATATTGTGAAAGTTAGTGTCGCGATGCATTGTCATGACGATTATTTTACACACCACTAATTGCAATATTATAATAACAAAGTGTAAATATTATAATAAATTCAAAGTAAGTAGCAAATATAGCTAGATACTGGTGTCAAATAAGGCATAATAATATAAATGTATATGTGCAAGTAAAATATAATTACCCCTTCCCTCTATATGAAATTCTAAGATTGCCTAATTCTATACCATAAACACGACCTGTTAGATGAATGAGGAAGACAGGAAGACTAGATAGGTACTTGCGACTGTCACCGATTGTCACGCATACATTTGACGATATTTATGTCCTGCTATGGCCCACGGAGGCAGTGTTTAGCCTCACAATGCCAAATAAAGACAAATGGAGCTGGCAGAGTTTCCAGGAGGTCTGAAATGTATATTGTGATTGAGGTCTAGTGTCTGCACCCTGATGGATCGCTGGCTCTGGGCCAAACCCTCTTCCATGGATGACAAAGTTTATTGTTTAAGAAAAGTCTATATAAGATTGGTGAAACAATATGCAGCTCTGTGCAGAATTCCAAATCCAATGTTCCCTTATTTACAGTGTATTCGATTCAGGAAAAGTGTGGAGCTTTGGAAGTACGTCAGAGAAGTTGCAAATGTGATAAAGGATCCTTTTTTTCAGAAATCCAGCACTAGATTTTTTTTTTTTTGTCTGCAACACCATGGTATGAAAATGTACTCATAATTTGTCGGGGAGAAGAGCAAAACATTGTCTTAAGTGCTATAAAGAGCGCCATATTTCAGCCGAACAGCAGCAGCCAGACTTGCGTGATAGAGGAGTAACACTACGGGATGTTAATGTCGGTTTACACAGGCGAATCACCTGAACAAGCTTGTTTGACACACACAAACTGCTTCGTGGACATTCTTGGATCACACAGCAGCAGTTTCTCTGTGTCTCTTCAACATTTACAGAAAGGAAAGACATTTGGTCCGGCCTATAGAACAAATAAGCCTAACCTTTTATGGTACTGAAAGATAGATGTCTTCTCTGCGCTTTGAATATGGGAGCAGTGGAGTAATTACCTCAATCATAGTTATTATTATTTTAATATGAGACAGATATATCGAGTGAGTAATGTACTGTACTGAACTTTCCTGACAGAGGCTCCACCAGCTGCTTGTTTCCAGCAGAAATGTTCCACATTATGGCATCAAATGTATTACTCCTGGGAGACAAGCAGGTGGCAATACCAGGCCAAATTACACATCAGATCTGTGGAGAGACAACTCACACTAAGCAAAATAAATATAACTGAATGAATTGAAGACGTGAGTTTAATGCCATATTGTGGAACATTCCTTTCCTTTTTGGTGGAGGTCCATCGGCTGCTTGTTTGTTGTTTGTTTGTTTGTATATGTCGTTGCTTTGTCTGGAATGTTCCACAGTATGACATTAAACAGCTCTACCTTACATTTATTCAATTACAGGTGTTTTTATAGCTCAAAAATACCTAGAAACAGGTATTTTGACTGTGAGCGGAGATGCCTTTCCACAGATCTGGCCTGTAACTTGGTCTGGTTTGGTCTCCACGAAGATAGAAGTTTAATGCCATACTGTGAAATATTCCAGACACAGCAATTTAAAAAAACATTTAATGGACCCTCCACTAAGTTACACAAAGTATGTTTAATTTACAATTTCTCACACTATTAGAATTGCACTCGAACAGGGTTAAAAATGTTATCTTCTATGCATAGCAGAAGCACATTTTTGGCACCAGATTTGAATGTCTTGTCTTAAAACTTTTCTTCATTCTCACTTGTGTGTAGAATCCCTCAGTCATCCAGGCAGAATCCTTGGCAAAAGGAGAAATTCAATTGGTCAACTGGACAAAAGTTTATTTGGCCGACTACGTTTCGCAGCTCATCCAAGCTGCTTCTTCATTTCTGTTCAGACGGTGGTGGAGTCTGACTTATATTAGGAGCTAACTACAATAAAATTACTCTGAGACTACCACACGTTTTCAGTTTCTGTTAGTTAGGTGGGCCTATTAAATATGCAGTGGGGGTGGAGTGTGGTCTCTTGTTAGCAGAACCATTCAGGGACATAATGGGTGTTTTCACAGCTCTGGACCTGACCTGGCTAACACTACTGTTTTCTTTGTTTGTTTTGAGTTATAAATGGGAGAAAAATTATGTCTGAGATTTCCATTTCTGTTCAAGGAAGGATTCTCTTTCTAGACAAAAATAGCCTCTTTAACTCCCCTCTCAAACCAGTTATTTTCTCTGGCCAAGATCTGAACCTCACTGTCCTCAAAGGAGTGGCCCGTGGCTTTTAAGTGGAGATGTACGGCAGATTGAGGTCCACTCTGGCCCTCCCGTCTGTGTTGGTACATCCTCTTGTGAAATGGCCGTTTTGTTTCTCCAATGTAGCGCTCACTGCAGCTGAATGGAGCAGACCACATTGCTTTGTCTGTGGCTCGGTGTTTTGTCCTTTGGGTGGATAAGTTTCTAGTCCCAAAAGAAATGTTTCAAAGAATCAGCAACTTCATAGCCACAGGTCAGTTGAGACAACACAACAAAACTGAAGAGCGGCACATAAGAAGTTCACGCAACTCCAAAATCAATATCAAACTAACCTCAAGGATCGGAGTGACAAAAGGAAGGACGATAAACCTAACCAGTCGGTGCACACACAATGATGGGTGAAAAATCTTTCCAACCGGGTGCTTACTCAGGCAGAGAAAGAAGCACTTTCCAAAGGACTGAATTTCTCTCTAACTCCTAATCGCATCCCCACGGTGGATTACATCACAGCAGCAGAATCCGCCATTAGGAACAACAAGCTCACAGAGACAGAAGCTGGAGACCTTAGACTGAAATTAACAGCTGCACTAAGCAATGCCAAACCGCCACCCTCCAACGTAACACCAGACGAAAGGAAGGCCATCATTGCTCTAGAAAAGGACCACAGCATCAACATCCTGCCAACTGATTAAGGGATGCACAGTGATCCTGAACTCAGCTGATTATGAGGCTAAGGTGAACAGCCTACTCAGTGACACTGCAACCTACAAATGACTAAAACGAGTCCCCACCAATGGGTACAAAGAGAAGATCTTTGATTGCTTGCAGAAGCTGGACAAGGAAGAAGTCATTGATCGACAGCTGTATTACAGACTGTACCCTGCCATCCCTGATGATGCCATCCCTTGGACCTATGGCCTCTCAAAGATCCCAAACAAGGAGTACCGCTCAGACCCATTGTCTGCAGCACAGACTCCATCACGTACAATGTGGCCAAACACCTAAACACCACCCTGGCTCCTCTGGTGGGTAACACTTGCCTGGTTTACACCTGACCATATCACAAGTGATATATGGTCTGGGAGCCACCTTCAAAATATCTCATACCAGGAGGTGTGGTTTACGATTGCCAACGGCCGTTTATTGGGCGTTATGAATGTCTATCATTTGGCGTATACGTAGCCCATAGCCAATCATGTCAGTTGTCAGTTCAAACTACAAGCTTCCGTTTGTCACGTAGTACGCGTCACCGTCTTGCCACCCCTCCCCGCTCTCTGACTGGCTCCCAGAATCGGGAGAGCTTGTTTGCCATAGTTGCCAGGCTGTCTTTCAGATCGAAACGAACGAAAGCAGCCTGGGATTTCCCAGGCTAGGGCAACACGGAGCACCACCCGAATTTGTGATCAAAGTCAAGCTTCTCCAGTTTGACCTGGATGAGACAATGGTTTCCTTTGCGGTGACCTCTCTTTTCACTTGTATCCCTACATTGGTAGCAGTGGAGACAGCAAGAAAGAGACTATTGCAGGATACCAAGCTAGAAGAGAGAACCAAACTTTCATTATGGCCCTGAACCCCACACTTCACTCCCACTGCATATTTAATAGGCCTACCTAACTAACAGAAACTATAAACAAATAGGTGTGGTAGTCTCAGTAATTTCATTATAGTTAGCTCCTCCCTTCAGACAGATATAGACAGTGTCCACCAGCGTCTGACCAGAACTGAAGAATCAGCTTGGATGAGCTGCAAAACGTATTCGACCAAATAAACTTTTGTCCAGCTGACAAATTGAATTTCTCCTTTTGCCATTCGTCCTCACTTACACTCCTCCTCTGCCTCATTCTTTCCCATACAGGTTGAACCTGTGTGCACCATTAGTTGTGTTTGGACATTATGTGCGGGAGACGCTTCCTGATTACAAACAATCATTTTCCCTGTGGTTCCACTCCCACTCAGGCAGCTGTGAGCGGAGGGAAGATCAGAGAGGAGAGCAGGAAGCAGGGCTGGTACACAGAAACAGCAGCATCTTCAGACTAACATGTCGACTACAATCAGCCCCACATACATCCACACCATTATTTAATCCTCCTCCATCCTCTACATTGCAGCTCTTTCAACTTGTCTGCAAAAGTATTTTCTTCCTCCTTACCTTGATGGACTAAACATTGTCTGCTTAAGTTTATCGAAGTTTTTTTTTAAGACTATTTTGTTTGTTGAGATCAGGTTACAGTTTTTGGGCTATTTGACCAAGGGATAATGAGAATGTGTTAAGTATATGTTTGGGGACAATTGTTAGACACGGGTTGTAGTTGTAACAGTTGTTGTTGTTAATTCTGTTTACAGTACTTCTATAGTAGCAGTACTGTATAGTGGCAGTAGATAGTAGTAGTAGTAGTAGTAGATGCAGTAGTAGTTGGAGTATAACCATAGGGATAGAAGCAGTATTAAGAGTAGTGGTAGCAAAAGCGGTAACAGTAGCAAATGCAGTCCTATTAATTTTGTAAGTTATTGTAACTGTTGCAATCATAGTAGTTCTTATTTATAGCCACATGGGTAGTAGTAGTAGCTACAGTAACAAAAGCAGTAAACCTGGTAGTGGAAGCAGTTCTATGAATTTTGTTGAAGTTTCTATTTCAGCAGCATTTAGTTGGTACTAGCAGGTAAACCCAATACTTTTAGTCAGTCAAGTCAGGAGTTACAAATTGAATATAGAGTTTCTAGTAGGGATGTCAACAATTAATTGAGTAACGATTAATTGTCGATTAAGACGGTCAAACAAAATGCATTAATTGTAATTAATCGCTAATCGCGGACACGCGCACCCGCGTGGTCACGAAACAAGGCAACCGCGCACCGCGCTGCGCCAAGCTCGACTCACGGCCGGCCGCAGGCGCCAACGGCACTGCTCAGCAGCCCTGGGTGTACGCGCGAGGCGAGATTGAACTGCGGCACCCGAAATGCGCCCAGACGTGCCGCTGCTGGTTTCGTGTGGCTGGTTTGTGGCTCGGGCCCTGAGTTTCGTGCGGCTGGTTTGTGGCTCGGGGCCAACCACACGAAACCAGCAGCGGCACGTGGTGGTTTAATCCTGGTTTAGTCCAGGTCTAGACCTGGTCGAGTCCTGGTTTAGTCCAGGTCCAGTCCAGGTTTAGACCTGGTCTAGACCTGGTTTAGTTCTGGTCTAGACCTGGTTACGTTTAGTCGTTTAGTCCTGGTCTAGTCTCTTAGCCAATCAGGACAGAACACAATGTTACACTATAAAAAAATGTTACACTATTAAAAAAAAATTTGAAAAAAAAAAAAAATCTGTGAACCGCGATAGTGTTATGTATACTATAGGTTATATTCTTAAAGATCCTATTGAAACACTAAAATTCAGGTGAAAAACGCTGCTTATCAGTTAATCGTTAATCGATCGATAAGGTCAATCAACTATCAATTAATGAATTAATCGATAATTTGCATCCCTAGTTTGTAGCAGCATGATTGGTAAAACAGAGCTCTCTTTTCCTCAAAGCAGAAAGTATGTTTGAGATGTTGGTTGTGAGGAGTGGGCTGAGAGCCTCTTTTCCCCCTGGGATGAGCACGCAGAGTTCATTCAGATGCACGAAATATGTTTATTGTTTCAACCAGAAATGCAGTCGGGAAAATGAGACACTTTCAAAACAGCCAAGTGAAGTGAGACATGACAGCTTCTAACGCACACTACACACTGAAATATGGATCACAATGTGCATGTGTAAGTCTGCGAGGTCTAAAAGTTGTTTAGTTTTCACGTAAACCACGTTGATTACTGATGGAGATCATAGTTGTTTCTGGACTTTTGACAGCTCAGAAACCACGCCATATTAACCATGTATTACTACAGCTGTTTAGACTCTGGGGTGGATTGTTGCTAATGTTACGCAATGATGAACGTGATTTAGGCAAAGTACATGAGCTTGCGTGAGTATGGGGGGGCCTGAAGTCGTCAAACATACAGCTCCAATAAAACAAATATTACAATAATCCAAGAGTGAAGCTTGGAAAGACTTGTAGCGGGCCCCTCTGACGTCAAAGGCAGCCACCATGTCGCGCCTGCAGCTGAGTGGAAAAGAGGATGGTGAAGTCCAAGCTCCATAGACACATCCTAGTACACACAGATGATGTGGAGCTGTGTGAGAGCGCACAGGAAGTGCGCTGTGTGGATGGAGATTAGTCAGAGTAGATCTGATTATGTGCATTACTTATGAGACATTTCCACGGCTTTTGGGGAAATATTATACGGAATTATAGTGTACATTCAAGGTTTTTGAGGACAAATTTAAGACTCGAAAGTCTTGTTTTCCTCTTCATTAAATATATTCAGTAATTAGGAATGCATAGATGCAACATTTTCAGGTCGAATACCAATATTAATATAATCAATATTACTTTGAGTATCTGCCAATACCCGATATTAGCCAATAACTGTGTAGGGATGGAAAATAATACTTATTGCCTTAAAGCACAGTTGATGAGAACCAAATGTGTTCTGTAACTGTTGTTTATCCTTCAAATAACTAGTGAACCGTTTTGTATAAATAAAAGTTCAAATATTATGAGACATTCCAGACCAAAATCAGCCTGTAAAGAGTCTTATTACACCCAATAAAGGCCCAACCAGGATATCGACTGAATCAATATCATGGAAATACCTGATCCAGCAAAATTTTCAGTATCGATCTCCGATATCAGTATTGGTATCGTGCATCCCTAATCAGTATATACCACATAAACCAAATATTCCAATTCAGTTAGTAATAACTGCTAATAATTAAACAGCAGTACACACTTTGTAGCCCACCAAAGTTCTTGAAGTACATTTGTTATTCATTTTCCCCACTGACCTTTCCAAAACTCACATATTGAGTTAAGAGTGTAAAGGCATGATGGAAGCTCAACAGCTATGTGCATAGTACAGTTGTTTTCAGTCCAAAAAACACATTTAAAACTTGAAATATATGAAGTGCTTCAAGGCAGACTTGTTTTTTTCTTATAAGGGGTGACTTTAGAACAGTAAAGGCAGAGTAAAAGAACACACACGGAACAAAGACAAAGATAAACTTTCTAACTCTTGGCTACTCCGGGCAGAGATGGACGAATGTTTCATTGAATTTTTTTTTTAAAGAATAGCAAAAATCAAACAATTCTCACACTTCTTACCTTTGCCATGACTTTTCTCATTCATCAAGAAAACAGATATTTCATACCCAAATTTTTGGCTTGGGAATGGCACAACTAGTACACCGGCTCATGAATCCTATAGCTGGCCAATATCCATGTTGTTCTGTATTGTTTTAATGATTTTTTGTAATTATAGTACTTACATGTCTTCTGGAGTCCAATGCAGTAGCACCTTCACTTTCCCGGACCCCTCTTTCCTCTTGGCTAGCACCTGCACAGAAATCCACACATTTTTGCTACTTATTTTGAATTTACTATAACCATTTATATTGTTGCTCTTTGTTACTATATTATATTGAGATGTGTGAGCTACTGTGTCCAAATAAGTTCACATGTGGATCAATAAATAAAGTTCAATAAAGTTCTAAATCTAAATAGTCAGTAATGCCAATGCCACCTTGACCAGCAAATTAGACATATTATCTTTTATATTATACTTTGCTTTTTAATTAAGGTTGGCACTTATTTTGAAGTCTTTGGCTGCTAATGCAATAGTGGAGTTCAAAGCTTCACCCCGACCCTGGCCCCCTCTGTAATGAATTATGACTCTCCGTGCTTCAAACATTTCACTATGCAATACTCGGGCTGATCATTACGCTAATAAACCATGTGAGCCGAACTTTTAATAATGCATGCAAGCACTCAGTCAGGCTATTTTCAGCAGGAAGCCATCTCACAGTCTCCTGCAACTCATTGTAAAGCAGAGGAAGCCAAGTATAGAGGCTGTCCTTAGAAATCAGAGTTATGTACAGAAAGGATTAGCATAAAACATGTCAGTGCACTTAGTTTGAAATATTTAACATCCAGAGAGAGTGTGTCTAATTATGTGATAGAGATGAAAAACACGTGTCAAATACAGTGGTACCTCACCTTACGAATGACACCTTACGAAAATTTCAAGTTACGAAACGCCTTCACGGTAAATTTTGGTCTCTAGATACAAAATTCAAGAAAATTCAAGTTACGAAACGCGAAATCTCAAAAATTCAAATAAGGCGCACTCAGCCACACACATTATAGCTTTTCTCAGACTGGATTTAAACCCCTCTCACACCTGTCCCCCGTTCAAACACCCAAACCCCCACAGATTCCCAACAAAACGTATCAATAGTGAAGTGTGGGGGGAAGCGGGAGGGGGGAGAAGACTGCGCGCGGACATGTGTGATAGCGCAGCATGACCCGGCTCGGAGCTGCCAGCAGGTCCAGACCAAGGTCTAAACCTGGACTGGACCAGGACTAAACCTGGACCAAACCAGGACCAAACCCGGACCAAACCAGGACTAGACCAGGTGGATTAAAGCGCTGCGCGCGGTCTATTTCCTGGTTTTGTTTCGAGTCACAGCTGAGGCGAGCAGCGAGGACTCCCCCCGGGACAGCACGCAGTCTGAGCGCATGAACGCATGAACGATGCAAGAGCCGCGGTGGTCTAGACCTCCTCTAGACCTGACCAGGTCCTGACCACAGCTCCTCTAGACCTCCTCTAGACCAGGTCTAGAGGAGGTCTAGAGGAGCCGTGGTCAGGCTCCTCTAGACCAGGTCTAGAGGAGGTCTAGAGGAACCGCGGTGGTCTGGACTAAACCTGGACTAAACCAGGAGGAGCCGCAGTGGTCTGGACTAAACCAGGACTAGACCAGGACTAGACCAGGTGGACCAAAGCGCCGCGCGTGCGTCCACCCCCTGGCCTCGCCTCGAGCCACAGCCGAGGCGAGCCGCTGCTCGCACGCAAGAGCCGCAGTGGTCCAGACCCGCTCCAGACCTGCCCGCGTAAGGTGCTCACAGAGCGGCCTGGATAGAACCGTGAGGTCGGCCTCTTCAAGACCTCCAGGCCGGTGACCGGGACAATCCTCTGAGCTATGCCCGCTTAGGGAGCTCTTAAGGCGGGCTGGCAGTGTCCCCTTGGGTCCCTGGATGTCTGGGGCTCCGTGCCTGGCAGGTCTAGAGCAGGTCCAGACCACACTATAAAAAAAGTTACACTATAAAAACAAAAACAAAACTTGGATCGAATCAGGCTTTTTCCATTGAAATAGCTACTCAACTTACGAATTTTTCACGTTACGAAACCACTTCTGGAACGAATTAATTTCGTAAGGTGAGGTACCACTGTATTTGCTTTGATAACACGTATTCGTCCTGATTTAACCTGATTTAAGGTACACTATGTAACTTTTCTGGTATAAGGTCCACCACCTTCTCAACTCTGTGTAGATGTTATTGTTTTTTCCTGGAATATTCAACAGTATGGCATTTAATTTAACTATCTCCATGGAGACAGCAGCCACATCACCAGGCCAAATTACAGGTCAGATCTGTGGAGAAGTGGGCTCACTCACAGTAATAATGTATTAATGTTTTTTTTGTAGTAGTAGTTTTGAGAAATAAAACTCCTAAACTCCCTATAATTTAATAAATGCAGGATATTTGTTTAATGCCGTACTGTGGAACATCCCAGGCACAGTAATAGCATCACCATGGCAGATGGCGGACCTTCCACCAGAAAAGTTGCACCTTTAAAGACACCACAAATGAATGAAGGACGACATTACAAGAATACATGTTTGACTTGATCTGGCCTTTATACAGCAGCATCTGTAACTGATTAGAAGTGCACTGAATACTGTTATTGTGCTGAGCTTACACAGTGGTTACTTCAGGGGTTTGATACTGTTGTTTGTTTTCTTATGACAATGACAAATACTGAATCTGGAGGACATTTTAAAATAAAGAAATGCGGCACATGATCAGCAAAAGGTTAAACTTAATTTAAATAATCCACTGAATTTAATAATACAAAGGCATGTGAAGAATAAATAAAATAAACTTTGTCCAGTTGACAAATTGAATTTCTCCTTTTATCAATACAAAGCCATTTGAACAGTGGATGAAGCCAAAACCAGGATCATTGTTACAACATGTAAACACAATTCTATTAGTATTATTGCCATCATGATTGGAATTTAAGTAATCCGGTTTAAAAACAAGGAATCGTAAAATTCCTATGTACAAAACAGGCAGAGAGGTTGGGTGGCACAATACATCATTTCTAAATTGATATAGCAAAAAACTAAATATATCGGAACACCACAAGATTAATCATTTGGGTATAACCAATAATTTAAGGAATATATACATTTTAGTTTTAGTTTAACTTATAAAATATGACAATATTGCGATTGTGATACAGATACAGTTACAAAACAGTTAAAGTGTATATTTTTCTCATTACAATGTAGTAGAGAAATTAATGCAAAAATATCTGATCAGATTGAGCCCTTGAAGTGAGATTTCAGGTGCAAATCTAGAAAGCTCCACTGACAAAATTGTATAGTTTAATTTTGGACACATATGATTAACGATTGGTCACCTCTAATAGCAATATAATGTAAATATACTTGGCTGCACAGCTACAAATTCCAAGTCCTTTCCACTCTCACACAAAGCTGGGACTTCTCCAGACAGCAGAAGATTTCCAGGATAGCCCTATGACTGCGTGCCTACCATCTATTCATCACGCTGTGTAGGTTTATTGTAAAGCTGGTCAGGAATTTGCACAAATATTGTCAGTCTGTGGAAGGGAAGGCTGGAAAAATAAGCAGGGCTCTCGGAAATAGCCGCTGATAGGATCTCTTGCGTCAATTGGATTTTTTTGGCCTATATTTAGGAGTCGGAATGAGCTCACAAATGAGGAACTACTTGGCGCATGAATAACTGAAATGACTTTGGTGACTCGGGGGAGGGCTGTGGCAGTGATGGAAACTGGTTTGAGGGCACCGGGGATTGGCTCCTCAGAGACGTGCACACACAAATGGTGCGCTCCTACTCAGTATGTAATAATAAAGACAAAGCCAAGAGAGAAAAGCTATTTAAACTGGCTGAATATTAGTGCCAGGGAATGTCTATGTTCAATACAAACTTGTGCTATGGTTATTTCAATTGGAAAGTTACTCAAAAACCTGACTTGACACATTTTTAAAAACAAAACTGTGAGGATTTTTTCCCATTCAAATGATATAATTTGTTTGATTTTTGAATTTGAATTGTTGATTGCTATGGTAACAAATTTTTCATCATTCTGAAACCCATCGATTTAGGTTTAAAATAGAAAATATGTCTTATGTTATACCTATACTTTTTTTTTTGTAGAATCCCTCAGTCGTCCAGGTAGAATCCATGGCAAAAGGAGAACTGGACAAAAGTTTATTTGGTCGAATATGTTTCGCAGCTCATCTAAGCTGCTTCTTCAGAACTGAATAAATAACCAAATAAACTTTTGTCCAGTTGACAAATTGAATTTCTCCTTTTGCTATACTTATTTGCTTTATTTCTGTGGCTATCAATATCATGTGAAATTTGATTGATGGCTTAATGGTGTACTATGTAACATTTCTAGTAAAGCCACCTGCTCGTATCCATGGAGATATTATCGCTTTGCCTCAAATGATCCACTGTATGGTATTAAATTTATGTATCTCCACGGAGACAAGCTGGTAAGCCTGTAAAAGCCTGTAATTGAATAAATGCAAGGATGCCATAGTAATTTAATGCCATATTTTGGAGTATTCCAGGCAAAGCTATAATATCCCTATGAGGCAAGCACCAGAAAAGCTCCATTAAGTGTAGTGCATTAAATCAGTGAAAATAGCATTCTCCCTGTCCACCTTGTATATCCATTCTGTTTTCTATTAGTGCTGGGGTCATTGGTCACTATGCCGTTTGTTCAGTCTTTTCATAATTAAATCACATACAACTGTTAACCTGAGGCTTTAGGCTACTGACACCATGAGGTCACCATCTCACACCCAGCTCCAAAATAACCCTGTGAAAATGGTGGAAAAAAGGAAAAACTGACATATTTTACCATTGAAGATTCGGTTGTTGTTTTAAGGGACGGGTCTTGATGCCTGATTTACCCAGAGGGATTAAGCAGGAGGGAGGAGAGGAAAAGGGAGTGAAGAATAAGTACTGGCCTGGCTCCGAAACAACATAGTGAAAATTGTGAGACTAAACGATGAGGAGGGCAGGCGTGCTAAAAGTGGGTGCCTGTCTGGTCACGGGGTTGGCTGGGGGATGACGCAGATCGGAGCAATAACAAAAAATATCCCCAGATAAACATTACTGAGTGGGGCTGGCCAATCTCCACAGGACCCCCACGTCTCTGCCTTCGCTTCCCCAGGCACGGGAGGCTCCACATGGGACACGGGTCTGACGTAGAGCCCTTCCACCGCACTCATCCAGGGGTTAAACAAAGACAAATGCCCACCGCGCAGATCCCTCCCATCGGCCACACTGCCCCGTGCTTAACCCTAGTCTATTCCTCCACTTCTCCCAGTCGTTCCGTTTGTTTCACTTGTCCGTCTCAGACTGGGTTACCTCTCTTAACCTCTTCCCAGGCTTTATCTGCCCTCTCCTGACTTTTGGCAGACACTTTAACAGCTCAAATTTGATGAGACAAGCAGAAGTGCTGAGAGGTGCAGATATCATCAAGTAAAGATCACAAAGAAGTGATCCTTCATGTGTTGAAGGAACTATTGGGTCTGCAGTTTCTCATTGTTCTTGAATATTGTCTTTTTAAATTGTCTTTGGTAATATCTGACAAATTGTATAATTTTCCGCTAGGCTGAAAGCCAAGTGTGAATGATATGAAGCAGCTACAGAAGACTCTTGGCTTCTTCTGATGTGAAAGAGTAACGTGGGAGAACCCCTCTGCTGACTGTCTTTAAGCAAAGACAAGTGCGCCCTCTAGTGCAGATAAGGAAAACAACAATCACAAACCATCGCTCACTTTTTTCAGTTTTACAAACAAATCTTTACTCAACACTAAGTAGAAAAGGCGTTTCATAGTTCATTAAAACTGCAGTAACCTCTTGGGCAGGGTTCAAATTCAACACGAAAATAATTCTATTGTCATATCCATCAAACACACTCAGAAAATAGCATGGAGCCTCCAGGCACCGCACAGGGTTCACTGTGAGTGCACCAAGAGAACAAGAAGGATTTTACCCGCTGGGCCTTTCATGGGCCCCTCAGAGGCCAAAAGCCCCCACCACATCCATGTTTTACCTGATTCTCAGATAACGTAACATGTAGACACAAGATAGAGAGTGCATGTACTCACCGTGCTGTGGAAGACCACACTGTGGCCGTTGCCCACACTCTCTATGTGGGTTGCCAGGTTGAGACAGATGGCTCTGTGGCGGATCGCGTCCATTGTTTGGGCGTCAAAGAAGTCATGGGGACGAGCTGGACGCACAGGGAAAAGGTAAACTTGAATAGTTGTATACATTTTTCTCTTTATGCTTCTGCATACAAAAACACTGATTATAGCTTTATATGGAAAAATAAAAACACATCACATTCACTAATCATAACTGCCCTCCTGCCCTCCTCTGCACCTTCTGTCAGTTCTTCTCCCCTTATAATCCTCACACATCCTATTTACTACATGTTCATAGAAGTAAAATGAGTGATACTTTCAGATACTTACGTAGAGAGCAGCGGCGTTTGTTCTTGAGTTTCTTCCTCTTGTTGAGGCCTGCTTTTGAAGGTGACTCTTCTTTGAGTTTGGCCTGATTGGACAGTTTGGAGGAGCTCTGTTGGCTGAAGTGACTCGGGACGTGTCGAGCTAATCCTCCTTGGGATGCAAAGCTGGCATTGCAGCCTCCTACCACACACTGGAGAGAAGAACATACTGAGACAGGCATTTAGTACTGTACAGCAAATAACCATAGTAAAAGAACTACCTTCTAATTGTTACTTTTCTGTAGTATAACTAAAATAGTCAATAACTGTACTCCAGGCATGTCCAAACTATGGCCCGTGGGCCAAATGCGGCCCTCAGACAAATTTTTCTTGGCCCTCAGGCTTCCAGGTGAATTGGCCCAAATTACCTTGAGCAGAACTTTTAACTGCAAGTTTTTTTTTTTAAATCTACCTTGATAAGACAATATTTAATATTTATTGTGTGGTTTTGAGGATCTTGGCATGAATAAAGGACTGAAGCTCATTCTAAAGTGTTAAACATACATATATTTCAATTATTGACTGTACTGAGCACCAGTCTATGGCCCTCGATCGGCCCTCTGCTTCGTCTGCTTTTAGATATGTGGCCCTTGATGAAAAAAGTTTGGACACCCCTGCTGTACTCCAATAAATTATCCACAAGTTCACATGAGAGGACACCGTTATAATGAGTGGCAGCATGACTTAAAAATGACAAAAATAAACAATGTTTTCCCATTAAGAGAGGAGACTATGGTGCTCCCCCATAGTCTAATTTTTGCCCCGTAGTTCAAAATGAATCTGAACAAATGGGTTCCATCTTGTCCCTGACCTTAGCACTAGTGCAAGTGTGGGATGTTCATGAGCCATGCAGGATGTTCTTGTGCCTCCCGCAGCAGAGAACAGCCCCTCGCCCGCTTCATTGTATCAGCTTAGCACTGCTCTATACTTAAGTTTGATCATGATCTATACAAAAGCTGCTCATTCACATAACGCTGTTTACAGCCCTGTCCTAAAGTGTCTTCTTACCCTGTCTGCGGTCCGAATGCTGAGATGTCAGATTTCCTCACATCCTCGTACCCTTTCTGTCGTCTGCTCCATTTAATTTCATGACCAAATTATTCCCGCTTTGGTTAGTTTATAAAGTTAGTCGCCAGTAGGTAGCTACCATTAGAACCACAAAACTGTGCTCGGAGACATAGAGCGGTTGGACTCTGACAGGAATCAGTGTGTGCATTCATTGACAGCTCGGGGCTGTAAGCAGACGCACGTCTCGTACGTGCTGCTCTCTTGGCAGCAGCGGTCTGTAGAGCTTTGTACAGCAGCTCAAGAGACGTATAGTGCACATGAACACTATACGTGATAATAAACATATCCCATAATCCACAAGACATCTACCTGAGCGGGACAAAATGACCAAATACAGTGGGCAAAACTGAGAATGTGAGCGGTCAGCAGTAGCAGCGGTGGACACTCATACCTCAGGTGAGAGACGTAGTAGCGAACTGCTGGGACAGGCAGGAGCGGGTGTGACCAGGGGGAAAGCGGCGGTCAGTGGGTCTGTTGTGGGATGGGGAGCGCATGAGACAGACACTGGTCTGCTGCGTAAGGGGGGCAAACGGACAGTGGAATGCAAAGAAAACTAAAAAGTTGACATGTGTGCACATGCACGGGCATTGTGGGGTGTGTGCAGAGTGTTCAGAACACAAACTCAGCCAGTTCTGTCACGGCCCACCCAAAATTCTATATTCCTGGCGCCTCGACTGGTGCGTATTTACATCGTGGGGCTCCGGAGCGGTTTTATTGTACCCATAATTTTCCCCACACCCTCTTTGCTGCCTGGTAATGAAGCAAAGACTGCAGACATTACCCACACTGGCAGTGCTTTTAAATGCTACAGCGATCACAGATTGGTTCAGATGCCATCACCATATATTCTCAACAAAAATATAAACGCAACACTTTTGTTTTTGCTCCCATTTTTCCTGAGATGGACCCAAAGTTCCAAAATTCACTCCAGATACACAACACCACCATTTCTCTCAAACATTGTTCACAAATCTGTCCAAATGTATGACAGCGAGCACCTCTGCCCCGCCGAGACAATCCACCCCACCTCACAGGTGCGCCACATAAGATGCCGATCCGACATCATGACCAGTGCACAGGTGCGCCCCAGACTGCCCACAATAAAAGGCCACCCCGAAATGTGCTTTTTTTTTTTTTGCTTTATTGGGGGTCTGGGGACTCAGAACCAGTCAGTATCTGGTGTGACCACCATTTGCCTTATGCAGTGCAACACATCTTCTTCGCATAGAGTTTATCAGATTGTCAATTGTGGCCTGTGGAATGTTGGTCCACTCCTCTTCAAAGGCTGTTATGGACGAAGAACACAGGTGCATTTTATTGATGGCATTTTGAATGCACAGAGATACCGTGATGAGATCCTGAGGCCCATTGTTGTGCCATACATTCATGAACATCACCTCATGTTTCAGCAAGATAATGCACGGCCCCATGTTGCAAGGATCTGTACACAATTCTTGGAAGCTGAAAATGTCCCAGTTCTTGCATGGCCAGCATACTCACCGGACATGTCACCCATTGAGCATGTTTGGGATGTGCTTGACCAGCGTATACGACAGCGTGTACCAGCTCCCACTAATATCCAGCAACTTCGCACAGCCATTGAAGAGGAGTGGACCAACATTCCACAGGCCACAATTGACAATCTGATAAACTCTATGCGAAGAAGATGTGTTGCACTGCATGAGGCAAATGGTGGTCACACCAGATACTGACTGGTTCTGAGTCCCCAGACCCCCAATAAAGCAAAAAAAAATGCACATTTTGCTGTGGCCTTTTATTGTGGGCAGTCTGGGGCACACCTGTGCACTGGTCATGATGTCGGATCGGCATCTTGATGTGGCGCACCTGTGAGGTGGGGTGGATTATCTCGGCGGGGCAGAGGTGCTCGCTGTCACACATTTGGACAGATTTGTGAACAATGTTTGAGAGAAATGGTAGTGTTGTATATCTGGAGTGAATTTTGGATCTTTGGGTCCATCTCAGGAAAAATGGGAGCAAAAACAAAAGTGTTGCGTTTATATTTTTGTTGAGTGTATGTACGTGTACCGTCCCACTCCAGCCTCCAGCAGCGACGTACAGCCCGACCTGGACACGCCCCCTCATTAACGCTAGTGCTAAGATCAGGGGCAAGATAGGACCCTATGTCTGTAGTACTGTCTTAAACATAGAAGTATATTTTATCTGTGTTTAGTATCTTTTATGTAATGTATTCTTCATATATTGTATTGAATAAAATTATTAATATATATTGATCACTTGTGGCACCATAGTCTAGGGAAAACACTGGAAGGAGCATAGTGCATACACACACTTTAAAAGGTGCACTGTGTAACATTTCTAGTGGAGGTTCCACCACCTGCTTCTCACTATGGCTCTGTCTGGAATGTTCCATGTATGACATTAAACATTTCCATCTGGCATTTATTCATTACAGGTGCTCAAAAATACAATAATTCCTACTGTGAATAGGGGCGACTCTCCACAGATCTGGATTGTAATGTAGAGTAATGCTGTTACCAGCTTGTCTCCCTCAAGATAGATAGGTTTAATCTATACTGTGGAATCTTCTAGATAAAGCAATAACATTTCTGTGGAGACAAGCAAGGCGCTTTTAAGTAAACATAATGCACGCTTTTAGTTTTTCCAGTAGTCTGCACAATATACATTACAGGCTTTTCTCTCTCTCATTCATAGTTAATCCATTTATACCAAATGGACAGTGATTGAGTGTTGCATTTACCTTGAAGGGTTTATCACCGCTGTGGGTTAGCATGTGTCTCTGGAGCCAGCTCTGACTTGTGGAGGGTGTGTTATAGACTTTACAGCCCTTCCACAGACACACAAACACCTACAGAACACACAAGCAATTCATGTTTATCACAGTCTGCTCAAAAAACATCGGTAGTTCTATATGATCATTTCAAAATACACTCTTGCCACAAAAGTCCTACAAGGAATTAAAATGACATAAGCTACTGTGAGCTGGATTAGTCAAAACACTCAAATTGTCAAGTGCATAACGTGAAATAACAAATTTACCCCCCTTTGTTTTGCACAAATCATCATTATGTAGGCCTACTGAGATAAAATGTATTTTAGAGGTCTCAAACGTGCAGCAAAATATTATTTAAAGCCACACCACGTAACTAGGCCTGTCACAATAAGAAAAATTTAGAGATTTGGAGAATAAATATAGATATTAAACGATAATATTGAAACTAATTGACTATTCTCACAAAAAAACGATTTAAATGTACAATATTGTTAAAACAAAAACATTAGCTGCAAGAAATAAATATTTGAGTGAAACACTTCATAGTAGTTTTCGCTGTAGAAGCGAAACGCGTTGTTCGCTCTTACCTAATAAAGGAATTATCGGAAACTCAAACAAGTGTGCGGTAAACTTCTTCTTTTCTGGAATTATTCAATGTTCCTGCTGTTACCAGCACCTGGAATCTGTGCACGGACTTTTGAACTTCATAGTAGTTAGTTTGTATTTATAATGAATCATAGAAGTTACATTTGTTTGACTCTCTAGAGTTCAAATCATAGTACAGAAAAATAACAAAGGTTTCCCATGAGTACAAAGGAAAAAATAAATATTGACACTCAAAAGTTATTATTCCACCATGAACTTACTGTATCATGAACGATAAGTAGCACTTGGGCGTAACTTTCTGGAAGGGGCATGTCAGCTGTTAGATTCCACGGAAATTATAGGCACAGAAACAAAGGCTACGTTCACACTGCAGGGCTTAAAGCTCAATTTGGATTTTTTTGTGAAATTCATTTTTTTTGCAAGGTTGTTCACGTTTCCAATTAAATGCGACTTGTATGTGATCTCCAGTGTGAACTTTAAATGCTCCAAAAGTGTCCCGCATGAGCCTTGGAGGACACAACGACGTCACATGCAGCGAGCGTGCTCAGTGTTTACGGAAGTATCCTAAACATGGACACTGGCATTGAGCGCCTGGAGATTTGAAAGTTGCTGTTGTACCAGAGCCAGAACATGTACAGCTTATTTGTTTTAAGAAAGAGATTGAGAAGGAGGAGGACAAGGTTGTCGCCATTGCGTTTTGTGGGGCAGTGGCAGCAACGTCCGGGTTGGTGCTGAGAATGGTGGGATTGTATGTGCTTTGCTGCTTCACTGACACGGACTTCATACACAATTTTTGTATGACGAGAAGAACATCTGTGTACGTTTGTGAGCCCCTACTTGTACCACTCTCGCTTGTTTATGACGTGTAGGTCGGATGAATGCGACCTGGCTGTTCAGACTGAAGTCGAATGTCTAAGTTCGGATATGTTTCGGTTTTCGGACCACATAGTGGCCTGGGTCGCATTTGAAAAAAACGGATCTGTGTTATTCAGATGGTCATTAAAAGATCAGATACAGGTAGCATAGGGGCGAAAAAATCGGATTTGGGTCACTTCAGGCTGCAGTCCTAACGTAGTCAAAGAGGCCCTCCTCCAGGTCAAATAAGATGCAAACCTGCTCAGGCATAGTTTTCTGTGTTTTTCAGTCCAATAAAAAACATCCAAAATGCATAAAGATGTGTTTTAGTATGGGTTTTTTTTTGGCCAAAAGGTTATGTGGCGAGGCTTTAATTATATTTTAAATACATCTTTACATTGACCCATTTCGAATTATTATACTGTATGTTTCCTGGGTATTGTTAATACTAAAAGGTGCATTGCGCAACTTGTGTTTTTTTTAGTTGATTGTACATACTTATTATTATTTATCTTAATTTTTGATGCATGCGCTTTTTTCCAACTGTTTCTGAAACTTGCGTTGTGACACTGCAATTTCCCCATTGTGGGACAAATAAAGGATTATCTTATCTTATGATAAAAGGAGAAATTCAATTTGTCAACTGGACAAAGTTTGTTTGGTAACGTTTCACCGCTCATCCGAGAGGCTTCGTCAGCTCATGCTCAGCTGACGAAGCCTCTCGGATGAGCGGTGAAACGTTACCAAACAAACATTGTCCAGTTGACAAATTGAATTTCTCCTTTTATCATGGATTCTACCTGGACGACTGAGGGACTCTTCACGTATCTTATCTTATCTTTTCTAGTGGAGGGTCTGTCACCTGCTGGTCTCCATGGAGATGTTACTGCTTTGCCTGCATGTTCCATGGTATGGCATTAAACATGTCTAGCATATATTCACTCGATAATGAGCTGAGAGGGCTCGGAGTACGAATGTTCCACTAAGAAATGGGACACCACTCGGTTACCGTTTGGGTCATCATCCCTTGCCTCTACCGTGCGTCTACAGAGGCGACAAGAACTGACGCAAACGTAAACAAATGTCAAGGATTATCGGGTACCTCAGCTCGACAAAAAAACTTGTTTGCTTGTTTATGCATGGAAGTTCAATGAAAACGATAACGTTGGCTAAACAGACATCACTACAATTAAAAACACAACAACAGTTCACTATAAGTAATGTAGAACATAAGCGTCATAATTGTAAACCATGCTAAACTGTTAATCGACAATTACAACTGCTGAAAATACATTTAAGAGACTCCTTGGCTGGTCGATGTGACGCTGCCATCCTGATCCCAAAACCTGCCTGAGTTTGTAGGTGTACCCCTTCATTCCAAGTCTGGTCGAGAGCTTACTTTGTTTCTCGGTCGTGGCCTGAGCCCTTGATCAAAATTAGGATCGGGACACCCCTTGCCCTCACATGAACGCGCAAAACCATGGGGCAGGGGTAAGACGAAGGAGTAAGACAGAGAAATGGGATGCAGCCTAAATCTCTACTGTGGAATATTCTAAGCAAAGCAATCACATCTCCATGAAGACAAGCAGGTGACGGACCCTCAGGAAACGTGAGCAATACACCTTTAACATTAACAATTTGTTTAATCAGTGACGACAGCATTTTACATTGTTAGTTAAAAATACAGTGACATGAAAATACTGGATATGACCTCTGCTGACTTACAGTTTGAGACCCCTGCTCTGAGGTCTTCATACTGACCCCTCCTCTTTGCCCGTCTACGTGAATGCCCCGGATGTGCTCGGCCAGGTCTGGGCTGGAGTTGAAATACTGCAGGCACAGGTCCCAACAGCACGGGTACGCCACGTTCTTAGGCCCGGACGAAACGGCGCTGCCCTGACCATTCATCATGGCCGGAGTGGAGCGCCCGCTGGACACTGTGCTCTCCATCTCCATCAGAGTACTGCTGATACTGAGAGGGAAAGAAAACATCACAGTTAGACAGGAAGCCCAGCAGCCAACAGCGTAATCTTTATGGTGGATGAGGCTTTCATTAGTGACAGGTGCAGACACATTAATAGTCAGGGTGCGTGAAAGCTCTTAGACTTTTGGACTTGTGCTGATTTTTCATGCATGCCACAGAGTCTACCACTATTTTGTGTCCAGTTAGTTCATGATATGCATGTTCAATGTGTTACAAGCAATGAATTTACGCCTTTACGCACTCTAAACAGATAAGTTATGGAGGATTGTGTACAATATTCCATTTGTTCCACGCATGCCAATAAAGGATGAAATTGACCTTTACGCATTAGCTGTAGAGGGACAGATAGTTGGCACAGTAGCTTTAATGTGCCGTAAAAAACAACTTGCAGCTGGATAATCTCAGTCATTATTATTAATACGCTACCACAGCGGAAATACAGCAATTACGCGCAGCCCTTTAGCAGCTTTATGGTCTTAGGAGCGCATTAATTAGACTAGACCTGTCCTCGGAGTCCATACGGCTCAGTGGTTCTCCGTCCGAGGATGAGATCTCGACACTTGGCCGCCTCTTGTCACCGATCTCCCCGCCTGCGCTGCTGGATTTCTCCCCGTCCTCCGCTTTGCTCTTCTCGCAGTCCATCACCTCCTCGCACCGGTTCTCCTCTCCGGGCTCCTCTTTCGCTTCTTTCGCGGTGTTTTCGTCAGCAGTCGCATTGTTTTCTATTTCCTGCGGCTCTGATTTAGTGTTCACACGTTCTTCCGCGGGGGTGATGGCTTCAGGTGCCTGACCGTGTTGCCCTGGTTCGTTTGCGGCCTTCTCTCCCTCGGTAGCGGGCTCCTCTTCACCGGCCTCCGCTTTCGGTCGTGCGCTCTCGGGTTCGGCGGTGCGCCCTGCCTCCTTCTCTTCCGGTGCGGACGGGTTTTCGCCTTTCGCCTCTTTTTCGTCCTCCTCGGTTATTTTCTCTACACCATCCGCGGGAGGTTCTTCGGAGGCGGTAGCGGACATTTCCACGGCGGCCATACCGGTGGAGAGTTCGGCTGTTGGATCCGTCAGACGCCCGCAGCAGACGGAGGGCGGGGCCGACGGGCTGCGCGGCCTCTGATTGGTCAGGGACGGGGGAAAACCGTGACGTCACCGCGTGAACTTTCCATGTGTTTCCGATGGAGAGCTTGTGTTTACTACAATTATTCACAACACAAGCCTTAGAATTATAATAGAAAACTAATTACTGCTGCAAAATGTAAATCAAACACAATTTAGCCTTAATATTATTATTGCTTAGTCTTGCTATAACGTGGGCCAAATAACCTAAATAAATAAAAACCTTTATAAATATTTGTTATAAAGGTGCTATTGCAAAAGCGTTTTACTTTTTATTTGAATATTATATTTTACTTCAATATTCCATACTATTTAGTGGTTTAGAAATCTAGAATAAATAAATCACTTGTTATGTACTGGCAGAAAACGACCACAAGATGGTGGTATACCTTTATAGTTAATTCAACCTCAAGTTTTGCGTAATGTGTCTACAGACCCTTTAAAGGTTTGGAAATACAGCTATGGAAAATAATAATAATAATAATAAGAGACCACTGCAGTTTTTGTGAAATCAGCATCTCTACATGTATTACAGCCATTCCATTCCAGCGTCTGTTGAATTCCAACACAAACACAAAGCTGAGCTACTTCAGTTCTTGCACCAGGAGTGGAATAAAGTCACCCAAGAACAATGTGAAAGACTTGTGGAGAGCATGCCAAGACGCATGAAAGCTGTGATTAAAAATAAGGGTTATTGCATCAAATATTGATTTCTGAACTCTTCTTAGGTGTAAACATTAGTATTATGTTGTTTTAAAATTAATTTGATCTTGTTTCTTTGCATTGTTTGAGGTCTGAAAACATGTATCTTTTTTGTTATTTTGACCATTTGTCATTTTCTGCAAATAAATGCTCTAAACAATATTTTATTTGGAATTTGGGGGAAATGTTGTCAGTAGTTTGTAGACTCAAACAAAAATGTTCCTTTTGCCCAAAGTAGTAAAATCAGAAAAACTGATCATTTTGCAGTGGTCTCTTATTTTTTCCAGAGCTCTACATTCTGGTGGAGGCAAAAGTGAGGTGGAACATGATGTGATTACAATATTGAAATAGGAATTAACCAGAGATTATTAGAAAATAAAATACATTAAGGAGGGATTGGCAACACTCAGAGCCATTTACCTGATATCAGAGCCTAGTTAAAGAGGTTATGATTGATACTATGGAAAATCTTCTTAAATAGCTCACAGTATGGATTTTTTTTTCTTATTTTATCAACAGATACTTTCCATCCTTTGGAATAAATAAGCAAACCATCTGACATTTCTACCTTGGAAGTTCAAAATTGTTGCCTATTTTTGCTATTAACACTTTAGATGTGGTGCATTTAGCTGTGGTGTCAATTAATCGTTGAAAATGTGTAGCATTTTGACATAAAGGGTAGCCTATAACAGGGATGAAAGTGTCCAATCATGAAAAAAACGGAAAGTCACGGCGCACCCCCGGCGGCGCTTTTCTGCCTCCATTACGCTCTTACATCAATAAACACACACACACACACAAATAATATTAAAAGTGAGGCAAGGTGGAGGCAACAAGAGAATCCGCTAGTTCTCCAAAGTTCATAAATATATAATACACTCAAATACATAAGACCTCAAGTCAACAGCCGTTTAAAGAACAAAAACATTTATTTAACGTGATATAAAACAGATGGGATATGAACATTAGCAAATCATATCTTGAATGTAACCATCGAGTGGATACATCGCCCCATCCTGTTGCACAATTGTACATTATATACACTGTAAATCTATGGTAATTACACTTTGTACACACAAAAGGAAGGCCTGGATTCACACACTTCTTATGTTATTGCTTCTTACATGTGCTAAGTACCTTTTCTCTTTAAATTTCCAGGGCATCAAACTCACAAGTTGTAAAATAGAACAGATTTTTCTTCCTTAAAGTTTAAATATATTCCTTTGCAGTTTAAAAACACTATAGACTATATTATTCAAAACATTCAGATACTCTAATGGCCTGCGGAAAATCATTTTTAAATACTTACATACCAAATAACAGTCTGCAATAGTAATATATATGGCACCTCCTTATTTATAATGGAGGCAGTTATGACTTTACACACTCTGTTTGTAGTGAGTGTTTTTTTGTATTTTTTAAACAGTGACTAGGGGGATATTATGACATTTATCGACACAAATTTCAATGCATAAATACTATAACGGTGTCAAAAGCATGTGGCAAACCAATCAAACTCAAACAAAAACTCTCAAAACAGTTGAAATTCTGTCGCAACGTGTCCTTCATCCTCATATAGAAAGTTATATACATACAAAGTCAGGTCATATTTTCAAACGGGAACGGAGAATATAAATAAATGAAACTGCGTGAAGGATGGCGAAGGCTGTGGGTTATAATGGGAGTCGCGTAGAGTTAAAGATGCACTGTGTAACTTTTCTGGTAAAGGGCCTGCCAATTGCTCGTTTCCATGGAGATGTTACTGCTTATTATACTCGTCATTCTCCATAAAGACAAGCAGCACATGCCACCAGGCCAATTTACAGGTGAGTTTTGCGAAGATCAGTCCAAACGCATGCTTTTGAAGGTATTTTTGAGCAATAAAAATACAAATAATTTAATAAATGTATCCTGTATAAGTTTAATACTATATTGTGGAACGTTACAGAGCATCTCCATAGTGCTGGACCCTCAACCTGAAAAAGTTACACAGTGCACCTTGTTAAAATAAGAGCTCTAGATGTCACAGTGGGCGAACAGGAGACGGTCCGCTCTCTGTAAGCCACGGCCATGTTACTGAGGGTGTTCTTCATGTGTAGGTTTTAACTGAAGCCAGTGCCTGTGCTGCAGAGAGAAGAAAACTCAAGTCAATTTCTGTTTACGTTTTTAAATCAGCAGTAGACAAAGCATGCATAATCATATTAACACTTTGAGTACTGTGGCGTCAAAGTGATTTGATTCAAGTAAATTGTGTACCTAATAATCTGTTGTAATAATATTTGATTACAAGTAGAATGAATGTGCTCAAACTCTACAACTATTACTAACATATGTACTTCTAATGCTACTATCACTACTAATAATAGTACCATAATATCACTGCTACTTTAAATAATTAGTGTTGGCATTTTTTTTTTTTACTCCCGAAATATAAGTAGACCACTGCATTTTTTTCTGAAATCAGCATCTCTACATGTATTACAGCCATTCCATTCCAGCGTCTGTTGAATTCCAACACAAACATAAAGCTGAGCTACTTCAGTTCTTGCACCAGGAGTGGAATAAAGTCACACAAGAACAATGTGAAAGACTTGTGGAGAGCATGCGCATGAAAGCTGTGATTAAAAATAAGGGTTATTGCACCAAATATTAATTTCTGAACTCTTCTTAAGTGTAAACATTAGTATTATGTTGTTTTAAAATGAATTTGATCTTGTTTCTTTGCATTGTTTGAGGTCTGAAAACATGTATCTTTTGTTATTTTGACCATTTGTCATTTTCTGCAAATAAATGCTCTAAACGATAATATTTTTTATAAGGAATTTGGGGGAAATGTTGTCAGTAGTTTATAGACTCAAACAAAAATGTTCCTTTTGCCCAAACACATACCTATAAGTAGTAAAATAAAAAATAAAAAACTGATCATTTTGCAGTGGTCTCTTATTTTTCTCAGAGCTGTATAGATTAAAGGTGCACTCTGTAACTTTTGTGGTACATAAAGTGTCTGCCACCAGCTTGTCTCCATGGCGGCGTTAGGAGGTGTTACTGCATTTTTTGTCACTTACAGAAATTAATTTTAAAAAATGCAGACTTATTTCCATATTTCACTTTCCTTATTTCAAATTTTCATGCTCAAAATGCATCTGGGTTAACATGCATTTTTCATCCAATTCATCTATTAGGTTTTTTTTTCCTATTGAGACAGAACAGCACAGAACATGTTTACAACACAAGATAGTGAGTAGTGGCAGATAATGAAGACCCTTACTGGTGTTATTACACACACATGAAGTGAGACCCGTCTATGAGCTGAGGGGGTGAGTTAGGAGACTGGGGTGGGGAGGAGGAGGAAGACAGGCTCCTCACTGCAACAAAATAAAGCAACACTCAGGCACATGGAAATCAACAAGTACATTCACAAAACAAACAACTAACTAAATGAGCAAACCACTTAAAATAGAAAAAGAAAGTTGCTAAAAAAAAAATACTACGGTGAGTTAAAGTTGTAAAAGAAACCGCGTGACAGCTTGAACAATGGGAGCAGCAGCACAGCATTCAGATAAAACACAATGCACGATGTGTCTCTAGGGGAATACCTGCTACAAGTTTGCTGCGTTTCGATGCTTCAGCTGCGATTTCATATGAGATATTAATCATTTTTTCCTTCTCCTGGATCGTCACGTCCTCCTCTGTCACATCCTCCGGGCTTAGAGCGAGGCTCGGCAGCACATTTTGCATGCTGTATGCACAAACACAATAAAAAAAAGTTTCCTGTCATTTGCTGGGACCAAGATTAATTATAAAAAGAGTTGCCTCCAGGACAAAATTCTATCAAGCAGATGACATTTGAAGCAAAATGTCGTCTAAGAGATAAAAAATTTACATTAAGACAATCTGCTCTGAAAACACAGGCAGGATATTGTATTTCCCAGTGTTGACGTTTGGCCTCACGATGATTACAATGTAAATGAGAAGGAACAGAGTGAACATTTATTGTGAAGATAAAATAGACTGTAACTTTTCTTTGCACTAGTCGGGAAATTGTTGTTATTTTTTGGTTACACGATAAGATTTGAGCTGTTGATGTTTGAATAAATAGCTCCTAATGGTGTTGGGGCTAGGCTCATCCAGCATTTTCGCAACACAGTGCAGCTTGAGCATAATGGCAAAATTCACAACTCATCATGTTCCAACCATCTGCGCTCAAATGAAAAGGCGTCTGTCTAAAGGTGCTTGACGCAATTTTGACACTGTGGTACGAATGTAGCATATGACTCATTATACTAACTATAAAGTAAAATTATTCATTCAAATGTTTTTTAAATCTATTCGAGTTATCCTGCAGTGGCATAAAGTAGTTTCAGTGTTATCAGATTAAAATATGTTGTATATGAATGGGTGATTCTCCAACTACAGTCACATTTGGTCATGATATTATAAAAAATCATGATTATATAAAATCCAACACATATTTTTAGAAATATTTTGATTTGTTCTACTTCAGCACAATGTGTAGAAACATTAACTGATAGTGGTTGTAATGAAATGACATAAATATTAAAGGTCCCATGGCGTGAAATTTTCACTTTCTGAGGTTTTGTTTGTTAATGTGAGCTCCCCTACCCTGTTTAGGCCCCCCCCCCCATGGTTAAAAGTTGCGAAATGTCTAAACTGAGCATTTGCGATCCTTTTCTGCGTTAGAAAAAATCAGAGCTCAAACGGGCGATTTTGAACAAGGAAACTTATTGACGTCAGCTCGAAAAAAGAAATGCAAATGCAGTACCACCCCCGTCTGTCTCTACTCAGCGTCTCTGTAAATCACGCCCAGAGAGTTTGGACTGTGGAGGAGCTACGCAATGCAAAAAGAGTTTTTTTATTTGCCTGGAGGAACTTGCGAGTGTTTCTAGGCTCGGAAGTCCTTTATCTGAGCCTGTGGATATCTGAAACAGCAGTGGTTTAATTTTATTTTCTGTGGAAATGTGTTGGAAGCCTTCAATGGAAGGCTTCTCATCTCTCTCTCCGCGCAAAAACACGGAAGTGGGTCAGAGCGCACAGGCACAGCTGAGAGCTTGGCCACGCCCCCACCCTCTACTATAGGCCATCTCTGTCCTCCTCATTTGCATTCAAGCAACAACGCCCATAATGGAGTGTTCCAGAGTGACATTTATGACTCTTTCTCATCTTATCTCTGTTTCTCATGCACTGAGTGTTGATTTTGAAGAAGGATTCATTTACAGTATTAGGGAACCATTAAGGAGCCATATAAAAGCATCAAGAAGTACCATGTCATGGGACCTTTAAATAAGTAATAATAAACAATAACGATAAATAAAGTGATGGAAATGACTGTTGTGGAAATGAAAATGTTTAGCATTTCTTTTAAAATCTCATGACATATTATCATGCTAATCTCTGTTTTAGAGTTAGCATAAAATATACTCAAAATAGACAATATAAAATGGTATTTTTCTCATTATTTGTACATTCAAAGGAAATATGAGGTGTTTGGTAATGACGACCAATAAACCTTCTCTAACATACCTAAACTTGACCTTGATTTTGTTCTTGTTTCCCTTCCTTACATGGAGCTAACGTTGCTACGCTAACATGAGCTCCTGTCACATCACAACTGATGTGGTTCAAGGAGACAAAGGTTTAAAAAAAAGTTAAAAGTTACATTTTGTGGTGGTGGAAATTACAGTGATCCCTAGGGACAGGCGTTCTTTTTATGAAAATAAATAAAATACTAATATATCTTTCAAGCACATGATATTTTTCATTAAAATAAGGAATTTCTGTGACATTTGTCAATGAAGTTAGTGTTGAATCAAATTTAATTTCAGTCTTATGAGGGACTGAGAGTCCAAATCCTGGCCAAGGGACAAAGGATATAGCAAAAACACTCAATATAAAACCATATTTTATATCATAAAAATAGTAATTTATCTATCATACATTTTTTGTAAGTTCGTCTTTGTGTCTAGTAAGTGCAGCATGAATAAAAAATGACAAACGTGTTTTTGTTTTTCTTTTTTCTGCCTGGGACACAAATTCTTTGATATTTGGAGAATCACCCAAATATGTTCTGTGACAATATTTCGCACTTCAAAATGTGATATTGTGACAGGTCTAGTTGAAGTGCTGCCATGACCTCAAACTTACCTTTCACTTAAGACGGGAATTTCATGCATGACGGCTATAGGAAATATCAGTGCTCTGCTGCATAGACAGGCCCTTCACAGAGGCTGCTTCTCACATATCAAAGGCAGTCCCGAGCACAGGGAGGCTGTCTGCACCCGTAGGAGTCAGTGGGTGGGCCAATAGTGTTTACCTGTTTTTGGCAATGAGGGCTTTGATGCGGTCCACTTTCCTTTGCTTATCTGCCTCCTGCTCTGGACTCAACGCCTCCTCTGGCTCCAGCTCCACGTATCGCTCAGGAATCAGCACTTTATCAGGAACAGAAAGCTGCACAGAATAATAATAGTGGGATTCATAACATGCTACGGCCACTAGTCCCGCGATATCGATATATATGGGTATATCTCTGTAATTATGGGGCCTATCAGCATAAATGAACACAAGTTTGTGGAGAAAATCTAAAAAAAATAATGATAAGATTAGCATGGTCCCATGTGCATATATTTTTCAGACGATCTCATTGTCCAATATTTGTTTTACTCTTGTGCTGATAAATTAAAGTACAGTTATCACAAATGAACTTTTTCCATTCATAAAAAATTACAAAAAAGGAGTGGTCCAAGGTCAGGGGTATTCACATGGACACTGTTTTTGAAATCAAGAAACTGCCCTACCCTTGAGGTTAGCTTCTGGATGGAAGCCGAAATGACTTGATTTCAAAAACAGTGTCCAAATGATTACATCAGTAATCTTTTCTACAACAAAATAATGATTTGTTGTATTTTTATGATGATTATGTAAACAGATTTCCATCTCCATTAGAAAAAGAAAATAATCTTTTAAGAAATATCGGTCAATACACTGGGAAGTTTTACTGAAACCGATATGCAAACCTACCCCGACATCAACAGTAAATACCACAGAGACCACTGCATACCAGTACTGTCAGCAGTTACTTGAGGCTCTTGCATATCCTTTGCTTTTACCTTGTGTTTTCCTCAAAATGACAGGTTACATAACAAAGTGTTGTTATTGTGGTGCTAAGATTGCTACGCTCCCTTACCTCTCTGTCCACATTGAAGTGCTGAGTGAGAGAGGCTTCTTTGAGACGGGCTATCTCCTCTGCGGGGGTCTCCTGCTCCCCGTCCTCCTCCTGCTGCCTCAGAGAAGCCTCCAGCTCCTGGATATCGCAGCTCACCACATCATCCCTGCGCCGCCACTGGAGACAAGACAGAAAAACAGACAGAGAATATGTAGAATATGTACGAACAGTGGCTGGATGTAGAATGACATTACAGCACTTATATGATGTTATGAGATACGGGCATAATTCATATTGTTTATCAAATTTTTGATCATGGTTATTGTATGTTTTATAGTAATCACTGATAAATGTGTCCTCTGCAGGCGTGGTCATAACAACAGGCCTAGACTATTGCATATTTGCTAAGGTCATGTTGCATTATTTGTGTATTTTTCTTTTTGATATTTATTTTGAAAATACAGTAAAGTAAAAAAAATATGGTTAAGGTATATTTCTTAGTTCCTGTAGGCAGGGATGCATTTGACCCATCTTTTTTCCCCCTACTTTTTCACCTTGATTGTCAAGATGCATTATATATGTTTGAAGACACATGGTCGAAATAAATACAAATAAAAAATAAATACATAAATCGCTTAGTGCCGCTGGGGCATCTCTTCAGGAGCAATGAGCACAGGACCCATCTCCAGAATCTTAGGGGACTGACATTTGGTGCTTGTTTTGGGTTGGAGTTGGCAGAGTGTGTATCAAGATTCAGTTACTTCTAATCTTTCTATTTCTATTCTACTTTTATTTTTATCTTTATTTTTCAATGCACATTGTATTGCACATTTTGATGCACACTGCACATTTTTGGACACCTGTAAATAGGTATTTATTCTTTGCACTGCTCTTAGATTTTGCCTTAGATAGTATTTGTACTCTCTTTATATTGATAGTATACTGTATCTATATACTGCTTGGCCAGAGAGAAACGGAATTTCGATTCACTGTATGTCGAACACATATGAATTGATAATAAAGTTGACTATGACTTCTAATCTTCAGTGATTATGCTTGAGTCGATTAAATTGAGAGGGCCACAGCCAATACTGTTAGCCAAAGCATAAGAGGGAGGAAGAAACTGGACTTTTTTGTGTGTTAAATGGCAATTATTAACAATCTGTATTGTTCATGTTCAGGAAGGCCATTACGTTTTTTAATAAGACAAAAATCAAAACCATTCATTCATTTTCTTCCACTTTTCCATTTTCTGGGTCACGGGGGCAGCAATCCAAGCAGTGTTCTGCTGCCCAGAACACAATGCACCAGCCCTCATGAATCCTTCCGCGGGTGGTGGGTCCACAGGAGGACAGCTCACGTCACAACAGGCCTTGATGTATCTTCTGCCATGTGTGTCCACAGACACTGGGGGCAAGGACACAACGGCAGCACTCATCTGTGGGAGCTGGGATCACACGCAGTCAAGAGCGGGATTCGAACCGTCAACCCCTGGATCACGAGGCATATGCTCTACCAACTGAGCTACTGCCGCCCCGAAAAATCAAAACCAACCAATCGAAAATGGTCACTGATCAATATGATTAAAAAAAAAATCAATACACAAAACCTGCTTCCTGTTCCCATCCACAAGCATAACACCATCTCGATTCCCGCACAGGAATACAGTGTATATAAACTTGATGACAGCACTTGTAGCTCACAGCCTCTCTGTGTAACACTAGGACAGTGGTTGGATACCTGCGCATTGCGGACGTGGTTTTCTTTAGTGAAGGACTGGCTGCGCGTGGGCGTGCTCTCCTGACTGCCTCCCGTGCACCGTAAACCCTGACTCTTCTTTTTCCCTTGCAGCGCCGCCTGCTGGTGACGCCTGATCCTCTCCAGCTGCTCTTCCACACTCATCCTGGGCCGCCCACTGTCCCCCGCACTCAGCTGCTGCTCCACTGCACTGCGCGGACGCTCCTATTGGGCAAAGAGGGTAAGATATTACAACATGAATAATTAATATGATTGATTTGTGCAATTTGGGTGTTTATTTTTGCAGCCAAAGTGAATTACAACAAAAACTTTCCAGAAAATACCAATCTGAACCACACTACACCACACACTTCTAGGACTACACATCTCTTCTGGTGAGAGGGTCTTCTACTGATTGTCTCCATGGAGATTTTATTGTTTTACCTAACATATTCCAGGGTATGGCTTTAAACGTATGGTACCTATCTCCATGGTTACAAAAATGTGACACCACCAGGCCAAGTTACTGGTCAGATCTGGAGAAGTGATATGCTTTTCAAGATATTTTCTTAACAATAAATTAATTGAATCAATGCCAGGCAGATAACTTTAATGCCATACTGTGGAATATGTCAGGCAAAACAATAAAATCTCCATGGAAATAAGCAGGTGACAAAACACCCACCAGAAATGTTACATAGTACACCTTTAACCGTATTTCAAGAATTATTGTGAAGACTTTGCCATTCCAAAGCTCGGTCTGACCTCTAGGACCCACTTTATTTTCAAACCGAGTCTATTTCAGTTAGTCACAACCTACAAAGAGTGTCTAGCTGATTTGTGAATTTATTTATACACTGTTTTGAAGTAATTACTCTAAATATAGGCAGACCTAAAAGAGGCACACCCTGTGGTTCACTAATAACACAGGCAGACACAAAGTTGTTAGTAACTGAGGCTGGAAACTGTCAACCAACCGTAGCAATTTTATTATAGCCTGGGTTTAGCATGTGAGTCACACCCAGACCATGTGACTAGTGGATCTGTTTTATACAAGTTTTAAAGCATTTTGATTAGGGCTCAACGATGAAAAAACAAACAAAAAACATATGCTTGTCAGCTTCCGGAAGACTAGACAAAAAGACTTAAATATGAACTGACAAACTATGACAGCAATTACATTTCAGAACATGTTTGTACAGATTTAAACCACAGCATAAGATTTTTTATGCAACATAACGCAGGACATTTTGTTACTTTGTACTTCAAAGCCTTTGCGATTAATCTTGCAGCCCTAATGTGTACTTACTATAATCGCATCGGACATAACACAAAAGCATAAATAATAAATAATCCAGATTTATATTTTTTTAATGTTTATCTAAAACTCACTGTTCTTGAGTCTGGCCTTTTTCCTTTCCTCAGTGTTACATAGGAGGGGATGGAGGAGGAGTCGGGCACAGGAGACTTGGTCCTAGGGGGGACAATGCCCACTGGGTAGGATATCCCTAAAAATATAATATTTAGTTTAAAACAAATAGCTGCTAATTGGATTTGTTACTTATTTTATTAGGGCATTAGGAGCATAGAGGCACCTTTGTTCCCGGAGTGGTCTCTGTCAGATGGGTGCTCAGAGCGGTCCTCTCCGTTGCTCTCATCCACCTCAGTCACTGTGGTGAGTTCAGGTTCACTTTTGTACAGTCGGTAATCTGTGCCCTGTCAATACAAGGTTATAATGAATCTTACTAAAACTAACTTAATGGAACACTATGTATATTCTCTGGTCAGCGGTCCGCCCACCAGCTTGTTTCCATGGGAATGTTATTGCTTTGCCCAGAATGGTTCACAGAATGATATCAAACTAATCTATCTTACATTAATTAAATTTCTATAAAAACACCTTAAAAAGAGGATTCTTACTGTGAGTGTGCTCGCCTTTCTACAGATCTGACCTGTTACTTTGCCCGGTGACACATTCTAGGCAAAACCTTTCTGAACATTTTCATTTCCAGAGAATCAGGTGGCGGACCCTTCACTGAAAAAGTTACATAGTGCGCCTATCCGTGGGTTACAAGATGATGAAACATTAGGACTGTTGTCAGAGCGATTAACAATTTGTAACAAAATATTTTATCTTTTGAATGGGGGAAAAGTCCTCAAAAGTTTGGATATAACAGCAAGTTGAAAACCATGAATGTACACATGTGGACAAAACTGTCTTTTCTAGGGGCGCCATCATTTTTGTCCAGGCCTGTTTCATGAGTTTATTTTTTTTTTCCAGTAATTCTGGTGAAGCATGGTTAGAAAAGCAATGTCTGACTTTCATTGGTTAAATTTCCTAGAATTTTTATTTATTATTACTTTTGTCATATTCAAGTTATTTCTGTGACCATTGTGAGTTTTTCTTTCATTAACCGACGGGTACCAACAATTTTGTCCACGTGTGTAGACGATTTTTTCAAACAAAACATGCGTGCCACTTTTACATGAGAAAATGCATACAAAAGTCAAAACAGCAAAACTGGTCACACTGAGGAAAAAAATAATATATATGGGAAAGACTTCCAAAGGCTCCAATGATGAAAATAAAAAAGGACAATCCAAAGTATAATGCCAAACTGAAAGGTGAAAGCGTTAACAATGGGTCAGTGGGTTGTGAAGACAGCTGAGGGCAGGGGTGGACCATAGGGGGCTTACAGCGTGGGTGCCATTCCTGTGTGGGGCCTTCCTGTCCTCGGGCCGGTGCAGGGAGCGAGTGGAGGGCACAGGGGTGGAGGGGTTGGGCTCGTAGGACTGAGGGAGGGGCGGCCGGGGGGGCACCGAGTCCTCCTCCTCCTCCTGGGGATTACACAGGGATGACAGGGAGCGCGGTGACGCACTGTGCCACACGCTAGAGGCAAACATCTGCTACAACAGAGCTCTGAGCGGTGTGCACCAATCCCAGCAAAGTGGCTAAGTAGAGAGACTGACATCCGGGCAGTACAACAGTCAACCTTGTGTAGGTCAGTTACTTTTGTCATAATGACTAAGGCTACGTTCAGACTGCAGCCTGAAGTGACCCAAATCCGATTTTTTCACCCCTGTGCGACCTGTATCTGAATCTTCTAATGACAGTCTGAACGACACAGATCCAATCTTTTCAAATGCGACCCAGGCCACTTGGATATGTGGTCCTAAAACCGATACATATCCGATCTTTTGACATGCGACTTCAGTCTGAACGGCCAGGTTGGATAAATGTTTCTTCACACAAGAGTGGTACAATAGGAGTTCACAAATGTACAGAAACTCCATGTCAATGAAGCAGCGAAGCACATAATAATCCCACCACTCTCAGCATCAACACGTTCCTTTCT